>CM042447.1:12143106-12840606 GCA_023631565.1 Gymnocephalus cernua | reverse complement strand
GTGTGTGTGGTCTTAAAAACTGTCATTCTATAGTGCGAAAATGGCATTACCCTGTCAATCCACCACATGCAATTGCAAAGCAGGAATCTGTAACTTTACACATATTTTTGCACTCAAATTCCAGCGGAGGACACCACGTCTAACTTGTCAGAATGTCTTTCACTGGAGAGCTATATTGTATTTACTAGGTCGTGACACCAGCATTCTCCAACAGTAGAGCATTGATTTAAGCACCAATCAATTTTATGATACCCCACCTCCTTTATCCAGTGTAAGATTTATATCATAATACAAAGGCTTTATAATTTGAAGATGCATGGAAGACAGCTTTGCATGAGCTTTCTTCCCAACTTCATTTTGTGTTTCAATAGTTAAAAAAGTAAAAAGTAAGCCAAAATCCAAAATTATGATTTTTACTTTACCAGCTAGCTAATTTAATGGTGTGTTAGCAATATTTCTGTGCCAGAGCCAAGAAAACAGCAACAAAAAAATTGCGACAATGTGCAGATTTCTATTCTATTTCTATACGGTAGAAATGCTTTGGTTTCAACAAAAACCTTTCATCTTTCACCATGTGCCCACACAGTACGCAACACTAAATACTAAAGTACTTTGCATTCCCTCTTCTCTTCTTGTGTTGCATTTAAAAAAAAAATCTCATTCCATTTCTCTCTGTGAATGCAGGGTCAGACTACGTGAAACCTCTCACCGCCTTTTCATTGCTGTTTCTATGTTGCTCTTTCTTTTGCTTGACCTCTGATCCATTTCATACTTTGTACTTTTAGTACATACTGCAGCTTCCCTTACAAAGTATGTACTATTGCATGCAGTATGCATAAAATTGGTATATGCTGTTAATACACGATGTGAGTTCCTACATGATGTGAGTCGCGCATGTGCAGAACGGCTGCCGTCTTTGACAGCTAGCTACGGCAACACCACTTGGACAAACCATAGTTACCGACCGTCGCATTTCGAATCGCGAAATTTTACTGCCCGTAAAAAATAATAGGAAAATAAGACACCGCCAGACAACGGTCCTTTCAGGGGCTGTGGCAGTCCTTTTCTTTTGTGATTCTCTTTGGATGTTCAGACCTGCAAGCCTAACCTCTACTCCATTTTCAGCCTTTCATCAAAAGACCGACTTCCCTTTTCACTCTCTCATCCTTTCACTCCCTACCTCCTACTTTAAACTTTTCCTTGTCCATCTCACACTATGTTTCTTCATGTATCCCTCTCTTTCGTCTTTCAGTGTACTCTTTATATTTCCCTGCCACGGAATATGACATCGGCATTTTCTGTCTGTCAAGGCTCCCCATCTCTGCACCTCTGTGTCTACACTATTTATTTCAATAAAATCTCTTAGTGCGGAGACAAAAGAAACGTTCTTCCATCTGCCTTTCAACAGCCTCTGCAATAACAGATGTTTTCATTTATTCAGACTAGTGTGTGTGTGTGTGTGTGTGTGTGTGTGTGTGTGTGTGTGTGTGTGTGTGTGTGTGTGTGTGTGTGTGTGTGTGTGTGTGTGTGTGTGTGTGTGTGTGTGTGTGTGTGTGTGTGTTGGCTGGTTGGAGGGGAGATTAACTGTGGATAAGTGTCCAGTGTCTTGTCTGACTAAATATTTAACAGCAGCAGAGCTTTTCCTCTATGCTGTTTTCTTTTTAATAACATCTTTTCTCTGTCCCTTGTCTTTTGTTTCTTGTGTTCTTATGGGAACTGGGAATAGCTACATGGTGCAGTAAACATAATAATACATAATACATAATGTTCTTCTGTACTTATTACATTCTATGTGTGATTAGGTATAATGTAAACATTTGTTTTCTAACTATGTGTGCACAACCTTTTCACACAGTCTGTAGTGTGTGTGTGTGTGTGCGTGCATGCGTGCGTGCGTGCGTGCATGCGTGTGTGTGTGTGTGTCTTTCTCTCTCTCTCTCTCTCTCTCTTTCAAACACTCTTGGCCACAACTTCACCGGATTCCTCAATAACTTGCTTACATCAGATCTAGGCCACAATTTCCAAAATATAACACAAAAATATGGTTTTGTCTTTTTCAGTTCATCATTAAAGTTCCTTTGTCCTCCAGCTGTAATTTCAGTTCAACCAGAAATTACTTGTGTGTTGGTGTGTGTGTGTGTGTGTGTGTGTGTGTGGGGGGGGGGGGGGGGTGGGGGGGGGGGGTGGTGTTAAATCGATGTCAAGCTCTGAAAGGCAGCAGCCTCATCGGATGCCGATTTCCTCTG
This sequence comes from Gymnocephalus cernua, assembly GCA_023631565.1. Classification (NCBI taxonomy): domain Eukaryota; kingdom Metazoa; phylum Chordata; class Actinopteri; order Perciformes; family Percidae; genus Gymnocephalus; species Gymnocephalus cernua. The sequence goes on along the minus strand of CM042447.1, from coordinate 12,838,360 downwards.
GCTTCAGCGGAGAGAGATCAGTAATCTGAGACAGAGAGAGAAAAGGCCAAACAGGACTGCAGCCAAAGCAAAAGAAGAGAGAAACAGAAGGAGATAATGAGAGAAGTTGGAGAAAGCCCATAGATACTGGGGGGGAAAAAACTGAAAAGGGGGGAGCATAGCTAACAATACAAAGGAACAAAGACAGAGGAAAAACAAATGGCAGCAGGACATAGAGGAGGGAGTCAGATGTGTACTTTGCTTTAAATCTTAGCTGTTTGATCATAAAGTGTTAACTGTCCATATAACAAACCCATTATGTTCTAGTTGCCTAACCTTAACTATACTTTAAATGCCCTACACACCCACACAGGTGTCAGGGTCACTTTTCTTGACCAATTCCTTCTGTGTGAAAGTGTACAAACCTAGCGTGATTGATCTGTTTGAGTAGGAAAAACTACACCTTTATTATTCTTACTGGTTTGGAAAGATTGTCAATTTCAATAATGTTCCACCTAACTTTACATTATAGTTATAATCAGCCAGAAGAAGCAGAAACACCTGTGTAGGAGTACAGGGCATTTAACAATATTGTAACCATACCTTTAAAAAAAAAATCTTAATTGATAATTGCCTAAAAAGTATTCAGATGTTTAGCTGTGTGTGTCTGTACCTCTTAAAGCAATGTATTTCTTCAAACATTAAATATTTAGTTAACTGGCCCCATCAACTGCAATCTCATACCCCATCGGCTATCAGTCTGACCGCAATTTAGCCACTGGAGGCAACAGCCAATATTTCAGGAGTTTCATGTAGCCAGCGGATATCCATGCCAAGACTTCCCTTTTCGTGCGCTGGTCATTGTTTACAATAACAACCAGATCCAGACAGCATTACAGACTGTACATGCATGTAACCAAAGGCTGTTCAAACCTATTTGGTCATTACTAGTAAATCGGACAACAAATTGAAACCACAACGCTTACATTATCAAAATCTTGTCCCATTCTGCATTCATAGGTATCTGTTTCAACAGACAATGATGTCCATGAAATGGATATGTGAGTCAGTACTGATTGGTTAGGGCAAAGATAGTCTACGTTCCACTTCTGGGATTGCTCCGTTGCCAATGGAAATTATATAATAATAATTATTATTATTATAAGAAGAAGAAGAAGAAGAAGAAGAATGCCTTTTTTATAGTGCTTTTTACAAGCATAAGTCAGTAACTATTGTTGCGAGCATTCTGGTTTAAACTAGCACTAAACCTTATTTCCAAGTGCTCCTGTCTGCTGTTATCATAAAGTGGTCTGTAGTTTTTGGTTTAGGATATTGACTCTTGCATACCCAAAAACCTCAAATGGATTGATTTTTCAACACTTTTCCAGAACTACATGATTTTATAACTGAACAGGCAACAAAAGATGTAAAAAAAAAAAATAGAAATGTGTAGCAGACATTTTTTTGGCAGAATGTGTGTTTGAAAACTGCCACGAGAGCTTTAAAATCATCCGGAGAAACGTTGACAGGTTGGAGCTGTGTTTAACAGCCTGCAATGAGCATTTCGTACAAAGTAAATAATTGGGCATCCACCCAGGGAATTGGAATGTCATTATATCTTTTGAATTCTTGTCATAGTTTGTTTGCTTGTATATTGTTATTGGTGTTTTCAAAAGCATGCCTGTGAATATGTGTGCATGTCGGGTGCATATACGCTTTTAGGCTACACCTGTCATCTTAAAATGCACTTAACAATAGCATGAAGCATATAATCTTCTTTCTGTTGTGACGAATATGATGGCCGCTTTTGTTCACCCATCACACCTTATTTTTTATGCTGGCTTGTGTAAGTGCATACTTTTATGTAGCATGTGTGGTCTTGTTTATGTGTCATTTGTGTGTTTTTGTTTGAAAGACTTGTACTTGTTTGTGCATGTTTCCGTTCATTTGTGTATATGCATTTTTAACATGTTCATGTGTGTCTTGACTCCTACATTATGCCCTGTCCTGTCTCGTCTGTTTTATGTCAAACGGAGATGGTGATTTGTGTCTTTCATGTGGCTGGTTTTTCCTTCTTCCTCCCTCCTTTTATTTTAAACACATTGACAAATTCAATCCGTCCTCCAGTCCGCAAAAATTGCTTTCATACCGTGTCGCTCAGAAAGGTTTCTGTTGTGACAAATCTGACAGTCTGACTGAACAGCTGAGTGGTTTGCTGACTGTCATTTGACGAGGTGACAGACTGATTGACTGTCTGGTTTGTTGACAGAGTGATTGACTGGATGTTAATCTGACTGACTGTCTATCTGTCCGCCCTGAGTCATTGACTGGCTGTTAAGCAGGCAGAGTGACTGGTCACGTAGGTGTTACTTTATTGGCTGGCCCACTGACCCTGTGACCCAACTGCTTTGATTGGTGATGGATGCTGTGGCCAAGCGATCAGGTTGCAGACTCACTATTTTTTCGTCAGTTTGGTTCGGTCGGATCACACATCGACTGATTTGTGAAGACAACGCAGTGGCAGACCGATGCCAAGCTGTTAAGGCTCACAGATGTCATGTTTGGGTCACAATGCATTACGGAGTTGTGGAGCTTTTTGTCATCCAGACAGAAGCAGGATTGTCTATCTTCTTATCCTTATCTGTGACTTCTTAACTGGAGATGAATTAAAAAAAAAAGGGTGAGGATATTTGCACCCCTGGTACAATTAGCAGTGTATGCTATTCGTACCCTGGTGCAATTAGAAGTAAATGCTATTCGTACCCTGGTGCACACAGCAATGTGTTCTATTAATACCCCGTCTGGTACAAATATCAGTGTATGCTCATGTATTACACCTTTTTGGAATATTGCTCTGTGGCCTAAATAAAATCATTGCAGTGTCCAATATTTCGCACACTTCAGAGAGACGTTGATACATACACTTGCGTGGTTCTCGACCCGGGGGGGCGGGCCCTGACTTGCGCAATGGCATTGCAAGTTATCCAATCCAAAATGAAAGAAACAAGATCTCTTCAGACTCCTGGGACATAGCTCTCTGTTCTACCCACTCATCTAGCAGTTCGTAGGGAATGTGGTACAACCGTTGACATCTTGGTATCTTTAAGCCTCGGTTGCTAGGTAACCATACTGTATACAAAAAATAGGTACTAACTAACAAATTAACAGTTGTATGGTTTCACTGAAGACAGAAAGCACAACTGTAGTATCCATTTTCCACTAGAAATTCAATTGTTAATAACTTTAGAGACAGTTTCTGCTGTCAAGGAAGATGAACGTCAGCCATGATTTCGGTGCACGCGAGCAACGTGTTTTTGTTGCTACGTCACAGGGTGTGAATAGCTCAGCTGTGTGGCCGAGACTATTCGTACCAGGGATGCAAATAGACACTCTGTAAAAAAAAAAAAATAATTAGAATTGAATTAGTAATTCCTACTTCAGATTTGACATATCAAACTGGTTCCAACTTTGGCAGACAATAGTGAGTTCATATGCTATCACTGCTAGTAAGAAGCTGACTGATGAAAAAAAAATGGTTTTAGGGCCTTTACATGTGTGTTAGCACTGCATCGCACTCTGCGTTTGTGGTTATTTGCCCAGGTCAAAGCGGAGGGAGTGACACTTTCACTTAAGCCAAAGAAAGATAGCAATCAACTCCATCATCCCCTCTCACGTCTGCAGTCAAAGTCAAGGTGCTCCCCGAGCGCCCCATCTTTTTATCTCTCCTTCCCCTCATCTGCTCTCATTCTCCTCTGCTTTTTCTCCTTAAAAGCCACATCTTCCTCACTCTCCTCACAGTATTCCCTCTCGCTATCCCTTATTTATTTTTGTCCACACTCTGCCTTCTTTTAGCCTACAGTAGCTGTTATTCACACATCACTCCCTGCATTTTTTTTTTTTTTTATCTTTCCACCTCACTGTCTTCCATTCATAGACTCGTTTTTTTGGCAGTCATCTTCTGCCTTCTCTTTCAGACTGTTGGCTTCAGTGGAGGTGTGGGAGAGGTAGAGAAGGTCACTGCAGAGATAAATGGAGCTTGTATCAGTCTGACATCTCCCCTCCAGATTAGTTTCCTCCTGCCCTCTAGTCACACCGCTGCATAATTCATCTCTCCCTTGTTGTCGTTAATTGTCAATTTTTATTGGCTTCTTTCCTCTCTGTCCATCCACTCTCTTGAGGTTTCATTTCTTCTCACTGACTGCTTGTTGTCTCGCTCATCACTGTTTTCGCTCTTTGACTTCTTTTCTTTCTATTGATGTTTTGTTCTTGTATCTCTTTCTGTCTTTTTTTCTCCATGCCTTTGCCAAGTTGTTCAGTTGCACATAACAGTTAAGGCTGAGAAGTGAGTATGGAAAACAGTTCAAATGTGTGTGTTTGTATGTGTGTCGGTGTGTCTTTTGGAATGGAATGTCTAAACCCAGTCTTTGTGAATGTGTTGGCATGAGGATGGGTGGATGTGTACAGTTGGTCTGTCAATCCACCCCTTTGGTCCACACTGAAATATCTCAAAAACTATTGGATGTATCGGTATGAAATTATGTACAGACATTCACGGCCCCCAGAGGATGGATCTTAATGACTTTGGTGATCCCTTGGTTTTTCCTCCAGCGGCACCATAGGGTTTACATTTGTGGTTTTAAGTTAAACGTCTCAACAACTATTGAATAGATTGCCAGGAAATTTAGTACAGACGTTAGACGTTCACGTGTCCCTCAGGAAACTTTGGTGATCCACTGGCTTTTCATATAGCGTCAGCATGAGGTTAATGGTTTAATCTGTCCAATATTTGGTTCATGACTTAATGTTATACCTGCAAAACGAATGACATTCCCATCAGCCTCAGCTGTGCTTGTGTTTAGAGCTAATAAGCAGATATTATTGTACATTAGTTAATAATGTGCGTGTGCAGTAGGCAACACAACACAGAAGCAAACCAGGAAGCTTTAAGCCAAAACTTTATTGGCAAATCCGCTGGCCAAGCAGTTCTCCACATCCAGTTCTTATAATACATCCATGGTACAAATTCTCAGTGGCTGTAGACTCTTCGTCTTTGTGTGTGTGTGTGTGTGTGTGTGTGTGTGTGTGTATTCCCTGTTGCAACATCATCATTACTCTGATCCACTGTTAGTGCCCTCATTTTGAGTCTGAGTCTGTTTATTGCAACCTAATGTTTGGTTTTGTCATAACAAAAAATGATACTAGCACTTTCCCATCTGCAAAAGAAACTGTCTCTGTAGCCGTACAGTTACACATTACAATGTACACACACACAGACGACACAGCTAAGTGTTTCACCTCCTGAATTGCTCCTAACACATGGATGTAAATAAGCCTGTTTAGGTGTAAGTTTGGTACTTCATCATTTCATCTGCAGCAATAATTATTGGACGCTTGTTTTTTTTTGCTTATATTTCCGCTCAATACAGAATCGGCTGGCTGGTTGAATTATGTATGTTTGTTAGTTTCATTACAGAAGCAGATGTCTCAGCTGGAATAATGGAGGAAGTTAGAGTGTTATTATGTTGTTGTTGTTTTTTCCTCGTTCTCTCTGGTTGGAGCGATGATGAGCACTTTGGGGTCTTTCGGTTTAATATGAATGAAATCTTCTGCTGACAATGCTGCATAGTGAAGAGGTCAGGATGGGTTTGTTGTGCTGCCAATATATATCCAACCTCATTTTCATGTTTCTGCTCTCTATTTTTCTGTCATATCATCCCTGAGCTTTGAGCCATAATGTTGTTTCATCCAGATTGTAATATCTGAATTGTCCTCATTTCTCTACACACCAACCCATAATTTAACAATGTAATGAAGGCTGAAACACAACTACTGTACACCATGCATCTCTAAATCACACACACAGTGTTTCCCGTCACCCACAGACATTAGAGAAACAAAATGCCTATACCCTGCAGCAGAAATGAACACCAGTACAGACTATATCTGTATCTTTTAGTGAGCAGTGTTGGCAGCTGCAAACATATACTTTCTAATAATGTAATTCATATGATATTTTACAACCCCTGTGGGGATTTTTTTTCCAATTCCATCAAGTGCAATGCCTTGGTGACCTTTTAAACCCTGCTCTTACTCCTTCAACTGGCTTGTAAAAACTGTAATTGTATTTTTGTCATTTAAACCCAGGCTGTTTCTATGCTACAAATAAATTGTGACTACACTGAATTTTCAAAATCTGCCTTACATTGCGTTGCATTCCTGCTTGCATAGTCCACATCCCAATTGGCTTAAAGCATAAAAAAAACGTCTCTAATGTGTCTGCTTCTGTTATTGCCATCTGCACTTTGGTAGTTCTAAGTTTCATGTCCTTCTCTTAGTTGCCTCAAGGCTTAAAAGACCTTCTCCACCTCCTTCCTTGATCATGATCATCCCCTTCAGGCCAAGCTGAAGGCTGAAAATCCTTGAGTAATGTTACAACAAACCCCGTCCGGCCCGTTGTTGAAAACCAAATCCAAAAGGTGACATTTATATGTGAAATATATTATGATAGTGTGGTTTTAGCTGCTGGCTAATGTTAGCTTTCAGGCTCACTAGCTAACTGGTCAGCTACCAATATAATTTGAATCAAGAAAAACGTAATTATGTTGGGGAAACTGCAGCTATTTTATTGGAATGACATGAATAAACATTACTCAACGTAACGTGAATAACCTTGAATGGGTAAACTCGTCCGTGACCAGATGCATTCTAATCGGTGATGGTGTTTAACAGTACAAACTACAACTCCCATAATTCCACGCAACTTCCCAACGTCATCAAAAGTTCGTGTTTACCATCCGTTGTTTTGATTGAGACACCCCTAGTGACAGAAAGTTACATATTGTACGTTTAACATTGTGAAACGATCATCACAGTTTTGTTAGGTTTAGGCAACAAAACTACTTGGTTAAATTTAGAAAAAGATCATGGTTTGGGCTAAAATCAGTAGCCTACATCTGTTACTTTACTTCACTTCAAGTTATGCATGTGATGCAGAAGAGACTTAGGGCCTTATTTTAACGATCTGAAACGCAAGTATCAAATGCGAAACGCAAGTAGCTTTGTGGGCGGATCTCAGGCGCTGTTGCTATTAGACTGGCGGGATAAATGAGTCTTGCACCCGACGCGAATCTAAAATGGGTTGGTCTGAAGTAGCTAGGTGTGGTTTGGGCGCACCAGGGAACTCTTGCGCCTGAACACGCCTCCTCTTTTTGCTGAACCGCCTCCGGGAGTGCAAGTTCATTCCCTAATTTACCAACATGCATCTATGGAGGGAAAAGTCCGCTGTGCGTCGGGTGCAAAAAAGGAATGATACATGCGCCGGTGTACAAAGTCAATTTTGCTGAGTGCAAGATAGGGCCCATAGTCCTGTTTGTTCCGTAAAGTAAAAAAAACAAAAAAAACACTGCCACTGCCAATACCAACACATTCCCAATTAGAGAGAGAATGAAAATAAGGCACGACAGAAGCCCCATGGCCCACAAATAACTTAATCCGTCCCTTGTCATAGGGTCATAATATACTAGTATATACATAGTATATCCTAATTATTATTTGTATGCATCCTGAAGCTTTACTGTAACGTAAAATGAGGCAACTGGCTATCAACAAGAGCTAAATCTAATATCACAAAAGATGCTAATAGTTAAATTCACTGAAAACTGATTATGGAGAGTCATTTCTAAAATATGTAGTTGTCATTCAATAAAGCTACAATGCCAGAGCAATATTCAAAATGTATGATAACCACCCCTTAAAGGCGTTCCTGCATGAACACAAAGTATGGTAAAAAGATGCAGGGATAGCTGTGTGGAGCTGTCAGGCAGCAGACAGTGTGCCCAGCGGGACCGTGGAAGAGTTAGAGCTTCTCCACACCAGCGTCTTCCTTCACGTCTGGGTCACAGACTTTTCCTTCTCCTTGCTAGTTGGAGGCCAAAGGACACCTTGGTGGTCTGTAATGAGCTGTGGAGTCAGCAGCTTCTACTGTCCACACACAGAAATGTGTATACATTGACATGCGCTGCATGTCTAAGACCAGGCAAACAGTACAGAAGCGACAGCAAGAACAAACACACAAACGCAACAGACACATACATAGATGCCGTTACCTGTTAAACAGAGATGTAGCACACTGTGTTTGTGCACACACTCGTGATGATGAGCAGCCCTTTGGAGCCAGGATTAATGAAGCAGCAAACAAGGCCACAATGAGCCACAATCTCATCAAGCTCTTCTGTTTCTTTGCGTTCCTTTCTCTATCTCTTCATTTGTTGGTTGACTCCACACACTCTGTAGCCTATACCTCTCTCCCTAAGTAAGGGAAAAGACAGATAGATAGATAGATAGATAGATAGATAGATAGATAGATAGATAGATAGATAGATAGATAGATAGATAGATAGATAGATAGATAGATAGATAGATAGATAGATAGATAGGTAGGTAGGTAGGTAGGTAGGTAGGTAGGTAGGTAGGTAGGTAGGTAGAGTCTTTTTTCTGTCATGCAGTACAGAGTGCTGGTATTGGGTGTGGGTGCTTATTAGCAGATCCCCCATGGCCAAGTTGAAGCTCTGGGAGATTAGGTTTCCTTCACCAACCCCAATACTGGTAATGATGAAACTATAGGGAACACACACAGAGAGATACACACATTAGAGTATTAGAGTACAAGGATGAGCATGGAAACAGGCACTAATAAAACATGCACAGAGACAGAGAGCACACCCTTGGGAACATTCCACAGCATGTAAATAGCAGAGCCAAACCCAAGTTGTATCACTTCAACCATAACACCAAATTAATTTCCTCTGCAGTCATTGTGTCTCCGTCCAGGGAGGGCAGTAAATGGAGCCTTCAAAACAATACATGTCAGAGTATACACATCCATTTAGCAATGATTATGTCGAAAACAGATAATCAGGCTGTTGGAAATAAGCACTGTGTTGAATGTTTTAATCCAAATTCAGCTATCCTCCGCCTGTCTTTAGCTCTCTCTTTCTGTGACATAGTGGCACCTGCGGACCAACTGAGGAACTACACATAAGGTTCTTCAGTTAAACATGCAACAAACAATATTCCAGCAATTCCCCACTCACACACACACACACACACACACACACACACACACACACACACACACACACACACACACACACACACACACACACACACACACACACACACACACACACACACACTACCTTTGAAAAACAAAAACAAATGTATCTTTTTTGAGACTTCCATGCAAAAAAATATACTGAAGATAGAAACCTGGGTTACATTTGGTGCTTCTGTCTACTACCTTTTCCACCTGAGCAGGATATGGTATCCCACTGTGTTTAAATAGGCAGTGTGTGAAATATCAACCATCTGTGCTTTATTGCTGTGCTGTGCTCCTTCAGTGTCAGACAGACCTGTTCAGCGAGGATGAAAAGACAAAGGAAGAGCATCAGGTGGGTGGCACGGTGCCTTCATGACCTGTCACCCATGAAAAAAACTTCAATGCCTAGAGAAATATTGGAAATCATGTAGCAAAGGCATCAGATGACTGCACAGAAACGGCAGTAGAAAAGCACGTATTTATTAGATATACATATTCATCATCATAGTGTACAACTGGCCATAAGGAAACACACACCAACAAACAATTATGTTGGCTCTACACTGAACTTTAAGTAGAGTTTGAGGAGAAATTAGAGATGATTTTAGCTTGCATAGCAGATAGTAGACACAGCCACAGCTAAATATGTCTTAGGACATGAGACACAAAATGAGAAACAGCATCATTGCAATAAAGTCTGACATTAAATAAGAATTTCAGTCTTGTGCACACACACACACACACACACACACACACACACACACACACACACACACACACACACACACACACACACACACACACACACACACACACACACATTGAAAAAGAAAGCATGGTCGTGGTCTAACCAATAGGAGATGCTGTTGCTTTTATATGCTAGAAAGTAAACTGCTGCTGTAGAGTGTAGTATGCTGTACCTGTCTGTTTCTCTATATCTCTCTTGTGATCGCTATACATTAAATACAGCAATAAATAATATGTAGAAACTGTGGAAATAAACTAATAAAATGTGTCGTGTCTGAATATAGAGTTTCCTTGTGTCACAGTGACACATTCCTTATGTTTCAAACCACAAACCTGGAAAGATGAAGCGTAGATGAAAAGATGAACAGATAATGTTCAGTCTGCTGATCAGTATGCTACATCTCGCAGAGCTTAAACCACTCCATGCACAACAAAACTATTAAGATTAAATAATGATCATAACAAGCTTGCTGAATATCACTCAAATACTCCATAACCGTGCACCGAACCCCAATCTGCTTCAGTGAAGCTACTCAAATGAAAAAAGACGTGACTGTGGGTGTTCTGGGTAGCTTCCAGGTCTTAGGATCCTACAAAAGGTATGTAGAAAGGTTCAACTTACTAATTAGATACAACAGAGCAAATATCATCAATATAAATAGAGATGTAAGTGGAATAATAAAGAGAACATCTTTGTAACAACAACTTCTCATCTAATTGAAAGTTGTTTTCAACATAGTCCAGTTTACTTAGAAGAGAACAAGAGACACGCCTGCAGTCACTATTTACAACACTTAGACTCTATATAACAGACCACTTCTCATTGATTTCTGCTCTGCTTTCAATGGCATCAGATGACTAACAAGCTCCTTAAAGCACTTTAAAGTTCTCAGCAGTTTCCTTTAACGCACCTCAAGCAGTAAAGGTTGATAACACGCTGTCAACGGCCAAAGCCACTGTCATTTCTTTTTACTCTCTATACAAAAGACGGTCACAACCTGTCACCCATTGCACCTAACACTCCTCAAATGCAGTCACAACTATCAACACTCAAAGGTGTTTCCAAATTCCCTCTTCCATCTCTATGGTAGTGTTGTTGCACCAGATCTTCTATACCTAATCATACAAAGCTAGGTAAAAGTCCAATAGCAAACTACTATATTGCTTTAGTCTCCTTATTATGCACTGAGCTTAAAATTCAAGGGCCAACTCCATCCTGACTCACAATTTCACATTACCCAATAAGTGTAAAACTATCACTCCTTGCTGTTACCCGTGGCAACCAGTCCCTAAACATAGTTATCCTTATTAACCCAATCAGCTAACCAATTTTGGGACTTCATCCCCATAACCGGTATCATTTTAGGTAATATTCTTTTTGTGGTCTTATCCAGACTCGGAGGTCAATGTCAAATTGTTAGTCCAGGATCTGTAACTGGAGACAGGGTCAAGTAAATGATCAAAAATATTACATTAGAAAGATATTATATATGTAAATATGTGATTAACAGAAGTGAGGTACATGACAGAAATGACTGTCCCTGCTGTTTCTTGATTATATTTGTGTTCCTTTATTATACTTTATTTGACCAAGACTGAGAAATGGCTGACAATTATGATCTGTCTATATATATATATATATATATATATATATATATATATATTGTGCGTGTGTGTGTGCGTGCGTGTGTGTGTGTGTGTGTGTGTGTGTGTGTGTTTTTTTTATTACCTCTGACAAGGAGGTTATGTTTTTGGTTTGTTTGTTTGTTTGTCTGGATTATGGATTATGGAAAAACTACTGGCCCCGATTTTCATGAAACTTGGCGGAAGGGTGAAGCATGGGTCTAGGAAGAAACCATTATGGTAGAATGCTCTCAATCACAGATGGGATGAGATACTGGGGCAAGAGGAGAGCAATCAAAAAGAGTGAAAGGCAGGGTGAAGTGAAAGCCAATAACAAAGAAAAAAGACATTAAGATACAAAGGCAAAATAAGCAGTGAGAGAGACTGTTGGGGAAAGGTTCAGACAAAAGAAAATTGAAAGAGAGACAAAAGGAGAAGTAATAGAAAGAACACTAAATGAAACATAGGGAGGCAGAGAAGAAGAATAATAAATAGAAGAAGAAGAAGAAGAAGAAGAAGAAGAAGAAGAAGAAGAAGGGGGGGTAATAAAGTACAAAGCATGTTAAAGTCCCAGTTCATTTTGAAAACAATATTGAGGAAAAGTTATACGCTTATTTGATGTGCCCAGCAAAATGAAAAAAGTAAGGTTGTCCTTTAATTCTCCATTTTAAGTTTAAACTTGGTTTTATTAAATTGAGTGTTTTTAGTGGATAAAGAGCAGGCAATGATATTTCAGATGGCGTTTGTGTTCTTGCTATTCCATCAAACAGCACCAGATGGCAGCATTGGGCTTCATGTTGGCATGTGCTGAGCCACTCTGATTTATATGTTAACCAGGGCTACATCCTGGCAGAAATCAGACAGAAAGCTAACTGAAGATTTGCTGACACTATTGGAAGATAATGATAATCAGCTTACAGGCAATTTTTTTATTTTTAACAGGGGGGTGGACCAATGTGAACAGCCTAGTGATGAGAAGAACCGTTATTTTAAGTAATCCGCTATATAAAATATAGTTTAGGGCATGGAGAGGGGTGTGGCAGGTTAACCTGTTTTTTTAGGGGAGAACAGGCAGAGCTGGATTAAATGGATAGATTGGCTCGGAGGTAGAGTGGTCACCCCTCAACCACGCTCCTCCGGCCACCTGCTCCTCAGATCTTGCAGGGTAAATCCAGACAGCTAGCTAGACTGTCTGTCCAATCTGAGTTTTCTGTTACACGACTAAAATAACCATTGAACATACACATGTTCCACCAAGACAAGTTCCTTCCCGAGGCTATTGGTTTAAAGAAATGCCAATTAACCAGAGCATGTTTGTCTCCCATTCCCTAATGCTGTGTGGACTAGCCAGACCCTCCTTCACAGTGCTGTGGAGGAAGGTCTGGCAATGGTAGACTAAAGCCGCCCCTTTGCCTCCGTTTGGCTGCTAAACGCTGACATTAGCCTAGCTATGAAGGAGAGCGGCAGCCACGTCAACGTTTTTGTTAACTAGCAACGAAAGCCTAAATTATTGTCTGATGGACTAAAGAAAAAATACCCTTTTCACAATTAAAGAGGAACTAAGTACATATCAGCTAACAGCATAATTATCTTTAAATCATCGTTATTTTATATTTTATTCTATATATATATATATATCCATATTGTTCAGCTCTACAGGTGAGTGGGCCTGCTCTTACATAGCAGAGCCTGTTAGCAATGTATCAGTATTGTAGCAGGCTGAGGTTGGAGCAGAACAAAACATGTCAGGCAGAGAATCACACAGAACTCCAATTTCAGTAAAAGACTCTCCCACTCATCCTGATAGTTCATCAGGACAATTTCACAATGACATGGTCTTACTTATTGCAGTTATAGGCTAGCTGGTGAATACAATTTCTAAGATTCTATTGATTGCTTGAAAAAACATAACTTGTGCAGACAAGACTACAGGGAGGTGAAAGTGTAAATAATTTACATGAGTACAAGTATGAAAACTGTTTCCCTGATAGAGCTTCCTGCGCTGTAATCAAATTGAATCGACCTGGCTGCTTCTATAATTCATTGAAGTCCCTGTACACTGCAGGCTTGTGTGCTCTGTTTTGTTTAGCCTGTGTAAATGCACGAGGCCATTCATAGTAGTTCAGTTTTGTGGTGTGTGTGTGTGTGTGTGTGTGTGTGTGTGTGTGTGTATAGGGTTGATAGGGGCTGATTGTTTGCGTGTACTCACATGGCTTTAACGTGGCAACAAACACAAGCTAGAGGAGGGGCGGGAGTCAGGAGCAGGCCTGGCGTACACACAGCACATATACAGTGAAATCTATGAAATCTTCATGGTCCTAGCATGTTCTCTTGCTGCCTGCATGACCTACTAAACTCAAAACTTTCTGTGTGTGTGTGTGTGTGTGTGTGTGTGTGTGTGTGTGTGTGTGTGTGTGTGTGTGTGTGTGCGCGCGCGCGTGTGTGTTTCATGTGTTTACGCGCATGGTGTGTGCCCTTGATGTCCCTCTGTGTCTGAACCGTTGAGTGTTTCCATGCATGAGTACATCTGTGAGAGAACCTCTCTTCTTTATCTCCACCCACACACACCAACTAGCAGAATCTCCACGGAACACACACACAATAGACATGGTAATTACATGTGGAGTGTTGCCCTGCGCCTTCCAGCTGATTAAAATGGTGCCATAGGTTGCTGTGGTGGTATTTCCAAGGTCAGACACACAGTGTAATTTGAAGGATTTAACCCATGAAGCCCCAATGGATGTTTTCAACTACTGTTTTCATTACAGTAATAATGTAACCATGCATGACATGCAAAGAAAAGTTAACATGCAAAAGGTGAATGGCAAATACTCTCCCCTCTATGTCGAATATTTTACTCACTTTTGTCACAGGGATTATTACACCCAGTAAACCCATGGCACTCTCTGAATTTTCGAGGTGCTACTTTACATGTAGAACTTCTTTCTTTTAACTTGAATCGAGGTAAAGATGAAGAGATTGGCAGGAGCAACTCAAGTTATCTATCTTCAGTATTCACCCCCCTAGTGAAACTTGGCTCTGTGTGTGTGTGTGTGTGTGTGTGTGTGTGTGTGTGTGTGTGTGTGTACTTCCCTGGTTGGAATTGGCTCCAATCACCTATTTGATGTAGAAGGTCACCAGCTAGTTGTCCGCTATGTCTGCCAATTCACTCTCCCCTCTCTCTGTCTCGCTCCTGCATATGTTTTCGGACAAAACACGCGCACAAAAACACAAGTAAGTATGACTGCAAATATGAAAGTATTTGTATGTTTATACAACCGTGTGTTTGTACATACTATTTCGAAAATACATCTTTGCATACTCAGATGTGTGTGCACACTCATGTTGTGTGTGAATATGTTCTGTGCCTTCCCTTTCCCCACATGGTTCAGATGGCAGTTTGTGGTCTGAGACTCCAGCAGTGTGAAAGGTTCACTTAATACTTAGAGCACTTGAGACATAATGTTCATTTCATTTAGTCCTGGGAGTCTCTTGAATTATTGACCGAGCTACTGGACATACAGTACTTACTATTTAGTCAGGCTGTGTGTATGTATTTAATCACCACATATCCTTGAATACTCTAGTTTTAATAAAGGGGTCCCTGAGTTGATCTTACAGGGCTGTGGGGGTGTGTTTGACTAGGTTGGGAACCACTGATATAGCTGCCATTTATTACTTATTTACATTTATTTTGTTTAACCAAATCCCTTTTATTTTACCATTTAACTTCTGAGATATTTTATATTTTCCTTTACTATAAGCTAATTATTTCAACGGTTTATCCGTTACTTTTACTTTCTATCTTAACCATTTATTGTTTTTTATCCACATGGTGTTTTCAAATGATTTGAGCTTACTTACTCCGGCATCTCAATACTCCATGTTTTCCCAAGCAGAGTTACACCCTGGGGTACAAGCACAGTACCCTTGGTTGAGAATCCCTTGCTCGAGATAGCTATATAGTTGGAGAACATGTCATTATCTCAAATTGAAGAATAACAATTGAAGAAAATACAGTGATACTGACACATGCAGACACAGACACAATTATTATACTTGAACCGACCACGTTTCCTCTCAGTTATACAAGTCTAACCTCGGTATTTCAAGGAAAACCATTGCAAGTCTGCAGGTGTACTTCATATAGCCTCTTAATAAAGCCTACAACATTTAAGTTATCATTGTGATAGTGTGATATCATGTTTGATAGGCCTATTAAATGACCTCAAGCATAATTTTTATGGAAGAGCAGATTTGATGGAGATATGGCGATGGTGCAGTTTTGCAGTATTGATGCATGTAGCTGTAGTACAAGCCACAATCAATGTCCACATCAATTACAGTTCGATCAATCCAGAAACCAGCTGAAGATCACTCTCAGAAAGGCGCTTGCAGCAGAGCACACTGATAGAGTTGGGCTTGGGGGGGGGGGGGGGGACACTGGGCCATGACAAAGATTATAAATATATACATCAGAGCTGTTGAGTTATTTTCAGGGGGCACAAAGACGTAACTTTGCAGCAGTAAAATCAAAAGTGCAATGAATAATAGAATCTACAAGTATCTTGGGTCTGAAATGTTGTCTTTCTAACATAAATAAAAAAAGATGCCTGGGGGTAAACAAGTGCATCTATGCAGTGTAACTTTGTCAGTTGAACTGGGCAGATCACATCAAGATAGTTATCTTAGATGACAGACTTTTCTTTTGGGAGGTGCTTTTCATTCAAGTGCAACTATCTGTCCACACTGACAGTTTTATTCCTACTTGCCTTATAACTAAATATAAATGAATATGTAACGTCAATATTACAGCCCCGCCTGTGCGTAAAATTATAAAACTGGTTGATATATTTATTAACACGTCTGTTGGGCGTGGCTGTCTTATCTGCCGGGGAGGGGGGGGGGGGGGGGGGGGCTGTAGCCGTAGTCTGCTCTGGGACTGCTGGATGCTCCGTGATGGATGAGCAGTGACAGATCGGGGTTAGCCGCCAAGGGAGTCCATTTTCTTCCAGCGCACGGTCCTACCCGAGGAGAAAGCAGAGGAGGTGAGACACTGGACGCAGAGGAGGAAGGGACGAGAAACAGACCGATTTCCACCCCTCCTCTTTCCCTCTCTGTCACTCTCTCTCCACTCCCGTGCATCACAACCTAGTGGGCTTTACCCGGACTGCACCGCATTGACGCTACTGCTGCTGCCAGCCGACCCAACCCACTAAACTAACGCACTAACATACAGAGAGAGAGAGAGAGAGAGAGAGAGAGAGAGAGAGAGAGAGAGAGAGAGAGAGAGAGAGAGAGAGAGAGAGAGAGAGAGAGAGAGAATCGTTTTTTTCTATATGCTATTACCCACAGCTGGAAACTAGATGCTGTGCGGATTGTTTGCGTGGATATGCAGCAATTCCCTCTCCACATCTCTTTGCTTTTTTTCTCACTGGATCCGGACTCTGATTCGCTGTCCTGCTCGGTAATGCCAAGACTTTGGAAACGGGAGTGACTCTGGGGGTGAGGCGGCGATTTGGAGATTACTGCATACTGCAAGACCAGAGAATTTGGATATAACTTAGCCTACAAGTTTGCAGAGCTCACATCACGAATGTAGCCGTCTACTTGAAACCGTGAGCTGCCCACTGTGCTGTTTCCAACATGGGTGTTGACTGAATGGAGGAGTATCTCCGCGCTGCCACAGAGGTATGAAGAGGCACTTGTGAGGATTAAAGACTGCGCTCAATAATTCCTGGACCATGCTGATTCTGCCGCCTAGGACGCTATTTGTGTTATTAGCCCATGCGCATGTATTATTATGTCTAAGAAACAATGGAGAAGTACGAGCTAAAGAGGACAGCAACACCAGCGCATACTCTGCAAGGACTTTACATGGGTCACTCCGGGAGAGTCATCAAAACAAAGCCTGGGACCGCGTGCTCTCGCCGGGGTACGCCACAGGTGCGTCCTCGGCGGAACTGCAGGCGCAGCGGGCAATTATCCGAGGGCCCCTTAACTCCACTCACCCCTGGAAGAGGGTGATTGCAGGAGAAACGAGGCGAATTGGACACAGCAAACGCGACTTCAGTAGGACTGTGACACCCGTGGAGGATCCCAACGCTGTCTCACATTGGGACCTGGCGCGCCACCACAATAAGAGGATAAAGTTGAATGGCGCTTTTAGTAGTACGGGGACGCCAGCAGGTGGACACTACAATGCGGCTAAGCTCTCTTCAATAGGCCGGGGAGACGGAGGAGGGGGACCCGAGGAGGGCGACAGGCACAAGAGAGGCACAAAAGACGAGCAGAAGAAAGCCTTGAAGAGGGGGAGAAACCGGCTGAACAAAAGCTCAGCGGTTTTGGCTCAGCCTCACGCGTCGCCGTGGGAACCCATCCCCAAGCCGGTGGCGCTCACCTCCACCGACCTGCCCTTTGACCTCTTCACCAGGAGGACCGAGTTGTTCACTTTCAGAGAGGAGAACCCCTGGGACGCCACGCCGATCACCCCTCCCAGCTCGCAGGATTTCGGGGACGAGATCAAGAATCCCTTTTACCCGGTGACAAGTGAGACTTACGGCGCTTACGCGATCACATGCGTCTCCGGGGTTATCTTCCTGGTGGGGATAGCGGGTAACATTGCCATCCTGTGCATCGTGTGCCAGAACTACTACATGAAGAGCATCTCCAACTCACTGCTGGCCAATTTGGCCGTCTGGGATTTTGTGCTCATCTTCTTCTGCCTGCCCATGGTGGTTTTTCATGAGCTGACAAAGTCCTGGCTGCTGGGGGAATTCACCTGCAAAGTGGTGCCCTATGTGGAGGTAAATTTATTGTTATTATTTCTTGCATTTAACTCTGCTCTGAAATATATCAGACAGTTATTCCATATTGTAGAGGAGTTTTGAAGCAATGCCTAGGGGCAGCATAGCCTTCTGCAGGGATGACAGATGACAATTGGGGCTCAACCATCATCCACCTCGCTGAATGTGATCACACCTCTATAGTGATCACAATCTGTTAGACTGTGGTATCAAAATGAAGTTTTACACTCTTGTTGTCTAAATGGACTTAAAGAGTTGGGTTTCAGTTTTTTTAAAGGACAATTCAGGCACAAAATGAACCTAGGAGTTAATTACACCTGGGTACCCAGTCGACCGTTCTCTGGGATTTGTATTCATGCTAATCGAATGTGACCAGTTTTATCGCAAACCGCTAATTGTACTGTGTACAGACAGTTTATTAAAAACATAGTTTATAAAGACAGTACCGTTCATGTATACAGGCGGGCGCCATCTTGGGAAAACAGTCATGACCAGTTTAATAAACTGTCTGTACACTTGCAACGTTCTCAATGCTTCGGTTTACGTGTAAGGACCCTCATTATGCTACCGTGGAGGTGTGCTGCTATTTTGAGCCTTGTTAGTGGTATAGAAATAGCGATTTCTTTTTACTTTACCCGTGCCCCGACGACTAGCGCTATAAGCTAATTAGCGGTTTGCGATAAAACTGGTCACATTCGATTAGCATGAAAAAATATCCCAGAGAACGGTCGACTGGGTACACGTGTTATTAACCCATAGGTTCTTTTTTGCGCCGGAATTGTCCTTTAAGCCCTGACTGGCCAGAAAGAACACATGCGTGGCTATAGGATGTCACCTCAGCCAATAACAAGGAGACGCTGTTTGTCACTTGTACACCTGCTACTGGAGAGAGACAGCCTCACCTAGCCCTCAAGGGGTGGAGACATCACACACATACCCACACATAAACACACACCAGGATGTACGATCTCCCATTTACTCTAACCTAATCCTACCTTCTCCTGTTGCTTTCACTCTATACAGTTGATAAAACACATTATAGGTAACCTATTCCTTCTCCTACATTGCTCTCTCTCTCCTTGTTTTTCTGTTTTTCTGTTCATGTTCATGAGGAGTGGATCGATGCCAGTCAGGTTGTTCACACCGTTTCGATACCTTTCTCTTTGTGTGCGCACTGCAATTACACAGGTGTCATATTCGCCAGCAAGGTGAATGTCTTTTGTATAAAACAGGGGTTTCCAGCTCAGGGCTCTTAAGCTTGTTTTGAATGGCCATTGTCACAACCTGGCTGAAGGAGCGACAAAGAGGGTGGACAGCACACATTATTTTAAAAGGGTTTATCTTAACCCAAATACTTCATAAATTAAGCATCTAACCAAATTGTAAGCAATGAACCTACAGTGTGGGTAGCGTATGAGATGCTGTACGGTGCAGCAAAAAGAGGACAGCAAGTGCAATCAAACTCAGATGTCAGGGGAGAGAGAGTCTGATGTTCTCCAGCTTCTACAGCCAGGCAGTGAGCCAGAACAGGTGACCAGGATGCGACTCCGCCCTCCGGAGACCACAGGGAGGGCTGTCACATCATGAAGTGATCATATGAGCAGGTGAACAGTATGGTACTATCCTCAAATCAGTCTTGATGCTAGAATGTCCATACTTGATTAATTTGGGGATGTTGAGCTTTGGTTTTCACAAAATGGGAAGTGCCCATAGCTTCTTATTACACACAGATGCGAAGACCACTTTCTGGAGCTGCATCATAGAGATGTTTATTTAGTCTGAAAGAGACTGTCCTAAATCCAATCCTTCTCTCTGGTCTTTTTAAATACAGGTATGTGGTCTCTCAGTGAAAAAAGCATACCACTAATTCTGCATGAAAATAGGTCACAACTAGATAAATATAAATAGGGTTTTGAGTCACAACCAAGTCTGCTCATATTCACATGAAAGCGGGATACAGTTTGAATATAGGAGCAGCCTATATGATTCAAAATTGCTACCAAGCAGAGATTGCTTGGATTTGCACCATCTTCCATCAATATTGCTGCCAGGCTTTGTCCTCACTGACCACATACTTTGCAAACACATTGTGAGTGCATACAGTAAGTTTTAATGATTGGGGGATCAGAGTGAGATAGAGCCCCTCACTGTGTTATTACATATGAGTTGCCCAAGGACCACAGGATATTATTTAATCATTTTAATAACCTACTGACAGTGCATATACCAAATGGCTATTCTTCATGCACAGTGTGTGTGTGTGTGTGTGTGTGTGTGTGTGTGTGTGTGTGTGTGTGTGTGTGTGTGTGTGTGTGTGTGTGTGTGTGTGCACAGGCCATGAGTAATGCAGCCTGGGGTTCACTCTCTCCCTGGGAACCACACACACACACACACACACACACACACACACACACACACACACACACACACACACACACACACACACACACACACACACACACACACACACACACCTATGAAGTGACTTTGTTCTTCACTTAACCCAAATTCGGTCATGGGGAAATATCAACACTTGGCCTGAAATAAAGACACACATAGTCACACGTGCTTGAATCTACACACCCACACACTCAAACATTAAACCCAACTTCACGTATCCATGCATGCATAATCATGAAGTGGTATAGATAATGCATCACCGTCCCCTGAGAGTGGAGTCTCCCATCGTGCTGCCTCCAGTAACCCTTGTTTTATTCAGTGTTTTGTAGAGCGTGGAATTGTCCAAACCTCAAAGAGAAAGCAATTTTAGGTGTGAGATGTGAGAAAACACAGCAGTAGGAAATACTGCAAAAAATAAAGATGTGGGTTACAGCCAGCCTGCATTATTTCAGATACACTCCTGTTCCATGCTGCTGTCATTGCAGACGACCCCTCTAGGCAGTAATGCAGAGCAGAAAATTCAGGCAAAACTAATGGGCAATAATTGGGTTTTTGTACCTGGCAGTTGATTAGAATAAGACTTGAACGTAGGCTAAATAAACAAATAACCAGTGCGGTAAGCATTTCATAAGCCAGAGGGGGGATGAGTCATTTTTAAAGGTGTATTCAGAAGCGTGCTGCTGTAAAGCAGGGATTAAAAAAAAACTTTTTGGCTCATTACACCTGAATAAAGAGATGCTTATTGTATAATTTAGTTTGGCAAGAATGTTAAGCTCTAATAGTAATATAAAATTGTGTATTTTCTATGCAACATTGCTCTTTTAGAGCATGTTTATTGTTCAGCACCATAAAAACACGTACAGTAGTATATAAGAAGTGTAATAATGATGCTAGTAAATATGATGTAATAATGATGCTAGTAAATGAGATGGACAACACACATCTGGTTGTTAAATAATGTGGTACCTACCTACATCAATGCATAACGTATGTATAGAATGTATAGACATACTTTTAAAAGTATGTATATGTAATTTATAATGCAATATAGAATTAAAAGGCATTTTGTCCGATTTGTAAAAACCCTGTTTCTATGGTTATCATGAATGTCTCTTAATTATTAATGACTACTTCCATTAGTAGACAAAGATGGCTGTGTTCACACCTTTTAAACCTGATTTACAGCTAATTGCAAATCTCCATCATGGGACATAAATCTAGCAACTCTCTAGAGACTCATTATCTCCTTAGTGGTATATTGGCAATTCCACTAACAGTCCTGCCATATCACTGTTACTTTATGCTATCTAGTTTGAGATATAATGGCTTGTATTGATTGAAAGTACATGTGTAAAAATGTGTTTTCTAATTAGAAAACATAGTACAAATTTGGTAATAATATATATCCCTGCTTAGAAAAAAGAGGTTATCTTTATGTGTCACTATTTGTAAATGTTATTGCTCAAAGAGTGTACTAAGTAGTAACCCTTTAGTCAAAAACTAATACTTTACCTTATTAACCGTCTGGTGAATCCTTTAGTGTGTGTGCCTCGTGTTGTATACATCGGGCTTCTACTGTGCTGTACAATGGCCTGCAGTCACAAACTGTAGGCTGTCTTTGCTATGGTACAGTGGGCTTCAGCAGGCAGAGAGAGAGAGAGAGAGAGAGAGAGAGAGAAACAGACTATTGAAGCAGAGTGATAGAGAGGCTGAGGAAAGTGAAAGAGCAATAGATTGGAAGAGAGAAGGAGAGAAGGAGGGCTACATGGAGCCACAGAGGGTCAGAGGTAGAGCCATGTATTATGTTGAAATTGGTGGTAATGGCAGGGAATACATCAGCTTGACACATTCACTGTTCCACCTGGCCGGCACATGCACTTACACACACACACACACACACACACACACACACACACACACACACACACACACACACACACACACACACACACACACACACACACACACACACACACACACACACACACACACACTTTCAAGTTTGTAATCAGAAATACAAATTCAGTTTCGTGCATGATTGTGTAACATCCAGAAAATATGTGGCCATTTCACAGGACCAGGAGAGCTCACATCCAAACGCTGTTTTCTTTCTGGTGTTCCTATATTCCGAAATACTAACTTCCCCAATCACCATATATAATTACTATCACTATCACTGAGATTTCCACCCCCTTATATCAAGAAAGTATACGAAAAATGGTCCAGTCTCTTACTATATACAGTTATATGCATCTATCACCATGTCTGTCAGTCTGTCTGTCTGTCTGTCTGTCTGTCTGTCTATCTAGCCTGTAGACGCACACATACACATGCACAAAGTCACCAGGGTGTGCCGATCCTCCAGATGGTTGGGATGGCCTTCTCTGCACTGATCACTGCCCATGGCTGTACTCCCTCTCCCTCCCTGTCTCTGCATCAGCTATCTGTGATTAGAAGCAAGCCTCAGGGGGAAGACACACACACACACACACACACACACACACACACACACACACAGCGGAAGCAATTTGGCACACATTTGTGCTTATACGCTAAATGCACACATACAGTTAAAGTATAGACCCAACACATTAACACAAAGTAAGTGCACACACTTGGTCTCATGCCCTCTCCGTTTCTCAGTCCATCTATCAGACACGCAAATGATAGTTAAATGGAAGATATGTAAATTATTCAGGTTTTATAATTAGTGGCTCTACATAATGCATGATGGTGAGTCCATTCAGTCATCTCTTTGTTCGTGGATGAGTAGATATTGTGTTTTGAATGATTAGACAAGACCACACACCAGCATGAAGCAAAGATTAGGCTTGCTGTTGGATGCAATTAGACAAATTGATAATTATCCATGTAAATATAAAATATTCATTGGATGATTACCATTTTGAATTAGGTGTGTTGGCCAAAAGAAAATGAACAGTGTATCAGTTTCACTTTAACGCGGAACCGACCGGCCTGTAGCCTGCCTTAATAGAATAGAATAGAAGAGAAGATGAACGCTACTGCATTTTGTATTGCCTCTAGCATAATACTTTTAGATAAGGATCAATGACCTAAGATTGGACCGTCAACTACTGTACACTGAGAGCAGAATTCATTTTCTAATTGTTTAATGTCCAGTGGGAAATCTGCCACAGGTCAGGATGTGATATAATGGAAAATAAATGTATTGTGTGGAAGAAACTGGCTCAGAAACGCTGTACTGTATTTGACTGTAAAAGGCAGAAAGCAACAGAATAGAGTAGAACACTGTTATGGATCGTTGCTGTTAATTTAAGTGAAGAAAAAAAAGAAAGAGAGATGAAGATTTGTGAGTGCTCGCTCTACTTATTTGTGAATTCTACGGTATCTGTTCCCGGCTGGTAGAGACTGTTCCTTTTGTTCATGGGATAAAATAGAACAGAATTGACTGAAAGTTCATACTGTACCTTGGAAACACTAGACAATCTTTGCGCTAGGTCCATTCTGGAGCTTTCGATCACATCACACAATCGTCCCCAGCAGGTTGACGACATGCCTCCAGGAAGTTTCTGCCATAAAATAGTCTGGCACCCCCCCTAAAAAGCTTTGTTGAACCCTTTGGATACATCAAGTGGAATTTGTGTTGATAATGTTTTGTCAAGCTAGAATAGGACAGGAGTACAGCACAATGCAAACAATACTGTAAAAAAAAAAGAGCTATGGCTTTTTAAAGTTCTATTTTATCTTTATCCGGCTGTCTGCCACACACACACACACACACACACACACACACACACACACACACACACACACACACACACACACACACACACACACACACACACACACGTATGCACCATCCACACTTGTACTCATATACACCCACCCACAAGGAATTACGAACTGTAATCATTTTTCATTAATGTGGACGTGCACAGACACACACATACTCACAACTGTGTGTGTATGCTCACATACATCAGTTTTCTGTCTCTCCCAGACACACAGCCCAGCTGTTAGACGGATGGTGGCTGTCAGTGACAGGGTCTCTGTGGTTAGAGTTATGGTCTGCTGGAGCCTGCACTGGGTCACACATCTAATCTAGAAATAGGACTGCAGCTAGAATAACCCATTGTCTCCCTGGGTCATTGCTATAAGAATGTATATGTGTGTGTGTGTGTGTGTGTGTGTGTGTGTGTGTGTGTGTGTTGTTGTGTCCCCACATTAGCCCATTCATCACTTGATAAGAACTATTACCTCTGACAGTGGCTGTAGTCACAGTATGGCTGCACAGGCTCCACCAGTCCTTGTTAAAACCCAATTAATAAGATGAGACCTTTGTGCCACCAGCTCACAGGACCTTTAGTCAGGAAGTTAATGGGCCGTTATTAAAAACAACACCAGGGGAAAATGTCTTTGTCACCTGCTGCGTAGATAGACGGTCAGACATGTGTTGTGGATGAAAGGCCTTTTTTTTGTTTTTGTGTTTTTTGTCCATGAAGACCAAGGTAGAGAAGAAATGTATAATATGAAGCGGAAAAACGGTACTTCACAAGCTGTATATCATCTGTTTGAGAGGTCATTTTTCAACAACAGTTTTGTTGGCAAATTTAGACGGTCGAAGGAAATAGTTTTACAGATGATTCACAAAACTGTATAAATTATTAAAGGAACTTCAACACTTCAAAATTTTGGGAAATACACATATTCATTCTCTTGCCGAGAGTTAGATGAGAAAATCGATACCACTCTCATGTTAAAATGAATACGCAGCTACAGCCAGTTAGCTTAGCTTAGCATAAAACAGTTAGCCTGGCTCAGTCCAAAAGTAACAAAATATATACAAAAACAGTTTATAAACAACACTGTATACTTATACTTTACTTTATATAACACCACAACAAAGATTTGAGATATGACTTGTTAATAATTGAGCTGCTATTTAGCGTACAGATGTGAGAGTAGTATATTCTCATCTAACTCTCAACAAGAAAACAAATAGGCATATTTCCCAGCCCCGAGGTGAGCAGTCATGTTGCCAGCAGGTAAATAAACATGACAGGGTCAAAGCAGCTATTTGGAAGAAATGCCACATTAACATTGTTAATCATTCTGAAGATGTCGTGGCTTATTTCTCTCTTCCTGTCACTTTGGACTGTCTCTTACTTACTGATGTGTTCCGCTGCTATTGTCTTCTATTCAGTCATTTCTTTCTGTCTTTCATTCTTGCACTCTTTCATTCTCCCACTCTTTTCCTTTTTTTCCATTCTTCTGTCCCTGTTTCTCCGTCACTCATTTGCATAACCCCCTTCCACAAATGCACACAGTTTCATCACCCCACCAGGCCTGACTCTTGGACTCTTTCTCTCTCTCGTCTCCTCTCTAGTACAAAGCTGTGCTTGTTCATCCTGCCCTTGCTCTCCACCCCAACACGCTGATCAAAGCTGGGTTTCCGGGGGCCTTCATGACAGCCTTTAAAGCTGTTTCAGCTGTGTTGTTCAAGCCATGAAATATTCACTATGTGCAAGCACCTGTCCATGTGTACTGGATGGGTATTATGTGTTCACTTAAAGCCACCACACATGGGAATACAGGTGTGCTTGGTGTGCATGTTTACAGATAAAGAAGTGGGTCACGATATGATGCATATTTAACTATTAGAAGAACAACTTTTTTTTCTAGAGATGACTTTATTTTCTAGCTGTCAAAAACACCTCATTGTTCTCCATGAAAACACTAAAATAGTTTTCTAACACAGCGTTATAGTGTGTTAGCTGTGTAGTGGGATGTAGAAATAAATAGCAGAGAGCCATTTTAGTGAATGGTATCCACGGATGAGTCAGAGAATGAAGTGAGCATAATTGCTGTGGGTCTGTATCAGAATTATTGTATTTTATTTATAGTGAAGATGTGGAGAGGCTGTCAAAATCCTGTTTAAACGTTAGTGCCATAACAGCTCCAGACTGACACTCATCTCTTCATGGATATTACACAAAAGACATTAAATATATATTTCTAGATATTAAAAAATTGGATTGGAATTTCATCTTATTCCCTGGGTCAATGTGCCTTCAGTTTAAACTCGGTCGTAAACAATTCACTATGTTTACGACGTGTCAGATAGTGGTAAAATGAGTGTGTTCACTGCAAGGCCTACATGCATTAATGCCTTCATGAATTTTTTATTTGCTGCTCAGTTACAGTTCAAGTGATCCAACACACTCAGAAGTAAGCTGTTTTTTGGACAGTTTAAACAAAGTGTCTTCCTTTGATCCAAGTGCAATCCAACACAAATGCAAATCCTTGAATTTAACATGAGCAGACATTGATGATTAGATAGATGTTTGGTGCATGGCTTTCCAAGCATGGGTACCTAAGTGTAAGACGACAACATATGCCAAGTGCACTCAAAATGTTGACAACCTGCCCAAAGCACCTAAAGGATTAATCAGTCAAGTGTGTGTGAAGTAACCACTCACATAAACATGCTTGGCTTAATATATATTCCAAGTTGTTCCGGGAAGCTTAAAAAGCTAATGAATAATTATTGTTCTGGTTAGTCTAAATTTCTAAACAATTCACCACAATGATAGTTACAAGATTGTAGTGTAGCGGCAGATAAAAAACTGCCGGGGTCCAGAACACAGTCACATTGATCACAGTTACTGTCCAGAGCGCTGAAGCGTGTTGATGGTTTATCTACCCCACTTACCCCTCGCTCGTTTCGTTCATTAGTCTGGATAGGCAACCATGTGTGTCAGAGGGTCAGTGTGTGTGTGTGTGTGTGTGTGTGTGTGTGTGTGTGTGTGTGTGTGTGTGTGTGTGTGTGTGTGTGTGTGTGTGTGTGTGTGTGTGTGTGTGTGTGTGTGTGTGTGTGTGTGTGTAAGGCCTAGATACACAAAACATCTTGCAGTGTACATCTATATCTGTCCAGGAAGTAGGTGTTTGGAGCACTAAAGCTATGGCTCACTGGGGCCATCTCGGAAGCTAGCTGTTGTAATTAAATTTGATATGAAGGGAGGCAAGGAAGGAGGAAAGGAAGGAAGGATGTATAAAAGGGGGGAAGAAGAGGGTGAGGAGAGAAGGGAGAGTTCAAAAGAGGAGAGATTAGTGCGAGTCAGAGGGAGAAAGGTAAGCAAGGTGAGACAGGATGGAGGATGGGGGGGGATCAGTGGCTGTTCTGGCAGATTTTAGTGCTGGAGGCACAATCATAGAAGGAACTGGTTCATGTAAGGACAGACGTCCGCACACACACACACACACACACACACACACACACACACACACACACACACACACACACACACACACACACACACACACACACACACACACACACACACACACACACACACACACACACAGGTGCAGAGGAATGTTTTTCAGGGTGTGTACACTCGGCCAAAATGACTGCTAATCCAACAGATGCTTTCACATGCTGAGGAAATTTTTGAGCTCTCTGACAATTTGAGGACTTTTTTTACATCGAGAATGTGGAGGCAATGGCAGGCATTTAGCTTAATTACATGAAGGCTTTAAGTGAAACGTTACCAGAAAAAGGGGAATGTTTAGGAAGTGTGTTAATTAGTAAAACTCATTGAACAAGAGGTGCAGAAATATTTTAGAATAAACAAGTGCAATGCTTTTAGTCCACCCTGTCGCTCCCTTGCTCTACGTGTCTGTGTGGTCTCTATTTATGTCTGTCTGTGCTTTCTCTTTTCTCACATACACACATTCAGGGATGCTACACAGTGTTAAATAGCAGCTTACAGCCTGCCATTGTACTCCACTGCTTGTAATTACACCAGTGTGAGCTGCACCGAAAGGCCGTTGCTGTGTGCCCTGCTGTTTATTTACGTGGTGGTGGCTGATTTATCAACTTGTGGAAAGGCCTTTGTTTGTGTGTGATGCAAGGGAATCTATTTAATTACTTCACCGGCAGCCTTTCCTTAAGATTCTGCAAGATACTGTCCGTCATTTTCTACACTGGAGATCATTTTGTCAGTTCCTTGTTATTCTTGTATTCCTTTAACACTGGGGAACTGACAACCACGAAAAGCTCAGCCCATCTGGCCGTTGAAATGATTGTAGATTATCTCTATGAGGCTTTTGTTAGCACAAGCTCTAAAGCTCACTTTTTTTCTTTATTATTCTCGCCTACAGTCCTGTGCCGCTTCATACATAGAGTTTGAAGATATAAACAACATTCTTCAGGCACTATGATTCAATAAAGTAAATGATTGTACATGCATTGTACACAATGACTAAAAGGACTGTGATTCTGATGAATGATGTGAGAATTTGTCTTTGTGTGTTCCCTCAGGTGGCCTCCCTTGGTGTGACCACCTTCACCCTGTGCGCTCTGTGCATCGACCGCTTCCGTGCAGCCACCAACGTCCAGATGTACTACGAGATGATCGAGAACTGCACCTCCACTACCGCTAAGCTAGCTGTCATCTGGATTGGTGCTCTCCTGTTGGCCCTCCCAGAGCTCCTCATCAGACAGCTGGTGGCAGAGGACACAGGAATCCCAGATGAGCCTCCCGTTGAACGCTGTATTATCAGGATCTCCACCTCACTTCCTGACATGCTCTACGTGCTGGGCTTGACCTACGAGGGCGCTCGGCTGTGGTGGTGCTTTGGCTGCTACTTTTGCCTCCCTACCCTCTTCACCATTGGGTGCTCCTTGGTGACCGCACGCAAGATCCGGCGTGCGGAGCAGGCCAGCGTGCGCAGCAACAAGAAGCAGATCCGGCTGGAGAGCCAGATGAACTGCACCGTCGTGGCGCTGGCAATTGTCTACGGTGCGTGCGTGGTGCCTGAGAACATCTGCAACATAGTTTCTGCGTACATGGCGGCCGGCGTTCCTGAGCACACCATGTCTGTGCTCCATCTCCTCTCCCAGCTGCTGCTCTTCTGTCGGGCCGCTGTGACGCCGGCGCTGCTGCTTCTCCTGTGTCGCCCGCTGGGCAGGGCCTTCCTGGACTGCTGTTGTTGCTGCTGCTGTAACCACGAGCCCTCCTCAGCCACTGCCAGTGATGATAACGAACACGAGTGTACCACCGAGCTGGAGCTGTCGCCGTTCAGCACCATCCGCAGGGAGCTGAGTAACTACACACCTGCTGGCTCCAACTGCTAAACTGACATTCCTCATCAGGGATGGAGATTTCACTAGCCTGCTATTAGCCTTTAGCAGACTCAGCTAGGAGAGATTTGCCTTACCTAGGCTAGTCGCATTTTTAAATGTGTGCATGAAAGAAGTTGGACACTGAATAATCACATTCAGCCAGTGTCCTACATCTTCAACTTTCATTCCTAACAATAATTATGTACGTTTGCAGTACTATATTACCCTAATTTCCCAGGAAAGCTAACAAAAAGCTAAATCTTCTTTCACTCATGCCCTGGGGTGCTCTTAAAACAGGGTCAGTACATAACCCTGCCTGAAACCTTTAAAAGTTACCGACCTCCGCTGTAGACCTTCTATGCCTAAATATCTTATGACAGTTGGGAGGCCTCTTAACATGTGCGGTTCTTCACAAGAGGTTAAATCAGGTTCATCATGTATTTAGATTACACAAAACTGTTTCCCACAGGCCCTAATGTTATGAGTGGCAGGTAAAGATAGTATGTATACTGTACAATGTACAGTAAATGATTGTACAGAATATGTGACAATATTTTCTGTTAAAGTTACCAAAACTGTCTGTGATGATAAGTGTATTTGGCCCCCATAAATAATATTAATGTATGGGAAACTGTACTGTATATCTTAAAGGAGACATAATCAATGCCAATCACCTTCGAAATGTGTCACTGTTGCAATTATGGAGACTTGGCTAATTAATCATGGAGTGCAACCTTGTATAATAATTCATATACAGCATCCAGCTAAGCGTGTGGGCTGACACTGCCTATAGAAATACAGGACTCAATTTACATGAGCTGTAAATGGACAGTTTGTGTAATGCTGCACACATGGGATCAAGTCTTTCGATAATTAAACTATAGCGCAGGGCGTCTGCAGTAATGGCCGTTTTCAAGCATAGAGAGGAGAGATGATTGGAGAATCCAAATGTACACAGCAACACTTACACTGTATATTGAAAAATATATAGGTGACTCAAACATAACTGGGCTGGTCTCAGAGATACATAAACACGGACTTGAGCGGAATTAAAAGGTTCAGAATAGACTAATTGAAATCAAATTAGAGGTGAATGGAGAGGAATGGAATCGAATGAAACACTACAGATTAAATTGAATGGAGTGAATATGAATAGAGTGAAATGTAATGGAACATAACACCGTGGAATATAATTAAAAGGTATGGACTCAGCATGGACTGGACTGAAAATAAATATCTGCACTACACTGTTGTATCATGTTACGCCTTACACTTTGGGCTGTATATATACTGTACACTTTCTTTGGTGCTCTTATGATGAATGCGCTGTAAACAACCAATCCATCGGTTCGACTTTGAATCACAAGTAATTGAGCTGCGTACTGTATTTTTGGTCA
Organism: Gymnocephalus cernua; assembly: GCA_023631565.1. Lineage (NCBI taxonomy): Eukaryota > Metazoa > Chordata > Actinopteri > Perciformes > Percidae > Gymnocephalus > Gymnocephalus cernua. The sequence continues at coordinate 12,807,202 of CM042447.1, read as the reverse complement.
AGAAGACAGATAACAGTTGTCGTGAACATGAACAATGGTGGGGAAAACGAAGAAGAAAAATCAATGTAGAATTTCACCGAGCTGCCATAGACACAGTTTAGAGATTGCATGAATCTTTGATAAATACTGCCTTTAGTATTAGTGACTGTTGTTTGACACTTACAAGTATGGTAGCACTTTATTTTACAGTGCAGTAATTACTCAGTGTTTGCAAGGACTGATAAATGAAAAGCTGATTACTTGTAATTAACATTCAATAGATGGAATAATTTACTAGTCTGCACATATTTTTATTATTACATTGGTACAGAAATATAATTACTGGTAGTTATTTTATGTAACATATTAACAGGGACAGTAATCATCAATAATTTACTAGGTAATTACAACATTAAATTACAATTACAAAAAAAGTGTCAATACTGCATAATTACATTGTAAATACAACTGCTGGATTGTAATTATAAGGGGAATTGTATATTTCAACCAGTAGGCTTAATAAATGTATAGTTTATAGTAAATAGAAAGTTATTTATTTCAGTTCCTGAACTGTAAAACAAAGAGCTACCACAAGTGTGTAAATTAACTCGAACGCAAGACTACAACTGACTGTTCGCAAAACCCTTCCCCAAACAGTGATTGTCCAACGACAACTCTAGCAACCGTAACTAGGCGCTGCATTTCTGGTGAGAATGCTGACTTTATGCCAGCGACACGCAACTTTAGCCTCAGTCTTTTAGCATGATATGTATGTAGCCATCAACTGTGTACTTAGGACCCCTTTTACAGGGTTCTCATTTTAAATGAGTCAGGCAGAAAGATTGAAAAGTCAACAGTGTCTTCAACCAACTCACGTTGCTAATGTTAGCTTAGTTAGCTAGCTAACTACAGTTATTTCAGCTGGTAAAATGGACATTCTCCAGCTAGAAATGAGAGGCTGCTTTTGTCCACCTCTGTCTGAAATGAAGGACCCATTGTCTCAATAATTACTAAGGATGTCGAGTGATAAATCTGCCTCTGTTATCGTTGTAAACTGCATATGTGCCGTGTGAGAATAGAAAGATTTACAGGCGTAGCAACAGTAACTAAAGGGGGGTGGGGCTTCAAGGATGAATTTTACAGGGCCAAAAAACGTCTTGTTTCTTGACCTCTAATGCCTTTTGCAGTTTCACTACTTGAGTTTTTAAGGAGAACTAATGAAATGTTTTTCACAGTGTATAAATTTACAAGTGTATTGTACTGTAAATCTGTTTTCTTAATCATACCAATCAGATCTGGGTCAAAACAAGGTTCAAATCACTATTACAATGCAGGTAATTGACGTTAACTGAAAACTGAACAGCCTAAACATTTAGTACATATGGTATTATGACGGGAGTGTGTAGAGGGCTTCTGGGGATAACCAAACAGTCTTCATTTTGCTTGTTAAACTTAATGAAAAATCCAATAGCTTTACATAATTATAACTAAAATGAATAGTGGTGCACTCTGTGATGACCCAGGTGTGATGTTCATTGGTATACTGTATATTGCGATGAATCCTTTGCATACGATTCTGCACTGCCAAACACCTTCTCTCTGTCTGTCTCTTGTGCTCTTGTGGTAGTAGCACACTATCTCTGGGTGTCTCTCTCAGCGTGGAGGTCAGTTTGCCCTCGGCTCCATCAATATAGGGAGAATAATTTTACTACAAAACATAAATCACGAAAGGTTTGACAGCACCCAGGGCCAGTCATACTAAAAATATATACGCATAGTGAGAAACTGTGGATAAAGGGTGTTTTTTTTTTCCTGCCAGGGCTAAAGGCAGCAACCCTTTGGCTTTAACGAACTACAGTGTATGAGCTCCAGGTGGATGTAGCCTCTGTTTGGCTGCAGTTCTTCAACTTAATAGAGGAAATTGGCAAAAACACAGCACTACTGCAACACAATGCCCTGCAGCCTGGTTGACAACTCTTTTTATTCCCATCACTATCAGGCTATTGTGGGTCGGCTTGTTCATGGAGTTCAGTTTATATGCCCTTGCACCAGCCCAGTTTCTACCATTAAATCACTTGTTGTATGTCGTCCAGCGATCTTCCTGGAGTCTGGATTTCCCACCTGTTTCATGATGCGAGTGTGAAGTGTAAACTGACCTCCTGAAACTGATTCTTTTTTTCTGCATTTTTCTGGGAGTATAGCTCATTCTAAATGGCTCAGTGTGTAGTAACGTGGTTCAAACTATTGATGAAGTGATTCTTGTAAATCAGTCAGTGAGACTTTTATTCTGAATTTTGTGAGTATCCTCTTCACTCTCAGCAAGTTGTGTCTGTATTTGATACCTGGAAATGTAAGCACATGACCACTATTGTCTCTAAGTCTAGTCACTGGTTTCTAAATAGCTTTTTATATAGCCAAATGACTGTCCCTTTGGTTATCAAAGAACTTTATCTTGAAAACTGTATATTAAAATTTTAAATGTACCATTACTGTTGTGTTGATTTATTGTGTGTATTAAGGTCGTCTTTGTTGAGTGCCATCATGTTTCATCACTTGACTGAAACAGAAATCTTTGTAATCCGAACATCTCCTCCAGCATATTCAAAGCAAAGAAATAATCCAGCCTGTTGCCTCCATGGCCAAGGGTTGTAAATATTGCTACTCAATAATGTTGAGTTTCAAGAGACAGAGTTAAAAAAGAATAATCAAAATCAATTCAGCAGAGGCTGAGAGATCCTGACTTTTTAGACTACATTCACACTAAATCATGATGCGTCAGCTGGTTTGTAAACACAGAACAGAATAGATTGTGCATCAGTGTAGAGACTAGTCTGCAACTTCATACGTATGTCATAACGGACTTCAGAAACAGTGATGCCACACATTTAAATTTTTCAAATATGTAAAACAGGATTTGATCATTCTATGTATGAAAGAGGTATGCACTTTCACAGTGCAATAAGTGCACAGGCTTAACTACAGAAATTATGGTGAAGTTGTATTTTGAAACATGAAGAACAAAAACTCTCTTTGGGAATTAGTCTCAGTGTGTCCCCATGTCCTGATTTCTTTAAGATCCTCCTACTTCAGTTGTACTAGTGTCTTCATTTTATTTCCTCTTCACATAACAGGGGACCCTTTAAAATATTCATCAGCAATGTATCACTGTGCTCTGTTCTCCCAACACATCCTACACACCCTCTCTCTCCTCTCTGTTGCCTTGTCTTTGTCTGTTGCATCCGAAGTGTTATACAACGATGACGATAGCGGCCGACGTCCTGGGTCTGTGTTCGCGATAAGGACGCAGAATGGAACTGTTTATACCTCTTGTAACAGAATTAGCTGTCGCGTTGGAACACTGAGCAGATGCCAGAAAGCTTCCGCAACCACCACAGACGTATTGCTCGGTCCCCCAGAGGACGCCGCTCACTCCCACTGTTGTGAGGAGGTGGTCTCTTTCATTTCCTTTCTATTTTCTTACTAGTGTCAAGGAAGAAAGTAGAGTGACGTGGGAAAAGTAAGAAAGAAACCAGTAGAGAAAAGGAGATGTAGAATTTGTCTCTTAAAATAGCACTTTTGTATTTTGACATTCAGAAGACAGACAGCAGAGAAAAGCACCATCCACCCTCACAGATCTGAAGAAAACAAAGACACAAATATGTTCTACTTGAGGTGAACTTGGATTTTCTTCTTTAACACACAGAGCTTCAATTGGGCACACACAATATATTAAAATGGCACATCAAGCACTTGTAACATTATTTTGAGAGTCTGAAATGCATTTGGGAAGTCTTATTTTTAGTCTATTGTTGTCAAATATACTGCTCATTTTGCCCTTTGAATCAAATCCACCAACTATCTGTCATTTATCTCTCAGACAGAAAATGAGAAAGCCCAATTATGAAACATCTGATGAAAAATGAGGAATTGTTCACTTTGAAATGCACTAAAATTTAGGCTTTTATCTGTTCTCTCCCCTATCTCCTCCCTCCTGTCACAGAAAAAGCACTGCATGTGTGAGTTTGTGCGTGCGTTACGGGGCATCTTGTTCCAGAAAAGCTGACAGGCGATGTGCCACTCATCTTGGTAATTTCCCCAAAACCGTTGGCCTCCTGCCAGTGCAGTCGCTCACGCTCAATCAGCCTCAATCAGCAACATACTTGCGAAAGTGTCTGCAGCCCCGACTGTGTGTGTGTGTGTGTGTGTGTGTGTGTGTGTGTGTGTGTGTGTGTGTGTGTGTGTGTGTGTGTGTGTGTGTGTGTGTGTGTGTGTGTGTGTGTGTGTGTGTGTGTGTGTGTGTGTGTGTGTGGCTGTTTATCTGTCTTTTTGTTGTTTCATTATGCGACTGTTTCCAAAAGCCTTTTTTTTTCCCAATTCCGCTGCCCATTGTAGACAAGTCTTTCATGATCACAGAGAAGTTCTGATCCAGCCTTTTCACAGTCACTTTTACATTTCTTTCAATTTTGGGCTCTAAAGGACCAACTCCAGGCCTTTAAAGCTATGCATTGTTCGTATTGCTGGAACAGCTGATGGACACACAAGCTTCCAAGAAAAGATGATGATAAACTGTACTGTTCTACTGATGTCGGATTGGATTCTTTCATATTAAATGACATGAGTCAGAAGATAAGGTTTCAGTATGGTGACAGAATTTATGTGTTGTCAGCATTAGCTGCTGCCAAGCAAAATGGGGATAAAAGAGCGGATAGAGTTAAAGAAATGATATGGCAGGTGACTACATGTGTTTTATCTGTAGCTGACCACTTTTCTTCCAGTAAGCAAAACACAGTTTATTTTTTGCTCTGTGGATGACAGAAATCATCTGATCTGAGTATTCAACCAATGATGATATATCATTTGTTGAAATTGTATCATGTACAAGTCAGTCGTCCAATTTTCGTTCAATGTCCATGTTAGAGTATGTTCTGCTTTTCAGTGTATCAAAAGGGGTTGGACTGTGGCGGCTGCTGAGGGATAACAGACTGAAGATAGAGGAAAGATGGCTACCACTGTTGCTGAACAACATATTTATCTGCCCAGGTTTCTTAGTGTATGTAGTATTTCTGGTTGTACACAACATCAAAATCCCAGTCCCTGAACATATAGCTTGTGTAATCTGGTGTATATTTGTTGTTTCAATCCATAGATGGGAAAGTACATAAAGACTATTTTGGGATTGCTGTTGCTGATGCAGGTTGTTAGTGTTTGTTCAGACACACTCCCACTTTTCTGTTTTTCCAAGTGTAACTGGGCATTCATTAAACACAGTAAGTCCCAGCCAAGCAATCTGGCTGGGCTAAGTTTTTTTTCTGGCTGTGCTTTATGAATGGTTGCTTGGTAACCAGAGAGTTAAGTTACCATCTTCCTAACTTTCTCCTATTTACCCTTTTCTATTGTGTATCTTGCATTGAAACAGACCAGCCATTCAGGAACCATGCATCTGTAGACACTGTATGAAAGCGGTGCTACCTTTTGGAATGCTATGTGTGCAAGCTACAGCTTTGTTACAGATCACAGTTAAAGCTGCACTAATCAGTATTTTTATATCAAAAGCAAAATAAATGAATGTGTTATGTTAAGGGTGTGTATCATAGTGACAAACTCAAAGATAATTCTGCAACTCTGCAGTTATCCTCAGTTCTAGGGAACGTTTAAGCAAACTTCAGCTCTTTGTTTTGGTTTTATGGCCTTTAGTGTTTCAGTTCATTCTCACATTTCTCATAACCCTCATTTCCAGCCGTAGCAGTCAGCTGTATTTTCAGCCAAATAGCGCAGATAATCCACAAATGGCAGACAGACAAATGGCAGACAGACAAAGCTAGCTGGTGAACAAAGTGGAACACTTAGCTGCTAAAGAGGAAGCTATTCCCCTTTGGAGTTGGTGGAGACCAAAACAGAGCTAAAAAGGAGAGTGAATTATGGATTTACATTTGTTAGGAAGCCAGAATGAAGGCCAATGTTGCTCTCCTGGATGCATTAATACGTAACTGTTATCTAACATGTTCAACTTGCTCCATTGTTCCCAAATTGCCAAAAACAAAATCAATTGATACCGATTTAAACAACGGAGAAATAAACAGTCACAGACCAAATCTTTACAACGGCAACTTTTTCCAAACAAAGAAATACAGTGTTATGAGTTTTTAGAGTTTGGAGCATTTAGCATGCAAACTGTTGGTTAAAATGAAACACTGTAATCACCAAGTCAAATAAATTAAAACAAATAAAAAAAAAAAAATCTTGCTAATCATTAAAATTGTAGAAATACTAGAGGAAATGGAGAAGTCAGCAGTTAGAAAGAATGGCATGGGAACCTCATCCTTTCATGTCAACTATAAACACACACACACACACACACACACACACACACACACACACACACACACACACAACTTAGGAGCTGGGGTTTTAAACCAATATAACATTTAAGTATTTACTAAGTAAGACTTCATTTTGAAAATTGTGTTATATTGCAAAGATATATTGAGATTGTCCATTGGGAACTGCTCAATAACATCCCTCCCATTTCTCTCTCATCCCCCCACTCCCTCTCTTTCTATACTTTTCTGTCTGCTGCCTCTCCATCCATTCATTTCTCATCTTCTCTGAGCTCTATCCTGCCCTCTCATACATTTTAATGGCAGCAGTTTGATCCGGCTGGTTGAAAAACATTCAAATGTGTCCGCTCGTGTTGAATAAATACATAATTTAGCAACACAAGTCAACTACTGTTCAGTGTTGTGGAAAAGACAAGATCAATATTTCACTTTCTGAAGAGTGCGTAGAATGGGATTTAGTCAGAGATGAGATGCTGAGTCATGTGTGGCTGCCAAATGTAAGAAGTGTTATTTTTGTTAATGCAACAGGGAACCAATGTTGGATGACTGTTGGTTCATCTCATGCATACACTTTTACCGAGCAAGCGTTGTTTAAAAGAAAAGAAAAACGCAGAGAATATGGTAGATGAAAATTGTGATTTTTTTTTGTTAGTAACTGCACCACTAAGATGCCTGAAAATGCATGTATCATACTAATACATGCATCTTCATTTTTTGTTAGAGCGCTATCCATCCAACCATCCATCCATTTTCTCACTCCATTCACTCCATTTTCTCCATCCATTCATTTTCTCACTGCTCATCAGGGTCAAGCTAAGTGTGTTTGCCCATATGTCCTTCGTCTTTCCCCCAGTCACGTCCTCCAGCTGCAAAGGCATTACCAGGCCAGATGGGACATACTGTATAATTCCTGGAGCGAGTTCTGAGACTGCCTTGAGGTTTCGTCTTAGTTGTGCCTGGAATACTTCCACAGGGGGATCAGATACCCAAACCACCTCAAAAGGCTCTACAAAGCAGAAGACCAGTTCTTCTACTCCATGTTCCCTCAAGATATCTGAGCTTCTCACCTTTACCTGAAAGGGGGCCCAGACACCTGTGAAGGAAGCTTATGTTTAGCCATGCAAGCTTGAGGGATGGCAAAGTCGGTCAAAGTTCTGTCCATCCATCAGTCATTCTGTTGGTCTTTTTCTAAACTGCTTCTTCACATGGCAGCTTGCTGTAACTCCGCTGAGTTTTATGTACACACGTTGTAGGCTTGTCAGGTCTATTAAACTTTACGTTTTCGATATGTATACTGCATAATTGCCCTTTTCCTAAAATGCACAACATCTCCATCCATCCATCCATCCATCCATCTTCATCCGCTTATCCGGTGTCGGTTCGCGGGGGGAGCAGCTCCAGCAGGGGACCCCAAACTTCCCTTTCCCGAGCCACATTAACCAGCTCCGGTAAACTGACCGGTAGATCAAGAGCTTTGCCTTCTGGCTCAGCTCTCTTTTCATCACAGCGGTGCGATAAATGCACAACATCTCACATTACAAAAAAGGGAAAATGTTAATTTCCACACTAACATTAATTCTCCATCAATAAAACGTGTCACACAAAACAAGCATCAAAGACACCTTAAAAACCTACATTCTTTTAGCATGCAGTGCAGCAACACCCTTACACAGAGGAGCACATACACAAAGATGGATCAGGTCACACACACTCACTGCTTATCATGTTTATGTATAAGACAGAAACAGAGAAGATTTGACTCAGTGGGTCGAAACCTCATCTCTTGCTCATTTCCACATCTGTGAGTCGCCATGTCAGTTGGATACTGTTAACACGGGTGAAAGCGAGGGCAGCGCAGTGTCACTCTGCCAGTGTGTCTTTTGATTGGCTGCTTTGTTCAGCTAAAGACAATCTTCCTGTTCCTGCACTCTGGTCCTGAACTAAGCAATGCACTTTTAAGAGCAATTTCCGACTACTTCTGGAACGTTTATCACTGGACAGCGTTTTTCAGATGGATGTGTTTATGAGAGTGAGGTAAAGTTTTGTGTTTTAATAATTATTTAAGATATTCATAAATTATTTGCATTAGAGTCTGTGCATTTTGTCTACCTGCTGCTTTGGTAATGAAAAGACTTGGCGTGTCACGTCAGAAGAGCAACAGCGGATGAACCTAAAGAAAAAATGTATAACAGAAGCCTGTGCTACAGTCATTAATATAAAATAGAACAGACGGGTCATAATCACCCTACTTTGGTGTGCACAGCCACCTACTTACCCATGGCACCTGATTACTCTTGTTGCTATGGATACTATTCAATGTGGTAACCACTACATCTCATGCCAATTAAGGATATATTCAAGTTAACTACACTCAAAGCAGGTTTGCCTCCCAATTCAGCATCTATTGTACCAGTGAGTTTCTTCCTCCATGTACAGAAGAAAATCTTTGCCTTTAATGAAAATGTCCATTCAATCCATATCGTTTCTTAAGCGGCATTACATTTTTCACGGATTCAAGGGTTTATATGTTACATACACAAGTAATATGTGTAGTATATGTATGCAAGAAGTAAGATGTACATGTGTCACAAGTGCAACAATACAATGTGCCATCCTGATGGTCCTGAGGAAATATCTTTTTCTTTTCTCTCTGTGTTAGACTTGTGGCTTAATAACGGGAAGTGTTTGCCTGAGCGTAGAAGCTGGAGAGTGTATCGTGATGTGGCAAAGGTTCTTTATAATTCTACTCGCTCTGGCTCTGCACATTTCGGTGTATAAGTCCAGCAGAGCGGGAAGTATAGATCCGATGGTACGCTCGGCCGAGCAAACCACTCTGCGCGAACCACTCCGAATGGCTGGTCATTTTCAATGCAATACAACAGAAAAAGTAATATAGGAGGAAGTTAGATTCAAATTGAGTTATAAAGCATATTTTTAAAAAGCAAGATCGTGTGCAGGTTAAGAAAGAGCTGCAATAATTTGTTGCCTGGAGTACAATAAGTGAAAAGAGTTTCAACATGAAATCCTCCATGTTCAAGTAGCAGATGAATTGAATTGAACTGGAATTGCTAATATTTTCTTTTTGACTGAAACATCTTCACTGGGTTCCATGACTCATCGATCCTTTTTAAAGTCTGAATGCAATATTTTGCTAAATATTGTTTTCTTACAGATGAATGCTCTTTGCTTAATGACAGAATTGATTAACTTTAGGGAAAGAAGCGAGCTATCGTAGCCTTTGTTTGCCTTGTCATTCATTTCTAGGTCACCGGGAGAACTGAATGCTTGGCTGAGCTTGAGACGTGCTCAGTGAAGGATCTCCACATAACCGTTCCTGTGTGTATAATGTATGTGCATGTGTGCGTGTGTGTGTGTGTGTGTGTGTGTGTGTGCGCATGCAGTGAAGCAAACAAACTTCCAAACCCACTCACACACAAATCTCTCTGATACACCTTTGACTCTTCAGTTTTCACACACACACACACACGCACACACACACACACACACACACACACACACACACACACACACACACACACACACACACACACTCTATCAGCCTTTAGTACCATAAAAAGTGGTCTTTCTTTACCTGCTGTCTCTTTTCCATCTCAGAGATTTGAGCTGCTGCTTTGTGAAAGCACTGAGGCTGATAGAGATCCGTTTCACTTCAAAGGTCTGTTCTTTCCCTGCTCCTCCAGGGCCAAGGCTGCACTGCAGGTCAGCACATTAGGGACGGCCTGTTAAGCGAGAGGGCATGGTGGACGGTGACTGAAAGAGTCGAGGCCAAATGAAATATAAAAATCGACTGAAATTGCATTATATAGCCCATACACTGACATATTCATCTTGACTGGTAATATACACTCTGCAACAAGTCCTCCAAACCATATGGTGATATAGGTTGATTATTTCTACTCTCTAATATGACCCACATGAGCGTTTTCCATCCTCAGATCTAAATCACAGAACGTGCAGGTTGGGGTTTTAAACACGTCGTTAATGTCGTGAAATACTTGGTGATGTTTAGAAAAAGTGTTTTTGTTTTTGTTTTTTTTAATAAGCTATACAGGGCTATTATAAAAATGCTCCAGTCAGTATTGCACCAGTTTACAGTGGGTCACCAAGCAACCTAAAAATAAAGCTGCAGTATCAACATAGTTTATGTTATTATTAATATATAATTAAAGTTTAAGGTTGGCTTTTAAAATGTTTTTTTTTTGTCTTTGGGTTTATGTTCTCTCATATGCATACATTATGTATACAGTAGATTGCATTTGCTAATGTGAATCCTAAAATCTTATTTTTTTGAAGCAAGAAAAGCACTTGAAAAAAATATATGACAGCAGAGTTTTAATCATGTAACAATACTTGCACACAGTGATCCTATATGTATTTATAGAAAGAACATTTGCCTACTTCAGTGTAAGATGTTTCGGCGTGTCTCAGTCCTCCTGCAAGGCACAATACCACATTTAAATTCTGGCTGCAAATGATGGAAGGCCAGCAAGCAAATTAAATCTGCAACCCTTCAGCAGACAATAAAGGCTTGGCTCACTGTACAGACATTTATTTCCAAGTTTCCAAAAAAGGAAAGCCTCAGTTCAAAATTAGAGCTACAGAGTAACAAAAACACTTCTTTTAACTGATGGACTAACTAAAAACAGCATGGCAAATGAAAAAAAAAAAAACTCACTTGGCCACTCAAGTGGCAAAACGTGCAAACAAAAAAAAGTATGTTTAAGGTTTATTGTTTTTGGTTTTATACCCCCAAAACTGTATTATACCAAGATTATTGTAAAAGAAGCAGATTTTCACCTTCATTGTGTGTCTTCCAAAATAAACTGCATTTCGTCCTGCCAGAGCATAATGTTCACAGCAGTTTCCATTCAGCACAGCTCAGAAAATGCTCCCAATTATAGAAAGTGAAGAAAATGCAAATGAGCTGCCGATTATGCTTAAACTAAGAAAAAGAAAAAACATATATATAAGCTAAACTAAACTTGTTGTTGTGGTTGTTTTATATGTGATTTTTTGACTGGGAACTTTACGTTTTAATGGTAAAAAAAACAATGACATGCATTTGACCCCATATAAATGAAGGCAAGGAAGGACCACTTTGTACAAGCAGAGCTAAAATAAACTACCTTGAAATGTTCATTCCTTCAGCATATTATCCTTGTTTAGCTTAGAGGGTACGCACTATAAGGGCTTTGTCTGGTTTAGCTCCAATTAGGCTGTCCTATTTGAGATTAAGAGATCAGAGGAAAAACTCCCCCAATATCCCCTGGTTTTAATGCCAAACACTCACTAGGTTGTGCACGCAGTCTCTCAAGACAAAAGGGACATTTTCTGGAAAAGCCTCTTAGAAGTAAGTGAAAGTCAAGTTTTGTTCTGACTGCAGAAACCCTGAATCGACACATTTGGGTCATTGGTCTCAATATACCTGTCGCACAGACCATAAAACACAGTTGTTAGTAATAATGTTAGTAATTGCTGCATTAAATTCAGGACCCTGCGAGTTGTTGTAATGGCACGGTTTAGTGACACACCTGATTGGAGCTGAGCCATTGTTCGTGTCACAAATTGCACCTGTGCTTTCGCTGCTATGACAGCTCATTGTGCTGTGAGACAGGCCTTTTGACAGCACGGCTCCACACACCACCTGCCACTGTTTGGTAATCTATTTACTTATGAGCCAGTAAACACTTCTTCTTGAACGTGAAACTGGTTACTGTAATCAGCTAGAACAGTAGACAAGAAGAACTCACTGCTTTGTGCTAGTGGAAATTTAAGAGAAGTTAGAGTAACTAAGGGCGTCGGTACACCACAGTGAACTACAGTACAATGTCAGCAAAAGATGCAAATTGGCTAAAAAAAAGACCAAAATGACTCCAAACAGCTTGCCTTGCAAAATGTGTCTAAAAGCCAATCAAGCCAGTGTGGCTCCAAAAGTTCAGTGTTTAACTCATTATCTCTGCATTTAACTATGACACACCAACAGTCACATTAGCAGCTGGCAGATGCTGCCTTCCAGTGCTGTCAGACAACTTTTTGTTCCCTTCACCATTAGAGGAAATTCTCTGGGGAAATCAATGGATGCATTAATGATGCTTAAATATAAGTAAAATGCACCGTATAGAGGATCATATATAGGTGGGTGGGAGGTATGATGCAGTGTTGTCCACTCCTTCAATCACCACCACTAGCATCTGGTTATAATCAGCATATCAGACATTATCTATACTGCACCACTTGCTTGCATAGAATAAAAAGCTCAGCACAAAAAAAAAACGCTGTCTCATAAAATTATGCAAATTATATGGGCTTTACTAGATCTTAAGTAGCAGCCAGACAGCTAATGTTTGCTCCTGCACAGATGTTTCCTGACACACTGATGTTCGGTTACTTTCTGCAGCATCCACTGTGACTTAACCGCATTGCTGGTGAGAAGGGAAACTCAAGAGCATGCGCAATAAAGCAGACACATGCAGACTGGGATTACAAAGCACAATGCACACACACATGCGCAGGCAGCAAAACATGAACGCACACACACACACACACACACACACACACACACGCACGCACACACACACACACACACACACGAGAAGAGTCCCACAAGTTACAATTACAAACACTGTCAGACTACATATACTCATCTCTGAAAGGTAATTACTTTACTCACCACAGTCATCTTACCCTTTGAGCCTTAATATAAAACCTCACATTGTGACAAACTACTTTTTTTATTGTTTAGGGCATCCCTGCTCAGTCACAGAGAGCCCTAGCTGGAATATATGGGAGGCTTGTGCAATCATACATAGTTGCAAACTGAAAAACCAAGTTATTGTTCACATATGGAGGTGCTGTATCATCCCCAAAGACATGGCATTTTGCTATTCTCTAATCCAGGGGTCTTCAACGTTTTTAAGGCCAAGGACCCCCAAGCTGAAGGAGAGACGGAGCTGGGACCCCCTATACTGTATATATATTGTATGAAATGAAGTTGCATGTTAAACTGGGCCGGATGGATGAAAATGAATAGATATATATATTATGTATACATCATGTTTTAATGTTAAACATGTGGAAGGCACAGCTTACCTCTATGGCTAATATAGCTACTTTACCTATATATATAGTACACTTATCTTCAATGTGTATATTAAATGTTTTTTTTTACAAAAAGGCCAAATTATCTTTCCTAATAATAGGTTGGATTCATGTTATTGTATATTTTCAGACATATTTGAATTTTTGAAAAAAAGAAACTTTCAAAAACATTTTAGACAGGATTTGGCGGCCCCCCTGCACTTACTCTGAGGACCCCCTAGGGGTCACGGACCCCCTGTTGAATATCTCTGCTCTAATCAATACAGTCGTATTGTCATTTCAGAGGAAATATAATTTCTAATGTTTGACTGCAACTGTTCATCATTTAGCTTTGTACTTGGAGTTAATAAAACAACAATAAATATGTCTTCAGGAAGTCACTCCCATGTTTTATTAGTAGTAGTAACAGTAGTACACAAGGACAAAGATGCACATGCACATAATGGAACATAACAACAACGAAAGAAATTAAAGTGCAGATTTTAAATAAATATGTGATGCTTTTTGTGCAAGGTTGAGAGTTTTCTATTTGAGGCCACCTTGCAATATTGGTAAAGTAATTCTCCAAACACATTTTCTGGTTGCAGCTTTCATTCCTTTGTAATGTGTTCCATATTTCTAGAGTTATGTACACATAGTCTCACCATTGCCAGACCTTCCTTCACAGCGCTGCGGAGGAGGGTCTGTCCACACAACATTCCGGGATGGGAGAAAAACGTGCTCTGGTTCATCTCCTATTATGAGTTTCAAAATATTTTTCTTTATGGTATTTGTATGCTGCAAAATTGAAAAATATGTGGCTGCTCTCTCACCACTCTAAGTCCAATGTATTGTCTGTCTCTGCATATACACTTTCCTTGTGTTCAAGATTGTCCGGTACAGTTTGTGTCTCCAATATTTATTTGAGAAGGGATGTATGTACTTTTACGTGTAGCTCAGGAAGAATAGCTGTAACATATTTACTGGAGCAAATATGTCATATGTACAGCGAAAATCAAGTTTGTTGTGGTGTGTATGCTGCAGAGTTCTGCTAAAGGTTTGCCTCAGAGCAGCTTGATTACATCTCTGGTGCATTGTGCCATTAAATGAAATAAATGCAATGCACCTGAGGAATTTAAGCACTGCTGTGAAAGCAATGTATGACAGTTTATGAGTTTGTAACATATTTACTGTAATTGCACTTGTCGCTGTTAATACACACAGTTGGATATCGGATTTACAGTACACTGTGTTTTCCCTCCAGCAAGCATTCATTTCTGTTCCAGGTCAGTTTTGAGAATTATTAGAGCTTAACTTGGTTGCATAAAGACGAAAACAGATTAAACAAAAAATATTAGAAAAAGGCTGCCTTGGTTGGTAGGTGTTACTGTAAGAAAAAGTAGAGAACCCTTCTTTTAATAGACACTATAACTCGCTGTTTCGAGTGTCGTGTTGTAACAAGGCTAGTCTGATTTTGTCTGATAAGGCAGTTCAGAGCAAATAACTAGTCCACCCACTTCTTGTGCATCGATGTGCCTTTGTTCCGCCAGCTTTGTTCCAAATGAAGTGGGCAGTGTAGACCTCATACAAAAAGACAATACAATAGACTCTTCAGCTATGATCTACACGAAAGAAAAACTGCAGATGCGATTGCATGTTTCAGTTTAAATGTTAGTGACAGCAGTGTACAAAATCAAGTTTAGTATGTTTGACTGCTGTCAAATGCATGCACTTGCTGCCACTACATTTGTGGGTGCTATGACTTTAGATGTGTTTGTTTAATAGCATCCAAGCCAGATCAAGTAGCTTACAAGTGTGATCAGACACAACTCAAATAAATGAACACTAAAGCTGGCAGTATTCACATTAAATCACATTTGTTGTGTTTCCTGATATCAATCCAAATATCAAAAGTTTCTCAATTCCTCAAAACAGAAAGTAATACAGTGAACAGAAAGGAGAATAGGAGTATACATGTATGAAATAATACCAAAAATACAACCAAATCATCAGAGGCAACATTGATATTGTATAATGAACCTTTTTTTGTTGTTGTTTTTTTTACAATGGTTGAGGGCTAAAAATAGTTAGCATTGATTTTGGTCGGAGATAAGACACAGACTCTCGACTCCTTCAGATCCATATACTACCAATTTCTCGGGATGATGATCCACAGCTTGCAGTCTAATGACATTGTTTGCATGCAACAGTGTATTGGGTATTAAGGGCCTGAAATACAGTATGTGCTTGTTCTGCTGACCTGCCTGTGCATACTGCAGCTAAAAAGTGAAACTCTATTAGGTTGTGAAAGCACACACACATTTCTCAAATTTACCAAATTTGGTGCTTGAGCATGAGGAGGCAGCGTGAGCAGTCTTGAGTCTATTCACACCGCAGGATATCTGCACTAACCGCTGTGCGGCCATAGTGAAGACTTATGTTAGCCGACACTATTCTGTTGGAACTCAAATCTTGAACGATTTTGGGTCCAACAAGTTTTTAGTGTATTTATAATTAGGTACAATATCAATGTACAGGTTCCAATAAAGGTATGGTGGGGTAAAATGCTAAATGCGTTATTTGATGCCATACTGTACCTTTTCCCAAATGTCTTCTTTTATCGATCCTATAATTTCATTGCAATGGCTGGAAAGCTGATGATTGGAAACTCTGCCGCACAAAAACAAACACACACATGCACACACACACACATACCTACCTAGTCCTGTTCCAGCTCAGCCCTGTCGGCAGTGACAGAGGGGATTATGGGAGAGTGTGCAATGCTGTCTTTTATAAACACACACACACACACGCACACACACACACACACACACACACACACACACACTACTGCTTCCCTCTCGCTGGCTCAGTGTACTGAGAATCTAGATGATTGGGAATGAGTGTGTTTGTGTTTTTTTTCTTCTGCCTTTCTTATAACTTATAACAGCCCTGTGGCACATTACCGACTGATTCATAGACATTTGTGTGTGTGTAGGACGGCCACAGACGGACACCTGCTGCAAACTACTTGATGGACCCACTCTAACGAGCTCGGTTATTGCTATGGCAACCCCCCTACACACAAATCCACGCACACTCAAACGCACACAGTGAAGCCTGCACACTGATCATTAGAGTGTAGTGATCTTTCTCCTCTGCGTCCTCTTCTACCCCCATTGCCCTTCCTTTGAGATCCAAGCACCCTTCCTGCCCTTCCTCTCTACCTCCCCCTCCATCCTTCCATCCCTTCATTAGCCCAACGTTTGTCCATAATGGTTCTTTATCTCCTCCCTTCCACTTATAATTTATCCACATTCTTATCTTTCACACCTCCATTCCTCATATCCTTTTAAACTATCTTTCCCTTCATCTGTCCGTCACTTTCTCATTTTATGCCAGTACCTCAATCCATCTATCCACCACCCCTCATTCCCTGACTCCCCTGCAGTCTTTCCAACCCTTCACGTGCCTCTTTTTTCCCTCCCATCCCTCCACCCATCCATCTCCTCCAATAATTACCCGGTTGGAGATTTTAAATTAGAGAGAGAGGAGAAGCCGTCTGGTGCGCCAGAGCCCTAATTGAAACTCCAATTAGTCTCCTCTGGTAGTCTGAGGTAGGTACCGATCAGCTGAAAATCAAATTTTCATCAAGGGGCAAATTTTCTGAAGTCATTACTTTGAATTCTAATAAAATGTAATAGGGTGGTAAATCAAAAATGCAGACAAGAAACAGTCTCCCTTATTGGTGACGTTTATAATTGCCCCAAGCGATCTGCCTCAATCTGCTCTGGAAATGAACAGCAGGAAGCTGTGGCAATCGAGCAAGACAAACAAAACAACAAAAAAGTCACTAAGGTAACTTGTTGCCTTGGTGATTACCATAGTGATGGCATGGTCGCAGGAGAAGCAGCCGCTTTATTTCTAGGGAGGAGGGAAGTGTGGTACAAATGCAGGGATTGAAAATGGTCTGTGATTGTGTGTTTGTGTGAAAGGACTTTAACCTAACCTAATGCACTGCGTGTGGTTTGGATTTACAATTAGCTAGTTGGCCTGAAGCCTAAATGGAACAATTACACACACATTCATTCATTCATTCATTCATTCATTCATTTTGTTTTTCAATCACACAATAATTTATTGAAATTTATTGAAAAGATTTCTGGTACAGGATATACAATCCTCTATCCCAGACTCTAAAAAGAAAAACAAAAAACAAACATATCTATATACATATACATACACATTCCAACATTCTATAAAACACATAGTCACAATTGAAGTTTTATAATAATTCATAAATAAATCATATAAAATTAATTAATAATAATATAATAATAATCACTGCATCCCTTTTGTTGTGCATGTTCACACACCGTTGACCGTTCACTAAACCCCTCCCTTTGAGCAATGATTGTCCAATCATAGCTTGGTAACCGTAACTAGGCACGGCAGGTCTATCAAACTTTGGATTTCTCCACGTCGAAGCAGTGCGCATGGAGCTCTCGTAAGAACGATACTCCGTATATAAAGAGTTTGGAGGGAGGTGTCTTTTTAGCCTTTTGTAAACCAAAAACAGTATGGATTACTTGCTACTTTATGAGCATTACTTTTACATGGATCATCAGCAGGGACATGTAGCTTTAGCCTTTTAGTATTTTAGCATGATATATTGTTCATCACCATCAACTGTGCGAGGGTCCTCGTTTTGAGTCAGAAACATCCAAATTCAGCCGAAGACAGCATTTTCAAGCAGCTAATGGAGCTAACGTTAGCTTAATTAGCTAGCTAGTTATAGCTGATAAAACCAGCCACTGACAATTGCCCAACTAGAAATGAAAAGCCAGTTTTTGTCCATTTCTGACTGAAATCAAGGACCCACTTAAAAAAAAACACTCAAAATATGTGTATTTGGAATGGTAAATCTATCACTGTTATTATCGTAAACTCCCGCGTGAGAATGGAAAGCTTGACAGGCGTAGCAACAGTGACATTCATCGTGTTATCACGCTAGAGCTGAAACAAAAAGGTGATTAATCAATCAGTCGATATTTTGATAACCGATTAATCGTTTAAGTAACATTTGATGGTTCCAGCTTCTTTAATGTGACAGTTTTGCTGCTTTTCCTTATCTTACCTTATAGTAAACTGAATATCTTTGGGTTTTGGCCTGTTAGACGGATATAAAGACCTATGTAAAGACCTTCATTGGGCTCTAGGAAATGGTGATGAGCATTTTCTCTATTTCCCAAGGTTTACTAGACTAAACAATTAGCAGATTGATCAAGAAAATAATCAGCAGATTAATCAATATTAATCAACATTAAAATCTGTAGTTGCAGCCAACACACGCACGCACACACACACACACCTATCTCAGTCCCATTAAAAAATACACACACACATACTATAGATCATCCTCCACACACACGTTACGCCAGATTGACACAAAGAAAAGCACACACTCTATCCTCTATCCTTCTCTGTGAATCCAACAACACACATTTGGATGAATGCTCCCATCAATCCACAAACACATTCACACACACTTGTTAAGCCTTCCCTCTTCCACCCCCTGTTGCGTCCAGCCCAGACAGACCCCGCTCAGTCCTATCTGCCTCTGGATTCGGCTGCAGACAGCCGCAGAGCACAGCACAGCAACTCCTGATAAGCTCTCATTGATTGGCTTCAGACTGGCTGAAAGGCTGAACACATTGTTGCCTCTTTCTCTCTCTCTCTCTCTCACACACACACACACACACACACACACACACACACACACACACACACACACACACACACACACACACACTAACAGACACACATACTGAGGGTAAGAGAAGAGAGGGAGAAGGGAGAGAGAGATGAGGGGAGATTGGTGATGGAGAAGAAACTAAATTCACAATGACAAAAGCGAGACAAATCAAGACTAAGGTGGAGGCTAACTTGTTTGGGCACATACTGCTGCTGGAAAGATGGGAAAAGAAAGGGAGAAAGGGGCTGAAGGATGCAAATTTGCAGGTAGAAGTATATTCAAAATGAGCTGCTGAGGACCATATGCATTTTAGAGACATAAAGACAGGCAGGAAAGGGAACTAACTGATGGACAGCTTATAAGAGAGGCAGGGAGTCAAAGAATACAAGTAAAAAAAAAAAACATTAAACAGAGACGGAATGAATTGAAATGTCAACACTTATTACTAACGCAGGTAGACCTTGGTAGACCTTTGGGCCAATTAATGATGCGTCTTCAATCCAAATTAGAAATCTGACAAGCTGGTGAAGCATTTCAAAATTGCAGTAATTATAGCTCCTCAAATCAATGTAACACAATAACTATGTCCTCTCTGTCACCACTGGACCATTAATGTCTGCAGTATCACATTAAAAGGTTTTGTTCATCAATTAACATTTTCCAGAAATCAAACAAGACAAAGGCAGATTCAAATCATCAACCTTGTGGAAATGCATTCTGTGCTGTCACCCGCTGTGACACAAGGACGCCTCCGAATGGAAAGATGGGTCTGTAGCAGAGGGAGGGGAACCCTTCTGTTCCTGAGGTGTGACTGCATGATTGTTACACTCGGCTGCAAGCTGCGGCAGACAGAGTCCTCCTGGGGAGACAGCAGCTGATTGAGGGACTAAGGGAAGAATAATGGAAAAAGGGCGTAGAATTCAGGGTTTGTAAGTCTCTGAACTTGAATTTTTGTAGTTCTGATGGCTTCAAGATATTGCTGCAGTTAATATGCATTTTCTTTGGCTATTTTAAGTTCTAAGATCCCATCGTTTAAAATCAACTCGAATCACAAAAGGACAGCAAGTTTACATCTACACTACAGTCGTATACTTGTTTTAAAGCTGCTGTAATCAAATACTTGCCTCAGGAGTTGGTGTGGAGATCTAAAAGTAGAGTAAATATTGGACTCATCAGGTGGACTCAGAAACAAACGACTACCAGTGTTGCACAGTGTCCGCTCCTTGTGTAAATTAGCCACTGTATGCTAAAATGTTCGCTATATAAACTACATTTCATCTTCCTGTTTCAGTCTCTCGTTCATTTCCACGTCCAGATTTCCTGACTTTACCTACTCTCATACAGTATAATTAACATTGAAATTAAAAAGTGGATGGATGTAATTATGATGTTTACCTGCACAAACACAAAACTGGCAACCTCCAAAAACATGATCATAACCTGCATGCTAGCGTGCACTCACTCTTTTCTATCCTGACTGTAACATTCACATTAGTTACAGTATAAAAACTCAAGTCGTATTCCACAACTGTGTGCATTTACAGTCAATAATTCGGGTTACTGTAGCATCCAGGGAACCACGGTTTAAAGCCTGTGTGTGTGTGTGTGTGTGTGTGTGTGTGTGTGTGTGTGTGTGTGTGTGTGTGTGTGTGTGTGTGTGTGTGTGTGTGTGTGTGTGTGTAAAAAATCAAAATCATACAAAGAGGAAATGTAGCTGTGCCCTCTAGTCAGAGAGAAAACAGCAGGGTACCTTGGCACCTCTTTTCCTTGCTTTCTCTCTTCTCCCCATAAGACTTCCTCTCTCTTCTTCTTCCATATCACACATACACACACAAAGGCTTTTTTTCCTGGCACACAGTCTTAAAGAAACACAGTCTTAAAGAAAGGCTAACCTGGCAAAAGGTATGAAGGAAGAAATGCCAAAACACTGTCGATACAAGCGACAGACTGAATGCAATACTCTGCTGTACTGCACTGCGTTGTGTTGTGTTTATTTTTTATTTTTCTCACTGTCACTTTGTGTCACAGTTATGGTGGGAGGGTTACATGGGATTGTCCTTGACTGTCCTGCTCGGCTGTCGCTGTTTTGCTTCCAGCACAGCCCACAGGGTTTAACTGTTTCATATTCATTGTAAAAGCTGCTTGTGTATTTTATTGGTTTCTCATATTAACAATTTTAACATTACTATTATCATACAATAGTGTTGTCACTCAAATGCTTTATATATAATAACACATTTTGTCAGGTTATACCAAAAGATTACCTCGAGGCTTTTCAGATTGCAGGTGTTGGAGAAAAATCCTGCCTATTGCTTGCAAGCCACATCCCAGAATGCCTTGCGGCACCCCTGCAGCACTATACCGTACTGTATTATAATGCGCTATGTGCAGTGGCATGCGTCATAGGACATCAAGCAGTGCTCGACCTCAATTTGGATAAGTGCTTTTTAATCCACTAAAATTTATAAATGCATCATGAAAGTCGATATTTTGGAGCTGTATCTTTGAGTGGGCCGCATTTGTGCATCCTGTTCACGTCATTTCTATAAGAAGGTGATTGTACTGCCCTGTTCCCATGTTAAGTTGATTCCGACCCTCTTCTCTGAAGGGGGATTCATCCTAAGGCGATATTGATGTCCTCTGTCTTGCATTGTCACAATTTCCAGACATGATAATCTTTATAGACGTCTGCTGGTATCATTACAGCAGTGATGGCGCACTGATAATGCTAATGGAAGTCGTTTTTATTGGCCAGGCTGAATGACATGTCAATATTACCAGAAGTACCCAGAGGCTGGATTGCTATTTTTATTCACAAAAGGGTACAATGGCCTCAGTTAAAATCAATGGAGCAATCAGGCAATGAACTTTTTGGATTAACAGAAGCAAGAGATTCTAAAGTATATGCATTCTTTATCTGAAAAAAACATAGAAAATAATAAGCTTTCTATAATTTTTCAAAACTGCTAAATTGTGTTCGGACTTTTCTGCAAAATATTTTTTTCCTGATGGATTCCTGGATAATTTCATGAAACAATTGGTGAGGGAAAACTACGACGGAGTATTTGGGCCACCTGAGGGAAAAAAAATCTAATCTAAAATTGCGAGAATAAAGTCAAAATATTACAAGAATAAAGTCGGAATATTACAAGAAAAAAGTCTTATTTTCACGAGAATAAAGCCAGAATTTTAAGAGAATAAAGTCAGATTTTTAAGAGAATAAAGTCAGAATTTTACAAGAAACAAACGTGGATATTCTCTGGGATTAAAGTCGTACATTTCTAACTCACTCATGTCCACGCTAAGGACATAATCTCTGACGAAGGGTCACAAGCAAACACTTTATGTTAAGGGGTTACAACTCAAATAGGTCGGGAACCACTGCTTCAGCCAAATAGATATTGTATTGTTTAGTGAATTACTCTACACTGATGTATCCTGCATTACTTTGGAGATACATCCTCTATTCCCTAGTCCCTCTATTTTAGCATGGGTTTCCAAACAGTCAGTGGACCATGAAGAAGGCAAGTAAGTTAAATTGTCCAGTACAAGTGTGTAAAGTGGGGCGATGGCTACATCTTTCAGACAGCAGGATGTTTATGCCTCAAATAGCCTGCCGTCATCTTCTCCCTCCTCGCTGTTTCGTCCTCACTGCTCCCAGACTTGTGTCTTACACAACTGTCTTCACATGCACACAAGGACAGACACATACACACACACAAACACACACTCCCTTAGCACAAATGTCAGCCAATATTTCAAATTCTCCTCCCCAAAATGTCAGTTCCTTGGACAAAGCCTGTCTGCCTTGCTGGCTGTCTGCCTGCCTGCCTGCATCCCACCTAAATCTGTTGTCGTTGCCTGACATTTCACATGCTCGGAGGTCACAGGACAAACTGAATATTCCTAAAGTGTGTCACGGAAAGTAACGTTGGGTGGACTATGGCACAAAGGTAAAATACACTGAATGCATAAAGTATACAGACAGTACTTACTGTACTTGTTTCATGATGTGCACTGATGTGGTTACAGACACAGATTATCAAGTTGTCAAGGCAGATATTGATAGTGATGTTGTACAATGGTTTAACGTAGATGTTAATTGTGTAAAGTGGCACTTTTATTTATTAAACATTTATTTTAACCACCTCACCTGTATTTATAAAAAAGAGATACATAATCTCAATCTAAATTTTGTGTGGTTAACATGTGCCATGATTTGCTAACAAAGTGTTAAATCTGTGTATATATAAAGACTATTTGAAGACACACCACCACATTAAGTTCTACTACACCTGATTTGCCTCCTCTGGGTTGGAATGAAAGCGATCAAACTGCACACCTGATCCAATTAACAGTGTTGCACTTCCGCCCTCAGATCAGGTAGATCTGTTTCCACTGCTCTGCCAATAAGCATTAAGCCCTTAATTGGATCAGAGCTGCCGGACTGCATTAGGAAAAATGCTGCCTTATATGATATGTTCTAAGTCTATTCTAAACGGCACTGGTATGTACACTGTAAGGGTTATTGGTTGCTGTATAGCTCAAAAGCTTACCTAAATGAAACTGAGCCATCATTAGTGTTGTTAGTAATTTTTCTTGCTGTCACAAGTCAAAACAGCTGCTGCTAAAAGGTCTATTGGCTTTAGATTTCCTGTTAGTACTTTATATATAAGGTCAGACTTTTCTTTAGCTTTTTAATGAACAAAAGTGACAATAGTTTCCATAAGCCTGTATTTTTTTGAAAGTCATGAGTGATTGTCTCTTCATACGCCTGATTGATTTTTCTCTCAGATCATGATGATGAATGGTTATTTTTGTTCAGAGCACAGTCAGATTGCATGGGTCTAGATGAGTCAAAACTGTTGTGACAGTAAGAGGAGAAATCTTTCTATCCTTCATTTTGTGTTGTTCTGTTTCAGCCTCTCAATACTACACGCCCCACATGCTTTCAGTGTCTGCGCTGCAGTTTCTCATCCTGATTTGGACACTGATTTCCACTGGAATACGTTTGTTTGATTTCAATTTAGCTGGGAGATGCATGACCCTGCTGCAGTGCCTGCAGACGCCGTTTGCCCTTGACTGGGATTTTACTGGCTTCTTGTTCTTATTGTCTGTGTCTGAGCTAGTTTGTTTTTAAGATATTTTTTCTCTTATAGGCAATAGAAATGTGACAGAAAGTGGGAGGATGGGAAGCAAACGTGAATGTGAGCATGATTTAAGATTTGAGGTTGATTCAGATTTTTTTTTCACGTGTTAGTGCTGTCTTCCACCATAATGGTACTTAAACAACTAAAAACATGTTTTAAATCCTGGGCCTCAGCATCAGGGAGAGCAAACCATCATAGCTTAACATTAAATGATTCATTTATGAGACAAACACAATACTGTTTTTCAGTCCTATGACCACAAATTAATCATCGTGGCAGGAAATATAAACAGCGCACATTAAACAACACCATGGAGGTCTAATTAAAAGTCTGATTGTAATTGTGATGCTCATACCAAAATTGTGATTTATTTTTGTAAGCAATGGCACGGTCCATGCTGAAATAATTTGGCTAATCAGAAACATTAAAAGCCACTCAAAGAAAAAACACATCCCCTCTGTTCAGTGCCAGACACACACAGGGAAATGGTTGTTTCAGCCTGTGCCTGGGAAGAAGAACGTGTCATCTTTGCAGGGTGACAAACTAAAGCTGGGGGTAAGACGAGGAATGAAGAAGAATGAAATCCACAGTATTCTTAGTTTAAAGCAGGTATGAGTGCTTAGCACACAACTTCTTTATGTAAATGGACTGTATTTATATAGCGCTTTTCCAGTCTTAACAACTGCTCAAAGCACTTCTACATAGTAAAGGAACCATTCACCATTCACACACTGTGGCCGAGGCTGCCACCTGCTCATCAGACAAACATTCACACACTGATGGCGCAGCACACCGATGGTTTAGTGTCTTGCCCGAGGAAACTTTGACATAGGACTGCAGGGCCAGGGATTGAACCACCAACCTTCCGATTGGTAGATGACCGCTCTACCACCTGAGCCACGCCAATTTCATGCAAACAACAAGAATAAACAGGCTGTTAGCCAACTCAGTACAAACTGCTTCATAAAATCCACTTCAATTGCAAAGAAAAGAAAAGAAAAGCCACCATAGAAATTGTCAAATTCACTGTTAACAGGTTGAAATTACATGACGTAACAAACCAAGGTTTTTTTCCACTGTATGTTAAATATAAAGAATATAATATGATAGCGTGTATGTTTTTTACAGGCCGTGGAGGGGTTGCAAACTGGAAGGGCCTGACTCCCTTGGACCACGCCCATGATGCCAAAGTTGCATTTTTGAATTGCTTTTAAACATTTTCTTATAATCCAAAAACTTTTTTATTGTGCACTATAATGATTAATAAAAGGTTCACAATCCCATTGGTACATGTAAAAAGTTTAGTTGACACTGGAAAGGCATCCTTGGCTTCTCTTCTCATGATGTTCATTGGCATCTAACAGCACTTTATGACAGTAGTCTTATTATTTGGCATCCCTAGCCATCTATGGACTACACAGTTCAGCATTGGAGGCTCTTTATCACAGCATTGTAACCTATATTCTCTCTGCATTCAACTTTATTTCTTTTAGCCTCATTAAGTAAAACTATGTTAACCTGATGGTTAATGTCATTGCTCATCCTCTTCTCTGTTTAATTTTCAGGTTTTCTTCCACCTCTACCTTTAACTCACCGTTTGAACAGATAAGTCTAACCCAAAACACACACACACACACACACACACACACACACACACACACACACACACACACAAGTCTAATCTCCTGTTCATACCTGCCAGTGACTCACCCAAAATGGATCAGGGAGTGAGAGACTTTCTTTGTTCCTCAGTGGCAGGGCAATAAAAACCACTTCACAGCAACACACACACACACACACACACACACACACACACACACACACACACACACACACACACACACACACACACACACACACACACACACACACACACACACACACACACACAGCAATTCAAACGGTTATCCATTTTTAATGATGCACAGACAGCTTGACCTAGTATTGCTGGGCTTTGTGTGTGGTGTGTGTGTGGTGTTTTGTGCAAGTCTGAGGATACACAAGTGAATGTGTGGTCCTGCAAAGTGTGCTTTTGTTTGTGTGTGTGCATCCTAAATAGCATGTGCGGTTTGCAAAAACTAAATGAGTCATTTCCTGTCAGCTCTCACAAACGGGGATGATATTAAACACACACCAGTGGACAGGAACATGTAGTGTGTTCCCTAATAACTCCAGCTGAACATATTTCCCCACTTAATGGATGTTGATCTAGTTAGCTTGTTAGCCAGGTAGCTAGCTACCTAGCTATCATGTCTAGATTCACTGTGTCTCACTTTCATAATATTTGTCATTCATCCAGACACTCACACACTTTTCTTTCTGTGCCTTTGTGTGACCTCGGTATCCGTCTTCCCTCTGGGCCAGTGTTCGTCTGCCTCACTCTTTTTCTGTAGTCTAGTTTCTGTGATCCATTCTAGCTGTTATAGTGGCATCCTCTTCCTCTTCTCTGCTTAATTGTCAGGTTTTCTTCCACCTCTGCCATCATTACAGAGTTGCTTCAACATTTTAATTTACTATGATTATTGTTTACCTGTATCAGCAGCATAGTCCAGGAGTACACACATTATCCTCATCTAATCATTGTCAGGCATTTTTAGTGGGTATAGTGGGTCAACTGTTGCATCAACTGCAGTATATTATGTATCTGGCATGCATCAGTGAAGCGGGAGCATCTACACATTGGTCATATGCAACTACTGCAATGCATAGTGCATATAATTATTTGAGGGGGAATCCTATGCTAAAAAAACACAGTTCTTGTCAGATTTTCTAACACGACTAAAATCCAGTTTTTGATGGTGAAAAGGATAACCCGACAACTGTGGGAAAAAATTAGCAAGGTACAGAGATGTGTGAAAGCAAAGTAGGGTTTGAACTTCTCTTTAAAGCTCTCTTTTTTCATTATTCACACAACTACATCCCTCTCTCTTTATGTGTACGACTAAGTGTAACACCATGAATGCTTCTTGGAGGAGAGAGTGAATGGACAGAATAAGATTGGAATATATTCGCATATCCACACACACACACACACACACACACACACACACACACACACACACACACACACACACAACCTTGTAAAGTCCATAGATCTCAGATCCAGGACAAAATGTTGCATTTAAATTGTGTGTCAGAGTACAAGGTTGTTCTGCCTCCTACAGTAGTATGCACATAAAAAGGATTGTGGTTGTGTGTGTGTGTGTGTGTGTGTGTGTGTGTGTGTGTGTGTGTGTGTGTGTGTGTGTGTGTGTGTGTGTGTGTGTGTGTGTGTGTGT
This sequence comes from Gymnocephalus cernua, assembly GCA_023631565.1. Lineage (NCBI taxonomy): Eukaryota > Metazoa > Chordata > Actinopteri > Perciformes > Percidae > Gymnocephalus > Gymnocephalus cernua. Next base: position 12,779,604 of record CM042447.1, on the reverse strand, counting down.
ATAAGCCACAGGAAAAATGACTCACTGTTGTCATGGGGAAAGCAGAGCAGTGAGACTGGAGGGATTTACTGGACCATGTAAAACACACAGTCAGACACGTGTGCACAATCACACACACAACTTAAATTGAGGATATCTGTCCTTTAATTAAACTACATTATCTATAATAAAGTCCTGCTATACTGCTGTAGCAAGGTAAATGTGCAATTACGCAAACATATACTGAATAAGAAAATGGGGGCAAAAAAAGAGAAGGTGAGCTCATGGGAAGGAATATTTACAGATCTGTGAATTACACACACACACACACACACACACACACACACACACACACACACACACACACACACACACACACACACACACTAAGCATCTGTGCCAGGTTGTTTGGAAAAGCAGTGAGTAGATGAGAGATGCAGATGCACTCACCGCAAACCAAACAAACCAAAACACACAAGAGCATTCAGAAGACCATTTTCTCTTCTGCCTGTCTCACGTGCATGAACACAGCACAACACAGTGATTTCAAAGAGTCCCTTAAGTTGGTGCTTTATAAAAACTCAGATGCAGTATGGAGGAACCAGTACAGACACTGCAGAAGATCCCCGGTAATGCCAATGTAGTGGTGCTTTTCCATGTCTTACATGAACTAAAATGTCTGTAATGAGCTTTAATGTACAGTATGTGGTGAGTATATTCAACCACATTGTATCTTGTGAAAACAAACCAAAAGCCACGATAAGTGAAAACTGCATTAACAATAAAAACAAAATGTTTTTGAAGTAATTCTTAAATATATTGTCTATTTGTCTCTTGGTTGTTGAATGTTGGCACTTACTGTAATCTACGAATTACAATGTGTTTAATGGCCAGTCAAACCACATTATCTAATAATACATCACAACAATAGGCTTCATGATGTTCTGAAGACATGTCAAGACACATTTTTATCAAATGTATCCAATTCCCCGTTACTCATTTCTGTGTTAGCTGCTACAGGGAGGGAGACAGGTGGATGGAGACAGACAGGGAGGCGTGTGTAGTCACGGGATTTGACGTGAACATTGATTCGGACGGGTAGATAACAGAGAAAGAGAAAGTGAAGATGGAGGGATAGAAAGAGTCCATTGTGAGCCATGTTGATGTGAACATAGATATCAGAAGGAGTGGTGGATGACAGAGGAGGAGGAATGATGCAAAATGTGTTGCAATGTGAACCGACGTGGATAAATAACTCCGTCTGAACCAAAAAAACGAATTGTACAAGAAAAAAATCATCTTCTCTTTCTGGACACTGTTTTACGAGGCGTATGCTTCCTTATTTCCCTCATCGTCCAGCAGATGAGGTACAATTTCAGCAAGTGTAGGGTGTTTCAACATCATAACTCTCCAGATATAGGACCCTAGGAACCGATACACTCCTTGCCTGGAGCCTACAGTATAGCATAATGGATAGAGACACACAGAGAGATGGAGAGAGAGAAAGATGTGTGACGATGGCCAAAGACAAAGCACTGAAGTACAATGCCGACATAGGCTTCCCTCCATTACAGAGCGCTCATTGTGCAACTCTGTGTGAAGTGTTTGTGCTAAAAGACTAACCGAGGAAAGAAAAGGGGATGGAGGGGGTCATCGTTCTGAACATAAAGGAGAGAGAGAGAGAGAGAGAGAGAGAGAGAGAGAGAGAGAGAGAGAGAGAGAGAGAGAGAGAGAGAGTGTGTGAGTGTGTGAGTGAGTGAGTGAGTGAGTGAGTGAGTGAGTGAGTGAGTGAGTGAGTGTGTGGTGAAGAGAGAGAAAGGGAGGGTCACTATTCACGGTCATCTCCCTGCTGTTTGTGTCCGGCAGTGTTAGGTGGTTTGTGTGTGAGAGCACTGCGGGTGTGGTCATGTGTGTGTGTGTGTGTGTGTGTGTGTGTGTGTGTGTGTGTGTGTGTGTGTGTGTGTGTGTGTGTGTATATGTTGGGGGGCTGAAAAGGATGGTCACTCTGGGGGTCATCATTCATGTGTTGTGAGATGTTAAGTACTCTAACTCAATGTACCAGGCTATTATTCAGCTCCTGTTCAACGATAACATCGCTACAGAAATCAGTACAGCCAAAGACACACTAAAGCAGAATGTATCTCTTTAGCCTCTCAGCAGTGACTTTTCCATTCAGCCGCCACACATTAGCTAAAACTGACACTGAAGTACAGAGGCTAACAGGCATTGTGGAATGAAATGGGTTGCTCAGTATGGAGCCTAAAATAGAAAATTGAATTTAAAAAATATATATATATATAAATAACGTATAGAATAGAAGGTGTAGAAAAAAGTAATATGAACCGACTGATGAACTGAGTAAATAAATCTGACACTTTCACATAGTTCTACGAGATTATGAATCAATCTTCTGGTAAAACAATGCCAAAATGCCTAAATATATTAGGAAGGAAAAACTGAAAAAAACAGACAAATGAGAAAAAGAAACTATACTGACCATTTCTGAAGGCACATTGTGTACTGAGTCTGTGATGCTGGCCTCTGCAGTGCTGCAGAACACGCTGGCAGATGGAGAATAGAGCCTGCAAGTGAAGCAGGATCAGATGCTATCTTATTAATAGACACTTGTCACATATTTCCTGGCCTTATACAGACGCAACATGTCCTCCAGATTTACTAGCAACCCCATGCAATCACACGTGATGCATGTACCACCAACCGTGACTATTATGAATGTTGTAATTATCATGCTGTGCCGTTTAAACATGATGTTGTGCATGTATTAAAAAAGGCAAAATGTTGAATGTATTGCAGTATACGGAAAGTTTGTTTACTACAGAACAGCACAGTTTTAAATGAGCTGCCTAATATTCTGCAATGTGAGTGAATTCACACTTGGCTGTAGCTGTTTCTTAAGGTGGCAGAAAAAAAGGCTTCATTTTCAGTCACATGGGCTTGGAACAATAGTGTGTGTGTGTGTGTGTGTGTGTGTGTGTGTGTGTGTGTGTGTGTGTGTGTGTGTGTGTGTGTGTGTGTGTGTGTGTGTGTGTGTGTGTGTGTGTGTGTGTGTGTGTGTGTGTGTGTGTGTGTGTGTGTGTGTGGCCTCGGTGGTGTGGTGGTGTGTGGGAGTGATCTGAATGGACCAGTCGGCTCCGTGTCACAACATCCACACAGACATCTGTCTGGCAAGCTCACCCACCTACACACACAAGCATGTACACACACATGCAGATATTCAGATTACAGATTCAGGAGGAGGTGCGACCATAGTCAAATTGGGTCTCTCACTCACTCACTCACTCACTCACAACTTTATTTCTCGTCGTAAGCTCTATTTTTCAAAAAGCTTGGTGGTCACACTGTTTCAGTCAGGATTGTTTTACTCCCACTAGGACTACAACTGGCCAAAGTCATTTCCAGCAGCCACCAGTCATCCAAAGAAATGCCTGGAGCATACAAGCACCAGCAGCAGACACACACAAAGGCTTTGCTGGGGGACCGTGTAGTGTGTTTTGTAGCTCATACAGGGATGAATAATCATCTAAATATATCTGTGTAACCAGTGAAAGATTCTGATCTATAAAACTGGAGGAGTTGGCACACAAAGCGACCTCCATTTATATAATCATCATGCATTCTGCACCAAGTATGGTTATAAATATGTATACATTAAATTCACTTTTACCACCATTGTTTTTAATTTAACAATGAAAGATTAAACCAGCAAAAAGAGTTTCTCCATTTATATTCCACTGAGGTTGGTATGCTAATTCTTACTGAAAAAAAATGTGCAAATGAAAGACATTAAGTGGTGTGTAATGAGTCCAGTTCACTTGAAAACACTTAATCTCATTTAATATTAAGCCGTTATATTGGAAAGAAATACAAATGAAATAGCTTACACTCAGGGTCCTTTCTGTCCCTCTGGTTAGCGTCTACCAAACATGAGCTGATTACCAATATGAAAAGAGCCAACTGCAGAAAGTTCAGCATATGTTGCTCCGTATACACATGTAACCAGATGTAGCCAAGCTGCTATGTAAAACTCAACACACCAGCCTTTCTGTGTGTACAGTGATGCTAATTTGACTACTGTACCGTTAGAGTCCTCACTCATTAGACTAATGGAAGTGGGAAGACATATGGTCTTCTTAGACAGTCCCTAACTCTTCAAGGTGAAAGACAGTTACTTTTAACACAAGTATGTGTCCAGCCAAGTCAATCCATCGATTTATTTTTTTGATAAAAAAAAATGACTTAGAAGGCAGGCAGTTAATGTATCACCATAGTATTTTTAGTACTATAGTAGTGCCTGTTTGTTTTTGCAGAACCAGTGGGCTGGTACAGTGGGCAATTATAACTAATAATTTTTGAGTGCTTTCAGTTACATTTCCACCTTCAAATAAGAGGTTATGGGTATTAAGATAAACTGATAATTTGTTCATCTCTTTATGTGTAAAAGGCTATATCCATCACTTTCATTGTAGATTGATCATGCCCAGGCTTTACAGTATTTCCTGACTACAGGGCCCCACATCCAGGGAACTCAACCACAGGGACGCTGCCAGAGACAAAACGCTGTTTGCCTCAAGTTCATCTCACTCTGAAGTTAATTACAGGGATGCGTGTCAAGATGGATGACATCCCATCTCAAGCGCCCTCCAATCAGCCCCTAGGCATAACTGGTCTTGTTATACTGAGAGGCTCATCAAGGTAAACGAAAAGTTCTTCAGGCATGAAGCACTTTAAAAATCAATGCACCGTCCACACAGTGATTCCTGCCATGAAAATGAGGTGGTGTTGACTTCCTGAGTCCTTTTATGACATCAGGTGAGGAGAGAAAGAAGAAGAGAATAATTCTATTTTTGAAATATGAATAGGAGGTTTCAGTTCATAAAAACATTTTTCCCAATCCTGCATCACAGGATGAAAAACTGTAGCATTTCTCATTTGGGTCATGTGCTCAAAGTGTCTGGAAGAGAGTGGCTGTAGAGGTTTCACTGTCTGGTACGTGACCTATTTATGTTATACATCACCTGGGGGACACAACAAGAGATACCTCTCATCTTGTATATGTCAGAACACAGAATGTCCTGTCAGAGAAAGATGAAGAACCACCAAAGATGAAAGATATCTTTGCACCAGTGAAGTCATTGGGCCCTCTCCACTTTGACAGGGACAGGGACAACATCTTAAATGATTTTAAATGGTCATCTATTTCTGCCATAGCTGTGTGCTTTGTTGCATGAGGAGATCAACCACCAAGAGATGCGTGCATTTACACCAGGTGGTGCCTGGAGATTTTTTTATCCATTATTGAGGCACTAAGTCATGCAGATTAAACAATTTATTTGGTATAAGTATTTGGTACAAGTTTACTACAGTTTGAATAGTGTAATACACCAGAGAGCCTTGAAATGAGCAGTAATAGGCTTTGTGCCTGCTTTAAATTACCATTTTAAATGAATAAATATACACATAAATAAATGAATATAAAAACATCAACTGAATGCCTGCTAAATCCTGCTTATGCAATCGCAAAGCATGTCTGTCTGTGCATTTCAGATAAATATAATATATAATTTCACTTTTGTTGTTGGAGAGAGAGAAAGGGAGAGAGAGGGGGGGAAATGTAGACTGATACAATGTATTAAAACTAAAGGTCACTCTAGCCCTCCATTTTCAGAGCTGTCTTCATTACAGTGTGTGTGTGTGTGTGTGTGTGTGTGTGTGTGTGTGTGTGTGTGTGTGTGTGTGTGTGTGTGTGTGTGCATGCGCGCGTGCATGGGTGTGTATTTGAAGTGAGCTCTCAACCCAGGTATAATTACATGGAGATGTGCTGAATCTGACTGCAATGATGAGGAACCTGTAACATTCATATCGCTGTCATTGCCATAGTAACGAAAGGTCTCTTTTTGAATATCATTCTTTAGAAGCTTTCACACAGCCGAAACCAACGTCATCAGATCTGCTTAAAGACCAGTAACAGAGCGCATCTCCGTGTGTGTGTGTGTGTGTGTGTGTGTGTGTGTGTGTGTGTGTGTGTGTGTGTGTGTGTGTGTGTGTGTGTGTGTGTGTGTGTGTGTCTGTGTCTGTGTGTCAATATACCTGCATTTGAGCATGTAAATTCATATCCAGTATTCCCAGTCACAGCATGAAGAGGGAAAATGTTGAAAGAGAGAGAGGGTAAAAGAGATGAGAGGGGGCAGAAAGACAGAAAAAAGGGAGTGTGCTGTGCAGGCTGTTGCTAGGTGGAGCAGGGTTGATGCTTTGAAGCAGAGGTGTTTGTAACTACACACCAACAATTTCTCTTTTGCAAATGCATAAAGCATGCATACAGAGACAGAAACACAAACATATGATGGCATACCTATCTGTCAACGACTCCTCGCTATCACACACGTCATCCACGCAATCCTATATGCACAAACACACTGTGGCCCCGCGACTCAAGCAGCAGTGTTGAGGTTGGAGCCCATGCACAGCGAAGGAAACACAGGAAGCCAGAAAGCAAGGGGATAAAGACAGGAATAAAAGACAGGATAAAGACAGGAAAAAGTCAAAGATAGATTAACTGAGGGAGCCGATAAAAGAGTGGGAGACATTAATAAGAAGCGATAGTGAGAAGAAGGTGAAGTAGATAAATTGGGAAAATATAGAGACTCAAAAGAGAAGATGGGAGGAGATGGTGAGGAGAGGATGCAAAGGACAACAGAAAGAAATGTGGGATAAAGGAGGATTGGAGAGAAGGATGAGCATAGACTAAGTAAATAACAGAGGGAAAGAGTAGGGAAGAAGAGATGAGGACCGTCTGAGTAAAGTGGTATGAGGAGAAGTGGAGAGAATTAAAATAAGGCACTTAGAAAAGAGAGGTGGTGAAGAAAGAGAAGCAGTAAAACAAACTAAGATGATAGAGAGCTCAGCTAACATAAAAAGGTTTAGTCTGTGCAGAATAATACAACTGCTCTAAGTCCATTATTGTTACTAAGGAAGTAGAGTACAATTGTCATTTATCACAAATTATATATGTTGTAGTTCTGAAAATACGAAGAGAAAGTGTATCATATCTATTAACCTGGTACAATGCTTATGCTACGGCAGTGGTTTCCAATATAATAAAAAAATAAAAAATATATATGTTGGAAACCTTAAAATGAAGCAATGTCTTCTTTTGAACTCCCAAGGCCAGCCGCATATGTCTGCCAGCTGTGACCAGTTCAACCAGATGGATCTTCTTTTTTATTGATAATATGTATTTGAATATTTTCAAGAGTCCAGAGGAAGTAAAATGATCTAGTATTTTACAAGAAAAAAAGTCCCCCATGCAGGTTGGGAACCACTGCACTAAAGTATATGCTAAACTGGTACACAAGCTAAGAAATGTTCAGCAACTAACAAATAATAAGTAACACAGACCTACATCATCATTTGCCTCAATTCAGCTAGTTTATCTTTTTATTTCAGGTGTGTATGAAAATGGTTGTGGAACGTCATTGTCTACGTGTGCAGTGACATTTTGATGGTAAGCCACACAGCACTCTTCACTGTCACTGTTAAGGCTCTCAGTCAGAGCCTTTCAGCCCCTCTTGTCTGTCCTTGTGACATCTTCCAAAGTACAAGTGTAGGTTCAGGCTGAAAATGTCTTCAGCTGTCAGTTTTTGACTGCAGCGTTCCTTTCTGCAGCCTGCACTCACCTCTGCTTCCTCAAACAAGTGCATCTCATTGGCTCATCTGCCCAGTTTGTTTTCCCCCCAATAACAACCAGTTTTCAAAGTGTGCGTTGTGATGATGCCTTTCTGAAATGAACGAACAAACGATACGTTTGTCCAACATAATTGTTTATTGATTGTGTGAAGGATTAGTGAGACATCATTGAACCCCGTGTTTATTCATCCACATGTTGTTGAGACTGTCAGCTGTAATCTGCGCGTCTTGTTACAATATGAAAGTTTGGCTTTAACAGTGATCAATTTAGCACTTTAGCCAACAGCCTGTGTAAAAAAAATAAAAAAATAATGAATTTATTTGGGGAGAGGTGAAAAGAAGACAGGGCAGACACAGAGAGGACTCTGGACAACAAACAGCCTGACTAAAAGAGGACAAGGACCTCTTCCTCCCACCATCTCTGAGTCATCACACCCTTCCTCCCACATCTGTCTCAATGCTCGAACGCAGAGGGCACGTGCACCCAATAAAACACAGGCTGACACTCCTGCTGTGCCCAAGCACATTAAGTGCAAACATGTGCATGCACACAAATGGTCAAAGAAACCCTTACACCTGCGTATGTGCACACTGGTCTCCATGCAGCCATGCATATATTAACATGCACGGATACACACACACACATCCATGCTCTTGCTGAAGGCCAAAAGGAGTTCACCATGGCAACAGAATCGTGGGGCAGCAGGATGCAGTCTCTGGCTGACACAGGTGTGTGAACAGATAACATTTGCACGTGCATAGACACACACAGACACACATGCACGCATAAACGCACACGCACAGGCAAAAAGGGAGGTATAAAGTCGAACTGCAGGATCAGTTCACAATATCTGAACAGTGAAAGCATGCCTCTCCTCGCCGCTCAGTCATGGTTATATGGAAATGCTGGATTAATGTAATTTTCAGGTTCATTCGAGCCACACTGTCATATGCAATCGAAAGGTTCTTGAGAAAAGCAACTTACCAAAAATACAGCATACCAATAAAGTGCCTATGTATAAGTATGTGCAACTATAAAAGCTATAAACATCCTTAACCTGACTCCGCCAGATGGATTGCTTCACATTTGCTCAGCATATCCATCTGGGAACTTTCCGTTGGAGAACGTTTGGGAAGGGGCGAAAATACTGGTTAGCTGGTTGGATAAACCATCCGTCTATCACCAGCTATGTTGGTGATAGACGGACCAAATCAACCAATCAGATCAACGAAGCGTATGACGTACCAACAGAGAAACGACGACGCCAGGCTCCCCCTGCTGCTGCTGCAGGCAAAGCATAGCTCGTTAGCTCAGCAAGCAAGCAACATGTCGGTAAAGGATATTTGCCGTTTGTGTAACGAGAATTTAGGAATGAAAGGCCCCATTTCAGGTTCCCGGTCCATATTCCAAAAGAAGGATCCAAGAGAAAACAGCATTAGCGAGCGGCTAACAGAATCAGGGATACCGCTGTCTGAAAATGTGTCTAGATCAGGTCAGATTTGCATGCGTTGCTTCCGCTTGCTGAGTCTCGTGAGACCATCCTGATCTTGCGAGCTCCTCGTTCCATCACACCTAAACCCGCCTCAAAACCAACGCTGATTGGCCCGGTCAAGATGCCAGACTGATCTGCGAGCAGAAAACTGGAGCTCACGAGATCAGGATGGTCTCACAAGGCTAAAACATCCTATGATAGACTAGAACGTCTCAGATGTGAACAGAGCAATATATAATCTTGCATCCAAAATCATCCTGACTAAATTGATAGTGTTGTCACTCAGTGACCATCAATCTCAATGACAGAGGACTATTTCCTGGATGTCAGCCAGTTTTGCATGCGAGGGACAAAACAACAAGGATAAAAGGCGAATTCATAGTGGTCTGACATGAATATCTGTAACTAAGTGCCAATAACTGGAAATAGCGTGCTATATTTCTACCTCTTCTGTACCCTGATTTGTGGACACCCCCCTCTGTCCTACACATGGAGGCCTAGCCTGTTAGCAGCAAGTGCCAACCACTGGTGACAGCAGATAAAGCAAAGAAAATCAGCGCAACCAATACATGGATATTACTTTTGAAATATTTCAAGGAAATTGTGTTACAGTGTAAAAGAGTAGTCTGTGAGAATTACTGTGGACATGATGCTGACTTCAGCTCCCTTTTGGCTGACTCCCATACTTCCTGCAGGCAGATAAGGAGGCAGTGAGAAGGAATAATAAATCATGTGGGTGGAATGTACTCTGAAGGAAGATGCTTTTTATCGCTTACATGAGAAACATGAACTTAAAAAAATCTGATATTTGACACCAGTATTTATGTTCTCAATACCACTGTAAAGTAATTCTATAATGCTGTGTGCACACCAAAAGTCCTGTTTGTTTTACTAAGCCTTTTTAAACAATTCACTTTAGATTAAAGGACTGCACATTTGCTTTCTTGCCAAGAATTAGTGTAGATGAGAAGACCACTCTCATGTCTCTGAGGATAATATAAGGCTATTGCCAGCAGCCGTTTAAGCTTAGCTTAGCATAAAGTGTGAAAGAAATGGGAAGAGCCAGTCTGGCTCTGTCCAAAGGTAACAAGCTAATAAGCATATTTATCAAGCTCACAGATGTATGGACCCACAAATACACGACTCAGGTACGTAGAATGCCAAAGGTTTATTAACAAGGCAGAATAAACTTACAGGTAACAGTCCAAATCAGCAGGCAAACAAAAATCCAAGGGAAACAATCAGGAAGATAACTCAGGACACTAGGAAAAACGCTCGAAGGCTGTACATAGAGGAAGCAGACGATCTCGCACTTGGGTAAGGGGAAGACTGAACTTAAATACACTAAGCAGGGAAGACAATGAGACACAGGTGCAAAACATTAGGGCGGGGATGCTAACAGCGGGAAAAAGAAACAACAGGAAGTAAAACTAGACAACACCAGAGGGGAACAGAAAACCTACAAAAAATAAACAGGAATTGGAAAACAACCTGAAAAATATGAAACTACAACAAAACAATAACTTGACACAGGAGCGGAACGTGACATATTTCCCATAAGTCAAGCTATTTCTTTAATGAACGATATTCATAAGGAGAGAACAGCCTCTTCGACCCTGCATCTCTAGGGACCAACCAATAGAGCAACATGGAATTTAATTGGAGAAGACAAAAAAAAAGGAAGAATATTCTGATGTTAAATTTACATCATTACATTTAACATGAATGTAAAAGTGATGGTAGCTTAACAATCTCACCACTTGGAGATTCGATAAGATCTGCATGTGGGCATGTTTTCACATTTAGCTTCAACTTGTAGCTCCTGATGAAATTTCGGATTTCCGTCTCGCAAACCGCGAGCTTTACGAGAAAAACAAAAGTGTGTGTGTTGTGGGGGGTATTGATTGAACTGTCCTTGGTCAGAGGAACGTCATGTGCGAGTTAAATTGAGTGGTGTTCCACTGTAATGCAGACAGAGAGATTGGATATGATGATGGAGTGAATCCATTACAACCACAGAATGACTCCGAGACAGCCAGAGAGAATTGGGTCACTGGCTAATTGGACAGAAATACATCAGCTCGCCCTATGAGTACACACACACACTGGCACATACACACTGTTGGCACGCTCACACATTCAGACCTGCATTAAACAGACTGCTATTACATTTGCACAAACATACATGTAGATGCACAGTTAACACACGGATAACACCTGGACACACACACAGCAAGGCTTTACTCTATAGATGGCATGTATAATGGTAGATTAGCATATCATAACCATTTAATCAATCTCAGTGGGGTAGTCCAGACAAGACCCAGGGATTTTCATTATGCATGACCAAGTCTGGCACACAGACACCCACACACACACACATTAAGTGCACGTGCACATATACAACCTTATTCACTTTAATTCACATTGATTATGAACTCATATACAGTATGTGCATACACAAACACACATGCATGACATTACTATGCACCCAGATTTACAGTACAGTAAGTGAAGGTGGCTATAAATAGGATTCAGCAGACACTAATTCTGAATACATTCAGGAGAATTGTTCACCCCTGAGTTTCTCTGTTGCAGGGCAGAAAAGAGTGGTGGTGCTTGGGGGAGAGGAGAGAAGTAAATTAACGGAGAAAGTGTCGAGCTATAGAAAGTAGAGTGGAGAAAGGAGGGTGACGAGGGAAGCAAAAGAAGAAATAAGGCTTGGAATAGAGGAGAATTGTATGTCTGAGCTTCAGAGAGGAGAAAGAAAATGACGATAAACAGTCCCTAAGATGAACAATAACAGCCATTTTACGCATTCAATATGTTTTGCATTCTGCTGTATCATGCTACAATCAGGCAGCTCAGCACTGAGGAAGAGGAGGAGGGAGGGGAAGAAGGAAGGACGAGAGAACAGACACGCCCAATGGACTCACACTTGAGCCTTGATGTATTTCATCTCTGGGTGGTGAATAGCAACGAGGTTGGAAGGAGTGATACTTTGATCAATCAGCTTTTTGAGGATTGTAAGATTAGATTGTTAGCTGGAGATACAGTGAAATGGGGATCACTGAAAATGACTGTCAGTGTGTGTGTGTGTGTGAGTGTGTGTGTGTGTGTGTGTGCACGCAGCCAAAACCAACGTCATCAGATCTACTTAAAGACCAGTAACAGAGCAACTGTGTGTGTGCGTGCGTGTGTGCGCACATGCCTCTCCTCTTTTCCTCTCATGCTTTGTCAATCCCCTCTCTCCATTCTTACATTTTTTTACCTCGTCATTCTCCTGACCTCCCTTCCTGCTCTTACCTGCCTTTGCATGTAGATGTAACATATGGACAAATCAATTTATCCCAGAATTTGTTAAAGCTTGTGCATTATGGCAGCAAAAAATAAGGCAATATTTTGATTGAATGCATGATTTAAAAACATAGGTTGTTCGTCTCTCTGTTCAAAGTACCAAAACGAGCACCAAAATGATTTTTTTTTAAAGTACACCATCATGCAGATTAAGTCATGTTTTTGTGAATGTACTGTATTTGGACATTCAATTGGAAAAGAATCTAGCTGAATATCGATTAATTCCAGTGGAACTGCTGTGATTAGTGGATTTGCTCATTGGGGCAAAGCAAATCTGCATAAATTATTATTATGCTGTTGACCAATAGCAAGCCGTCCTTACTGTGCTGCTGACCTTTCAGGGGATGGATAACCAAAGAGTCCAAAATGGACTAAACTGTCGTACCTTATTTGCTACTTAGCTTAATAGTTACCATAGCTAGTGCTGTGTTTAGTGTGAACTTATTGTCCCGTTGCTGTTTGTAAGACTGTTCGCTCACAGAGCTTTATTTTTCCTCTTTAATAACTTATAGTTAAAAAAAATGGTGTACAATGGCGAAGTTGGAAGTAAAAGAGAATAGAGAAACGTTTTGGGAGCTATTGTGACCCAGCCGGCTAGCGTGTTAGCAGTTATTTTGACAGCTACAATAGTTTACCAACTAGCCCTGCGAGTAGTGACTTCATCAGCAGGTTTCAAGAACCAAATATTTTACAAAGATGCACAGATTCATTTCATTGTACCATTTTCTGGTGTGACCTGCTCTTTATTCTTCATTTTCTCACTTTCCAGATGACTCAAATATGTAGCTTTAAAGATCTGAGGCTGAACTTTGAGAGTAGTAAGACGTGTTTCCCTCCTTCTCATTTACTTATGCATGAGAGAGAGGAGTCAGATGGCAGGCAGAAAGAGAAAGAGGGGCTGAAAGAAAAATGAGGTGAGGGGGAGAAAGCTAAGAAAGATAAGGGTCAAAGAGACAGCAGGAAAAGAAGATGAGAAATCATAATGGAGGGAAAAAAAGGGCAGAAGAGAGAGATTTGGTTTTTTTTCCCCTGCATGTCTGGTACGAATTAACAGCAGGGGTTGACAGCACACCCTCGGTGCCACCGGGATGGCAGTGTGTGTGCGTGCGTGCGTGCGTGCGTGCGTGCGTGCGTGCGTGCGTTAAACTGAATTATTCAGAAACAAGCTGGGACTCGCTGAGTAAACATTAAGTTGACATAGAGATGCAGCCTCACACACACACTCCTGCTCCCCCCGGTGTTCAGGGAGACTCTCGCCTCCTCTGGGTCCCACAAACAGATGGGACAGGAATTGTGTCACTGGGTCAAACCAGAGCCCGTCTACGGAGAGCCTGTTCACTCCCTATTCAGCCCCATTGTACCGAATTTGGTTGCAGTTCCACCAGAGTTCCACTGGGGGTGATATCGCAGGCGAGTGCAAAATGAATGGGACTCGGTGGAGCTAGACGGCTAAATGTGTCTCTTTTGCCTGATTGTCGTTGACAAATCACAGATTTGATTGTAGTTTTTGCAAGTTCAACATGGATTATAGGTCGAAAGTTGAATGAACGAGTACTTATGTCCTTTCGATTTCTTACAGGTTGAGTCATTGTTGCCCATAACACGCTAGCATTCTGCTAATGAATGCTGATTGGTCAGTGAAGGACTGATTAGGACCAGAGATCCCGCTTGATGGCAACCGAAGCGGAACCAGAATGTTAGAGTGAGTATTTCGGCATGGTCTTTAAAACATTAGCAAACCTCTTCCTAGCACGTGTATTGACAGGGAGAGCCCAACCTGTCAGCTGTGTTGACGCCTCGAGAGAAAACAGGAAGTGACTCAGAGCTTGCCATAAAGCTTTATCTCTGGCCGTACGATGTGTATGATGTCATTGACACTTTAAAAGGCTTTTTCGAACAAAAATGTGACTTTAAAAAAATTTAACACCCAGTAGTGTGTATTTTCGGAGCCTCCCCTTTCAAATGAAACATTCAAATTACTAGACAAAAAATGATATCCTGAGAAAAGTGGATTTTGAGGGGTATAGCTCCATAGACCTCCATTCATTCTGCACTCACCTGTGAGCACCCTCATATGGAACCAGAGTGGAACTGCAACCAGTTCAGAGGTGGAAGTTCTCCCCTTATTAGAAATTCTCTGGTCAAACTCAGACAGCCTCTGTTGACCCTTGAAATTGAGTCAAGTACATCTGACAAGTTAGAATGAAAAAATTGAAGTAAAGGGGAATTCTACTAATTTCACATGACAAAGTCAATTTATTAGTCACAGCCTGTTTAAACACATGTATAATGTCTCCTGTGGCTCTCCAGGAGCTTTGTCAAGTCTGAAACAATTACCCAAGTGACATTGTTTGAGGTTATCTCAGCTCGGGCTCAGGAGCTACACATTTTTAAAGTAAAATTAATCTTGCCCTCTTGCCAAGGGTAAAACAAGAGGATGAATACCACTGTTATGTCTGTGCATGAATAGGGATGTAACGATTAACGGTGTAACGGTAAACGACAATAAAAATGTTGACGATAACAATTACCGTTTTCATTTAAAATATTATCACGGTGTGGAAACCGTGTGTTTAATCCTTCCCAGTTTCATCCGAGTCTCCTGAAGTTGCCGCGCAGGTGCACTGCGTAGCCTACAACGTGCGTTTCTTGAAGTTGGAATCATGGCGGAAGGAGGAGATGACAGCGCTCAGGACATTTATCAGCCCTCTAAGAGGACTAAGGCTGAAGCATGGGCATATTTGGGTTATTATAAGAATGCCGAAGGACAGTTGATTGAAGATAGTTATCCTGTCTGCAGAGCGTGTAGGAAAAAAAAGAAGCAAGGCCGCTAGTCAGAAACTACCACACCGATCCCCACAGCCAAGACTCCTACTCTCCAACGCCAGATGGATCGCAAACAAAATGGATATATATCATATATATGCTACAAATACACACGGGACTACTGCATGATGATTATTACCGAAGACTGACTGTACACACTCAGTCATCCCAGAGGACAGCTAGCTAGCTAGCAGCTAACAGGGTAGGTGAATGTTGAAAACGCATCTTGTTGTCATGTAAGGGCCCTGTTCATGTTACAGACATTTTAATTGCATTTTGTGTCTGTTAAGATACACAAAGGCACTATTTAGCTTATGCCCCCATAACTGCCGTTTTAGCTAAGTGGGAGCTGTGGGCATTAGCTGTAGCAGCTCCGTGTTGCTAACACCAATTCAGCTGGTTTTTTTTTCTATAGACAGGTCTTGCATAGTTATATTTAGCAAGATTACCGTAACAATTGGCCGGAGTTCTCCTTTAAGTAGTGTGACCATTTCTTGACAAACCGTCCATATAACAACGTCATGGTGTTTTGCAACCGACAAGACAGTTAATGTTCATTAGTGAGCTTTAGAGGTGCTGCAGGGGATCAATCTTCACATCTAACTCTTGGCAAGAAAGTGAAGACGTGAGTAAGCGCTTTTCCCAAAATGTTGAACTATAGCATTAAGCTTGTGTCACAAACAGGGGGGTATGAAGTTTGAAAGGCATGCATTTAACAGGCAGGGAGGATCGAAAGTGATAGACAGTTCAGGATTTAAGGTTTTGAAGTTCAGCTTAATGGAAGTGCAATACAATTGCTGGTGTACCCCTTTAAGTATTGCATATTAAACCATAATGAGTGATAAAAGCAACTTAGCTGGCATATAATATGTTTTTTTGTGATTTCTTACATTCACAATGCTAAACTGTCACATTGGAGAGTTGACTATGTTGTGTACATGCACACATTTCTCCTACATAATCCGTATGTTGAGGCAAGATTTGTTTAAATAAGTAGTTTATTGGTATGAGTGACACATTTAAACAAAACTTTAATCCATACTTTTTATTCTTCCTTTATGCATGAGTGACAAACATTTTGATAAGAAATATCTTGGGGTACAGATTAATTAAAAATGAGTGATTTTGCCATTCATTGTGATGTTCTGAGTAAATGAACACTGCAGTCTACATGCTTACCAAACCAGAAGTAATCTCTGTGTAACTTGCAATTAATTTTTTCATTTGTATTCCATTCCATTGATAATTTCTACTTCATACTAATGATCATTGTTATTTTTGTTGTTTTCCTTGTAATTTTACATCCTTTTAATTTAATCATTGACTTTACAACTCCAGTCTTCTCGGCTTTGTATGTTTGAATAAATTTGCTATTTTTTATCCCGTGTTTTTCGCACTTTTCTTTTCCTGCATGTTTGTTAGCTCCGGTCTGTTGGTGGAGCAGTGGAACATGGGATAGCTGACTAACCCCCATCACCTGTCGAGATACACTGGATGGATGCACCCTGTGGAAATTAACGCCAGGATTATGCAAATTTAAATTGAACTGTGAAGTTAAGAGGCTCGGCCCAGTGACCTTGTCATCTCACACAGGCAGGGGACGGGGGTACAGACAGATCGACAGACAGTATTCACATGCACACACACACACTCACGCACGCTTAGACACATTAATGCATGCATACACACGTGTACAAAAACACAGACAAACATGCCATAAATCATTGCTTTTCTGTCTGTCTGTCTGTGTGTGTGTGTGTGTGTGTGTGTGTGTGTGTGTGTGTGTGTGTGTGTGTGTGTGTGTGTGTGTGTGTGTGTGTGTGTGTGTGTGTGTGTGTGTGTGTGTGTGTGTGTGAGAGAGAGAGAGAGTGAGTGAGTGAGAGATGAGTCCATGTGCCTCTCCTGCCTATGTGTATGAGCTGAATTATAATTTGGTCATTAGTGCTGTGTCCTAAATTGCCAAACACACACACACACACACACACACACACACACACACACACACACACACACACATGTATGCACAGGACACTGATTTTTTTCCAGCTGTGCAGGCTTAAAAAAAACTGAATCATTTAATGAGGCAGCACTATGCCATACGATGACTTACATTTAAGTATGTCCAGCCTTCCAAAACAAAAACAAATCATACAAAGACTCCAGACTCTTAGACTGTTCTGCACCCAGTTTGCGACGCATATTAACCTGTGCCAAAAGTCTGTGATGCCGTTCAGGACACACTATGCATCCCAACGTGTAAAAAAAAAAAAATGGAGCGAAAGTTTCATTACCTATGTGGCGGCTGATATATTGATTTTCTGAGCTGTAATGAAAACAAAACAAAACAAAACCGGTATGACTCTGCAAAGGTATTCAAAAGGCTGCTTTCCTAAACAAATAACTTAACAGAATATTTAACATAACTTTATATTATACACATTAGACACATTGTAATCTGTAAATAAGGTTTTTATGTCGGACAACACATACAGTGACACCGATAGGTCTGTGATGAGCCAATATCAGCCGATAATGTCTGCCAACCGAGATATTGGTCTAGCTCTAATTACAAGTATAGAACAGTATTGTGAACCATACTAAACTAAACTAAACATGAGCATAGTAAACACAGATGTTATTAGATGTTCATGGCTCAGTAATAAACTTTTAAATTAAAAACATAGTTAACATGCAGTGAATAATCCGGCTGGTTCAGCTCCATATTTAGAACTATTGATCATACAAAGGGCAAAAAAAAATCATTAGAATAAATATTGTATACCTGGTAACACCACTACTCAACACATACATTGTTTTTAGTCCAAAGAAGCAGGAGATCACCCAAAGGACTGACAGTGCATCGAGCTAAAAGGTGCTAAATGGAAGATGACTTCTGAGGAAAGAGGAAGAAAAATAGAAATGGGTAGAGGAAGACATCCTCTATTTGTTATCTCTTTATCCTAGATACTGTCCTTCTGTGACAGATGACAGATTAATACACACACACTGATACATTCATCCCAGTGTGCTAATTCAACAATACTGGTATTCACACAACCATGCACACTTGCTCACACATCCTTATCACACAGTATATAAGCTTGTGTTCAGAAGGTTTGCCAGATTTTCAATGCTGGTAGAATCCAATTGTTGGCATTAGCTCACCGTTTCCCTGACATTTCACTGGAAAAGGGCTTCAGCTGCTAAGTGTGTGTGTGTGTGTGTGTGTGTGTGTGTGTGTGTGTGTGTGTGTGTGTGTGTGTGTGTGTGTGTGTGTGTGTGTGTGTGTGTGTGTGTGTGTGTGTGTGTGTGTGTGTGTGTGTGTAGCAGTGAGAGTGTGTGGTGTGAGGGGGAGAGAGAGAGAGAGA
The DNA here is from genome assembly GCA_023631565.1 of Gymnocephalus cernua. NCBI lineage: Eukaryota > Metazoa > Chordata > Actinopteri > Perciformes > Percidae > Gymnocephalus > Gymnocephalus cernua. The sequence goes on along the minus strand of CM042447.1, from coordinate 12,760,877 downwards.
GGGAAGTGGCGGAGAAGGGGATGAGAGGACAAGAAAAGGGAGAGTTACAGACAGAAAGCAAAACTGAGAAAAACCCGAAAAGAGCAAAGGTAAGTCATAAAAGTCAGGACAGAAGGAGAGAGACAAGCTGGGACAGTGTGAAAGAGAAATATCTAACACGCTCTCCCAGTGGCAGCTTGCTACCATTAGTCACCATCGTCACAAAGGCTTCGTCAGCCAGCATGCAAATGGAATCCAAGTTCCATATTACTGTACACCTGTCAGTGATGCAAAATGACGAAGATTCATTCTGGTCCAAAATCTCAATTTACTGCACACTATAGAGTAAAGTGTGTCTTTTAGGGAGTAGTAAATCTGTATGATTGACTACCCCATCTCGACTTCTTTTTAGTGATTCCTATCTCAGCAATTGATTTAGTTCAATATTATTAGGAATGTTGGGGGAAACTTCAAAAATAAGACCCAAGCTGTAATAAACCGGAATTGTCCTTCAAACTTTTGGGCTTTTAACTCTCTACATGTGTGCGCATCGGTCTTCCCTTCATCTTCTCCAGGATTTACTCAGTTGCTGTGACACTAACTCTCTACATTTCCCTAGCTTTTTTCTCTCCGTCTCCCTTCCTCCCTCTCTCTCTCTACCACTCCTCCTCCCCCACTACATCCATACATCCATTCACCCTTCATTTTCCAATGACACAGAGGATCATATTCTCTCTCCTGGGAAAAGATGTAATATAATACAGGTCAGTGATACACAGAGAAATGCAGTGCCCTACCCCTAACCCAGTTAGTCACTGACACTGTAGTGAGTGTGGAGCTTGGGGTGAGTTCTGTGCATTTGTATAGATACACTGCATGTGCATGTATGTATGTGTAGCAGCATTAGTCTTCCACAGCGCACACTAAAAGGGTCGTTATGATCTTAGATCACTTCCTGACCTCTGCAATGCTTCTTTAAATGCTGACAGGCTGATGCATGATAAAAATAATGATGATGACAATGGAGACTTCCCAGTTTTTTTTTTTACATTTGCAGATGACTATGGCAAGAAATTCATTACGTCAACAAAAACACCATGTCCTTGCCTCTGTCCTCCACAGGGTTCAGAGGCTTTTTCTACATGCAAGAGCACTCTGCTGAGAAGTAATAACTGAGTGGGTTGATGGGTTTTTCCTAATAAGGCATATTCCACTCAACTGAGGGGCCATCATTCAATATATGCATTTTGAATTACATGTTTGTTTTTTTTCTGGTATAGTTGTGTCAGTCTGTGCTAGAGGCAATGCTTTCCGCCATGCAACAAGCTGCTGAGTGATCCTGGTCTGTTGGGATTAGCAAGCAAGCATCACAATGACCTTGATTGGGACTAGCCAGCATCAACACTGTGTGTCAATCGACCAGTCACAGCATACAGCGTACGATGAGTCTCGCTCCACTGACAGAGGAAGATAAACAAAAACAGAAAGATAGATAGCTGAGCCTGGTCTGGATTCACTTTCTCCCCGTGTCTAAACATTTATCCAGGTAATTGAACTTAAGTAGTTTCAGTTATTTGGAAACATTTGCTTATTACTGTTGGAGCTACCACAGGCCAAGAAGAGGACCAGGGGTTGAGTCATCATCTGCAATACTAGGAGTTTTCTCAAGAGGCTGGTCAACGAGTCAAGTAACATTAGTACAATTCTTTGGATCAAAAAGTATCACGTTGTTGCAAATTGGTGCTGAGTTCATCTTTTCTCCTTCATGAACCTCATTTTGATAGTTCGTATTGGTGTATTGTAGCTTCCACGTGCTAAACAATGGAAATAAAACAAACACAACATTATTGTGCAGCACTATTTGCAACCAAGTCATCCAACCACTTAAACATCGAAGTATGCGGTCAGAAGTATGAGAATAATGAGTGCAAGGTGCATAAACACAAGGGTCAAGTATCTGTGGGTTGGTTGTGATGGGACAGACACTTTTACCGGTTGTTAGTACATTTTTAAATGCACAGAGACACTTAGGTTTGATATTTGAAGCTGTTATATAGGTCCCCTTCACAGATAACACAGATAAAACAGATGGGAGCTGAGTACAAGCTCTCTGCTAATATCATTGTTTAAGGAAGCAATTGAGTTGAGGGGTTTATTATCTCTTAGAAAACTCAACATAAGACGTTTTCATTTTGTGCATAAGTCTAAGCCTTTTTACATAGTTTCTCTCATTGATGAGCAAATTATTGCTTTGGGAAAAAGCAGTACATGACACTGACTTATGGTGCGTTCTTTTTGCCTCCGAACTCGTATTTTACGAGGTCAAAGTCGTAAACACGCCCCCTGACCTCGGATTTCCGAGCTCGGAACTCGTACAACCACCGAGTACCCCGAGTTAAAAATCCAACATGGCTACTCCGTGTATCAACAGTTGTGAAAGCTGTAGTAACATACAGTTAAGCACTTCTGTGTCACACTAAATCAATCAGTCGTACACGCAGCGCTGTCTTCCATCTGTGTTGTCACGCGGTTTGTATGCATAAAAAAACAGCGTATGCGTTGTTATAAACTGGCATTGCTAACAATGGCTAACCTGGCTAGAGCTAATGAAAACAATGAAAATCCGACTTGCAAATAGAACGCATTTAACTCGGGTGTGACGTCATTCCCAGTTCCGACCTCTGACTTCCAAGGCAAAAAGAACGCACCATTATATGAAAAACAGATGCAGTTCCTCAAGCGTAGCCTGCAGCCAGTTTTTGCTGATGCATGCTTACAGTCTCATAGCCACTGTACTGTAGCTAGATGCAGTTTTAATGACACATATGAGGAAATTGTCTGTTGTTATTTGTTCCTGCAACATCTTTTGCCCTCTGGAAACCTATTTCTGTGTCCCCTGTAGTCAGAAGTAATGGTTTAGCACAAGAGCCAGCCATGGTTCAGCCATGTTATTCTGCTTCTGCTTATTTAGAAATGAGGCCATGCAGAAAACAATAATAGGATCATGTACTGTATACACACAGCTGGATTTTTAACAGAAGGTTTTCAACTGAAGGAAGATATCGGATTATGGTGTGTTGGGTGTGTCTGTTTTTTGTGAGCCCTGCACCACACATGGAAACAAAGGTCACAGGTCAAATACAGTATAGGATTGTGTAGCCTAAGTAAGAAAAACTGCGTGGTTTTGAGATATGATTTAACCAATCCCCACTATTTTCTCAATGCTGTTTTGTCCTACTGACCTCTAATGTCAACAACACATTAACCTTCAATTAAAATGGCCATACAGCAACCCGACCCATCTCTATAAACAATGTAAATCAGAGATTCACTGATAGAAAAGTTATGAAAGTGACCACCTCCATACAAATTGTATGCAAGTACAACCAGAGCATGTAGCATCTGCATCCTCTGAAACATTCAGCAGCACTGCAGGGAGCAGTAACTAAGAGGAGCCTAATTTCATAACTGACCCTGAAGTAAAAGGCTGAGGCACATTTCGTGGAGGAGCAAGAGAGGCAGAGGACAAGAATGAAAGGGAGGGGATTGAGTGGGGAAAGACCAGAGCGTTGTTAGGAGTAAAGCTAAATTGAAAGGAGAAAGACAGAAAGACAAATGAGGGAGAAAGTGTTGCACTCATAATAGAAGGGATAAACATTTGTTCGTGCAGCTGGCACAATTTACATTCATATAGAAGGAATCATTTTTATGATGGTCATCCTGTTTTACCTGAAGTAATGATCGGCCCCAGTGATTTGACCATCTAAAAGCGATTGAAAAGGGTATTTGGGCATTTGTGAATAATGGTGCAATGAGCATCTGTTAGAGGCTCATCTACAGTCACTCATTAAGTCAAAATCAAACAAGAAGTCAATTCTAATAAATGTGAAGCTTAAAGAGAAAAAAGCGCCTATGAACAACTATGATTCTTATTTTTAGAATGGTGTTCTGGTGACTAATGAATTATCAATTTAGTGATTTCTTCATGCAAAAGGAGATTGAAAGACAAGCACACAACCATTTGCCAACCTTTTACTAAACTTTAGAAAATATACAATTTATTAATTGCAATAAATACGAATTATGTTAAGCCATACACATTTACAGCACAGTAGCATGACCTCTTCCTAACCTCATAGCTTTTCCTGCAGAACGAATACACAATAAAACATTCATGTTTCAGGGTGAAACATTCAAGAAAATTCACTGGAGGGTTGGTTCTGTTAACCATGTAGGCAGGCTGCCATGGGACCTCATTAGGGGAAAGGTTTAGTTTTGTCTTATTTTGCTTTTCCTCATTGGATTGTTCCATCAAGAGAAAAGTCACATTCTGACATCCATCTTCATTTACTGTTGCATCTTTATTTTAGGGTTGTGAGGCATTTTGGCATTATATAGTTGAACACAGTGTCTTATTTCCATATCCAAGCAGTCGTTATGTTCATCAAAGACACACATTGTGCTAAGAATAGGCTTTAGAGAGCAAGAATATAGGGATCTTTCACTTGGAAAGTGATACTTCAGGACAAAATGGCTTCATATTTTCATCAGAGTGTTTGTGTCTGTGAGGGTGCGAAAATAACAAAAATATAAAATAAAAAAGGTGAAATATTTTCAAATGTTTAGGTATGCTTTAATTAATTAAATTACATTTAAATAAGTAAATTGAATTAATTACTTACACATTATTTCACCAGCTCTTAGAGAAACCAGATTGTATGTATATCTGTATGTGGACTCTTGCTTGGAGGCATTTCAAAATGTAAAAAGTTACATGACCTCAGTTTATGTTGGTTTCCATATGCTGTTACTGTAACGGACAATAGACAAGCACAAAATATTATATTTTTATGAAACTATTCCATCAACTAGGACATCACTTCAACCATCCATCTATTTTTTTTCTTGTTTAACCCTTTATCATGTTCAAGTTGTGGGGACTGGAGCCTATCCCAGCATGCATTTGGTAAGAGACAGAGAACCCCCAGACAGGTTTCCAGTCTGTCACAAAGCTAACACACATTGACAGTAAAACGCATCCAAAGTTACAATTCAGAGTTTTCCAATTCACCTAAACTGCCATTGGAAACTAGAGCACAGACGATGAAAGAACATGCAAATGCCAAAAGGAAAGGCTCACAGAAACACCCATGAGGTCACACGTCAGAGGTCAGGTAAAGCCAAAGTCTAACGGACAAGCCACCTGCTGCTTTTTCCTGCTTACCTCCTGGCACCACAGTTAACAGACGGCACCCTACGCTCTGCATTCACTGTATCACACATCCCACTCATCTCAATCTCCTGCTCTTGCTTGTTCTCAGTCTACTTCCCTTTCAACAGTATTCTCTCTCTCCATACCATTCTGTCTCTACATGTCTCTCTCTAACTGTTTGGGAGGGGATAAAGAAAAAGACAGACAGGGATTGTACTGTACAAAAACACAGCAGACAGCTGAGGGGTGTACGCAGACAGACAAAGGGAGACCAAGGGCCGCGAGAGTGAGAGCATCATCAGTGATCCATATCCATATCACTTCAGGTCTAATATGCCCTAGCTGATGGCAGGCTGAGCCAATCAGAGCATGACACACTCTTAGAGTGTCGGTATCCCGTGGCTACAATCTCCCAGACCCCCCCCCCTGGGCATACAGAGGATGGTAAACAAAATGGACTGGATGCACAAAGGCTCACGATACACAGACCATAGTAGTGTCACATCTATCTATTAGGGGTGTAACGATATATTGTGGTACGATTTATCGCAATGCAAAAATTTTACAATATGTATCGTAGAGGTATGGCGATATTATTATAATTTTCTTTTTTTTTTTTTTTTTAACTACCACCATATATGTGCTGACACACATACCAGACGGCCGACCATCGGCAGAAAAGCCAGTCGAGATGATCAGTCGCGTCCCCGAGGTCCAAAAAACTGCCTCGGGACACATCAAAAAGACGAGACGAGACGAGACGAGACGTAATACATCTCTATAACAGCAGGCGTCGCTAATCTGTATTGTTGCCCAAGAAATGACAACCGGCAGCTGATTGGACGAATGCGTCACATGGGTTTGTTTTCTCCGGAAATTCAAAGCCAGACTGTCAGTGCGGCTTGTTCAGAATACGATCTCATATTGTACTAAAATAGTTCACTGAAACGTGTTTCTGAAAACATTTTAAGCGAGAAATAGGCCATGCAGTTGCTGAATCTGTCTTCATTTCAGATCAACAAAGGTCAGTTTAAAAGATAGAAGAAGAAGGATATATCTACGTCTGTTTAACCCTATTGGTTGAGCTACCGCACCCGCGTAACGCTTGCATTCACTGCATCAACGCTCAAATGAATCGCTTGAACTGAGCAGTAGCAGGGCAAAATGAGTTCGACTTCGACTGAAATTGAAATAGAGGATGCCCCGTCCACTTACAAGTCCGACGTCTGGCAGCATTTTGGTTTTCCAGTTACTCAACAGGAGGATGGTAAAAAAAACAGACAAAACACGAACTGTCTTTGTGTTGCTCTTTGTGTTGAAATTACTTGAACAGGACACTACCTGTGTGGTGTTTTTTTGTTGCACTTTTACTGCTTAAAGAAGTTATCTCTTGGGCTATCCTAATTCTAATTTCATGATACAATTCAGTTTTATTGGTCAGTGACACCTAGTCAATTGTTGATTTTACATACAGAAGGTTAAACTAAATCTTGATTCATATTGAAGTATTGTACATTCTTTAAGTTGTATGTATAACAAGACAGTTATTGAACACTGTTAATGTTAAATAAATCTGTAATTAGATTTTCAGTTGAATTTTTGCATTTCTTTCAAAATATCGTGATACGTATCGTATCGTGAACCCAGTATCGTGATACATATCGAATCGTGAGCTGAGTGTATCGTTACACCCCTACTATCTATCCATCCATCCATCACTCCATCCATCTATCTATCTATCTATCTATCTATCTATCTATCTATCATCCCTGTGAATTACCACAGAAGTAGGCCCACCATGAAAACAGGAAACCTTTTTTTCCTCACCAGAGTACCAACCCCAGGCGAGCAAAATTAAATCATGCCATCCTTTGCTGCTGCCATGGCTGTCTAGACAGAGAGAGAGAGAGAGAGAGAGAGAGAGAGAGAGAGAGAGAGAGAGAGAGAGAGAGAGAGAGAGAGAGAGAGAGAGAGAGAGAGAGAGAGAGAGAGAGAGAGAGAGAGAGAGAGAGAGAGAGAGAGAGAGAGAGAGAGAGAGAGAGAGAGAGAGAGAGAGAGAGAGAGAGAGAGAGAGAGAGGTATATACACATACAAAGCCTGAGGCAGACAGAGGACAGAGACAGTCTGGCAACAGGTACACAGAGGGCATCTGGAGTGCTGGACTGAGCTGACTAACTGGGTTTGCTCTGAGATGATTAAACATGCAGAGGAGGAGAGGAGAGGGAGAAAATAAGGAGGGGGTTTGCGGGAAAGTAATTGGGATGAGCAAATGGTGAAAGGAGGAACAAAAGACGTGTAATAGTCAGAGAAAGTTGACAGAAGATTAAGAAGGACCTAGAATGGGGTCATACAGGTGTAGAGGATTAAGTTGGGGGGAAATTACAACAATCTGACACAAGGGAAAGGAATAAGTCAAAAAGGTAAAATGGGCTTTGGACAGGAAGAAGGTGACACATATGAAGTGAACCAGCGGAGAAAAGGAAATGACACATTTGAAACAGCTGGGAGGAGAAGGATGAAAGGTTATATAAAAAGGTGTACAAAGTTCTCTCTCAAATATTCAGTGGAAAGAAATGCGTTGGTGCATTATGTACTACCAGTGCTGAGAGGCAATGATCATAAGTTTATAATGATTTAATGGTATGAGCTATAAGCCTTTAAATTTCGAGTCCTGGCTGGTTTGACAACACCCATGGTGTTTTGAAGACACATTTCTGATGACTGATCCAGGTCAGAGCTAACTTCGAAGACACATTGCGCCTCCTGTTACTGCTTCATAATAAAAGCCACCCTGTGTTTTGTCAGTGGAATTTTTTTAATGTGAAGCAACAGGAGCACTAAACGTTTGTTTCTTTTCATTAGCAGTAACTTAATCCAACTCTGATACGGCTTTGGGAGACGGAGAGTAAACAGATGAAGGAAGTGAAGCCACTAGCGATGGAAACTACTAGAGAGGTAATTACAGAATTTGAATACCTTGAATGGTCATTGCTGACAACATGAATAGCAACAAAAAAAAATGTTTTAAGGATTATAACTGTAATGCTCAGACTGTGCAGCGCATGTTTCTAAATGATCATGCATCATAAAATCAGTGATATGAAAATACTACAATAAAAACCAAGAACTTACGCCAACTTTAAGTAGGGGACGTAGAAGAGAAAGAAAAAGGTTTGAAGAGTATGAGAAAGGGGAGAAGAGAGTAAAAGGTTATGCAACTGGGTGGGAGGCATGAGAGGTTATAACACTGCAGTTGTGAGGAGAATACAATAGATTCTGCTGAAAAGAGGTAACAAAATAAAGTTTGACTAGAGACGATACAAGATATGTGGTGGGCGGTAAGTGGGTGAAGAGGTGAAAGAAAGGGGGAAACGAAGGTTAGAGTGAGGCTGTTAAAAGGGAGGAGGAGGAGGTGGTGGTGAGAGGGTTATTTAAGATGACAAGGTTAAAATGAGGGTCACTAAGGTCATTGCAGAGAGGAGTGCCGAGATGAAACAAGAGAGGAGGAGAGGATAAGCAGGAGAAGTAGATGGGTGTAGAGGGGTGGTGAAGGCACTGATTAATTATAGTAGCACATCCACTGGGACTTACACAGGAGAGTATAAGACAGAAGAGAAGTTAGAATATGAAACTACAGTATAAATGAGAGGGGGGTGACAGTTGAAAGACTCCAACAATAGCATTAGCCAAGTAGTATTAAATTAATATATTATAATTTTGAAATATATTGCCATCAGACTTGGAGAAGATGTGGTTCATAAAATTATAGTGGCAAAGAGGCAGTGAGATGAGATGGAAGAGTGTGCGGGTGAGTCGGACATAAATGAATTACGATATCAGCAGGAGCGGAGAGAGCCTTTAGAGGAGAGACGGGTAAGGCTAGGTGAGGGTGTTGTGTTGCCGTGAGACGTGTAAGCCCCGGAGGGTTGCACAGAAATCCTAATGAGGAAGAAACTGCAAACAAGAGCCAGAACTACTCCCGGGAATGGCGACAACCTCCTATTGGGTAGACTGATCTTCATTTCTTTCATCATCCTCCCCCTCTTGTTTGTGTATATTATCCTTTTCTTCTTTTTTTATTAGCTTGTTAAGCACTTTGGTCAAGTATGATTGTTTTTAAACGTGCTATATGAATAAAATTGAACTCAACTGAACTCTTCCTTCTCCCATCATCTCACACACACACACACTTATTTTATACATCAAAAATGGATGTAATAAACAAGCTACATGTGAAAATGCAAACACAGCATGCGCTTATGGGCACACACACTGAGCACACACACTGAGCACACACACATTACCCTACCCAGCCTGACCATATGAGACAATGGGAGAGCATGGGGCCAGCGGTCCATTCAATAATGGTTCAAATTGGAGGAAATGGGTTCTGAAATTACATTTTCAGAGGTTCTCATTTTAAGTGCATGACTGCAGATTCACATTCATTTCCTGTGGGACCCGGTCAAGCGTCATATCAATCAAACATCATATAGCTTCATCTAACAGCCATTCACAAAGTGTAATGAGCTAGCCTAACAGGATATATCAGATGAGAAAATGTTTTTGTATTAAACTGAGGAGAGGCTGTCAAGCACCTAATATGATATATCTATGTTGTGCCTTTACAAGAGCTTGAAGTATACGGTCTACAACCCTGCATGAATCCTTCATTGTTAACATTTCACTCAGTGATCACACGGTGATGAGTATTAAGGAGTGCAGGGCCACAGTATATACACAATAATGCCTCATGGCTATGTATTCAGGCCACGCATTTAAAGTCTGTCTTTTGCATTTGCCACATTGGCCATCATTGATGCACAAATATAGCCACTATGTAACTCCATGCAAAACAGTATTCATTTATTAACATCTCCGAGTCAGAGGGGCCCACCCAAAGCCGCGGGACACTGTGTCACACTGCTGCCATCTAGTGTTGAAGACTCACAAAGCAACACAAACAGGCTTCTTGAGGGGGGGAAGAAAGGCAGTTTGAATTGATTTTAAATTGATTCTATGAGTATAATGATATCCTTTTATGGTCAGATACAATTACTTTGCTTTTTTGCTACAACCAACAATTATAGCGCCTCTTATATTTTCTGGTGAACATGGAGAACATTAAAACACGGAGACTCAAACTCAGAGGACCAGATGTTTCACTTAAGGACAGACTTGAAATACCAAGATCACAATCATCTTTAAAACCAAGTCTACAGGGATTTTCCTTGGTGGCACTGACTCACATCACACAGAGTTTATTAGTACAACGGATATCCAGCACACAGGGGAAATGAGCAAAGTTTACTGATTGACTTCAGTGATTATTCCAGTTTGCACACTGATAATAAGTAATTGGGCAACATCAAGTCAGGCAGTCATCAGATAAATTTAGGATAGGTTTTTGTCGCCACCACCCAAAGGGTTGCAAAATAATTTTGCAACATTATCCGATCATTTACAGCTCTGCAAGAACATTTGTATCTGAATTACAAATGCATTCAGCCATCTATTGCTGATTGAACTCAAATTTTCTTCCCATGGAATAAGGAATATTTGTCAGGGTCTCTGTCTCTGAGAAATGAAATTAAACTGGAAAAAAAAAGCACACAGTAATACAAAGGAATCTAATATTTAAGGCAGCACTGACCTCTTCTATCTCTGTTGCAGACTCAGATTAGATTAGGCACAGAATAGGCCTATTACTCAAAGATTATCTATTGTATGAGGAAACTCTTTCTGGCTGAATCATCTTTGTAGGGCAGTTGAATACCATGTGATACCTTGCCTTTAATTTACATTCAATATTGAAAAACATGTTTTTGAATAATGAAACTACTATTTTTGTCCATTTCATTGCACACTCTGGGTTTTTACAATAGGTAAAGTACAACTGTGACTCCTCCAACCAAAAAAAGGTCAACTTCTGAAAATAAGCATTATTATTCAGTATTGAATGAGATTTAGATGTTCAGAGTGTTCTGTTTATATCAGTGATAATCTCATGTTTACAGTAACTGCCTTGTGTCCTTAGTCTGGCTATCACCAGACCAAGCTCAATCTTTTAAGATTGAACATTAGCCTGGGGAGTCTGCTCTGTATTTTCTACTGCACAAGGTCAACGGGCATAGCTCAAATGACTCTGTACGCAATTGGATAGTCCTTCAACCAATCAGACCAACAATCCGGGTGACGTAGCAGCGACAGCGGCATCAACGGGTTGCGGCGCTTCGGTGGCCGGCTTGTTGAATGTAAACAAAAAGCTGCTTGGTCGCTTCTCTATCGTCATCGTGTTAAACCCGCCAATAGCGTGCCAGATGGATAAGCCAGTTTGTGATTGGCTCCCGCAAAATTGTAACAGAAGCAGGAGAGATAAACCTACAGGTTTCCAGCCTGAGCTGCAGGGTGAAATCAAATCTCCGGCAGATTGGGCGGAGTTTACCCAGTCTATTGGGACCTACAAATAGTGTAATAAATCCCGATGTTCAAAGATTATGGACATGCTACATATGAAGAATAACGGCTGCTATTACCTATAGCAGTACACTTAGTGGAGGTACTATAGCTATATGAGAGGTGGAGATGTGCATGTGTTTGACAGAGGGTCATATGTCAGTTGGCATATATAATGCAATATTTGACCTAATGTATTTAAATATGTGTCTAACTTTGTTGCGTCTGAATTGACTGTGCTGGTTCTGGGTCACAACTGAGTGGGTTCAGTCTGGAGTTAATTCTGTGCTGAAGCCATTCTGGTAGTTTAAAACCATGCAGACACATTATCTCTGTGACCCGTTATCTCTGCGGCCCAGAAGGACCACTGCTATCTGTAACACACACACACACACACACACACACACACACACACACACACACACACACTAATTCATACTCTTAGTGGGCACACACAGCCAACACTAATGCATGCATTTAGCACACACTGCGACATCTTCTTCACAACATACCTCAGTCAGGGTACAAATAAAAACAAATAATACACAAGAAGAGAGGTGAGTGAGTTACAACACCAAACTGCACCATGTCACACACTGCAGGGGCTCTCTTATCAGCCTTTGATGAAAAAGCTCTGAGTTCCCTTGAAAATAAGCCTCCTCTACAGTATCACTTTCTATTTTGGTCACAGACTCAGTAGTGCCCCTCTGTGGTCTTCCAGGTGTACTGCAAGCCATCTCACCTGTATATGAAGGTGATTTATACTGTAACTGTGACTGCAGCCTGGGCAAAGGGTTAGGATCTGGATTAACATACAACATACGTGCAATTTTGTTTGTTTGCACTGTGAAGTAGTGTTGCTTTTGCACCATAAGGTTGTCTCTAACCGATATTCTGCTCATTTCTCCAAAATAAATGCAATACTTCAATTCCTAGTTCATTATGTAAACATTCTTAATCTAATCAGAACACTTGATTTGGTTATAATTTAATCAATCACTGTAGCCTACTTATCTAGTATTTGTGGTAGAAATAATTATTACACATATGTGAATATCATAAATGTATGATTTGTACATTGTTTATGGTCATTTTTTATTCTTTTTCAGATCCACATTAGCCTCCACAACACCAGTTGCTAATCTTCCTCAGGTCCACATGAACTAATAAACAAACTGACAGCACAGAGATGTCCAAAATCTAATGGTAAACAGTCTACAAACTAGAACACACACACACACACACACTATAAAGCTGAGTGAATTTAATGTTAAGTTTTTTGTATGACTGTCTATGTAAGCTACAAAAATCTTATCTAACATCGGAATGGTGTTGTTATAAACTTCAACTGAAGCTCATCGAGTTGTTCTTTTACTCATCTTAAAGCGATGATCGTGAAGATTGACCTGGAGTAGGCCACAAGATTTCCACATCAGTATGCGTTTAGCATTCAATTGTTCAGCCCTGCCGAAATAGTGTCTGATTAATACCCTTAATCTTCTCATGTGAAATTTAGAGATTTACAGATATATTGTTGAATTGTTTTTATTTTTTTATTTACAGTTCATAACAACAATGAAACAATAGCAAGCTATTAATACTACTAGCAGTAAGCAGGAAACCATAAGAGGAAGTGGTCAGAGATGTTGTGACTGGGCTGCATTCACTTCACGCAGAATTTATCAACGAACTGAATTTTAATTTTCTCACTTTGCCAACTGTAAATCTGTCACTTAAATGACATTTGAACATAGCCTGTGGCTTTCTATCAATCAATGTTTCATCTTTAGTCATACAGCTAGGTGCCTATATGATGGGTGATCAATTATGATGAATTAGTTTATTACATGTTTCTTTAATAAATGATTTTGGACCTAGGTCTATCATAACAGCAGAGTAATCTGGTGTAATTATCATTAATGACTCGTAATTAACAGTCAGGAGGTCTCAGAGGGACGTGAACTCAATTAATAACGGCGTCGGAGCCAAAGAGTCCCGTCTCCACCACGACTATACAGCAACACCGCCTTCTCCATCAGTTTCTCTTTTATGCTGCCTTCATGTGCCATTGGAAATTTCAAAACATTGTTGTAATAATGTAAATGACGACGCAGAGCAACTGCATGTATGACAGAAATGGGCACGCCAGCTGCCACGCAGCTGATTTAAACGTCTGTACCCTCCTGCACACGTCTTCATTTTCTATAGTTTACACTTTATAGGCTATTTTTTTCCTCATTGGATTTTTTTTTACCTTTTGACCTCATGCACAGATACACAGATAAATGACTACACATAGCTTTCGTTTCATACATCATAGTATTGTATTGGCTAACGATTGTGTCATAACCACGCGACTTACTGTCGCATAGTAGAGGAATTACTGTACAGTACAGGAGAAGCTCGCAGGCAGTTTGGACAGACATTAGCTGTTTAAGTTTAATTACTAATGTTAACTAGCTTAACTAACTTTAGTTAGCAATAATTAGCCTGTGCCTATGTTATCTCCCTACATATACCTACGCTTTCCATCTCTGCAAGATTGGGAATGATTGAGATTTCTCTTGGCACAGCTACCAGAAGACTTACAACGTTCAGACACGTTGCTCACGTCACATCTACGTCGGCAAGCTCAGTTTGCAGCTGCGTAGTAACGTTCAGCCCTCACCGGAAAAGTGCTTCTAATAGATTTCACTGGTCTCCGTGGAAATCTACGGCGTCACGTTGTCCATTTCTTTAACTGTCTATGCCTACAGCCTGTAGTGCGATTTGCAAAAATACACAGTCCCATGGCATGAAAATTTCACTTTGAGGTTTTTTAACATTAATATGAGCCTGCCTATGGTCCCCAGTTGTCTTGAAATGGTGATAGATGTAAACCGAGCCCTGTGTATCCTGCTCTGCCTTTGAGAAAAAGTAAGTTCAGATGAGCCGTTCTGGAATCTTGCTTGTTATGAGGTCATAACAAGCGAGGTTACCTCCCCTTTCTCTGCTTTGCCCGAGACATCATGGCTTTCAAATGAGCAAAGTGGCAGTTGGTCAAAGCCACACCCCCACCCTCCACCTTGCCCCCCTCTCCTCCTCCTCAATAGCTACATACACAGAAATGGCACGTTCTGAGTAAAGCTCATTGTGGGACTGGCTCTAGTGGCTGTAATTCTGCAGCAAGGCTGAATTTCTGGAAAGAGACTTCAGATATAGTATTAGGGAACCACTAAGGTCTGTGTAAAAGCATCCAAAGAGCACCATGTCATGGGACCTTTAATGTCAACGGGCAAATTTTTCCTCTTTGTCAATCTACTTGGGTTGAAAAAACATCAGCCTGTTAATATTTCCAATTTGGTCAATTTAAAGAAGGAACCATGTTAAGTCTTTGGCCACTAGTAGCACCTTAGAGCTAAATTTTTACATGCACAAGCACGCAAGAGGCAACATGTACGTCCAGCCATAGGTTTCACACTTTTCTGCAGTGACAGTTGGAAGGTAACATGCCAACAAGTGTTGTAATGTGCCCACAAAGCAGCTAGGGAAGAGGAAGACTGCTAGCTGGTAAACATGTAAACAATGCACAATTTAAAATAGGCTATTTTCCATGAGGACGCAAATGCACTATAACACACGGAGGCACACAGTGCGTTTTGGTGCGTAACACTAAATGTAAACAAAACTTTCGTTTGTTGTTCTCAAGTTGAGTTCACAAGCTGTGTTCACAAAACAAGGTTTTTCCAGGGAGCACGTGAACGCAGCAGTCACTTCGTGCAGTGCAGGAGATGATTGCATCGCAGCTCGCTTCACTATGCAGCCGCAGCGGATCAGAGAAAATGTGTAGGAAGAGGGAAGCTGAATCTCTCTAGACATAGTGACTGGTCATGGCCAGTCGGTGGCGAGACGGTCCTCGCAGCCGTTCAGAAGACCCCGCCTGTGGCCTAAAAACGGCGCAAATGCCCCGCCAGCAAGAACCGTCCGGAGAGACAGAGGACGCGGCGGAGTCGCTGCGGGAGCTGCCGCGATGGATGCGGCTTTACTTCTACGGCATGCACGGCGTAACTCTGGATGTCCTGCTTTCATCATTGCAGGGGGTTTTAACTCACCCGGATCCCAAACTGGTGGGCTTTTCCTCTCCGTATCTTTGCATTATGCATTCACTGACCCACTTTGCACTGGAGAAGATCTACTCACAGAAGAGGTGTTTCCGCGGTCGGCCTGTGGTGTTTCATCTTGTTTTCTACCCGTCTGTGTACATCGGGCTGCAGATCCTGATGGGGAACATCAACATTTTGACCGAGCAGGTGAGGGTGGTATCTGGCACGCAGCTGGTTGTACACTACATCCTGGCTCTCTATTTTGCCCAGGTGTTTCACAGAGGGCTGTCAAGGCTGCAGTATCACCCCCCCTGCACCCTCGACCCCCCCGGCAAACCCGGCCCGGAGGACGGTGGTCATGAACGGGGGCCTCTTCACGTTCTCCCCGGCTATGTGCGTTTCCTGTTCTTTGGGATGCAGGGCTTTCTGGACGAGGTGATTTTCACCTCCGTTTTCAACCTTGTGGAGAAGTCTGACCGGACCCTCAGCGGTCACACGTCCCTGTGGTCTTTCCTGATGTACGGGAGCTGCAGCTTCGTGGTAGAAAGGCTCTACTTTTACCTGCACTTCAGCAGAGGCTGGGGGACGTGGCGGCGGCTGCCCATCTACATCTGCTTCATCTACACCTGGGAGTTCACCTGGGGTCTGGTCCTGAGGCAATTTGGCGCCTGCTCCTGGGACTACTCCCATTATCCTCACAACTTCATGGGACTCATCACGCTCCTCTACTTGCCAGGCTGGGTCTGCCTCAGTCTGTACCAGGACTTACTGTCTAATGTGCTGCTGAGAATCAAGTGCACCAAAGACGTAAATGGTTTGAGTGGGGAGAATGGTGAGGTCAATGGACCACCGGAGTCTAAGAAAAAACAACTTTAATTTTTCTTTTTGAGGTTTTAACTTCGAGGGGGAAGTGTGACTCACAGTAGACCAACGATGAAACAAGAAGACATGTTATTCTAATTCATACATTCAATTAAACTGATTTGATGGAGAGGGGGGAAAAAAATACATAAAAGTTGATCGAGAACTGCAAGATGTAAAATTGTATAATGTGGGATCAGATTGGCCTTTTAACTCAAATCATAGTATAAAATAGGTCTGTTGGTCAGCAATATGTTGCCATGATGACAACATATGTTGTGATGTTGAATATAGGATTTAACATTTTGTAAAGAAAGTTTAGAGTCAGGTATTCAGAGTCTAGACACTTGTTACCAGTATGCAGATGAGACATTTTCCAGTTGATGCCTGATATTACTGGGTCCAGTAATACACAACTGATGCTGAATTGTTCACCTAACCTGTTTAAATTCAGTTAACCTACTGCCATTTCTATATTGATGTAAAATGTAGTTGTAATATTAATATTTATATTTATAGTCTTCATGACACAAGTGTGAATATTCTTTTTCTTTTCGTCATGATTGCAGTGGCAGACTTCTTGCCATTTTATACGTTACATGCATTGTGGCAGGTCTACTTTGAGTTGGCTTGATTGTGTCATTTAAATATGCATTTGCATGCTTTAAATTGTAGTACATGTCTGCATAGAAATACAAATACTCTGAAAGGTTTATAGATTAGATATGATAATTCAAAGTCTATATTTTCAAGACAAAGAAGACATGAAAACAACTGGACAGTAACCCATTGTCCCATCTTCTTTCATGCAAGCAATGAGTTTTTAAATGTCCATCTGTTATTGTTTAGTTTTTATGTTAATTTACATTTTGAAACAACTTCACTATGTTCACTCATAGTGAAGAAAAAAAAGAAAATCATCCCGCCTGAAAGTCTGTACTGAATGGATACGAGGAGCCAAGTTAGATTTTACTCTGTGAATCTTTTATGAACCAAACATTACTTTGCTGGAGTGCCTTCCTGTGCACAGAGTCAACTAGACTCAAACAAACAAGGCTCATAGGGCTCCTTTTTTATATTAGAAGCACAGCAGTGTTTTGCAGCAATGATTATTAGAAAAAATATTTTAACCTTCAACACTGACGGTCTTTGTCTGTGAGGTTTGCATTTGTTACATTATCAGAACACTGGTTCCACAACACATGCACATGTAACTGATCACATTTACAAATTTCTATAACCAACACAAACAAGACATCAATTTAAATCCATCATTCAGCTAAACTTAAACTAAATATAGTGCAAACATATTGTAAATCCAGAAGGAGAGATTTTTAGTTAAATATTCCCCAAACAAACTCCCAACTGTTTGTACTGTGAAGGGCATAGTCTGACACATTTGCTTTCCAGTTGTTTATGCCTTATTAAACTAATCAAAGTACCTTGCACTGTGACTAAACAAATGGTGTTGAATCTTAGCAAACATTTCTACTCTATACAAGTCACTTTGTTAGGTAAGTTAATATTTAGAGTTTGCATTGCCAGCAGTTGAAGCCATTTCATTCCCAGAGTAGCATCTTGCCTTAGTGCTAGAATCAATCTCATCATTTATGAAGCCACCCTGTAATCATTTCTTCACAATTAGAATAAGTTTTGTTCTAATCACAACTTTAAATTCTGATCATTCGTATTACCCTGATGAGTATATTCTGAATCTTTAGATAAGCTTGTGATTTGTTGGATGCAAAGCTGTTCTGCTAGATTTGGCTCTGTTTTGAGGGTTCAGTAATCCTGGTAACATATGGTACTTAAATACAAGGCTAAAGTAATGATTATTCCCCTGTATGCACTGGGTGCGACATTGAAACTCTTGTGCATCAAAATCCATGTGTTTCCCCTAGTCTGTGGGTGATTTATCAAGGAATCAGATTGCATTTTGTCTGCACACATTTAGAAGGGTAATTGGCACATGCATTATAGTTTATCATTCACTTTATCAACAAAAAGTGTGTCAAAACTGATTTTAGAACCATGTCAGAACTGCTACATCTAGCACTGAACGTTTAAAGCGCTAGTTTGCCCTAACTGTGGCCGGTGTGTTGTTGTTTTTTTGTCCAACTTGGCAGCTATAGACGTTCCTAAAAATTTGCATTCACTGAACCACAGAGTGAATGACTTTGTACGTTAAGATTTTCCATGGCCAAATAATTGTTTTAATCATACTTTACTTTGTGCTATGCTATTCACCAATTTTTGAAAAATGCTTTTAGAAACATGACTTTCTGGCATACTGTATAACTTCATTAAATCTAAAAAAAAAAAAAAAAAAAAAAAATCCTGTGGCACTTGTGGAATTGCATTTCTTCATTCCTTTACTTTAACATTGACAAATACCATTTACACTATTATGAGCAATTGTGTTTCACGCTGTATCCCTGAAGCGGAGCAGACAAGCAAGCCTTACGTGAGAGATCGCACATTAAGGAGGAACAATTCAGTTTCTTTCTTTAGTTTTGTTTGGTGCCCTGGGTGAAACCCATTTTCAGGCTGACTCATAACTGTCAACATATCTTGCATGGAACAAGCCTCAGCAAAAAACTCAAAAACAAAGTCCAAAGGCACAAACAACATGACCGGTGACGTTGGCATAGACTAGAGCCTGTAAGTTTGTTCCTAGAAAAGACATATCAGTTTCTGGCACACACAAAAGCTTTTGTTAGCTCTCGTTACAACATTCTTGTTGAGATGTCATCGATTAAAGTAGCCAAGGAGGAACCAGTATATTACCACGAAAACCCCACACTTTAAACCTTTAACTGATGTCTGTCTCCTGAACTTGTATGGATTTATTTCTGATGCTCACTGTAGCATCACAAGTAGCCGAAAGTGGTTAAAACTAGGCTGCATAAGCAAGAATGTATCAACCCGTCTTATCTCTCTCTTTAAATCATATTCAAGATCATTTTTGACACAAGCAAACACATGAATCCAGACTCACCTCACACACTCATCCAGAGGACACCATCAACACACTAATGACCCACAGTATCTGCTGACAACACCACAATGGGAATATGATACACCAGCTCCTACATAAAGACTCATTAGCACTCTTATTCAGAAGTATATGAATGCTGTGTACAAACATGAAAACAGGGTTTAATGCAGACGAAAACAGGAAGTGAGATGCAACAGTTTGACTGTTAATTCGCATCACCATTAGTCATCCTTCCACTAATACAACACCTGAAAATTAACCTTGTCATGTAGGTTGACCACCACTAGCCTGTACGGCTCCATTAATCTATATTTTTTATATTAACATTTAAATGAATGGCTAATATGATTGATGTGAAAGAGGACACTATTAGTGACAAACACAGAGAAACTTCTCTAACAACTTTCTGCTCCTTTTAGCCTTTATAAGCTCTTTGTTCGGGTTTTACAGCACATTTACTGTATACAGTATTTGTTCATTTATAGCCCTGTTTCCAGTAGCAAACAAAGCTCAAATAAACACATTGTACACCACCTGCTTAATATCAAAGACAAAGCAAAATTAGCTATTAGCTGGTCAACAGTCTGGCAAGCTAATCGGCCAGTTATTTCGTTTAGGGATTAGAGACCAAAACAGAGTGAAAAGAGGATTAAATATTACTACTTACACTTTCCCGGTGGCCAGGAACACGTTTCCAAACGCATGCAAATGTCGCTCCACGTCAGCTGATAGTAATTAACTTAGGTAACTGCTTGCTAACAAGCTTCTGTAGCTAACAGGCCTGACAAGGTGATAACACTTTAGCTAGCTTCGACTTTGAGTCCGTGAAAAGCGCTATACAAAATCATCATTATTATTATTATTATTATTATTATTAAGTTTGTCTGTCCTCTAGTTGCTTAAAACTCACACCCACACAGGTGTTTGCACTTATTTGATTATACCTCCTCTCAGGTTGAAGGTGGGTGTAGCAAAGCTGGGAATTACAAAGGGGTGAATGCCCAACCCATGGTCAATTGCCAAATCATTTTTTAAGACCATTAATTCAGATTTTCCTGCGTTTTGCAATCAAAATTAAAAAAAAATTCAAACAAGTCTGTTTCCCTGACGGTTTAACTAATACCTGGAACAATCATTCCCATGCCATGAAATGGAAACGTTCTTCACTGCTCCAGTGAATAGAACGGTCCTTAGATACAACCTAGCAATAGCATCTTAATTAGTAACACCTGTGCTTTTCCTACCATGCCGACAAAGTTAAAAATAGCCCATCAAGCACAGTCATGCTGAGAGGAGCTCTAATCAATCAATATACGTGTAAACACCTGTGTGGGTCATCAAAGAATGAGAAAACTAATTCAATTAAGTAAACAAAGCACATTTTGATGGATTAAGTTAATGACATGTGTAGACTGAATTTTTAATGGAACTCTCATCCTATTTTCTGTGAATTGTCACAGGCAAATTCAACACAAAACCAACAACACTCCTGCCTCCCTGTCTCTTTTCATTTATTTACATATACAGTCAAATCATATACAAATACCCAGTGGGAATACTTAACATAAGGATAGTATTTGTTTGTAAGTTTGATTTTAGATTAGACAAGCCTCTGTTCTTTGGCAAGGCTATGGAGCACGTTACATTCTATCAGTGGTCATAGTGTGGACGCATTATAGAGATGAAGTGATGCTTCCTGAGCCCTTTTAATATTGCAGACGAAGTGTCCAGCACTGGAGTGTGGCATGACCCCAAGTGTCCAGGTCTGAATATACAGTATTGGTCTAAATGGCGTGTTTCCTGAAAAAAAACATGGCGTGTTTCCTGAAAAAAAACATTTTTTTGATTACAAGCTAAACTTTGAAGTTCTTTTTAATATTGTTTTTAGTAATACTGGTTTGTTGTGTATCGTCCAACATGGCTTTATTTAGAGTGTGTAACTTTTGGTGCAGCCCTTGCTTCACACTAAATATCAGGGTCTTGGCTAGCTCTCCGTATGTCCTGGGAGTGCAGATCAGTCCTTTGTAGCATTGACAGGTAAACCTCCTGCTCAAAGCCTTTAGGTCTGTGAGGGTGGGTCTCCCTAAGACAAGGTAGCGCTTCTGAACATGCAGGATCCTGAAATTCTCCGGGTTTAGATGGAGGTAGTGACTGGAGTTGTAGTTTTTTCGGACACAGCGGCCATTCCCTCGACACAGGAAGTTGCTGCAGAGCTGGGCGGCTACGGTGACATTGGTGATGTAAGGATTGAGGGTGGTGGAGAGGTAGGATGAAAGGGCTGCACAAGATGTCTGGGGAGCAAAGGAAAGACAGTGGAAACAGGAGCAGAAAGGGCAAGAGTAAATAAAGTAAATATAGACTCTGTATACAACTGTCTGAAACAGAACATTACAGCGAGTTAACAGCCCTGAAATATGTTGATATGCCTGCGTATGATTAAAGGGATAGTTTGACATTTTAGGAAATACTCTTATTGGCTTTCTTGCTAATGAGTTAGATGAGAAGATCAATACCACTCTCATATCTTGTCGAACATGAAACTGGAGCCTGGAGCCAGGAGACGATTAGTTTAGCTTAGCATAAATAATGGACACAGGCAAACACCTAGCCCATAAAAAAAAACGCACTGACTAATACACACAGCTGTAAGAATATGAATTAACTTGAATTTAAATAGTGAGGTATCTTTCACAAGACTTGAAACATCCAGTGAATGTCACTATCATCAAGCTAATCCTGGCCTCCCCTGCCATGGATTAACTAATACTGTTACACTAGCAACCAACGTAATCCATCAGCACCTGAGTCGCTGAGGTATTGTCAGTCATTCACAGAGATACGCAGACTCCTATATCATCTAATTGAACACATTGTCTCTGGTCTGACTAGCTGCCATCAGTACACTGTCATGTCTTTCGGCAGTCCAGTGGAGGTCTGGGGGATGATGTTACCTGGTCATCATAGTCAGCGCTGGCCCCCCACAGCACAGCGCCAGACACTCCCACTGCTGCACTCTCCCCAATGGTGCTGACCAAGTCTCCCTGGACACAATATTAAATATGTAACATGCCTTTGTATAGATGCACAAAAACAATCATGTATGTACGCACGGAGCACATACTTTTACAATGTTCTTATTTCCCTACAATCTCCTTGTACAAGGTGAGAAGAGAGGATAATGATTACACACTCAGGTGAGGGTGACCACTTGAGCAGGGTGTTGTTACACCAAGCAACCAAACTCTTCTTAAAAGTGGACGTCAGGCTGGGAACACCTCACTGCTGGGATGACGAAGTAACCTAAGATGTATCTAATCTAGTCAAGTGTGTGGTCGCTAACTAATGAGCTGTTTTAAAAATGTAATCCGTTAGAATAGTGGAATTAATTACGGATTTATTTTTAGTAAGTAGCTGTCATTATAATACATGTCTCCCAATGACATATCATGCTTCATGGCGATACACAATACATCTGAGAATTCAGCATGTGTTAAACAAATCAACATTTACGGTGAATGACTCTCATATTTACCTGGCTGAGGAAACGTTTGTTCTGATCAACAAAGACAGGTCGCATGTAAGCAAACACGGGCGCAGTGCCACTCCTTCTTGGCAGGGCAGATACTCTCAAAGCTTCCTTGATACGGTTTCTCACCATCAGGGCGGTTCTGGGATTGTCTGCCAAAAAAACCTGAAAATCGTACAATGATGCATGAAGAAAAGAGGAATTCAAATTTTGGAAATGATAATAGGGATACATAAAAAGTAAATATTGCCCACAATCTAACCAACCTGCAGGTAGACAGAGGGGTAGAGGGCAGTGCTGGACTCCCACAGCCAGAGCAGCTCATCATTCTGCCTCCTCACCTCGTTGGAGCAACGGCCTGTGTAGTCTGGCTTTTCCCAGCCATAATTGTAGCAGTTAGGAAACAGGTAGAAGCCCCAGAGATAGTTGGGTCTCATAGCTCTGCCCATTGCCAACATCCCTGACATGAAACTCTTAGCTGCCACCTAAAATGAAAGGAAAGAAGAATCGATATTTAATAGCTATTCAGGACTATATCATTTGTTTTATTAATCTTCAAAATGTTAGTTCTGACTTGGAATTGTTGTTTTGCTTTCTCTGTGGCCTGCTGCACTGTGAGGGAGCGATTTGTCTGCATAAGGTGTGCCACAGATAAAGTCTGGTAGATTCTCTTAAGGCCCCAGTTTCTGTCAAATAGGGGGCGCCATTCCTCCCAGTCTATCACAGCCAGGCCTCGGCTTGTCCTGGAGGGAAGACAGGAGGATGAAGAAGTAGGTCAAAGTTTAACATCAAATGTGTCAAACAATAAAGGGTGACATTTTTGAATTTTAGGTATGCTCACTTGGATGGGATATAATAGTTAATATCTGCTCTGGCCTTGTTAATACTGGCTTTCAGGTTGCCTCTCTGAGGGATGCCACCATTGAAGTGTTTCCTACTAGTGAGGTCTACATGTGGGTAAAGACCCAGTCGGTCTGTGTAAAACAGAGACAGAAACTGGCCTGGGACCTGCGGCAGAAACATGACGAAGTGAATCAACTTGGGAATTTCCCTTAAATAAGTATAAGATGACATTTTCAAGAACAGCAGCTATATGAAAGAGGCCTCTTTACAGATACATTACCTATAAACATTTTCCTGTGTTGACATCATGTAGAAACAACACCCAGAATCAATTTCGTTTGCATCCGTGTAGCAACTTGTTCAAAAGCCAATAAAATTTTAGAAAACAAACTACCAGAAATGTCCTTCCATAATAACTTCATGTAAAGTAAATGAGCTTGTAATTTGACAACAGCATGTGTTTTGCAACCGTGGATTTGAATGCAAATAAAATAGTTTTAGTTTACCTCAATACACGTTTAACATTCAGATACATTTCCCCTTACCTTAGCAGGTGTGGCCACTCCTTTAAAGGGTGAGCTGTCCAGTGTGATGTTGAACCTGTTGCACACCAGATCAGGAATGTTCCAAATAACAATGAAAGGCTGGTGCTCAAACATTGGACCTGTAGTGTGGGGGAGAGGGGCAGGCGGAAGTGGCACTGGCTTACGAGAGGCTGCTGCTTCTGGAGGAGATGTCGGGGTTTTGGGGAGACGGATGGGTGAAGTCTTGGCAAGAGGAGGTGGCGAGGTTTCAGAGGTTAAAGGCAAGAACGCTGTGGAGAGGGATGATGTCGAAACAGGAGAGGGAAGCTTGGGTGAAGCGGTTTGAGGAAGAAGGGAAGATGACACCTTTTTTGGAGGTGAAGTTGAGTTGGAGGGAGGATATTGTTTAGCAGTGTGAAGAGGATGCTTTTCAGAAGACACAGGAGTCATTTTGGACAAATGACATGGTAGGTTTTTGTGCAGAGGTGGTCTTATAGTTTTGAGGGGTGAGGTCAGATGTTTACAGGGGTGAGGTAGCAAGTAGGCTGAGGGTGAGGATATGAGAAGGCACCTGGGGGATGTTCGGTCGAAGGGTGACATTGTAGATGTAGCTGACGTTGATTTTGAGCGAGTTGTGGTATAGGCTTCTGACGAAGACGTTGGGCTGACGGTGGAGGTGGATGATTTTAGGATTGCAGGAGTGGTAACAGAAGTGGTTGATATGTTTGTGTCACCAAGAGGAGGCGTAAAGGCTTTTGGCGTTGTCAGGACAGATAATGAAAGAACAGGCCAGACAGAGATGGTGAGAGCAGGGAGGATAGAGGTGGGCAGAAGGGGAAACATTGATGGGGTGAGCGAGAGAAGCAGCAGCACACAGCGTCTGCTCTTCTGTGTGACTGAAACCATCATTTCCTCTGGCTGAAGAAAAGCTGAATGAAAACAAAAATCAAAACAGCACCAATCAAACTGAATAAATATAATAAGAATGTAAAAGGTTTCCGTAAGATACCAAGTGTGTTTTGGTGTATGCTTATTTAGCTTAAGCCATAACTATAAGATAGTTAGGGTCACAGTGGCCTCGAGCAAAGTACAGTGAGTAATAATAACAAGTGAAACAGGAGCAGAATGTACAGCTTCGCGTGAGAGCAAATGAAGACGAGACACAGCACAGCGGCCTCGACCTTGGCGTGTGTTGCGTGAAGATAACACCCCTTGTGCTGGAGAAAAGAGGGGGCCCAAGAAAGAAAGAAAGAAACACTTTTCTGACTTTTTTAGGACTTTATGTTGACCAAACTGTAAGTCAGAAGACTTTATAAGACATACAATAATACGGTCAAAGGTATTTGACTTTTCTCTTAAATAAAAGCATGTCTATGAACTTTACATCTGGCCCTGGATGTGATTTTCATTTTCCAGTGTGGCCCTTAGTGAAGTCTAGAGATACATGGACCGGCTCTGGCTTTTTGTCTGTTGCTAAGGAAACTTAGTCTCTGCGTGCTTTGTGATCCCACAGATCTGTGTATTGAAACTCTGATGCTTGATTGATTCAATTAATGTATTTTACTTTATCTTATCATCTTATTTGGCTCTTGCTTAGGATCAATGTAATTCTAATTTAACGAATGCGTGGGATATATAGGTCTTTTATTAGTCAGACACATTGTCCCAAAAGGGGGGACACAGAGAAGTAAAACCCCAACATATGCTAATAATTTGTATATTGATAGCCAATGTTGCTATAAAAAGGCAAGATAATGCTCCCTTTTTTAAGGTACACTTGAATATGTTTAGTAAATGCAAAAAAGGCCTAGAACAAGCTAATGTCCCAAAATGTATTTTTTCCACTCGTCTGATCAGCTACTATTGTTTGAGTTATTTTATATGTACATTTAAAATTGAATGCACAACCTAATACAAAAATATTCAAAGTCCTTTTCTCTTCAATCTGCTCAGCTATCAACTCTGATCTTAAATCTGATAGAAATCAGAGTTTTCTCCACAGAATCCAATCAAATCAAATCCAATCTGCCATATCTAGCACGATTTCATCTCCCAAACATAAACAACACATCTCTCCTATCTAAACAATCGTAAATCGAGACAAGGCCACCTTGACAATCATAAATGACAACACACTATCTCAAAACTAACTCACAGACCATGTAAAAAGACACAATACCTGGACATGCCTTCAGTGAAACCGTCTCACCATAAGATGTGTTGACTGGATAACAGAGAGTGAGAGTATCCTCACAAAAACTAAATGACACTGTCTGATATAGGTAGGGGAGGGGAGGCATGGTGGGCAGAGCTGCATACAAGAATGCACTCTGCTCTCTGTTGTTAGTCTCAGAAAAACCTCTTGTTTTGATTGCACAGTGCCAAGTTTGACTTGGAGAGGAGGAAGGCACATCTGGGTGTGAGGTTATGGAGCGTTTACTGTCCTCATAGTGATCGCACTGAGTAGGGCATCACTATGGAGCTTAGATTGTTATTGCACTGGTGTTGACGCAAGTGCTTGTCACCTGGGATGGGGTGAATAAACAATTACAACCATAGAGGCCTTCAAAGCAAATGGGATTACTCAATACACTGACATTCATCACTCAGTATTACATGCACAGTTGATCCTCAGGTCCATTCTCTTTGTTTGGGATTAAGACAGTGTGTACAGTAATAGCACTGAATGTGACAGGGACAGTGCTCATTAATCAACAGAAAAGTAACCAGAGCCAGGAGTTAGCTCAACAGGCTAATTGTCATGGTTAGAAAAAGAATTGCATAATATGCAACATGCTATAAATCAGCAGCCAAAATCTTTACATTCTCCCCCTACAGTTAGGACACTTTGACACCTAGGTGGCACCAGAGGAGTTGTATACTGATAACAGCACTTCTCTTTTCTATGAGAATGGTGTAAGTGTTTAAAAAAAAAGTGTTAAGTTTCCAGGAAAAAAATAATAAAAACATAACTAATAATAGCACATTTCACCTGCATGTTACAAGTGATTGCACATTGTCTGGGATTTATTACATTGCACTGTTTACTCTGTATGTGTTTATGTGTCTGGTCAGGGACAGGTAATACCAAATGGTGGTGGTTATTTCACAAGTTTGTAACACAGTGTGAACAACAGTAGCTGTTTTTAGGAGGGTGGTGTGTGTACCTGCGTGTTTCTGTTAAGATAATAATACAAGTAAACTTTAATAAAGTAAACAAGATTATGTCAAAAAGTCAAAGTAGGCCTAGTTCTCATGACTACAGTATGAGAAGATCAAACCATGTTCAACATTATATAGCAACTGTAAGGTTTGGTACCAAAGACTTGAGACCATGGATTAAGTACAAAAAAACTAAAATGTTTCATGTGCTGAATAAAATAAGTATATTCTCACCCTGTTTATCTTTTTCTGTCATCCTTATCAGGAAGCACCCTGCAGGCAGCTGCTAGATCAAATCTCAAGTTGATCGGGGGGGGGGGGGGGGGGGGGGGAGGGTTTACACACAAAGATAACAGACCCATGATATTTCCTTATTCCTAGGCTTGCATAGCTGATTAGTGTATCAATAATGTATGCCAGCACACAGTTTTAAAGGAAGTCCTAACTAGGTACATTTATACTGCTTTGCATATAGCTGCATGAGCTGTATTGTTCTCTTCCCAAACCATGACATTGCAACCTCCATTGTTAGGACGGAAAACACACTTTGATAATTGCTCCAACAGATGGGCACTAACTCTTTACCGCATCACTCTCATCATTCTCCTAGTTGCATTATTATGTGTGCAGGCAACATTAACGCACAATAGCACAGGATGAGTATTGTGTTTTGGCATACATGTTGGGCAAATGTAATTTGATACAGTAACCAATGTGCTGAGTGCACTGACGAGTATCAGTGATATACGTACTATCTAGTATAATGCTGCCATCTTGTGGCTAAGAGATTCAGATGGTGCAGGTCTAACTGGCAGTAATTCCTAAACCTTCTGACTTTTTGTTCTGTGAATCAGTATCCATGATTGTATTTGTGTATGTATGCATACCTGATCCCCAATCATGAAGCAAAACGCCACCCCTTGGCACACCACAGTACTTGCCTGTTTGAATATGTTCCTGTTAAGGTGATTCTGTCATATTTCCAAAATAAAATCCACTTTGTAGAACATGATGAGAAGATGTGAAAATGCCAACTTCATTAAATATTCACACAGAAGCCTGTAGGGGATGTCTTCCTCCAGAATTCAAAAAATATAATATTCATGTTGTCCTCTTCCCTCCTCCTCTCATAACCTCAGTTTTCTTTTGTTGTGGAAAGTGGGTCAAATGAGTGTTTCACAAGGGTAGCCCCAGAAGGTGTCTGCATAACCCCCCAAAAACACATACAGCATCAACAGCTAGATAATGCAGAGTATTCCATTTCCTAAATACACATTCACGTGTATTACAAATGCATACGGGCACACCTACACATATATTCACATGCATTGAACAGACTTCCACGCTCACACCTCACACATTCTTGTTGGCACTGCTCAGAAATGTCAGTTAAGTATGTTACACAAGCAATGTCTGCTCAGTTGTCTTGTTATTGTGTGAGTAAGCACATACCAAACCGTATCAGCTGTTAGTATCATCAAATTTTTGTGAATTGAGTATCTGTATCTTTCTCAATACTTCAATGGATGAAAAATTGACTTTTTTACTCATATAATTGCTTACGTTTTGGCAGCGTTTAGGAAATTTGGGTTTTATGCACTGAAGACTGAAAGCACACACTGCTAGGTTTTACTGCTTCTCTTTCTGCTTGCTTTCTTTCTTTACCTTGCATCACTCTTATTTCCCGCTGTCTGACCATCTGCATTTTTCTTTTTCCCACCCTTCCTTTTCACATTGACTGCTCCAATTTTTGTTCACGTTTCTGCATAAAGAACATTAGTGTTCTTACTCATTCAGGATGAGTCATTTCTAACACTTCTATACATTGCTAAGCCAAGACTAGGTGGAGTAGTGCAGAGTTTCCCGAGGTGTTTTCTCTGCCTGTCGGTCAGGTTTTTCAAGTACGACAGGACTTCTGTTAAAGAGCAGGGAATTAGGTTGAACCAGGTGGATGTAAGTATAGAAGGTCATGCAGGACAGGTTGAGTTTATGTTCAAATTAAGTTTTTTTTTGAAAGATTTCAAAATATAGTTATGGATTAGATTTACCAAGAACAGTGAGAGTAGGAAGGTATTAGTTTATCTATATGTCCAAATTTTACTTAAATATTAGCACGCCACCTACTGAAAAACTGTAACTTTATTATCAGCTTTATTTACAAAGTCATGTATTGGATTAAATACATCTTTTCACTCCTAAATGACAGTAAAATGTATGTAAGAATACTCAATAACTTCATGCAAATATACTGAGAATAACATGGCAAAGTAAAATGTATGTTTAGTGTTTTAGGGGCAATATATTGCGGTGTGGCATCCATATTTATCCTGCCTGTACAGAAATGAAGAAATAGCCATGTATGGAATGTGTTTTCATCATGAAAAGCTGAATTTTACAGTGTTATTCACAACAGGTAATTTGAGGCTGTCATTTCTGCAACTTCCTCTACCCCAATACTGACCTGACAAGCGAAGAGAATGGGCCTGAGTTTCCGACACACTCTTGCAAACATGCATAATACACACACACACACACACACACACACACACACACACACACACACAGTAAGTATACAATGTTTATACAAGCTGCACAAATGTGGGCAATAGCTAAATCACTTCTGTAGTGTATTCATCACCTCTCAAAGAGCCATCCTGGACCTGCACACAACACCCGTTTATGAGCCTGACTGAGCATGTTGCAGAATATTACAAACGCCCTTTAGCACATTAGTACAACCCCAAATCAGAAAAAGTTGGGACAGTATGAAAAACACAAATAAAAAAAGAAAGTAGTGATTTCTAAATGTACTTTGACTTGTATTTCATTGCAGACAATGTGAACACAAAATATGTTTTGTCTGGTCAACTTAATTTCATTTGTAAATATACATCCTTTCCTGTCATTCAGACCTGCAACACATTCCAAAAAAGGTTGGGACAGGAGCAATTTAGGGCTAGTAATCAGGTAAATTGGTTAAATAATGATGTGATTTGAAACAGGTGATGTCAACAGGTGATTGTAATTATGATTTGGTACAAAAGCAGCATCCAAGAAAGGTCTAGTCCTTTAGGAGCAAAGATGGGCCAAGGATTGCCAGTTTGCCAACAAATACGTGAGAAAATTATTGAAATGTTTAAAAACAATGTTCCTCAATGAAAGATAGGAAGACATTTGCTTATTTCACCTTCAACAGTGCATAACATAATTAAAAGATTCAAGGAATGAGGAGGAATTTCAGTGCGTAAAAGGACAAGGGCGCAAGCCTAAGCTGAACAACCGTGATCTCCGAGCCCTCAGGCGGCACTGCATCAAGAATCGTCATTCATCTATAAGCGATATCACCACATGGGCTCAGGACTACTTTGGCAAACCTTTGTCAAATACCACAATACGTAGTTACAGCCACAAATGCCAGTTAAAACTGTACTGTGCCAAAAGGAAGCCCTATGTTAACAGTGTCCAGAAGCGCCGTCGACTTCTCTGGGCTCTGAGGCATCTGGGATGGACCATCACACAGTGGAAACGTGTACTGTGGTCAGATGAATCAGTATTTCAGGTATTTTTTGGGAGAAATGGACGCTGTGTGCTCCGGACCAAAGAAGAAAAGAATCATCCAGACTGTTACCAGCAACAAGTCCAAAAGCCAGGGTCTGTCATGATATGGGGTTGTGTCAGTGCCCTTGGCAAAGGTAACTTGCACTTCTGTGATGGCACCATTAATGCTGAAAAGTACATAGAGATTTTGGAGCACAATATGCTGCCTTCAAGAAGACATCTTTTCCAGGGACGTCCATGCATATTTCAAGAAGATAATGCAAAACCACATTCTGCACACATTACAAAGTCCTGGCTGCAGAGGAAGAGGATACGGGCACTTGACTGGCCTGCCTGCAGTCCCAACCTGTCTCCAATAGAGAATGTGTGGCGCATTTTGAAGCGCAAAATGCGACAACGAAGACCCCGTGCTGTTGCCCACCTTAAGACTTGTTTGCAGCAAGAATGGGACAAAATTACACCTGAAACACTTCATCACTTGGTGTCTTCAGTCCCTAAACGTCTTTTAAGTGTTGTGAAAAGGAATGGCAACATTACAAAGTGGTAAATGCTTTACTGTTCCAACTTTTTTTGAAATGTGTTGCAAGAAACAATAGGAATTTTGTTTTTTTTGAAACAAAAACAATAAAAATCATGAACACATTAAAGTATGTGCTGTTGTATTGTCTGCAATGAAATGCAAGTCAGAGTACATTTAGAAATCACTACTTTCTTTTTTTATTTGTGTTTTCCATACTGTCCCAACTTTTTCTGATTTGGGGTTGTAAAACACGTATGACCCATGTATGATGCCCTTGTTCACGGCTACTCTGAATATGTTTGTTCAATTGTTGAGTGCTGTTTATTGTGAAGATTAAAATGTCTGATGTGAAAAGGCCACGGTTCTGATTCTGGAGAAACACACTGAAGTGTACACTTCAAGCATATGTCAGACTTGGCAGTCATACCCCTGAGGCTATGTATAGTAACTGGAGCAGTCTTAATTGTACTTCACTTATTTATAGGCTATTTATAGTTTATTGCAATGAAAGGAAGAGACCTGTGTCTCATTCCAGAAGCATTTCAGGTCAGATACAAATCATGCCATGTCCCAGGGAATGTTCATCATCTAGGAAATCATAGGGCCCAGATAACAACTCTGTAGCTGAACCATGAGCTGGCCTCTCTTGACTTCAAGAATAAAATAGCACATGATTATCTAGGGAAATTATAATTTCCATGGTTCTTTTGTGAGCACCTATTAAGCCTTAAAGTGTTACTTTAAAGTTTAGGCTTAGCTTTGCATTAATTTTCAGTTGAATAATTCCTGCAGTTTATGCCATTATCTTCCCAACTTGCACCTTATTTCTTATCTCCTCCCATTCTGCACTCGCACACATTCCTGCCATAAAAGCCACGGGCGGGCAGGACCAAACCATTTCCATGGGAGGGTGCTGAGAATTGTAATTTTATAAAGCATAATTCCCCCCACTGGAATTATACCAGAATGTAGTTGCATATTGAAATTCTTTAAATATAAATGTCTTACCATTTGCCGTGCCCACTTTGTCTTTAAGTGATTATGAGGAACACAGCTGGGAAAGGTGTGGACCCCGTTCCTAAATAGTGGACTCGTCCTTACACTGCCATGTTGGATGGAACTGGCTCTGGGCTCTCTGGCGGACGGACTTCCCAGGAAACTTTTTACCGTTTTCCTTCTTTGCTCAGTCGCTGCAATTTTAACCTTATTGTAAAGAGGAGCGGGACGCCGCAGTGCATCCCTAAACGCCATACATTTTTTGGCACCCCAGTCTTGCGGACCTCCGGCATAAATCAAACCGGTGTAAGGGGGTCGAAGGAAGGCCACGGATGACCGAGGGATTGTTTATGTATCTTTTTGGATCTCAAATAACGAGTTACAGTCGCTGCAGACTTTATAAATTGATCACTAATAATGAGTGGACATCCGTCACAACGGCGGCCAACAAATGTCGGTTCGATGCTACTGACACCGCAGGAAAATGAATCCCTTTTCAATTACCTTGGCAGGAAATGCATGGTAAGTTTTTTTTTTTCTCCATCAAATTGTTGTACGATAGCTGGCTAAGAAAAAAAAGGCTAATACAGCTAACTTGCACCGTGTTTCCTGTCCCGAGACGGGAGATAAGGCAATAGCTGAGGTGTAGCGGTGTGCTTGTGACCTAGCTATAGTTTGATGTTGTGATTCCGCAGGTTACGTGTATGTTTCCCTGGGAAACACTTGAGACTTCTAACTCGAGAGGTTGGTTTGTTTTGACAGCAGAGGCGACGAGGGAGGGCTGGGAGCGAGCGACTGGGTTCAACCAACGTCCCGCTCGGGACGGTGACATTTAGGCAACGGCAAGTTTCATTCCAGCCCTCGGCCTCCGCTGGTACGCCCTTAACTTAAAGCTTGTCACACCTGAAATCAATCTAGGAAATGCTGACATTCCGCTGTCACCTAGCCTGACTGCACTAAGCCTACCCCTGGCACAGTGGAGTTAATTGTCGGGGGTTTTGGAGCTGTTAACTCCATCAGCGCGAAGCAATGATTTTTGCACTGGCATTACATAACACAGCTGGATCTTGGTTGTTTTCGGGAAGAAAGAGAAGAATGTGCCGATCAGACTTGGTTGAGGACAACGCCGACCAGCTAAAAGTCCTCCTAGTGCAAGACTTTTTAGTCACAACATCTTAAGGAGAAGGCAGTAGGAGTAGCCTGCTGTAGCACAAGTGTGACTGCAGTCAGTACGAGTAGTGCGCTGTCACGACTCAATATTGTGAGATGATTGAGTCTGATATTACGTAACACGTGTAGAATTCAGCTGACTCATTTTTTATGTTCTCCGTGTGCACTGTGTCTGTAGCTAGCTACATAGCCCCATTCCCAGCAGATTGTAGCCACATTTTATGAAAAGACATTTGCAGCTGCATCAAGAACATAATCTTAATCTCATATTTCTTTTAGATGTTTGCTTTTTCATCTTTATGATCATGCAGGACAAGATGTTTCCCCTTTTTTCCCATTTAGTCAACCATACCCACTGGCTGGTAAATCTAAATATTAATCAACTATATAAACAGTTGGAGCAGGTAAAACTAAACACACTCCGGGGCATCAGATAGAAGATGTTTGCCTTCCAGAGTGGCTTTAATGTTTGACTCTCACTTTTTTTGCTCGCATTTAGCTAGTGATTAGTAGTTTCACATCCATATTTTGGTTGTCCAGGGAATTGGACTGAATGGTAGACAGTATGTAGGCTTAATATAGTAATGCACATGCAGATGCATACTCTGATGGGCACTGTGGCTTGCAGTGTTGTGTATCTTGCGACCAGCAGACATAGATCAGTTTTGACCCTTTGTCTCACCAACATTCTTAATGTAGTAATGAAACTTTCACTGTAAAGTCGGGTGCTCTCAGCAATGAGGGTTGTTGCTAAATCGGCCTATATCCTCAACAAGGTGTGTGTTCAAGAAGGCCTACAATGAGAAGCAGGGTGGGAGATCGTTTCCAATTTCCTCTTAGCGGCACAGTTATTCCCCTGACCATAGCAGCTAAGTAGACTATCACCCAGTGATATCAGCTGGAAAGAATGTCACTCCTTCACCTGTTATTGATAGCCTTTACAGATAAGACATGTTTAAAGTCGAGGTGTCGGATAATTCAAGTAAAGTACAACTGTGTTTTTGTCGTAGCATAACCAAGTTTGCTCTAGAGATGTGTTTAACACATGCAGGCGGGAGAGACGAAAGTGTACACATCTGCATTTCTCTTGCATATAGTGTGTTAGACTGTGACCCAAACGGGACGTTGAACTTTACCTCATTGCAGGGAACCAGCCATGCTCTTGGCGTGTGAGGGTTCTGCGTGTACCCATGTTTTTGAAAGGCTACCTCTCCCGTGGCACATTATGTCAGGCCTGCATGTGATCACCTGGCGGGATGCCCTGCCTCCTCCTTTACAAGTTTCTGAGGCGTGTCTCCCTACACTCTCTAACCTGTTTAAAAATCCCATGACGACATTCCTCTGGCATTCTAGCAAATGTGTCACTCAGCATGTGACAGAGACGTGGAATCAGGAACATTCCTCACAGTCCTACGCTCTTGTATGTCAGTACACGTCTTTGCATGCAGAGAGAGTTTGGGAGAGGCGGACTGTGTATGTGTGTGTGGGAGAGAGAGATTGGAGGAGACAGCCATTGTCTGTCTCCCGCCACTAGTCTAATTAGAATGCCCACCAGTGATTTTTGAGGCTGGCTGAGTAATTGTGCCTTATTTAATGTACTTATTATGCAGACAATGTAACCTTTACTTTGTTTTTGTTTTTGTCCTATGTTCTTTCTAAGATGCAGAGCTATTACTTGGCTCCGTGCAGCTGAATTAGACTTGATTTATTCTAGCTGTAAAAGGCTTGTTTGTATACTAGCTAATTCTTTCTAATTAGCTGAGCTCTCGTGGCCTGTGTGTCTGCTTCAAATCTCAGCAGTAAAGAAGGAGATTTTATTTTCAACAGTGATACAAAGGGCAAACCTTTTTTGCACAGCATTATTTCGGGGGTTGTCTTTTGCATTGTTGCTCTACTGACATCAAATTCAAATAGCCCACACAACAAATTCTGTGGCTATCTTTTTTTTGCCTGTTGCTTGGACCGTGGCTGTCAATCACCACGAAACGATTCCATGACCCTATGGCGAGGCAAGTGTCCATTCAAATCATTAAGAAATATATTGATTCATTTTCTTTCTTTTATATTGTGATTGTGTGTGTGTGTGTGTGTGTGTTTGTGTAATAAATTAGTGACACTGATTTGTGTGTAATAAATTAGTGACACTGATTTGTGAGATCAGACATTGTTTGAATCTTAGATTTTTTTTCCAAAGGAACATGCAGTACGTAATAGAGAATACACATCATGACATTTATGGTTTGTTGTGTAATTCAGATCGTATTTCAACCTGCATTCTGATTGTCTGAATAATTTAGCCGCCACACACGTGCGTCAAGAAGAAGGGACCCATACAGGTACATACACAATGGTCTTACTCATTAGTTTTACTCATTGGTATTCCTTCTGCTGCTTTCACCATCAGCAACACTGTCAGACTGGGCAAGAGGTGGAAGGGGTCCAATTCAGTGTGTGTGTGTGTGTGTGTGTCTGTGTGGACTGCCTGATCAGCAGTCCCGTCCTACAGGAAGTCCCGTGGTCGGCCTCCTTTGGTGATTTGTGCTGGAGAAGTGGAACATGACTCCTCTTTTCCCCGACTTTACCCTCATGCTCGCCATTCTTTCTCTCTTTTAGTCTCATTCACATTTGCTCATGTTATGTCATCTGCTCGTATCAGCCCTTCTTCGAACCCGTTTTTTGCATCTCTTCCAAAATGCTTTTTTCTTACTGTACATCACTTCCCTCCTCTTTTACACATACACTCTCCCTTTGTCCCTCTTCTGTCCCTCACTGCGTCAGCCACTGACTGAAGTCTTGTTTTTTCTTCCCACTCCTTCCTATCTTTTTTTTTTTTTTTTACTCGCTTTCTCTCCGGAAGAGTTTGTGAAGAGGTGTAATGGGGGCCTAATCTGTGCCAATATGGAACAGCTTGACCAAATGGCTGATGGACGGCATTCAAATTAGAACGTCAGCTATAGTTCACGCTGCAGAAAGCACGAAGGACATAAGTGAGCAGTTTTTACAAACAGAACCTCAATGTCCTGGGGGGGGGGGGGAGCTACGCAAGGCAGTCAGTATGATCGATCAGCGTACAGTAAATGCAATGAGTCTGTGTTACCTTATTATATTTGGTACAGCCTGACTCTGGAGGTAAAACTGAGATTTCAAGTTTGTGTTCTGCTTGTTCAATGGTTGTTTGGTAAGTTGTGGGGGGTGGGAGGGGGGGGGGGGGAGATCCTCTAAGCAGGAAAAACCCTGGCTTCATCATTGTAGCAGAACTATGTGGAAACTGAGCTTGTTGGAGAACAAGAACATAAGAGACAGAGAATGTATCTGTGAATGTAATACCGTGAGAGAGTGTGAATGTAAGAGTGAGTGTTTTTTTTTTTTTGTCGGGTTTTGATGACGCCATAGACGGAGCTCCACTTCCTGCAGCCTTTGACCCTGTCCCTGTCAGGAACAATCAGCGCTCCATGGGGAGATAAAGCCCCGGGGCCTGGACACCATTACAGCCATTGTTACTGTAAGATGAGATTTATTTTGTGAATATTTAGTTAACAGATGGCCTTTTTAGGGTTACTGACATAAGTCACATATTTCCATTAATTGTAGCTTCATAGTGTATTCTGTTCCTTGAGTTAACAAGGGAGCTATCTAACATGTTGTACCCTGCCTGTAATTCAGTAACAGTTAGGTTGGCGGAGGGGTATGATGATGATGAGATGGTGAAGCACGTTTTGTTACGAGTCTTGAGTTGTCCTATTCTTGTGAAGTGTCATTAAAGTGGACCGAGTTACACAGTCGAAGCTGTCTCCGTGCTCTTACTCTACCCACGTCCCGAAAGTACTTGTATGTAATAATGCAAGTTAATAGTTAACACTAACAGTAACTACTGTTAGATTACAAAGAAATTCCATCATGAAGTAGAATTCATATCATATTTGTCATAGATTTAAAAAAAAATCTATATGAGAATTTCTGATCCAAATCCTAACAAACGAGCTGTAATGCTGCTAAGAAGCTAAATATTTTGTATGAATGTGAATATCTTGGTGCCTCTCTGACAACATGACTTTAAAACTTAAAGTCATGTTAATGCTGGGTCAAGTTGCATGCTCGTCAACTAGTAGTTGGACTGAGCTACACAATTGAAATCAATATTATGGGAGAATACACCGATAGGCTGATGTTCTGCAGCATAATTCCTTCTGCGAGGTTACACTCTGATCCACACACCATCACTATGGTGTGTAACGGCTCCTCTGCATGTGCTCGTGTTATTCTGTTCCCTCATGTTGCCCGTGTTGTGTGCAGATTAATAGCTAGTCATGCAACGTTGCTACAAAACCCAACTCCCTATATGAAGAGCTGTGGTGCGTTATGAAAAAGTGAAAAAGTACCTGCTAATAGCTTCAGATGATCCAGGAACTAATCGTGGTGGAGTTTATTGTCCTGAGGTTTTCTGGCTGGCCAAAACGAGCCTTTTTTTCTTTTTCTTTTTTTTTTTACCAATTATCAATATTAGGACTAGGGACAGGAACTTCTCCTAATGTTATTGAAGTTTTATCTATAACTGTACTGTTGCTGACTTCTCGACAAGTCTACAAACCAGCAAGTGTCTTGCTGCTTTTCTGCCTCTGCACATCTGCTTCATTCAAACATCACATTTACACGACACTAAATTGCAACAAGCAACACAAGGGCTCGGCATGTCATCTTAAAGAATGCAGTTGTTCCTGGAACTGTTGAGTTGAAAAGGCCCAGAAGATCACCAGGCATTAGCCTTGTGGGTGCTATTGCTTTTATCTGTGTGTTAATGACTGTGAACCCAGGACCCCTCAGTGTGAGTGAACCCCTGCAGCAACCTGTTAAACCGGTGGGAGTCTGATCTGGTCTTATGATCGTGTGTGTGTGTGTGTGTGCTGTATGTACATGTCATTAGGCAGTTAAGTCTCAGACTGACAGTCTTTGTCTTTAACCCCACTGCTTCCCCAGCATTACACAACTAAACTACACGTATGTTTAACTGATGATGTAGCCTAACGTTTAAAGCAGATTCTACCAGTTATGATAATACTTGGCTCCGGTTTGTTTGTTAGTTTTGATCTATCTTAAATTTCTTGGCATGTGGTAAAATATTGGTGCGCAGCATGTAAGATGGCTTACTTACTTCATTTTACCATGTGTAGTCATTTAGCCAAGGTGTGTGTGTGTGTGTGTGTGTGCTGCTTCTTGTTGGTGACTTCCCTTGCATTATTTAAGTGCACACATGCTGTCACCAGCGGGAAGCAAGATTAACTGTCTTTTAAAACAGATTTGTTGCAATTTACTTGACACACATGTGTTACATACGGTAATATAGCGACACAGTTGATTTTGACCTGTCTCATCTCTATAGTCTCAGTGATTTCCTTCAGGTTAATGTCTCTTCTCACAGTCATATTTCTCATTTGCCATTGTTGGACTCTTTTCTGACAGCTGCAGGGCAGAGCGACTTGACCCTCACAGTGTCACTGTTAGCGTGGTTATGTCTTTATACCTTCATGCTAACCATCACACACTCGCATTAAAGGCATTGATCCTAGCCTGCGCTTCTAGGTCCATTTCAGATAGCTTTAGTTTTGAAATGTGCTCTTGTTGCTTGTGAATTTAGGCCTGTATTATGAAAGAGACAGACTCAAGCTCGGGCAGTTTAGTTTGAGAACATGTGTGAACAGCTGTATTTAGATCATGCCACTGATTTTCTTTGAGATTTAGGTCAGGGCAACTCGAGGATGTAACCATATTTGTTCGGAAATTTCTGCTAAATGCTGTGTTAACACCCTGTTCCAACAGCTGCACCTATGTTGATCTCCCCTCGTTGCTTCCTTTTATCCTTGCATATCTCACTGTGCCTGCAGCTGGAAAGCGCACAGCATGTTACAACTATCATTTATCATGTTAGGATTAGTGTTCAGTGCATGATGAGTCCAGTTTCTGCAAGACATTGAGTTTTGAGTTCTGCCTAAATGCAAGCCAATGACGAGCCACTTGGTATTTGTAAGGCAATATGGCTTTGTCCTGAAATATGTACAATACCAGGTATATCTCTTTAAAAAAAAATCAAGGCAGCTCCTAATTTTGCCAGATGTGCATAGCATGCACTTCTTGATAATTGGCTCCTCCAAAAAAACATTTTACCATTTGGAACATCCTTGAAGATGGTGGGCTTGACTTAATGTCCGAGTGATGGGCTTGGGAAAGTAGCACAGAGGAGGCAACGATCCATAACTTAATTGGAAATAGAAAAGAAGTCATTGCCACCTCACTGACCAAGGAGTTTGGGACTTTTTGAACCTCGGTGGAATGCTGTACTGTACACACAGACTGTGTCACCAGCATCGGCGCTCACAGGCTTGACGGATTTAAATAGGTGATTAGTTAACAAAAACCTTGAAGCCCACATTGTTACTCAAGCTGCGTGGACCTTTTTCACAGCAGACATTTTGACTTGTCATAGTAGGAAAAGCACAGCTGAAATTGATAACCTTAACGATGGCTCAATTCCATCAAGTGTCCCGGTAAGCTGTTGGAGTGAGTCAGCATGCACAACACCAGGGCCTCTCCTAAGTGGAATGCAGCCATCATTAATGGTTTTGAATACACTTGTGCTTTTCCTACTATGACATGTCAACATGGAAAAGGTCTATTAAGTTGTAATCAGTTTATTAGCTTAATAGGAAACACTCACTTTATATTCTGTTAGTACAGTATTGAACAAACTGCAAATTGTTAAAAATTCTGCTGCTAGACTTTTAACAGGTGCCCCTCGAAGGTCTCATATCACTCCAGTCTTGTCTGCTCTCCATTGGCTCCCTGTAAAATTCAGGATCGACTTCAAGATTTTAGTGCTGACTTTCAGGGCCTTAAACGGTCAGGCCCCACAGTATATCCGAGACCTTTTGAAGCCGTATTTCCCTAGCCGGACTCTTCGGTCCTCTGACCAAAATTTGCTTGCAGTCCCTAAGACCCGAGGGGACCGGTCTTTTCAGTCTGTTGCTCCCAGACTGTGGAACGCCCTGCCCCTGTCCGTGCGTCTGGCTGACTCTGTTGTCTCTTTTAAAAAGGATCTGAAAACTTGCTTATTTAGGAAAGCTTTTGGTTGATGGGTTCTCACTAGCGTCCCTTTCTTTTGATATATGTATATGCATTTTATACTGTTTGTTCTACCTATTCTGTTGTACAGCACTTTGTGATTTTATTTGTGAAAAGTGCTTTATAAATAAATTTTACTTACTTACTTACTAGTATGCATTTTTATTTCATTACCAGCTTGTGGTATGCCGTCTTAAAACCCCTGTGAGATACATTTTAAATGGCTACAAAAACACACTGTTTATGTAGTATCCATTAAGCAACACAGGATAAGTCTCTCTCTCTCTCTCTCTCTCTCTCTCTCTCTCTCTCTCTCTCTCTCTCTCTCTCTCCCTCCCTCCCCCCCCCCTCTAGTCATTGTCTTCAGCAGTGGTCCAGGTGTTCACAGCAGATAGGAACTCCAGCTGGACCAAGAGATGCTGCGGAGTGGCCTGTCTGGTCAAAGACAACCCCCTACGATCCTACTTCATCAGGGTCTTGGACATCAAGGTAAGGAACTCCAAAGCCGCGAGCGCTTCCGCACATTGATGAGTCACATGCTTGTGGTTCTGCACTCTAGTAGGTGGCAGATGATGAATACTCAACCACGACTAATATCCAGTGATCTCCAGTGGTGCACCGCCATTCGATATTCCTGACAAACTTTTTTTTTTATAGCCGCACAGTAGAATCTGTGGGATGTCGGCTCATTTAGGACCTCTAGCATTAAGCTGTCTGTTGTACTATAGGTAGGTATAATTTTGTATTTATTGAATTTCCTTTATTCAACCTGGTCTTTGTGTTTTTTCCACAGGACGGTAAGATGATGTTTGAACAGGAGCTGTACAACAACTTCGACATCTGCCTCACCAAACCTTACTTCATCACATTTGCTGGAGATGTGAGTTTCCCCTCTCGACTGCTTTCTCTTGTTATTTCTGATCATCTGTATTTTAGGCCAGCACCCAGATTTGGTCGCAGACAAATACTTTTTTTGACTTTTTTTCTTTTTTTAATTTTTTATATTTATGTGTATTCATGAAAATGTAGCTGAGGAGAGAAGCAGTATTGTTTTAAGATAACCTCAGTGGGCTGCCTCTCATGCAATCAAGGTCTATACATAAGAGACATGTCATTGACTTTTACAATTCAGTCATTGGCCACTGATGTCATCAAAGAAACCAAATATTTAAAGTGCTCATATTATGCTTTTGGGCTTTTCTCCTTTCCTTTATTGTGTTATATATCTTTTTTGTGCACATTATAGGGTTAAAAAGTGAAAAAGTCCACCCCAAAGGGACTGTTGACAAACTGCTCCAAACAGCTCTATGTAAACATATCCTGGTACAACCTCTAAATACAATTATGAACCTGAAAATGAGCATAATATGAGCACTTTAAATTACAACGTAGCAAGTCAATTGACAACACTTAGTCACTGCTTTTAAAGACATTATCTCAAAGACTCTTCTGTCTAAGTGGTGCAAAAAATGTTCGGTCGCTAGTAAAGTAAATTTTAAACCTGTTTCACAAGTGTTTCTCTGTTTGTTCAGCCAAACAAAAAGCACCTTGTCTGCCACGTTGTAAACACTACACACCTGCACTGACACATTCGCAATTGACCTAGTAGGTAAAAAATTGTTTTCAGGAGCCAAGAAGTGGATTTTGAAAAGCGCTATAACAATAAAATGTGTTTCTTTGAATTTGAAACAGATTCAAAACTGTCAACAAAACAAATATACACAAGTCTTAGTTTGCAACAGTTTTTTTAATAATTCTTCAAAATGTCTATACAGAAAGTCTATTGGTAAACTGGCATAAGAAGCACGTGTAAGCGAACTTCCAGGTTTGCCCACCAAAAGACAATTTGACATCTATTCCCAACATGTCAAACAACATCGTGTGTAAAAGTCCTAACTTTGTCACATCTAAAGCACTTCTTGTGACGCTTTTATTTGTGGAGCAAACATGTTAGTCGGTGGGTACTGTGGCTCAGACTCCAGCTGACCACGAGGTGTGTGGGACTGCTGATTTTGGTGATCAGACTGGGACTGTATGCACATCATGGTTTGGAAATTCAATCAAGGATATGAGGTAGTTAGGTAGGTAGTTGGCACCTGCCCCAGTTGGTAAATAAAATGTATTTGTATCACAATTTTATTTTATTTTTTTACAAACTTTGGTTGTGTTCTGTGTGTTTGCAGACATGCCAAGTGGGTCTGAACTTTGCCAGTGAGGAGGAGACCAAGCGTTTTCGTAGCCATGTGACAGATCTAATTGGGAGAAGACAGAGGAAATCTGGTACCAACTTCCTCCTGCTGCCGACATGCCTACAAACCTACTCTACCTACTGACCTAACTTGCTGAAAAGAATGACACGTTTAGCAAATTTTTATCTTGTGTTTAAATAACACGCCGACTTATCGGGACATTAGCTTATTCACCGTAACCCCAAGAGTTAGACAAGTCCATCCATACATACCCTTCTCATCTCCGTGCGTGTCGTAACTCTGTCTGACGGTTCCACCGTTAGCTTAGCCTAGCACAGATGCTGGAGGTAACCGACTCCAACTAGCCTACTGCTCCGAATAAGTGACAAAATAACGGCAACATGTTCCTATTTACATGATGTGATTTGTATAGTCACAGCGTGTACAAATAACAATGTTACATGAGACACAGCCATCTTCTAACTGTATATAAACTGGGAACTATATTCTCAGAAAGGGAAGCAGTGCTACTTGGGCGGAGTGATATGCTTGCAGCTCTGCTGAGCGCTGCTTGGGCGGAGTGATATGCTTGCAGACAGAGTTGTATCACTCCGCCCAAGTAGCACTGCTTCCCTTTCTGAGAATATAGTTCCCAGTTTATATACAGTTAGAAGATGGCTGTGTCTCAAGTGACCTTGTTATTTTTACACGTTGTGACTATACAAATCACAACATGTAAATAGGAACATGTTGCCGTTATTTTGTCACTTATTCGGAGCAGTAGGCTAGTTGGAGCCGGTTACCTCCAGGATCTGTGCTAGGCTAAGCTAACGGTGGAGCCATCAGACAGAGTTACGACACGCACGGAGATGAGAAGGGTATGTATCGACTTGTATAACTGTCGGGGTTACGGTGAATAAGCTAATGTCCCAATAAGCCGGCGTGTTCCTTTTAAAATAATCCATCTTTTAAAAAAAAAAAAATCTAATTTCAAGTCAAACCATTTTACTACAGGGATAAAACGTTTAGAACGTTTTCAAAATAATGAATTTAGCAACAGTTTAGGAATGGTTTTGAAAGGTGCAGTTAGAGGTTTTGGCTTGACTAGTGTGAGCACAAGATCAAATTAATTTCTAAACTTGTCATTATTTACAGCACTCAACAACACAGAACTGGGTCAAAAAAAAGCTCTGAATTTCAATACATGAACAAAATGAATTCTGAGGCACGGGACTGAATGCAACAATGTATTCCAGCTTTTTTTTTTAACCAGTCCTTCACCAGAGTGTCATGTATTGAAAATGGTTGTGGGTTTTTCTTGCCTTGGTCTGTTACTATATACTATACTATCAGATCTTCTTCTTCTGATCATCTGCAATCTTTTCCCAGTTCTTAGAACCTTTGATAACACACATCCCCATTTTCAAACGTAGTCCTTAAGGTGCTCATATGGAATTTACAGAGTCAAAGAACAAAAAGTATTCGAATTGCAATTCAGGCTCTACCGATTCAAAATTGATTCATAGAATTCCAAAAATAATTTTTATTTTTTTATTTTATTGTATGTCTACTGCAATCACATGACAG
The DNA here is from genome assembly GCA_023631565.1 of Gymnocephalus cernua. Classification (NCBI taxonomy): domain Eukaryota; kingdom Metazoa; phylum Chordata; class Actinopteri; order Perciformes; family Percidae; genus Gymnocephalus; species Gymnocephalus cernua. Next base: position 12,716,101 of record CM042447.1, on the reverse strand, counting down.
ATAGATACTTTATTGATCCCCAAGGGGAAATTCAAGGTCCCAGTAGCTTACAGACATCACACACAACATACACCATAACAGGATGTTCAAATAACAAATCCACATGAATAATATGGACAATAAAAGATACTAAATCAAAAATCCACATGAATGTACTAAGGGATATATATATATATATATATCTTATACACATGGGAAAAGTAACTAAATTTACATACTGTGAATCATTTTTTTTAAATCGAGAATCGTTTTTGAATCGAATCGTGAGCCTAAAAATCGATATTGAATCGAATTTTCTGAATCGTGCACCCCTAACAAAAAAATTAAACAATTCTGTCTGTCAAGGTCATATAAAAATCCAATCTATTTGTTCACCATTGAAATATATCTTTACAAAATGTTCTCAATGTTGGTGCTGCAATAAAACCTTTCAGCCAGTTTGTGCCTTTGTCACAGAAACTGCTAACAGTCAGCGCGAGGACTCTGGATCAGTTTTCTTTCAAATGTTTATAACTCAGACACCACCAGATTTTTTTTTTTTTTTCTTTTAGCAAAACCTCAGGGATGCATCACAACACCGCACCCAGGGGTTTAATCAAATATGCAGACTGGCCCAAGGGGGGCACTGCAGTTTCAGGTTAAAGCCCCAGTGTGTAAGAATTGCTCCCATCTAGCTCCCATCTAAATTGTATATGACAACCAACTGAATTTCATTCAGTGTAGCCTGTATGTCCCTTACGGGCTACCGTATTTCAAGATGGCGCATGGCTATGGAGCGTCTACCCCAGTTCATGTAAGCGCAAATGTAAAATTTCAAGCCAATAGGAATACTTGGAATTGATGGTGGTGGTCAATATTCATAAAAAAGGACAAGTTTGTGAAGGGCAATACCGATTTTGATAATAAACAACTACAAATGTTACACAATGGGGCTTTAAAATGAGCAAAAGACATGAATGAGCAGCTGTGAGAAGGAATTCATCTCTCATGGGCATAATATTTCCAGAGGTGGCATGTCATGTATTGAACATGAGGATTTCTATGATATTACCATTTTGCCCTTTTTATTCATTAGACTAATGCATATATAGCACTCAAGAAATGTATTTTTGTTAAACAAAGTGTGCTTAACATTTACATGCTTTTCATCCAGCACCAACAATTAGACTTTGGGACTGCAAAACTAGAAGGCAATCCTACAACTTTTTGTTTTGCATTATAACTTCTATCTTATCTAACTGAGGAAATGAGCCACACAGACTGAGGATTCAATTGAGAACACGTTGTTTATGTAAAGCCGTACACACGCAAATTTTAAATGTATTAGTGGCGCTCAGGCCTTAACTTTCATCATCACTTGCTTGATTAAGACCGTCCGTCTTCCTCCTTCCTCTTCTGCCGGTCATTTCCTGACCCCTCAAATGGATTCTTCTTTCATCTTTTCCTTTTCACCCCTTTGCCTAATTGGGTGCCTAATCTTCTCTTCAAGGCTTCACCTGACCTTCATCTACTGGAAAACAAGTCATCCGTAGTTTGAAGTGTGTTTGTCAATGTCATGAATTAGTGGTTACTGCATATTCTTCATATTACTTTATGGGAGATAAGGAGAAATGTGTAGTGTGTGTGTGTGTGTGTGTGTGTGTGTGTGTGTGTGTGTGTGTGTGTGTGTCACACTAACCGACACTAACACTTTGCTTAGCAATCTTTTCAAATAACTTTCCGTTCTGTGCACCACGTGCACTAGCCCGCCTTGCAAACCAATGAACTCTCTTCTCTTTGGACATCTGCACTCTGACTCACGCGCACATCTTCGCTTCTCACTAACAACAGCCCACTACTAAGCACAGGATTGTAATGATTGCATTTGTCTGTGTGTTCGCAGAGAAAAGACGCGACCCTCCAAATGGTACGTTATCCACTGTTTACTGTCGATAGCTTCAGAAATAAACAGAAGATAATCAGACCTGTGTCTGACGCTCATTGGCAACATTTGTGTCAATCCGTTTGGTATGTTGTCAGATAGGTGAACTTTCGGGATCATTCAGGTTTGTGTGCTACTTGGCAACAATACAAGACTGTGTTTGATTTCCTACATTCATACAAAAGTATGACACATCAACAAAGATTGATTATACAAATACACACTAGTTAAATTGCACCTTTTGTCAACTAAATCATCAGCTGTCAACAAACTATGTATTCACATTGTCTAGTAAGACATCAGCTGTGTCCCATTTCAATACAGCATACTAACTCTACGCAGGTGTGTTAGTCAGTATACATACTAAAAACACTACTATCTGTGAGTGTGCTGTTGATGTACACTAATTGTCCCACAATGCAATGCACAAAGGCAATGGAGGTGCTGCTCATAGTGGGAAAAACAAATTGTAGATGGAGGTGAAAATGCTCCAGGAACAACTAGAAAACAAACAAAAAAATAGCAGTTAATTATTTAGAAAAAAAGTTTAGCTTTCTCTTACATCCGCAGTGGCATTGTGTAATTGCAGTTTGGTAGATATGTAGCGGTGAAAGCCTTGTGATGTTCAGCTGTTGTTGCTTACCGACCCACTAATGCAGGGTTGGGAACTTCTTAGAAATAACTGTTTTGTTGTCTACATTATGTGTATATGTTTAAAATGTATGGAATCATGCAGGAATCTGGAGATAAAGAAAGCACATAGACCATAACACCATTACAATGCAATTACACACAGTCTAAGATAACATTACGGCGTCCTGTGGTGGCGTCTTGATTTGCGGACGACGTGCCCGTCGTGGCCCAACCCTCACTCAGTGTGGTCTGACGATTAAACGGATAAAATACTTTTGTGGATATGCCCACGTGTTTGTGGACAGACAGCCTCGTATGACCCAGGAGGGAGCCAGTCTGGGACCGACAGACGGCACGAGTTGACCCAGCTGGCTTATGAATATATCTGCGCGTGCGCATGCAGCCGTGCAAAAAAAAAAAAAAAAAAAATGACACAATTCCACGTTTAGCTGATGCTCATATTCAGAGCAGCTTTACGGCTTGGGGACTGCGGATGCTTTACTTTGGGTCACGTGTGGTCAGATGCCACATATGATCATACATGACGTACCTAAAGCGCAATGTAACTCAGAGCTGTGCTGTAAACTATTTTGGGATGATGGTTGACTTCATATACAGCCAAGGTCTTATGTCGCTGTTTTTAAGATAACAAGTGCGCCTAATTATACTGTCATGCATACATGTTTCGACCAGTTTCTATCTTGGATTTGTCATTCAGTTTCTGAACAAGTGCATTTTTGTGTGTGAATTGGTCCTTGTCCTCCCACAGGAATATCTTCTCTCCATCTGTCTCACTCTAACTTCCCATTACAGCATCATAGCTCTGTTACTGTCATCTCCAGTCTGTTTTCTTTCTTTTTTTCTTTCTTTTTTTCTTTTCCGTCTATTCTGCCCTTTTCTCCTGCTGCCCTTTCCAGCTCTCCCCTTCTCATTATTTGTCCCCATCTGCCCTCTGGGCCCTCCCTTATTTAATATGTCTTCATTTTATTCTTTTCTCTCTTCTGCTTCTTCTTCTGCTTCTGCTTCTGCTTCTTCTTCTGCTTCTTCTTCTGCTTCTTTCTCCTTTTATTGCTCTGCCTTCCTTGCATTTTCTCTTCCCCCCCACAAGATTAACATGGGATTATTATGCATGGCTGGGTTTTAATGGTTACGTAAAACCCAGCACTAAATCCAGAATGATTTGCCGGGATTAGATCCATTTGTGTGTTTTTGCGGGGAGAGGGAGGAGATGGTAGTGGAAGTGGGTGGAGAAATGTTTGCAGCGAGCCAATCCGAGCCAGATAATCTGACAGTGCTCCCTGCTGAGATGGAAAGTCAAGGGAGTAGAAAATGATTGCAAAACGGCTCCAAACTATGCAGGGCTCAGACAGACGGATAAAGCAGGGAACGAGAAATTTGGTGAATCATTTGCATAGAAGAAAACTGTTGCCGTGATGGAAGGAATGTAAGAGGAAGAGTAAACTTTGACTGGCTGAGTGTTGGCTGGCTCTTCTCCCTTCTGATGGCATCGCTGGATGTCTGCCGTCACAGCTCAGTATGCGTGTGAACTCCACCAGATGTCTGATCAGGATATTAATTCAGTAAACTGTTGCACCAAGTCAGTCACAAGTTGGCTTGTTTTTCTGCGCTGAAACCCTTTTCCCCCGAGAAGACTGGAATCAGTTCTGAAACGAGACAACAAGTGGATTGTGCTTTTTACCTGCTTACAAAGTCATATTAAAGAGGAAGTTGACCTTTTTGGCAAAGCAGTCTGTCCGTGTAGGATGACAAGATTTCTTTCTTGACTGAGAGACTTCTTCTCAGTCCGTTTCGGAACCACATACCTACATTTGAACCGTTAGTTTGAACCAGGATCTTCCTTGGTGTCTCCCGTCTGAGCTTGTTCTCATGCCCAGTCAGCTGCTACCATGATGTTCTGCACCACCTTCCTGTCTGCTCCCTCTGATGAACTTAATTGTGACAGCAACGGAGGAGGAGCAGCAGTAGGAGGTGGAGGTTTGAGCCCAGGGAGCTGCCTGTCCACTTTACACTGCCTGGTGCTCCCTGAGGACGAACTGTACCCGCCGCTCCCCGACCCGCCTGCGCGGCTCTCCGTATCCCCGAAAGCGCCAGCTCACAACTCGGTCAACAAAATGCTCCTCGGTGTCAGTATGAGCACCTGCAGAGCAAGAGATGGTGGGTGTATTTGGGACAGGGTGAGAAGGCGACGTAGCCGGTCAGCCTCGCCCTCACCCAGCAAAACACCCCAAAGTTCCTGTGAGAGCGCTAAAGGTATGTGCTACAGCTGAGGCACTGGCACCTCTCATTGTTGATTGGAAATGCCCGTTGTTTGGCTGGATGTGTATGGTGAGGTTACTGTTAGTGTCTGCTCCATTTGATAGCTTGTTAGCAGTTCACATTATCATGTGTAGTTGAATGGCGTGGGTGTATCTGGGTCGCATGTGCCCAGTCCAATTAAATTTTATAAATAATCTATCCTATTCTCTACATTGTTGTGTTAACAAATATCGTTCTCCATCATTGCCGTTAAGATGGGTTGTGATGTTTTTCACACCCACAAACCCAAATAAAATTGCCAGACCTCTCTGTGCCACACATAGTCTGGAATAGCTATTAAATAACTGATTACATAACTGAAGGAGCACTGCTGGCCCTGAAAAGCCCCGTGCTTAGAATTCAACTTGGACCCAGGGTCATTATTTTAATGAAATGTTCAGTTAACATGCCAGCGTTGTCGTAATTATGCCAGACATATAATGTGTATCTCTTTTTTTTTTTTTTGTGTGTGAAAAAGGTTCAACATTTAAAAAGTACTCCGACAACAAGGTTCTGTCTCTCTATGTTCTAATGAAACTGACCGTCTTCCATGCATTCCACATGCTGTATATACACCCTAACTTTATTCTCTGTTATTTTTAAGGCCCGACGTTGCCCATGGCTACCGTCGACATCAAAAACCCAGAGATCAGCAATGTTCAGCGTTACCATAACAACTCTCAGGTGAACAACATTGTGCACTCGTCCTTCCAGAAGAGGGAGAAAAAGGGCAAGGCGAAGAAGAAGAGGTTGACCAAGGCAGACATCGGCACACCGAGCAACTTCCAGTGAGTCAGCACAGGCACCAGTAGGGGTGCGGTTCAGTTCGGGTGGTGGATACACATTGTCGTCCCCTTGTAACTGTAAAACACATGCCAATGCGAGTGGTCCTGCAAACCTTGAAGGCATTCAGCCTATAGGTGGCGCTACATGATCAAAATGATGTGGCCATAACTCGGTGGTCCTGATTCTCACTTGTACAGTTCATCCTTTAGCAAAGCCCTTATACTGCCAGACAGCATGGTTGTCTATCTGAAGGTGATTCCATGGAGATCAGGATACAAATGCAGATTAAACATTTGTCTATGTAAACCGACAGTACAACAGCTACACGACTGTTGGTCATTGAGTTTATTGTACACATGTTTCCAATATGACATGTTGCCCCAGTGTCCTATATTCCTCTTGTCTATATAAGCCCTGGTGAATGTGGAGGAATTAATCCAGGTCGTCTTTATTCAGAATCCAATCCTATAGTGTGTAGTATGATTAGTAATGCAGGGAGATCTGTGCTGTGCTTTCAGGAATAGTCAGTGGCAGCTCTTATAGTCTTTTATAGATACTGCAGGTTACCAATGGGCCACCTGGGGGAAAAAAGGTGTTTTTTTGGATTTTGCAGCAGTCTAACAAACCTCATCTTGTGTGTCTCTTCTCCTTTTTTTTTTTTTTTTTGTTGAGAAATGTACTGTACATATCTTCTGCCATCTCCTCTCCGTTTCTTTTATGTGATCTCACATGCTCTCTCTCTTCCGCTTCTCTCACAGGCACATCGGGCATGTAGGATGGGATCCGAATACAGGTTTTGATGTAAGTGCAACACAAGACTGTAATGTTAATGTGTGCACACGTTGGAGTACGAGACCTCTGGATATTCTTAAAACTTGGCCCCTAGATTATCTGTTTGCCAGTCACACGTAACTATTCCAGACAGATTTTTCAAATGTAATATCGGCTCCCAAATGTTAAGCCGAGCTGCAAGTCACAAGTGTGTGGAGTGTTACACAAGGAGATTTTGCAGGGAAGGGAATCAACCTGCATCTGCATAATCCACGGACTCGTTCCCAAAAAGCATCATCAGTAATTATGCTGGATGATGAGTATGATGTCATGCAGGTCAGAGGACTTACTCCGTCAGGAAATGAAAAAGATGAAATTCAGATTTTTTTTATTTTATTTTTTTAGTCAATGCTTTCAAGGACTCGGATTTATTTGAATGGGTGGCGTCGGTTGCGTAAAGCTTGCTCACCTCTCAAATCGTTTTTGGGGCTTAAAGCTGGAGCACAAATAAGTGGATTCACAAATAAGCAAGGGATGTATTTTTTTAATCTTACCAGCTAAAATGTGTTCTTGTTTCTTTTCTATCCTTACACCATAGATACTGTAGATAAAGCACCCACCTTTTTAAGTGATAATCCACCATCCAAAGTATCAAACACTTTAAAAAGTTTGTTTTCTTTACACAGCACGTCAACTTGCTAAATAAACAGAACATAAACAGCGACCAGTTGTTGTAGGAAAGAAGTATTATAGTAAAATCTGAAGATTAGCAATTAGCACAGTTAACCTAGCAACAGGACATAATGGCACAGTGTAATCACCAGTATACTGTATTATTAGGGGCTTTCTCTTCCTCCTCTCATCATCTCTGCTGGCAACAGAACACAATATGAAAAACAAAAACAGTTGAAGGAGGAACTTGTGTAACGCATAATTATAAAAGCCCTGGCCAGATCTGTTCTCACTTAATCTCTCACTCAAACCTGGGTTAATGACAACTCATTGTCTTCCTGGGTGCCAACCTGGTAGTGTTACCCCACTCCACCAGGTGGCAGCATAATGGCTGACATTGTTGTCTCATTTTGTGCCATCTTCATATCTGAAAGAGTCCTCACATAGGCCGGTGTAACGTCACAAATGAGAAAAAGAAAGTTACCTCTCACAGACTCGGCCTTTCCTGGATAAACCACTTGATGTGGTTGAACGGATGAGATTTCTAACAGCCAGTGTCAAACCGTGTAATCCTGCTTTTTCAAATGTCCCTTCTCATCCTAACTGCGGTCACGTAATGTGTTACTGAGCTGCAAAGCTCACAAATACAGATTAAAAACCAGTGAAATCACATCACAGATCTTAACACATAGGGCATGAGGTTGTCTGTCCGTTTTCTTTCTTCAGCTAAATAACTTGGACCCGGAGCTGAAGAATCTGTTTGATATGTGCGGCATCTCCGAGGCTCAGCTGAAGGACAAGGAGACCTCGAAGGTTATCTACGACTTCATTGAGAAGAAAGGAGGCGTAGAAGCTGTCAAAAATGAGCTACGGAGACAAGGTGAGGCAGATGCACCGTTGGGAATACACACTGTCTTCTGCCCTTAAAAAAAAAAAATGTGTTTACTGACATAGTGTTTGAATTGGGGGGGGGGGAGTTGACCAGATTTATTTCTTTATTTCTTTGGACAAAAAAGAGAAGATCCCACACTTATCCACAGTCAACTTGACAGTATGAAGATTTAAAAACAAATGAGACGGACACAGTCTAATTGGTGTGGTGGTTTTATCCCCAGGTCCGCCCAGGTGGAGTGGTACGTTTCTATGCATGATCTGCTGTGACAGACTGTGCATGTTGCGTGGGATTGATTTAATAATTAAATTATATTGGCGTGTGAGGTTTTTGCAGTTACTGACGTTCAGTGTTTGACTCTGTCGACAGCCGGAGAGACAGCATTCCTACACAGTTTTCAATGACGACATTAACATTAGACACATGCGACAAGGCTGCCCCCAGTGGCTGGATTATATAACCGCATGATGCTTTGGTGCGAGCGAGAATTCGGAAAACTGATGAGCATTTTTTGACAGATGTGCTTTGAAATCCTTTGTGACAATGCAGATCTTCAGTCTGTCCCTTCATGGAATTAACTTATTACAAAAAAAAAACACATGAAATGAAATGTGGATTTTCTTGAAGGCTGCAGTGTGAACTACGAATAAACACTGCGTACTGTGAACTCTGCGTAATGACAATTACAACTTTTTTTTTTTTTTTTTAACTTCCAAGTTTTTCTTTTTCTCTCCAGCTCCCCCGCCCCCTCCATCCAGAGGCGGCCCTCCTCCCCCTCCCCCACCCCCACACCACAGCTCGGCCCCTCCTCCCCCTCCTCCTGCCAGGGGGCGAGGCGCCCCGCCACCACCTCCCCCCTCCAGAGCACCCATCTCTGCGCCCCCTCCCCCCCCCTCCATCTCGACCGGGCATGTCCGCTCCACCGCCTCCCCCGCCCAGCCGAGGCTCTCTCCCGCCTCCGCCTCCACCAGCCCATGCCTCAATTCACGCGGCGCCTCCCCCACCACCTCCTCCCTCATCCTCAACTCCATACAGTACCGGCGCGCCGCCTCCTCCACCTCCTCCGCCCCCGCCCCCTGGCCCTCCGCCCCCTGCCCCTCCGCTGCCCACGGAGGCTAACGGAGGGGACAGCGGTCTGCCCTCAACCGGCAAGCCGGCACTGCTCAGTCAGATCAGAGAAGGCACCCAGCTGAAGAAGGTGGAACAGAAAGAGAGGCCGGTGTCCAACAACACCGGCAGAGACGCACTTCTGGACCAAATCCGACAAGGAATCCAACTCAAAGCGGTCAGTGCTCATTGGTCACGCGACGCACCTCTCGTTCAAATGTGCACACATCTGTATCCCGGGCTTTAACCCACGCTTTCTTCTTTACAGAGGGAAGACAACACCGACTCAACCCCTTCCACCCCGGCTCCCTCGGCAGGCATCGTCGGGGCCCTAATGGAGGTGATGCAGAAACGGAGCAAGGCTATTCACTCTTCAGGTACACACATAACATTCACCGAGCATTCGCCATCCACTCAACTAGCTTGTAATGTTTTTTTTTTTTGTTGTTTTCCTGCCTCCTGTCATGTACAGTAGAAATCCACAGGAATGTGTACATACTGTTATTAGTTCAAAACGTGCCATACTTTACTTAACATTATATTACATTTACTTAGCAGATGCTTTTGTCCAAAGCGACTTACAATAAGCTCTGATTATTCCACAATTCATTTGAGTGGATGCTGGGGACTTGAAGTTAACGCTGCACGAGTGCTTTGAGAAGTTGACTTACTGCCTCTTCAACCTTTTGAAAATGGAGCAGTTGCTTGACACTCAGACTTTGAGTCATTTCCTGTATGTCAGATGACGCACCGTCTCCAAAATACAAATCAGATTTTCACCACGTCCTCATCCGTGTCGAACAACCTCCTTTCCCCACCCCCCTCTATTTTAAGCCTCTCAGTGGAGGAGACTTTTCTTCCCTTAAAATTGATTCACAGAAGATACAAAAGTGAAGGTTTACTCTTCCACAAACGGAAAAATATCACACAGTTCTTGCTACCGCAAGTACATGCTAACTTTATATGGAAAAGGAAGTGCTTTGGACAGCGTCATTGTTTGATTTCTAAAAGGATAATTCACTTTAGTGTATTTTATTATTTCATCGCCTGTTAGAACATCCTTTCAGCTGTTTTCAGTCCACTTCATGTGAATGTCTTCTTCTCTTCTGCAGATGAGGACGATGACGATGAAGATGAGGAGGACTTTGAGGATGATGATGAATGGGAGGACTAGGACTTCTTCTTTTTTTCCTCTCCGACCCGTGGATGATTATGACACTAAAATTGTTTTTTGTCTTTCTAAAAAGAAATCTTTAATTTCAAAATTCTAAATGTAAATGTTCTATCAATTTGCTGTATATTTTTGTTGCCTTCATGCTTTTTTTTTTTTATTAATCTGTGCAATACCTCATTTAATCTGTAAATGTTTGTCATTCTCATTATCTTAGGTTGTTGTATCTTCGTCTCTCAATCACGTCTGTCTTTATTCCGTTGGCTCCATCTCCCATATGTCACATATCTCATTTTAACCGTGTTCTGCTCCTTTCCATCGTTCCGCATCTCTTTCTCCTCCTCCCACGTCAACAACTCTTTGATGTTCATCACCTCCATCTGTCACTCGGCCATCCTTCATATCTAGTGCCTCCCATCACACGCGTTCCCTCCCTGTCACTGTCACGCTCCCAGTCCCGAGATTAACGTGCAATTTTACATCAAGATGTCTCTTAGATTTGAATGTTTTCTTTTCTTTTGGTCATTGTTTGAAGGGTGGGCTTAGTCGCCGCAAGTCCTCCCATCAGTTGTGTCTTCATTGTTCGTCAGGAGGGGGGGGAAATTGAAATATTTTCATACCCTATTGGTCTCTAGTTTATTTTTACTTATTCAAATGATCCTAGTTTAGCACTCATATTTTCTTAAAACAAAGAAAGAAAACGAGGAAAATGCTCTTTTTGGAATATTTAGCTTCATTAGCTGTCGACTGTAAATTTGCTCCAGAGTTTTGAGTCTTGTTATATTTTTGCACATATTGAAAGAGGAGACTCACTGCATGAATACAGGACATTTTCAGGTCTGTATCATTATGGAACATACATATGCTTTAAGTAATGAGGCACTTGGACATTAAGCATTTTTTTACCGTTTACCCATGACACTACATACAGTACACACATGGAGGTAGTAGCCCACAGTGTTATGGCTGGCTATCTGCTGTGAATTCTTCTTTTTTGTCATTGTCACACTACAGATTCAGTTGAAATTGTTCTCTTTTTTTTACAGTAGCAAGCAGACTATTAATAAATGCCTGTTTGTTTGAATCAGGTTATTCATCATGTAACGCTTGAGGAATAAAGACATTTTAGTTTTACACACATGATGCTTTTAATGGGTCCATATGCTACGTTACTGTACAGAAGTAGCGGGGCTGAAGTAGTGTTTTTCCTGTTGTAGTCACCAAGTGCTGACACAATTTTTAGGGAGAAACTCTAGATTCATGACATTATTCAAACAAGTATCAATATTTTCTTGAATAACTAGTAAATCATGAGGTAATATAGGAATCGTTTATAAAAAATAAAAAAAAGAACTGGCAGTGGTCAATTATTCCCTACAAAGACGAAATGGTCAGATGTCGCAATGCATTTCATCCAATCTAAATAATATGTACCAATAATTCTGGCTATGTGTAGATTTAAAGGACAATACTTTAAATTCCAAATTGTTACAACAATTTTAAAAGAATTTGAAAATCAGCTTTTTGATAAAAGACAACTGACGTGGCCCTATGTGGTGAAACCATCTAGTCTAGCTTAAAACAAAGTAAAAAAATTTGAAAACGTAACTTATATGTAGCTGTTACTTCAGCAGTTATGACTCTGTACTTTCCTAACCAGCCAGAGTACATATGTGGCTCTCTTTAAAGCAAAGCTAGCTACTGCAGACACAAGTGACAGTTATGGAAAAATGCTGAAACCATACTATAACAGTAGCACAAATGGGGGGGTGGAATTAAGCAATATCTATCTAAAGTTAGCTAACATTAGCCAACATATCCTAACTGGTCATCCCAGACCAAAAAAGGCTGTAGTAGCAAAACCTCTTGAGTGCATTTTATTGCTAATTACCTTAGCTTTTCATTTGTAAGAGGAAAATGTGTTAATTCCTCTTTCAAAAGTTTTAGTCTCACTTTAAGTCTTCGTATTGAAGGGCACCAGAGCTGCTAACTGCTAACCCCTTTTTCCTTTAAGCGTCAAACATAAAGCTTGACCTTCCAGGATTTCTCTACGGCTGCCATGTTAGCATTTTGCGCATGCTAACAAGTAGCATGCCAATATTGCTTTTATGTTGCGGAGAGCCGAAATACAGAAACGTCTTTACCACAGTGTAGCAAATATCCAGAATTTTTTTATTCTTCTTTTTCTTCACTCTTTGACAGTTAGCAAAAAAGGAATGTTGGTGTCCTCTTTAAATTCTGTCTTTGAGAGACAAATTGCCACTTGTTGATGTCAGAACTGACCTCTTGTTGAATATCATACTTTGGGGGGAAAACCTAGCCATGTTTTCGCTGATGTTAGCTTCAGTAGGTGACTCGGTTAATAAGATGTTACGGACGCCAAGCCTTACCAATGAGGCTTGACAAACAATGAACCCTTACATTGTACACTCCAATAAAAGGTTGATATTTACATACTTTTGGGCATCTGGGCTTCCTTTACTTTACCAAACTGCTATAATACATTTAATAATTGTGTGTGTGTGTGTCATCACCTACAATAAACAGCCGGACAGGGAGTTGGAAAGATCTGGGAACAGCTGAGCAGAGGATTATCGTACCATTTCACCCACTGAGCCAGGTAGAAATGAAAACTAGGTGAGTGAGGGACAAAGCATAAGCATGACCATTCAATATTTTTAGAAGTCACTTCAAGAACTGTCCCTGTACTAAGGGTGACCATTCTATTCTATGCCTCTACCATTTATTTATAGCTGATTGTCCACATCAGCTGAGAGACACCACACACTGTATCAGATCTCTTTGCTGCAGAGTTTATGAGAGGGATTAGAGCGGGTATGACACTTTCCACAAACCACTGACCAACACATGACAATACACACATACAAACAAACAAAAGCATTTATAGAAGTGACAGAGCACTATTTGTATTTTGACTGTCAATTGTTAGACTCAGTGTTGACTTTTTGTCTGATGAAACTTGTTAATGTGTAAACAGGCTACAATATTGCATCACCTGCTATGCAAAATGTTTGCAACTCTTTGCAATGGGGGCTAGATAGCATACATAATTATATACTGTACATTATATAAAAACGTATTGTTGCTGTTAAAATACAGCTAGATGTCCAATACCTTACTTGTTTAGCTAAGTAGAGATCAGAAGTAGGATATTAGGTCAATAGGTTATTGCCCTTTTAGTAAACTTGAAGCTAAATTTGCATTTTAGGGTTTCGGCATCTTAAAATTAGCACAGTAGAATAGTTTTAATTTGTAAAACGGCAACTCTGCACCCATACACTGGGGAGGAATGCAAAGGTCAAAGGACCTGAGTGTTGTGACTTAGTATTTTTTAGCTCAGTGTTAAAGGAGTACATGTAAACAGTTTTGATGTGGTTCACATACTGGTATTACATTTTCCTTTTGGTGCATGAAAACCTCTGTCCATCCTGGAAATAATCTTGAATTCTATATGATGATAATGCAGTGACCACCCTGACAGCTGTTACCTCATCAACAAGCAGGAAGTCTCTACATTTTATGGAAAGATCCCCCTAGTGACCGTTTGACAGACACGACAAAGTGCTGTGCTTAAGTAGAAGAAGTTTTATTCTTAGGACACTTAGTAAGGAATGCATTGTACATACTGAGCTGCTGCACTTGGGCAGGCCATTGAGGAGACAGCTTTTCGGCATGAGGATTGTACACTGCATAGGAGCTTATCTCGGTTCTGTCCCAAGTCTTGTTTAAGGTTGGATGGAGATCACCAAATGATTATTTAAATTTGGTAGCTCCCTATGTTAAAAAGGTTTCAGTTCAGCAGTCATATCTCAGGATTTCTAACGTCAAAACTTCCCACAAGTACTTAACGGCATCAACATGCAAGGCTGCAAAATAATTTATGCTGTCATTTGCTCTACCATAATTGTTAATTCGTAACACCAATCTGGTGCAATTGGAAACTTTCTTCAAAAGAAGATTTTGTACAATGAATTATTAATTAATTAATGAAAAGCCTCTATGGTGGGAAATCACTCTGTGGTATACTTTGGGAAATGGTTTGCCATAATGTAATGTGTAGTTTTCTTATTAATGCCGCCCTTTAGCCCCGGACCGTGCTGCTTTAAACAGCTGCACTCTGGATTTAGGAGTCAGGGAATTCTTGCTATTAGGATGCTAATAGCTCACATCCCTCAGCCCCTGGCTTCCCCCCCCCCCCACATGCTTTTGGTCTCTCCTTCTCAACCTGTCACCTCTCTCTCTCTCTCTCTCTCTCTCTCTCTCTCTCTCTCTCTCTCCAAGTGTCTCTACTCATCTCCCTCTATCAGTCTCTCCCTCCCTTTCTATCCTGTCAATGTGTCTCTTTTGGCCGAGCATCTCTTAATTGGCTAAATCCTTTGGTTCTTGGGTCTTGTCAATCAAATGTGTTACGTGTTCTTGCTTTAAATACAAGATTAAAATTGTAGCAGCACCAAAAAAACAGGTTACAATGTCAAGTTAAAAGTTATAGGTACAGTAGGTACAACTTTTCTAGATTTATTTGGTCGGTGGGATTGAATTAATCAGGGGCGGATGTGTCTCAGTGGTAGAGTGTTCGCCTGCCAATCGGAAGGTTGGTGGTTCGATCCCCAGCCCTGCAGTCCCATGTCGAAGTGTCCTTGGGCAAGACACTGAACCCCTAGTTGCCTGCTGATGAGCTAGTGGCGCCTTGTACGGCAGACGCGGCCTCAGCGTGTGAATGTGTGTGTGAATGGTGAATGGTTCCTGTACTATGTAAAGCGCTTTGAGTAGTCGTTAAGACTGGAAAAAGCGCTATATAAATACAGTACATTTACATAATCAATAAAACCAGTAGCTCATGGTGGCTAATGTTAGCAAACTTTAGGAAGATATTGCCCTACAACGGACATTTTGCTTACTTTCCTCTACTTGTTCTACTGTGACATTTGGTTAGCATTATCCCATAATTGACAAATATAGGATAAAAGAGTCGTAAAGTTAGCAAACTGACCCAGTTATGTCAGTTACAAAGTATATTTGGTAGCATGAGCTAACAGTAGCCACTACTGGTCATACTAGACCAAAGTAGCTACAAATGCTTGCTACTTGCTGAGTGTATTGAACTGAGCAAGGGTGTGTTTTACTGCTTGCAAATTCAACTTTCCATTTTTAAGAGGAAGAATGTATTAATTCTTCTTTCAAAAGTTAGTCTCACTTTAAAGACATTGTGTCGTGCAGTTTTTTGAAGTAGCCCACAGCTTTATTTATTTGATCTTGTGCTTTCTGTTTAAAGTTGATTCTGTGATGTCAGTGGTACTAGCAGTGAGTGTCTATTCTTTCCCTTCGCTTGCCATGCATTGTGAATTGTTCAGACAAAGTGCCCCAAAGCCCTGCTCTAATACAAGCTGACTGGAGTGGGTGTATTGTGAGTGGGTCTGAGTGGGAATATGCATCAGTGGTGCTTGACCAGTAGCTGACTCACAGATAAAAACACTGCTGCATAACAGCTTGATCCTTTTCTTTCAAATGGAACTCATCCAGAAACCAAAGAACAAGAAAACAGTCCACATACACAGACAAGTAGTATTGTAAACACCAAATGGTTATATTTAGAAATGAACACATAATTCAACCAGAAACAGATCATATTTACAATTTTACAAGAAAACGGTGAATTGGAAAACGTATCAGTAAACTGCTCAGTCAACTCATTTCAAAATGAAAATACAAATACCATTTCCAAGTATACTTGAATACTTTTAAAAAACAACTTGTAAAGCTGTTACTGCAGTGCAAATTTCCAGTATATTTTCTTTTTCATGAGTAAGAATTCAGTTTTTGCCTGCTAAGCAACACCAACATGTCTTCATCTTGTGCTTTCATCACTCCATTATCATCATCATCATCATCATCATCATTACGCAGACTCCCCAATTGCCATGGCAATGAAGTGACTCTTTTTACGTCTGCTTGTATTATCGTAGATAATGTGGGACCTCCACCTGGAAAATGACAATGCTTTGTCAGTTTTAAATACAGGCAGTGAAGGCATTATTACAAATGAGAGGAGTGGACATGAGTCAGTGGTCCTGACTGACTAACATCGAAAAGTTGGCAATGACTTCTGAGCCATGGGTACAAGAATGTTTTCAAACCACATTTCCCATGAAATGGCAAACAACGTGTAAAGCTCATTTATAGTGGCTCATTTTTCTGGTTGTTACACTAGCCAGACTACGAGTGTGTCAAATTTTGCATCAAATGTTCGAGCAACTTTTAGTCATACATTTAAGGAAAGACAAGAGTTACAGAGAATAATGATAGCAGCACTCTCATGTCTGTATGATAGGCAATAGCCAGCAACCAGTTAGCTTAGCTTAGCCTAACATGAAGACCAGAAACAGAGGGAAGCAGCTAGCTAACATGTTAAATCTGGTTTATTTAATCAATACAGAAACCAAAGAAATCCAAAAGGGTAAAAATAACAGTTTGTGGCTTTAATAGATATAATATGGTAATTTGTGAGTTTTACAGGAGCTGCTACAGTATAGGTGGATTTTGTCACAGATGCAGCCAGATTTAGCTAGCTGTTTCCCCCTATTTCCAGTCTTTATGATAACCTTAGCTAACCCGCTGCTGGCCATGTACACTAAACGCAGCCTTTTTATATTATGCTTTTTAAAAGGGGATTTTTGAGGAATCATGATTGCAGTATGTTCTTCAGTATAATATTTAAAATATCATCTGTCTTGATAAGCTTGCAAACAAGGACATTGCATCAAATCTATGCGTCCTCAGTGGTGTCAACAGATGGTGTGTTAGTGGGCTGTTTTTGTTGGATGTGTGTTGTTGGTGTGTGCTGTGGTAACGTGTCATATCTGTCTTTATCATAGCTCCACTGAACAGTTTCTATAAATACCTTCACTAAGTGGCAGGAATTTTACAGCTAGGAGACCCTGCCATCTGAGGCCTCAGCTGATTTTCCACTCTAACAATGTAACAAGCTGTGCTAAAGCTTCAGCCAAGGTAATACTAAAGAAAAAGTTCAGATGCATTAATTTCCTTTACAGTAAAAGTAAAAAAATGTTTTACTTTTTAGATGAGATAAACGTGATGCTCTCTTATTTGTTTGTCTCGTCTTTGTTTTCTATCCTTCTTTCTTTCTTTGTATCAGCTTATCTTCCTCTTCAGGGTTATACCACTTGACCGGCACTTGGCTGACATTAATATTGGCTACATTTTTGGCTTTTCTGTATCTCTGTCTTTGGCTGTAATTGGCATTGTGATCAGACCACAGTGTTGGCTGGTGGTAAGCAGCCTTTTTCCTGCCTACCCCAGTGTAGAGACAGAACATACCATGACTCAGACACCACTGACTATGTGTCACCCCCTCATCTAAATTAACTTCCTACTTGTTCAGTTTGCCTGTAGGTGCCCTTAATGCAGTTTTGCATTAAGTACATTGCTTGACTGTTTGCGGAGGAGGATTGTTCTTCAATACATTTCTAAATAATCCAGCTTCAATCTGATATAGTATTTAGGGGACAATACCACTGTTAATAAGATTGGAAATAAGTTTTTTTGTTGAATAAATCCATCCACTCACCCGTTTCAGGCTGCAGGTGCTGCTGTTGCGAATGGACTCCATCAGCTGGTCGTGGGCTGACCTTATTGGCGT
The DNA here is from genome assembly GCA_023631565.1 of Gymnocephalus cernua. Classification (NCBI taxonomy): domain Eukaryota; kingdom Metazoa; phylum Chordata; class Actinopteri; order Perciformes; family Percidae; genus Gymnocephalus; species Gymnocephalus cernua. The sequence goes on along the minus strand of CM042447.1, from coordinate 12,698,154 downwards.
GGACGGCCTGCTGTGCTCCTCCCCTCGCCTCTCCACCGACACAGGCCTCAGCGCGTTCTTGAGCTCCTTCAGGATGCTACTCGTCTCTTCTTTCCCCGACTCCTTCCCCTTCTTGCCCTTCTTACCTTTTGTCTTTCTCACCTTCTTGCTGCCCGCCTCGTGTGCCTTGATGACCTCCGCAATCATCCTGGTGGGCTTCTTCTCCTGCTGCGGCGGAGGCGGCAATGGGGGAGGAGGTGGGGGAGGAGGGGGTGGTGGAGGGGGAGGATGTGGAGCAGGAGGAGTATGTTTTTTAGCCAGGTCACACCGGGGAAGTTTGGGTGAGGACCAAGGTGAGGCTCTGGGTGAGCTGTAAGGTGATGAACGAGGAGTTCCTTTCTAGAGACAGAGAGAGGAAAATGGATGATTACAAATGCATTTAGAACTAGAAAAGGCTAGCAGGTGTTGCAGGTGTAAACACTAAGCAGGGTAAAATGTCATAAGATTTGTTTGCATGTGAGATGTTGTATGGGAATTGCAAATCAGATTTAAGCATTCAAAGTAGTTGAAGCACTAAAGTGTGTGCAGTGTCAGTTGAAACATAAAGAATTTGAAAGAGCTTGTCAGTGTTTGTCACAGAAATATGGACGTTAAAAACAGTAATGCAGAAGGATATTCCTATTTATTGTACATCTTCTCATAATGGAGCAAAGGTACATACCAGTGCGGTGGTTCTGGGGTTAACGGCTCCGTTTGGCGCCCCCAGTTGGCTCTGCTGCTGCTGTTTCTGCTCCTGCAGCCGTTTCTGTCTCTTGCGGTCCTGGTTCCTGGTGAGGATCCCCGTCATGCTCATCCTGGGACCAGGCAGGTTAAACTGGTAGCCCAGTTTGATCAAAGTGTAGTTTTCCCTCAGTATCTTCACCATCTCCATCTCTACCTGTGGAGGGGAAGTTGTTACACCTGGTTAGGCCTACACCATGCACATGCAGGTAGACCAGAATAACTGCTAATCAGAGATTGGTTGCTTAGTGAAGATTGAGACAAAATAGGAAGTGAGTGAGGAGCAACTGACCTGTCCTCCACACATGTGTCTCTGATTGTGGAACCGAAGCTCAGTCAGGGTGTTGTTTCCAGGAAGTGCTTGAACCAGCGCCATCACACCCTTCCCAGTCACATAGTTGGACTCTATATTCAGACTAGTGATGGACGAGTTCTCCCTCAGCATCTTAGCAATGGCCAGAGCCACAGGGTCGTCGGCCCGGGTGTTGGCGAGGCTGAAGACCCGTACGTGTGTGTTGGACCTCAGTGCTTCAGCAAATCGGATTAGGGTTTCCTATGAAGTAAATTATAATATTCTCAGCATGAAAGCATATAGACAGAGACGGTTTAGAGCTGAGACGCCCCAACTCTGAGGAATTTTCTGTATCTGTGTCACGTGGGTTTGACCACAGCCACACGTCTGTAGGAGACTACAAGCAGGTCCTGAGTATTGATTCCAATGGGAGAAGTGAACGTAAACACAGATTATTTTGCCCTGTAATCACCAAAAAAAAAAATATTGGCCCAAATTTTCAGAAGTCACATGTCCCCTTAAACATTTTGACACGGAAATGGCATTTATCAGACGGACAAATCTTTATACTTTGTTTCCGCCCTGTTTCTGTCTCAGCAACAAACTTGTGAGATCTGGCAACACGGATAGGCTAAAATCATCTAACGTTTGTGAACGCCACACATAAGTTATTTTCATAATGCTAAATATGGCTTTTAGCTGTGTAAATATGTTATGTCAGCAAAAGAAAATATAAATATGTGATGCAAATAACTTGTCAACCATCCACATGACGTTCACTACACTTTAAAAACGAGGCCACGCCCACTTAGGAGACAGGAAGTGTAACCTCTCAGCATGTAATGTGCTATCTTTAGTTATAGAGAATCTTTGATGTAAAATGTCATTTGACCTGTATTGCAACAAAAAAAAAAGATATACCACACTGAAACTTTGAAACAAAGAGCTTCAAAATGTGTTTAATGGTAGTTTAAGGACTATTGGGAAATACTTTTCACTTGACACCAGCCCCTGCCCCTACCGCCACCACATCAGAGCACCCCTGAAGACATTTAACACTTCATTAAAGCCAGTGTTTACCAAGTCAACACAAAGGTCATCCTCTTGCCACTCCACCATAATGATTAAAATAACCTTCTTAGCTACTACTCGCCACTGAGTAAACCACAAGAAGAAATAAACCATGTTTTTGTTCATTTTCAGTCATAAAAGGTGGTCGGGCCAAATATGTAACAATGCCGTTCATTAGATAACCATGGCAAGACGCCTGGTTCTAGAAATAAGCTGGTATATAATCAAAAGTTACTCAACAGTAAAGAGCAGGATGCTAGCACATCTTCCACTGACCAAACTCAAACCACACTTCACAACTGATACCTAACGTTAATCGACTATTTTGATGAAATAGGGAAACCTTGATGAAAGCCTTTTTTTTTTTTAACCTTGACCCAGAAGGCCTTTTTTGACCACTGTATTTACAAACTTTTAAAGCTATAGTGCGTAGTTTCTGTCTCCCCCACGAGGAACTCTCAGTAGTGACAACTACACTCGTTGCATCCATATGACGCAAGCATTCGATGATCGCGAACCACCCCCACCCCTTCTCCACACAGTTGCTTGTAGCCAAGGAGGACACGGAGGATAAAAAAAAAACATGATGGACTCTTCACAAGAGGTAATTGTCTTCACTCAAGCTTCTGTGCGCCAAAGTCACCAGACTTCACCATTTTCTAAACATAGGCCTACTGCAGCCATACTGAGAAATACAGAGAGAGTTTTTATGCTTAATTAACTTTGTATCAACTCATTTGGCAATGGCTTCAATGTAACGGACGCCCATTAATATAAAATAGTTGCGCACTTTCGTACCTGTGAGATATCGTCAATGTTGTTGAGATTAACCTCTGTGAGTTCAGGGTCGTCACTAAGAGCTTGTTGGAGAGCTTCGTCGACAACTGTTGGGTTTCCGGTCGCGTTCGGGTCGGCAGGTGGAGGGGGAGGAGTCAGTCTCATAGGCTCCACCCTCTGCGGCTTCAGTAGCATCGGGGTTTCGGCCTGTGACATCAAAGCCCCAGAATCCTTTGAGGGTTCAGGTTTTAATGTATTATCTTGTTCCTCCTCGTCCTCCTCCTCCTCCTCCTCCTCCTCCTCCTGATCATCCTCCTCCTCTGTTACAGCTTCCTCCTCTTCCTCACTCTCCTCTTCCTCCTCTTCCTCTTCATCTTCCTTCTGCTTTTGTGTTTCGTGCTCTTTCTGTTCTTTCTCATTGTCAACATCTTTTTCGTCCTCTGCTCCGCTGTTTTCTTCTGTCACACACTCCTCCTCTTCTTCTTCATCCTGTATTTTGATAAAATTATTCAGTGAAATGCAATGCTGTAATTATGAGTATTTGTTTTCTTAAAAACAAATAACATGTGTATTGTAAAGCTAAATTAACGCAGATGGCTTTCAGTCAACTGCGGAATAAGTGGAAAAAAATTTGTTGTGATTTTCCTTTTAGTACTTTAAATGACATCTAACTTTTTTTAAGCAATCTGTTTTAAGTTATATCTGATCAAACTTCAAACAAGCTGGCTTCATCCTCAGGCACATTGTACAAATGCCAAGCAAATCTAATTAAATATCATTACTGACCTGTTTGGGGCTTCCTCCACCTATCTCGTCCTCCAGCAATCTCTGTGTCTCGTTTTCCCAATACTTCATTAGAGCCTCTCTGCTGAAGGTGCCTGTCGGGGTCTTGTCCGTCTGGTCTCTCTGCCTAAGTCCTATGGGCACGTTGGCGTCAGGATCAATGTCCACCAGCTCCTTTTCCAACTCAGCCAGCTCTTCGGGGCTGAGGGAAGCCAAGAGCTCGTCCTCATCAACATCTTCGTACTTACTCAGCTCTCGGCGGTACCCAAAACAGCTCATGGCCAAAGCGTGTTTAGCACAGACCGGTCAGTGTGAGTTTAAACAACCACAGAAAGACCAGTTCTTGAGTTGCACGTGATTCAGTCTGGACCCCCAAAATGAAGTAGGTGTGTGGGAGTAGAGGTTCCAACAAAAGACCAAGTCCACCGCGAGGTTGCTGGAGATCCACGGACATGAGGGGCCCAGTTGAGGTGATCCTAGCCAGATGAAGGTGTTGGGACGTACTCACTCCAGTCTGAACCTGATCTATCCTGGCTGGCCGTGTTGCTGTGAGTGTGTGAGTGTGTGTTGGTGTCCTCTCCGCTCTAATCTCGCCAGCTGCTCGTTGGGCCTTAAGAGAGGGATCAGAAGGGAACGTACCAAAGAGTTGGCCCCATGATGCAGCGTCTTTTTTGGGAGGCACTGCTCTGAGACACAGAGCCACAAAAAGCATGTGAGCTCAGAGACTGCGGCCTGTCAACGTAGCAGTCTGTCACCATGGCCTGAGTGGGCTTTGTTCACGACCAAAAAAAGACCAACTGGACTCAACAGAACAGAACTAGAAAGATAAACAGAGATAATGTGTCGCCAAAAAAGCTCGATCTCTGAATGGCCATCAGCAAAGAGGTGTCGGCACGTCCTCTGTTGTTGTTGTTGTTGTCAGTCGATCTATATGGTTTTAAAACTGCCATAACATGGCAGTGGTACATTTCGGCAGGGACAAAGAAGATAGTTTAGGGCTGATAGTTTTATGGATGTGTTTTTATTTATTTTTTTGCAATAGATATGTGACTTTAGAGATTGGAACTGGAAGTTATAGAACCTGCAGTGAGGTTATGCCCATATCTCTCACATACCGACGTGGCATCATGACTTAGCGTAAACATACACACCCCTACATGCAAACACGACTAGTTCCTCATCGTCATCACTCCAAAATGTTCATTCTGGCGCAGAGATCATAATGAAAGAACAGGGCTCATGCTGATATTATTCAAATGTATGACTAATACATCCATGTTAAATTTAAGTAACAATACTATTATTATTTTAACATTTTCAAACCCCATATTGAGTAACACAATATGAAGACTTAGGCTGTGTTCACACCGCAAGTCTTAATGCTTAATTTGGATTTTTTTTTTTTGCTCAGATCCAATTTTTTGTTTGGCTGATCACATGACCTTTTAAAATGTGGCCTATATCAGATTCCTGTGTGAACTGTTTGCGGTTTCGAACTTACCCACATGCGCAAAAGAACAATAACAATGACATCAGACGCAGCAGGCTGTTGCACTGAAGTTAGGGAGGTTATGGAGGAAGTAAGCATTTACGCTTTTATTTCAAAATGTTTGTGTAATGGCAGCCGTAACATTACACTGGGTCTGATTCAGGACCACATATAGAAGTGGTCTAAATCTGATTTGAAAAAAAAACAGATCTGGGCTAGATTTGAGTGTTCACACTACTTCTGAAGAAGTCTGACCTGGTCACTCCGATTTGGGCCACTTTTGCCTGCAGTCTGAACGTAGCCTTTAAGCCAGCACAAATTGAGAATAATGTTGTCCACCCACACTGGTGTTTTCGCTTACTGATTGGTTGATGTAGTTTGGATACCTCAAAGATTTCCCTGTCTAACTTTTCCTTGAGCAGAGGTCTAATTATCGAGAAGTGAAAACACCTGCGTGGGTGTACATTGCGTTTAATATTTGCAAGATATCTGCGCTCGACACAAATAGAAAGACAGCAGCAGGGCAACACAGAATTGTTTTGGCCAAAAGCATCTATTCAGGAATAAAACTGGGATGGATTTCAAAGCTGACTGTAAGGTGATAGAATGTGCTATGTCGGTGTAAAATACGTAGACTCCATAAAGAAAAGAGACATTTTAATTGTTCAATCCTGTGAAGAAAAAATCTTCTTTTGTGACATATAAAAGAAATAGTAGACACTGTAAGGCACTCAAGCTCATAACAACGTGACACATGAAATGCAAAAGGACTTTGAGAGAAGATAATATTTCCATTGGCTAAAAGAGTGACTAGTGCTTTTTCATTAGTGTTTCAATCACATGTTTAACGCAGAGCAGAGATCATACAGGTCACTCTTTGTAGGTCAGGAAGTTCTTCAGTCTCGGAGGATATGGCACAGCAGCCACGGCTTCAGGGTCATTCAGCGTCCTAAGGCTCATGTGACCTCTGATTACCAGCCGACACAAGTGCTGCAGGGACCGTGGCTTGCCTGGGGACACACAAACAAACCTGTAGTTACTTAGCACATTCTTAAAATCCCCATGGCTTAACATCATGGATCTTTAAAAAAAAAAAAAAAGAAGAAGAAAAAAGTGATGGATTTGAAGTTTTACTCAGTATGTCAGAAATCTCATCCCACTCGAGCGTATTCTCCAGGATGCGTTTGAGGATGGGACAGATGTTGACGTGGCTGACGTAGTCCAGGAGCATCCTTACAACACTGCCGACCAGATGTGTGACCCACGACACAGATACAAACTCGCAGAACTGATAGAGGAAAAAGTCAGAGATGTGATTTATTGTATCTGTTGGGGTATTGATCAGCTGATTGGTCGCATGATGAACTGAGTCTGTATTACTTCAATGACTTACTGAGATGACGTTAGGTTGACTGTGAATCTGGTAGGCTTGGTTATGGAGGTCAGTCCAGCTACTATCCATTGCTTCACCGTTACCATGGCAACACTGGAAACACCTACATGTACGAGAGACATTGTTGCAGAGATGAAACAATAAAATGCCTAACAATTTCATACATTAACCTTTTAATTATGTCAGTGCTTGAATGAGCTTCACTGAAATTACTAGTTAAGGAATGCAACTTTAAACTTTACTGAAATCAAACATGTTAGAACGCTCTACATTTCACAGTTGGTACACATACCTGTAAGCTTGATATCCACTGTTGAGCAGCAGCTGCAGCATGACAGGGTCCCTCAGGCTGTACTGCAGGGCAGTGGGGAACAGTGTGTTGTTGATCACTCTGAAGTAACAGTTCACATCTGCTCCATAGGACAGCAACAGCTGCACCAGCTCATACCTGGAAATGGTCAAACAGAGACATCAGAGGTTGCTGCCGCCAGTACGTAAGTTATAACGAATGAGGACTTTACACACATATGTAGCTGTGTGCCACAGACCTCTCAGCGCGTATAGCGACCAGGAGGCATCGTAGTGGGTCCAGGTCAGGGTTTGCACCAGCTGCCAGCAGCATCTCAGCACAGGTTACATCACCGTTGGAAACAGCAAAGTACAGAGGAGTCTTCCTGAGGTCCCCGTAGTTCTCTTCAACAAGATGTACATCCGATCAGCAGCAAGTTTAAAAGATTAAGCAAGTACAATACAGCAGGAAAAATCAACTTACAGACAGTTAAAATGTTCTTGAGGTCAAAGTTGTTGTTAATGATGTCGCAAGCAGTGACCGTTTTAAAGTCGTCATTTGTGGTGCATGTCGGGACATTACGATCTAAGACCGGAGAGACTCATAGGCTATCTTAATTTAAAGATGAATCTGTTTTTGAGCAAGTATATGTCAGAGAGAGTTTTGCTCTGTCCAACCAGAGATGTGTGTTCCCAGCAAGGCGTTGACATCATATCCTTTCTGGATTAGCAGCTCCAGACACTTGACCTGTCCCCCGTCAGCTGCTGAGTGGATGGGGTTCTGGCCTGAGAGACGGATAGCTCTTTTTGCGGTAATGGGGATGAGAGTCCTCAGGACTCTACAGATAGAGAGAGGGGACGGGGGATGGGGGGCAAACAGGAAGAGAGTGTGGGACAAAGTGAAAAACAAATGCTAATAGAAGAAAACGGGGACATCAAGAAAAATGGTCATTAGACTGTGGTTTAAGCTACAGTGTTGTTCAGTGACGGCACTGCAAAACAGCGATAAACAGAAGGCTTGTTGTGGAAACCACCACAGTGAAAACACTGCAGAGCTGTGAGGTGCAGAGGAGAGACATGTTTCAGTGTGATCAATTTGGCTGCAAAGTTGGAGCAAAAGAATGTTAATATGACTCCAGTAATTTCTTTCTGTCTGGAACTGTATTATCTTGTTAAACTCAGATATTCTCAAGCTCCAGGCATGAGAATATTGATGTTTCTGGTGCGTCAGGATGGTTGGGTGCTCTCTTGCACGAAAGTCAGCTCACAGTATGTGTCCCTCATATGCAGCTCTGTGGATGGGCAGCTGGCAGGCGTAGCTGGCTACATTTGGGTCGGCTCCGTGGCGCAGGAGCAGCTCGACGCAGTCCAGGTTTCCAGATCCAGACGCATCATACAGGACGGTGTCTCCATTGCTGGACTGGGCACTCACGTCACCACCTAGTGGAGCACAGGGACAAATACAACAAGGTCTGATGAGGTAGACAGGTTGTTGTGTGGTGTTCCTCAACATACGAACATGACAGATGTGAAGCACACATGAAGCAACACAGTATTTTTTTCTTCTTCAGTGTATTACCATGCTGTATGAGTATCTCCAAGGCTTCAGTGTTGCCATATTCAGCTGCGATCCCCAGAGGAGTCACCCCATGCTCGCCTCTGGCTGTTACTTTGGCTCCGTGTTGAAGCAGCAGCTTCAGAATAGCTGGGCAACCCACCTGGGACAAGAGATAGGAAGCAAGGACATAACTGAGGAAGGAAAGATGGCAGAGAGGAATGAAGGAGAAAATGTGAACTTTATCCTGGATGTTGAGTTCTGATTCTCTCATGCTCTAGCTAGCCATGTATCAATGCAGCGCTGTTCACCTTTGCAGCTTCATGTGTGGCCGTCCACTTAGTGAGACACACCTGCTCCACAAAGGCCCCACCCATGATGAGGGATACAACCAAGTCGTATGATCTCTGTCTTACTGCTACAAAGTGTGGAAAATACAAGGTGATGCGGTACAAAGCCAATAGTAATGAAGGATTTATTATTCACGAAGGAGGTGATTAAATAAAAGCTTTATTAGGCCAGTGATTACAGCAATTACTGATGTTTTAAGAATACAGCCATGCTCTGAGGCTGCATTTGGGAACAGCAGTGCTTTGAGCTAAATGCTAACGAAGACAAAGCTAACATGCTAATGCCTGGCAGGCCATGTTCACCAGCTTAGTTTAGAGTGTAAGCATGATTACATTTGATTATTAGCACTAAACACAAATCACATTTAAAAAATAAATACATGATATGCCAACATTTGTTACGGCAAGCTTTCAGGCTCATTGGGAAGTGGAAACTCGCAATTTGATTGGTAGGGCTAACAGAGAAAGCAACCTACATTAGCAGAGGATATACACCAACTGAAGAAATCCACCAATACACAGCCAATATAGCCAATTTGTAAAGGTGGTTTAGGAACATGCTGTGTGTGTGTGGTGTGTGTGTGTGTGTGTGTGTGTGTGTGTGTGTGTGTGTGTGTGTGTGTGTGTGTGTGTGTGTGTGTGTGTGTGTGTGTGCGTGCGCGTGCGTGCGTGCGTGCGTGCGTGTTACCAATCAGCAGAGGAGACTCGTTCCTGCTGTTGGTGTTGTGTGGTGAAGCTCCGTGCTGCAGCAGCATCCTGACGTTTTCCACCAGGCCGGCCTCTGCTGCCAGAGTCAGAGACGTGTCCCCATCATCTGTCTGCTCCTCCAGGGTCAAGTCTGTAAATGTCAACACTGCTACAAAAAAAAAAAAACATCAATAAGAATATGTTAAAGTTGGAAATATACACAATCTACCTACGCCAATGGATTTTTTTTTTATCAAAGTGCAGATGCTAAATGGTCTTTTGTGAGACTTTATGCCCCAGCCTGTTGCACTGAGCTCTCACCCTGCAGCACCACATACAGGACGTCTCGCTGTGGCTGCACAGCTGCTGCATGCAGAGGCAGCCGGCCCCTGCTGTCGCTCTCTCTGAAGGCAGACACACAACCTGACAGCTCCTGCAGCCCATACACATCGCCTGTGGCGAAACAGCAAAGAGCCATGCAGGTCACACAGGGAAACATTTGTAATATTCATGGTGTGAATACAAGCAAGTGAGCTCATACGCACAGACATGAACACAAAAACAAACATTTGTATTCATTTGTAGGTTGCTTTTGTTTACTTTAGTGTGAATAAAATGACTCTAATTACCACTTGCACATATTATTCTGCTAAAACAATTATAGACAGGGTAAAAAAGGATGCATACCCTTGTGAATAGCTGCCATTATCTTGACTAAGTCGTCACTGTTTGATTCCTTCCTAATGAACCAAAGGAAAACAGTAGGTCAAGTAAAAGATTTTACTCTGGAAACACTATGAGACAGCTTCACAACAGTGTAGCAGTTGATTACCCTTACATTATTTAATTCAGGATTTTCTGAATTTTGAATCTACACATCCTTTGTGAAGTTGACCACCCCATTAATAAATTAGTGTTCATATTAAAGATCAAAGAAGTCATTTTGACAGATAGCCCCATCCATAATAATGTAGACATTTTGGACTCATACCTGTTCGAACATGGCAGCTTGTGGGCATCTGGAATACTCTCTCGAATGGCAAACTGGATAAATTCCTCATTTATGCGTTCCTGCTCATCCATTTCTATATGAAAGGACAGACTGAGGATTCTTCTCATTAAAAACGCGTCGACGTGCTGGTAACTCACAACGAGTTAAAGTCACATGTGTACTTATTCCACGGCTGCAGGCATGCAACTTGTTTATCAGCAAAGGGCTGCTGGCACCATATCGCCCCGGCTTGAAATGTTGTCAGTAGTATAAATCTGTCAGATCTGAGATGACGCTACAAAATTAAAGTTGAAATTAAAGTTGAAATTTTTGTCATATCAATCGGTCTCACCTGTTGATGTGAACGTGTGCCCTGGAGCACTCCAGCTTGCAGCCCGTGCGTTTTTGTTTAGTGTGGTCAGAGGCTGTCAAGGTTATATATAGATGTGACCTGACTCAACACTGTTCCGTTTTAACTTCCAACTCCTGTGTACAAAGTACTCCTTTGCCCGATTGGCTACACTGTGACTGTGACTTCATTCAAATGGAGTTATTGACACATGACATGTTTGAAGGTACCTGTTTACCTGCATTGTGTTACATCCCCACATTCTGCACAACAGTTATATCAAGGGTTAATCTTTTCTAATACATCACACTATTTGTCTGAATCTCCGCCTATGTGACTGGTATTGATTTGATAATAATGATAATAATCAGTTAAGGGTATTGGCTTATACAATATACAATATACAAATATAATGCAACTGTACTTTCTGCACATCTACTCTCTCACTCGAGCAATTCAATTACAGCGTAGTGTATTTGAGTAAAACCTGGACGAAATAATGAAAACAATTTAATATATATATATATATATAGACTACGATAAAACAAAAAGCTAAAATAATAAAGCAAATATGATGGCTGAAAATCAGCAAATTTTCCATCATTAACAATTTTCTTATTTTCTAAACAACTGCTTTGGAAATAACCATGACATATTCTAAGCAAAATATTCCCTCTATAGAGAACAAGGGCCCACTTTCTCCTGATGTAGAAATTGGTATGTGGGAGTTTATGGAAAAGTCTCAGACAGCGTCAGTGTGTGACACAGTGACTCAGCCTGTAGGCGGCCTCTCCACCGCGTAAAAAGACTTCACCCATCTGGAGTAGAAAGCAGACTGCCAGCCCATCCTCAAGTTTCACTACACGCACGGACATCACACACATACACACAATGAGCTCTGTCTTTCAACTGAAAACACTTCATTTAATGCACCGGATTTGAGCAGCGACGGATTTTTGCTCCATATGAGGAAGAAAGTAAGTAGTAGAATTTCTTTTTAGTAGTAGAGTTTTTTTATTATTATTTTTTTTTACATTTTTTTAGTTGTGTGTTGTGAAAGTGTAATACACTGATGCAGCTGTATCCCCCAGCTTAATTCTCATTTGGTTGTGCTTGTTAAATAGCAGAGTATTTGTATTTAGAGTAAGAATTCTTACATTTTTTTTTGTATATTCTTTGTGCCTTGTCAGCTTTATTCTTGCAATGAAAAACAATTGTATGATATCAGAAACATTACTAAGGATCTCACTGTGTTTCCACTTCCACACTTCTGAGTGTTGAATGAAATGTTGATTTCTGCCATTCATTTAATGCATTAAGAGGTCAGTAACTGCTTCATATACTGCTGATGTTGCACCCTTGTAAAGGGAGGAGTAAAGTGTAAGGACACATGGACACAGTTTGCTTTCACTCAATATATTGAATAGGAGCGTTTAGCACATGTTCTCCCAGAAGGCATTCTGCATAATAGAAAATATTTTACGAGAATGAAAATTCCTTTGAAGCAAACCACATTCCTGCCTGTCACCCTGGCAACTCTGAAGTCTGAAGTGGCTCATTTTATTATGATTAAAGGGGTAAAATGCATCCACAGTCCAATAGTTTGTATTTTGGATTAGGTTCTTAAACTAACTACTATTTTCATTGCCGATTCATTTGCTGATTATTTTCAAGTTCATTATTCCTGTCATGTGTGCAACATTTACAGAGAAGCAGTTGTTGGCAATGAAATCGTACACCTCAGGCACCCTCTAACAATGCTCATAAAATATTAATGCAAAAGAAAATCACACGAGTAAAAGCAAAATCTGAATCTAAGACATAAAATAATGCAAATTTACATATAGGGCTATGATATAAACAAAAATATATAATTTTATAATCATTTTAAAGATCGTTTATGTTAAAAACAGCAAATTTTCACATTTGAGTACCAGAGAATGTTTGGATTATTTAATTTGATATACTATGAAACAAATGTGTAGAAGCTGTTGTACTTCTGAAAGAAAGCCACCTGTGTCCTTGGTAACAAAGTAAAAGTACTAAATTCAATTGGATGCACTGTTTGAGAAGTAGATAAACGTATAACACTTTATTACTGCATGCAATATGCACGTGTGTATTTGCGTTTGATTTAACAAGCCTCAACAAAGGCACTCAAGAATGCATCTTCAAAATATTTGATCTGCTTCACTGAAATAGTGATGCTGTTTCCTATTCAAAGATGTGATCCGGGTACCACTGAGCAAGGCACTGTGGGCGTCAGGTGTGGTTTCACTGCTCAGCTTCCAGGTGTAAACTGGATTATTGTAAATTAGGGTGACGCTAAAACGTATTAAAGCATAAATAGCAGTTAAACAATACTTTAAACTGTATACTATATATTAACTGTATATTGTATGAATTTACAGTATCACATGTATATGTTTTTTTTCCCCTGTGTTTTAGATCTTGAAAGCACCTTGTCTCCTCTTGAGTCTGTTCACAAGTTTGAATCTCTGCTCCGGAAAATTTGGGACGCCGATAACTGATGATGTGAGCAAGCTGTCATTATTGGTGAGATTACTGAGTTGCAGGCTTGATATCACATTCACACGATCTCTCTAGTATGTGTATCGGCATGTTAAGAAACAGTCCCCATGATATTCTGACACCTTGCAGCCTATCACTGACATTATGTTGCAAAACCTTCTCTGTGTCATTCTCGCCGTTGTAGAAGCAGAATATCCCGTCTGATTATGAGATTCCTGTTAGTTACATTCCCAAAGAAGTGGTATGTATGAAGACGTGAAAGCAGAAATAATGTGAAACAGATCATTTAATATGGAACACTGGATGACCATTTTTTGGTACCTACATCTCCAGGCTGGCACGTGCTGGGTGGTGTTAAATATCTATCCTTTGGAGCAAAGTCTTCGGAAGCTGGCCAACATGTTTGGTGCCATCTCCTCCAACAAAGAAAACGTAATTGTCTTCATTGCGATGCTGAAGAGTTTACGCTTCACCTTTGACCATGAGGAACTGGTAAGTATTCATGATGGATTGTGCAAATACAAGCACTGCAGCTCAGTTTTAGGGAGGAGTGCGTAATATTTTGGACATTTTGGGACTGTTTTGCACATTTAATTGTGTAATTGAGTCATTTTGGGATTGCTTGTTGTCTGATCCCCCAGGAAACAGCGATGCAAGTGTTCCAGTGTCACTACCGGGAAGGGAGCTTAATGTCTGGTCTTTACTTTGACTACATCAAAGACGTCTTACATGCCGCCTCTCAAGGAACATCAGGCTTGTCATGCAAGCCGCCACCATGCCTTAATCCAAATCAAACACCAGGTACAATCGCTCATTTCCTTTTACATTTTTAATGGATGCCTCAACAACTAAAGCAGCTTTTAGTGGTGTATTAGTGGGCAGATATTGATTTCGGTTGAAGGAAACACTGCTGGGGATAGGAACCAGATATGAAAGCGTGAACACACAGTCAATACAGGTAATTAAAGGTCAGTATATATGATCTTTATAATAAGCATTGGCGTACCCACCCACCATCAGATTTCTGTAACTGTAGTCTGTAAAAAATTCCAATAAAATGTCCGTGTTCCAGGGGGTCAGAAGAAGGGTCGTGACAGCTGGTCCAAGAGGACTCCCTTGCTTCTGGCTCTCATCCCCTTCACAGCTTGTGTTGTTATCGTCGTGTGGCTGGTGAGTAAGTGAACCAACTCAATGTGGTTTAACTTTTACTTTTGGTGAAATGTGAAAATCAACTTTCAGCTAATCTATATGAAGATACACATACAGGAAATAAAGAGACATATTTTTAACAACAACTGTCATTGAACAGGCTGAATGGTCATAACGTCGGTGTTTCCTTAACTTTTCAAGTTCTAAATTTGAATGCGTCCAATACTTTGGTTTATGGTGTTAAGTGCTAGCTTAGGAAATGCTAGCTTGCTAACACAGTAAACTAAAATGGTGAGGATGGTAAACATCCACCATCCAACAGCATTTAGCTCAAAGCACCGCCACCACACATAGCTGCTAGCACGGCTGTAGACTCTCTGGCAATGTTCCTGCCATTGTAAAAGCTCCTTTTATGCTCCTTTATTGAGTATATTGGAACACAGTTATCACAAATAATTGCATGTATGTTTAAAAGGGCAATGATGTCAAACTCAAAAGGCATGAATACATTCTATACCACAATGAGTACTTTTACAATTAGTTATTCAGAGAGGATGATATCTTGGGTATATATTACAGATTGCATATACCATATTATAGTGGTTCTCTTGTTTTATTGTAATATTATGAGAAACCTAAGATCCCACATCTAAAAATACTCTCATTGGTTGTAAATTGTCCATCAACTACACTGACTCTTGTGCCTTTTGGTTACTGTGGGTCTGGGTCAGCCCCATTAAGCCCACATGATAATGTGCATCATTTTCATGAGCACTTCCGGGAAACAATTCTTGTAAAGCTAAGTGTTCATCAAATATTTAGCAGTACTTTGTGGCTCAGTTATTACCTAAAGTAATGATTTCCACTTTGGAGATTTATTATCTATATAATATATATAATCATATTATCATTTGTTCAACATAGAAAACAGGATAGAAGGACACTGTTCAGACTATGAGTGGGATTATCTATTTTTTTTTCTTCTTATTTTTAGGTCAAGTCTGGGAAGCTTTTACCAGTGTGCAACGCTGAAAATAGCCAAATGGCACCTTCTGACACGATCCCAACTGTGTCTATCTCCATCCCACTTCAAACACTCACCCACGCTGCTGACACTCAGCCAGTGGGGGAGATTATTCCTGAACATGAGAGCGGATGAAGCATAATTATTAGAAAAGGAAAATCTGGACCGCAGGTTGTTCTGTCAGTGGCAGGAGCCTGCTGGATAAACGAGTGTGGTCTGACACTCTTCCTCTGCTTCACTCATCTGAGTGCATGGACCCGAGCTACGAGAGAAAACTCCCCTGCTGTGAAGGCAGGTGTGTCACAAAATTCCCCAGGCACTTCTAGCACTTAACCATCCAAAGAGGTTTTTTTTTTGGGATCAGAGGAAGGACTTACTACAAAATGGCTGGTTATGTGCCAAAATAGCTGGTTAACTACATTACCTGTCTTGTCTTGGCCAGTGTTTAAAAGCATTTGGCTAGCCTTCTTTGAAGTTGAGTTTTTTTTTTTTTTCTTCATTTCTGCCAGTCTGGACTGTTGCCATGCACCAGTTTTGCAACGTGTTCAAATGTATCACTGGAGCCTCGAATCAAAATGATATCACTCTGTTTGGAAGACAAAATTTCATTCTGAGATGGGACTCCTGTCAGTAATTTGTTGGCTGTGGTCCTGGTGGTTACAAAGACTTTCCTTTCCTTGCTGTAGAGTTGACAGTCACACCAAATCCCAACCTGCTCCTGTATTCTGACTTCTACCGAAATGCATTAGGGGTATATGCGACGAAGTATCAATACAGCTTTTTGTTAATGCATCAAAAGTAAAGTGCATTTGATCTCACACAGCTTGTCTTGTACTTGTTGTTGACATTATTCTGATCTGTCACAAATTGCAAACCCGCTTGTCACAAACAACACGCCGGGCACTTCAACAAGCATCCTACTTTGTGTATCAAAGATCTGACCAGATGGCAGATAGCCATCGCCAGAGGCATTTTGAATCCCTTCATTGTATTTCAAAGCTGTTGCCCAGTGATCTATAGCTGCTGCTCGGCTACAGTGAGTGTGTTTTTAATGCCTTATTCACTGAGTCAATCATGTTCAGTCATGAGAACATGACTCCCCGAGTGTGAGCGCTCTTGTACTGTATGTGTCAGAGAGAGGGAGTGAGTGGCAAGGAAGACAGGACGCGTGAAAGTGAGGGCGATAGGGATAGATAGATGGATGGATGGATGAGCTCAGTGAGAAGCATAAGGAGGGCTTGTTCTCGCCACAAAAGAACTGGCCGTAGGCTGGAGGAAATGCCAGTTACAAACACGACTGATGTCGGCAGATCCCTATGAATCAACAGGCTAAGAATCTTTCCAGACCGCAGGCTGTGTAGCCTAATCTGCAGGGATGGGAGCATGGTTATTATTTCAATAACTGTTTTCTGTATTTGAATGATTTACTTCCAAAACGCCTCAATGAAATATGGGAATATACATCTTTTATTAAAATGTTTTGATGTTGTAGGCAAGGTCTACAACTTTCTGTCAACCCCTCCTTAACAACTGCACCGTCTTTCTGGTGACCAATTTTCATTTTTGTATTTTTGTGAAAATCTGTATTTGTATTGTACGGAATATATTTAAGTTATTTTGTTATAAGATAAACTACTTACTAAATGTAATGAACTTGTTCTACAATTGTAATGTTGCAAAAAAAATAGAGCAATTCAAGTCATGAATGTACAGGGGTAGACAAAATACTGTGAGCATTCGGGGAAAACTAATTATAACCTTGAAGTAACTATATCATAAGTGCAAAGTGTGCTACAGCTGTGGGTCATAAAGTTGGGTCAGTGTCTTTTTATGAAATGTTTACATTATTTTGTCTACCCAATCAATGCAAATGGCACGAGCAAAATCATGTTGTCAATATGTTGTATGTTCTGACCTATTTGTCATCAATGTAAATATCTATTCAATATTGGTTCATCATATTATTGTTGTCGGCAAAACAGTGAAACGCCAAGTCTGAATGATTCCTTGAAGTTCTTTTAATAAAAATTATAGAATGCACACTACTACTTCAAAGTGTACTTAACATGGACAACATGGGCTCAAAAAAGGCCTCCAATCTTGTTTTTTGAAGTGACATATTTGGACTTACTCATACAGATCTCAGAATAGAGATCATACATTCATGTACATTGTCAGGTTATCTACTCAGGCCTCCATGACCTTTAATGTCATTTCAAAGAAGAGTGACAATTTGATGCATTGTTTTCATTACCATGGTTATTAATTGCACAAATCACACAAGGAGTGACCTTGTTATACTGTAACTCATTTGTTTTCATTGAACATTTGGCTACAGTTTTACTGTTACTTTTATTTTTTTAGTAAAACTACATTTAGACATGTAGAAAGAATGAGTGTAGGCCTATGCACCAAACCCTCAACATGGCGAACATTTCATTATTATAATTCGTTATAAACTAGGTCATAATCATCACAAATTGTACGGCCACTTGCTTCGGTGTTTTTTGGTGCCTTCACTGCAAAATCAAAATGCAGTGCTTTTATTTTATATAGGAAGATCCGCCGGAAACACTCGGACTTTTGTTTTGGAAAGCCGCTACCCAGCGGTCGCCATTATTCTTCCTGGCTTGACTGTCGGAATAAAGACGGTTTAATACTTTTAAACATTATATTTCGGTGTTAACTGCAACATTGTCGGCCTATTTGTGTAGGCGGTTGATTAACTCATGAATTAGCGACACAGCCTGGGCACAGAATGGAGAAACGATCCGATACCACAGGTAAGCTGCTACGCTAACGTTAGCAAGCTAACAGTAACGTTAGCCGAGAACGGCGGTCAACAGATGAGATTCAATTAAAGCCATCTGTTGCTGTAAACTGGCTGTTTTTAATCGCAGGTCAACGTGCGTGTAGCAAAGTATGTTGGGTTAATGTGGTGATGTTTGGTTGATAGTTATCTAGCTAACAGGCTTTAGGAGGGACGGTCCAGGATGCTTGCTTCAAACTAAACCATCCTCCCCTCCGGATGTCCCGAATGGATCGGCCGCTGCGTCGTGTAATATCAACTAATACAATTCCCATACGCAGCAATACTCATCCCACACCATCTAGTTCTCAAAGTTTGAATCTAATTCGGCTAACGTTACTGTTTGGCGCTCATTCTCTTAACAACTGCATGCACTAACATGCACACGCAAACGTGCACGCTGCTTTTTCAACCCATCTGCAGTGATCAAAGCATGTCTTAGCACTGCAGCGCCCCCTGGAGCAGCTTCTGGCTCCACCAAAGCCTGTTCTGCCGGTCCTTATCATTTTTACTGATGGAGGGAGGGAGATGGGAGATTTACAATGTTCCTTAAGGGCAAGTTAGTCACAGCAGCGTAACAGGAACACGGAATGAAACACAAAGCACATTATAAACAGTTTTTCTACAACAGTTCTAATTTGATAAAAGATCTATGAAACAGACCTGTCAAAATGAAACAACAAACAAACAAACAAAAAATGTCTTAACTTTTATGTTACGTTCCACGCAGGTTTTGGAGGTTCCCTTCCCCTGTCCTCCCTTCGCTTGATGGCTTCCCCTCTGCAGCTGACATACTCGTACATATGGCAGGTCATACGACAGAGAAATGTGAAGCGGTACGGGAAAGTGGAGGAGTTTGTGACCATGGTGACGCAGACTGTTCCTGAGCTTATAAGCTTTAAGCAGACTGCGCAGCTCATCTTGGGGTTGAGAGCAAGGGTAAGAGTTTATCACCTATAGTGTGTGTGTGTGTGTGTCTATGTGTGTGTGTGTCTATGTGTGTGTGCGTAATTCAAAGGGTGAATTTAGTTGCCACATACCTCCATCACACTGAGCTTGTGATGCTGTGCGCTCTCCAGGCCTCTAATATAGCATTCATAAGATCCTCAAGATTTGTCACTTGAGGTCACTGAACATCAAAGTGGCTGTTCACACGACCACACTATGTTGATGAACTCCAAATGTTTCCTATTACAAACCACACACACCAAGAACAAAAAGAGTGTATGAAGTTAAAGTTACCATCCTCTTTTGAATGTAGTTATTGTTGGTCATTGGCTTTGCAGAATTTGTGCTTTCAAAATTGCCATCGTTGATATTGTGTTTGAGAGAGAAAGAAACAATATCTTGAAAAACCTCCCCAGCATATTCGAAATGAGAGCTGGCTGCAAGGAATTATCCTTCTTATTAGTTGTCAATTATTAAGTGAATCGCCAACTATTTTGATAATCGATAAATTCTCTGATTCCAGCTTTTTAAATGTGAAATATATTCATGTTTCTTCACTCCTCTACTGTATGACAGCTCACTGACATTTGAGCTTTTCATCTTGGGCTTTCTTTTAAAAGACCAAACAACTAATCCATTAATCAAGAAAATAAAAGACAGATTAATCGACAATGAAAACAATCGTTGGTTGCAGCCCTTTTTGGAAATATTTGATTCCTATTAGGAAAGCAGATAACCTGCAATTCTACTTTATGTTCATATGAAGTTAGCTGTTTCTTGTTTGTCTCATGACTATAACCTGTGTTTTCTTGTACTGTAGATCATTTTGGATTTGCTTCACAAAGACGGCCCCCCAGATTCTAGGGCTATTCAAACTCTCATAAACAAGTTGAAGGTCTCTGCATCTTCAGGGGTAAGAATGTGAACCTTTTTTTTTATTCTTCGAGAAACGTACCGTTTTAACCTGTTTTTTTAACCTGGCTTGTGTTTATTTGTATTCAGCACACTAGAGTCCGAATGTGGGAATTAGACCTGAGTTACAGTGTTTTCTGTGTTACAGAAGGACTCAGAAGTGGAGAAATCTCAAACGAACTTCATGGTGCTGGTCCAGAATCTGCTTAAAAACCCTGCTGAGAGGAAGCACTTCTTCCAGGTTTCCATATCTGTCTTAATGTGGTATTAGACAGGCGTTGGTTGTTATCACAATGGCAAGCCGTTTTCCGTTTTAAATGCACGCTTGCAGCTTATTTAGATGTGGTAACATTAAAACACAGTGCATGTGGAGATAATAGCACATTCAATCCATATATCTCTTTTGGAACAAAACGTCTGTCCCTCACAATTTCAAAGTCACATTGATGTTAATTTCCAACCTATTTATATCTCTGCAGGAAGTGTTCCCTGTTCAGTACGGCACAAAGTTCGATACGGCGCTTCAGGCTCTGACTGCAGGTCTGGTGTGCAAGCTGGAGCAAGTTCTTCCTGTTCCCAATCTCTCCCAGGTACGTGCACGTACATGGTTACTCTCGTCACAGCAGGGTGATGCCGATTTAGTGGCAAAATGCTTGAGCAAGGCACAGAGTTCCTCCCCGCTCTATAGGTAGTCAACAAGAACAGAATGCCTGCAAAATATATGAAATTCAAACTCCATACTTCTCTAGACACTGTAAGCCTTGTTGTAATGAAGCATCAGCCACATTTTACCATACAGATGTAGCTGAAAACTAAAATAGCTCTAAATACATTAAAACTAGGGGTGGGCAAAGATTAAAAGTTTTAATCGCGATTAATTGCATGATTTCCCTGATTAATCACGATTAATCGCATTGTTATACGCAAAATCCAATAATGAATTCAAAAGTAGTGTATAGCGCAATTTTACTTTAAATGTTCTGCCATATGAACTAAAGTGCCATAACATTTGTTCTGCAAACACTTAACATCAGCATTTTGTTTATACAGTAGCAGTTAAATAAAATATTTAGTGTAAATCTCAACTTAAACAATGTAATCAAAGCAAATACAAAATTAAAGCTTATTGCCACTGCCAGGGCATTCATGTTATCATTAATAGGACACATTCCACTGCTGTGCAACTTCAATAACGTGTCCCGTGCACGTTTCAGCATAATGTCTCTCCTCTGTTTTCATTACAGTCAGAGCATGTGAATGCAGCGCCCACTGTTCATCAATATAATGCACTGTAACTCTGAGGTAATTATGGTTACCCAGTGATGTCCAGTAGTCCCCAGTGAGAGCAACAGCGGGTGCACGTTGTAAAGTTGTCTCTTTTGCAGTCCTCTACTTTTCATACAAGTCGTGTATTCATCTTGTGACTTTGGAATCTCATACCTGCCGTCATTTGTTGCGATTCTCCACAACACTTATCTGCCTGCAGTCTGTAGCTATCCACTTCGCATTTGTTAGCTTCTCTTGCCTTTATTTATCTATACCTCAGTTCTCCCACACGCTGCATCTAAAGTAGTCTGCCGAAGCCTCGCGCCACTGTGATGTGATAAGAAAATTCAACTTTGCAGTGGTTACAAATAACTTTGGTTCGGTCGAATGCGCCGTCTGGAAGAACGGCCATGTAAAAGTTCCGTACCCTTCTCCGTGTTTGTTTATCCGCCAATTCTTTTCTTTTCCGGTTCTTGTAAGCACGGCAGCAGCAGGGCAGCAGTCAGCAACAGACTTTTACAAAATAAAAGCCTGTGAGCAACAGACTTTTACAATAATAAAATAAATAATAAAAACTGCATTAATGCGCGATAAAATAATTGGCGGCGTTAACTTGCCCAGCCCTAATTAAAACAATATAAAAATAAATCCATCTAAAGTCTCTCTGACTGGACCAATTCCAGACATGTTAGGGCCTGACTTTAAGACATTTTACATAATATAATTGAAGACATTTAAAAACCTTTTCAGGATCTGGATTAAGGAATTTGGTAATTATTTTGAATGGTCACCTTTTGATGAGCTGTTACAAGAAGCGTTATACAAGCAGGGGAAAGCTTCCTGAGGTGATAATTTGTATAACAGACGACAAAGACCTAAAAACATGATCCAACCTACGAGGTAAAAATAAATCTCTACTAATAACTAATTCATGGTTTCCATTTCCTGCCTCGCAACCTCAGCTCGGTGCCATGATCGCAGCGGATCCCTCTGTCCTGGAGGCATGTGGAGGCTTCATCCCAGACGCCGTGGACCTGAAGACTCTCCTCCTGCACCAGCAGGCCAAGGGACTCATTGGTGTTAAAGGTATACTTAAGGTTCTTTGTATGAGCATGTGTTGAAATACAGACTGAAAAAGAAAATCATTAAATAAATAAAAAAAAAAACGGTGAAAATGAATTTGACAAAGCCTTTCGTGTGCAGCAACCATCTCGTCCTCAGTGGGCAACTGTGTGCTCTCTTCACTCGCCTTCCGGCCCAAACCAGTAGAACCACCCCCACCAGCACCAGCACCACCACCAGCACCACCACCAGCACCAGAATCCCCAAAGCGATTAGAGGTCACCCTCAATGCAACCAGCCCAGCCTCCCTCAGTGACCCTGAAGACTTGGGAATGATGTCAGATGACTCTGACAGCCCAGCAGACGCTGCCACCGGACCGCAGGGGGGAGGGCGATACAGTCATAAAACAGCTGATGGCAGTGCTGAAGAGGAAAAGAGTGCAACAGCTCAGGGGGAGAATGTGGTGCAAGAGAAAAGTGGAGAGGGAGGTGCAGCGCCAGAAGCACTAGATAAACCGGAACCACAGCGTCCTCCCTTGAAATCGATCCCTTTCCGGGTAGTTCAAAAGCCGACGAAACCCGCGTCCACCTTACAGAATGCAGGCAGTGCCGGAACAAAAGAGGGCCAAAAGCCTCAGACTCAGCGAGTCACATTGCATCAGTGGGTGTCACAGATAGCCACTAACTCGCTCTCGCTCCCAGCGCTGCCACCACTTCCTCCAGCCAGGTTCAGTGCAGGTGACGACATGAAGCCAAGCATAAGAAGAAAAAAGCAAATCAGGCCGCCAGCTGACAGATTCACCTGCAGCGTGTGCGATAAAAGCTTCCCTTATCAGTCCAAGCTAATGGACCACGAGCGCATTCACACAGGAGAGAAGCCTTTCGTGTGCACAGCATGCAACAAAAGCTTCCGGACCCAGGCGTTCCTCAACAACCACCTGAAGACCCACAGCACGGTGCGTCCTTACGCTTGCGGCCAGTGCGGGAAGTGTTTCACCAAATTGCAGAGCTTGACGAAGCACATGCTGGCCCACAGTGGCCAAAAGCCCTTCTACTGCAACATCTGCAACAAGGGCTTCACGCAGTCCACCTACTTCAAGCGGCACATGGAGTGCCACACGAGCCAGATGACGTTCCCCTGCAAGCACTGCAACAAAAGCTTCCCCACGGCGTTCAAGCTGTCGAACCACGAGCGCTGGCACACCAGAGATCGCCCTCACATGTGCGAGCGCTGCGGGAAGAGATTCCTCGTCCCCAGCTTGTTGAAGAGACACATGGGCTACCACATCGGCGACCGCCAGTATCTCTGCTCCCAGTGCGGAAAGACCTTTGTCTATTTGTCTGACCTGAAGAGGCACCAGCAAGACCACGTGCCCAAAGCGAAGATCCCTTGCCCCGTTTGCCAAAAGAAGTTCTCTAGCAAGTACTGCCTGAGGGTTCACCTGAGGATCCACACCCGAGAGAGGCCCTACCGCTGCTCCATATGCGAAAAGACCTTCACTCAGGTCGGGAATCTGAAGGTCCACATCAGGTTGCACACCAACGAGCGCCCGTTCAGCTGCGACGTGTGCGGCAAGACCTACAAGTTGGCGTCCCACCTGAACGTCCACAAAAGGACCCACACGTGCAAGAAGCCCTGGACGTGTGACACGTGCGGGAAGGGGTTCTCTGTCCCCGGACTTCTGAAGAAGCACGAGCAGCTGCACACGAGGGACGCAAACCCCGACTTCGCTGCTAAACGGAAACACCGGGGTAAGCACAAGAAGCAATCCCTCAAGAGGAAGTACGATGAGGAAGATGAGGGTAGCGATGATTATTAATCAAAGAAACATATTTTGTATTGAATAAGGATGCTCTGATTTAGGGGTTTCAGGGCTGATCGCTGATATAGTTCTAATTAGCTAAGATAGGGCCGTGCATAAATGACCCTTTGAACCACGTCATTTTCAAAGTGTTCAAGATTTTTTTTTTTTTAGCTTGCGGTGAAGATCAGGTCACCATGAAAACACACTTTAAATGATGTGAGAATCATTTTTTTCCTGATCAAAGGATTTAAAGACGACCATCTTGAGTTGTAACTTGAGTTGCGATGGGTGGCCGGCTCCAGCCGTTGCTGGAGCATCTCAACTAAAGCCCATTGTTTTACTGTAATCACTGCTGTTTTTCATATAATAAGGTGTTGTGACAAAATGATGTTAGGAAATGAAGTTGCCCTAAGCTGTCACATTTTAAAAGATATAAGGTAGCAATAGAGCATTTCTGATCATTTTCATTTTCAGTTTTGGAGTTTAGCTGGTAATCATTTCCATTACAAAAAACCTGCCATGGTTTAAAATAAATGCTTTTCTTTGAAACATGCTACCTGAAAGTAGCCAACATTTCAAAAACTGGGCATCATGTAAACAAAACAACTAAAGTATTTCAATGCATGTGACTGTAGATACTTTGTCTGCTATATAATAAAACGTTGTAGTGTCTCTAGGAAACATTGTATCTGTGTTACCGTATCCTTGTGGAAACTGTAGAGATTTAAAACTACTTTTAACCATTGTTTTTTTTTTAATGTAACCTTGAATTGTAAACATTACTCTGCTTTTATTTTAGAGAGAAAAATGCTGATTTGTGTAGATTAGGATTTCACTTTTTTTCCAGCAGTAGATGCAGTGTTGTTGCTCTAATTGTGTTGAACTAACACAACGGAATAGCTTGGACACAAACATGCAAATATGTGATGAGGTTGTGCTGTGAATCCTGTCTTTCCCATTACTTATCCTATTGTGAGCAGCCACGTATACATGCTATTATTCTGAGGTTTTGCAGAAAAATAAATGCCAATAACAAAGGACTGTTGTCTTACTGGTTCGTTTTTGTGTGAAATTTGTTATTTCCAAAGAAATAGAATGAATGAATTATATTTTTATGGTTATTTCACTGCAGTCTTGACCAAACTACCCATCATGAGCCCTGAATAAATCGGGGTAAATAGGGGTTTCTGTTTATGTAGGGGCAATTCATATCATTGTATCATCGATCCATGAGAAATTTATCAAATACAAAACTAGTCTTAATGGCCTTATTTTTAAGGTTTCTTATCGTGTTGCCATATAGATGCAGTTCTTGATAAAAATGCCCAAAAGTTTGGTTTGGAGTCTGCGCATTTCTTGTGAATGTGGGATGTTCCCAATAATAAAATTAACTGTACAAAAAAAAATGTCATTACCTTCAGAACATACAGTATACGAATATCTTTATCCTGAAAATGAATTTTTCCCAGTTTCCTTAAAACCCAAAATATTTTGGTGTAAATGCAGTGATTGCATATATGATGAGAAAATGCAAGCCTATTCAATATCTAGACTAAACCTCTCTAATGTCTTTTTGCTGGCTATGTTTATGCAAGATTTTAAAGTGTTCTGACTGGACCAATTTGGGGATATATAAGTTCCTCTGACATCAGTTCCTGTAACTTTCAGCTCTTATTTCAGGGCAGGGTCATCCTATTTCCGACCAAGTAGTTACAGGAATGTAGTTATAGGAACAGTGCACTTCTAAACAGTTCTACTAACTACTCTCCCCCAAAACCGTTTTTTACCATTTGCATTTACACTGTCCAAGTAGCCATAGGAACTGGTAAGAGGTGTAAGGGATTCCAGACTTTAAGTTGTCTGAATGCCAGTGTAGACCTTTTGTGATGATAACGCAAACATTTCACAAGAATGTCAACAGGTGTGATTAGATTTTTTTGTTCCCAACTTGTATATATTTTGAATATTTGTTCTTGTAGTCTATTCTATTGTTATTTCATGTATATTGTGGCCTGTTATTTAATGCATATTCTGTATCTGTGCTGTGTGTCTGATATTTTGCTGCTGCAACACCGTTATTTCCCATTTTTTGGGGATCAATAAAAATCTATCTATCTAGATGGTTGTGTGAACACAAAAGACCTTTTGTTATTATAACACAGCCATCTAACCACCACAATATTGTGTTATGATACCACAGCCATTTAACCTGATGCTGCTCTTTTTAATCAATGTGTGCATGTACAAATAACTGTAGTAACCCACTTTTCTATTACATATTTTATTTATATTAAAGAAAAAACAACACAGCAAACTTTAGAGTGCATCGACAAACTTAAGACCTGTTTACACAAGCGGAAGGCATGCAGGGAAAAGGGAAAGACCCTGCCCTGAAGTAGGAGCTGAAAGAGTTACAGGAATTGCGGTCAGAGGAATTTAATAATCCCCAAATTAGTCCAGTCGGAACACAAGAAAAAAAAAAGGGTTTCTAGGAACATTATGTCCTAGGAACTGCAAAAATCCCTCGGTCAGAGAGCCTTTCTGTAACTTACTGTCTATGATCAGAGCAACAGGGTATTTTCCCTTTTCCGCAGTGACCTAGGTCTACGTTGATTGGTCCAACTTATACGCCACGCCCCCATAACGAAGCCATGCCGTCTGTTTTAGCAAAACATTGACAAGCTACTTGACTAAGTTACTACGAGAATGGACGGAATGCTGAACTCTGAAAAGTGGATTGATGCGGAGGTGAAGGCGCTGCTGGCCATGTACGCCACCGAGGAGGTTAAGAGGGACCTGGAAGGATCCACAAAAAGCATTAAAATCTTCGGGAAAATCTCCAGTGAGCTAGCGAAAATGGGGGTTTACCACACGCCCAAGCAGTGCAGAGAGAAGGTGAAGAAGCTGAAACAAGACTACAAGAAGATAAAGGACCACAACATCCAGAGCGGTGCAGATCGCAAAACGAGCAAGTGGTACGCCACACTGGACGGTATTCTTGGCCACCGTCCACCATACTCTGGCAACGCCGCCACGAAGGACTCTGCCACCGGGTTCTTGGAGACGATCGTCGGCTCCGACAACACTCCACCGTCGGATGATAGTCTTCAAGGTTGGTACTAATTTTAACTAAGCAGAATGTAAATAAAGTGTGCCTTATAGGTTGTGAAATGTAAACGATGTGCAGAATAATATAGTCTAATAATAGGTGGCTTGAGCACAGGTGGAGCTAGAAACATTGTAGTCCCATATGCTGTAGTCCGTTTATTGGACAACATAATCGTCACTCTTATGCGACAAAATGCAGAAACCCGCCATTTTTAAATATCCTATCGATTGCGACGGAGACCATCGAGTCTGTTATTTATGCCTTCAGCTTGTTTTGCTTTTTTTGGTCTGAGATGTGGGCGCGCCACACCGTTCCATGGACGGTCAACGAGGTGCAGACGTTCCTCGGCATCATGGGTGATGAGGAAATACAGCGAGAGCTGGATGGATCAGCGAGGAATAAAACGGTTTTTCAGCTCGTTTCTCAGCGCATGGCTGCCCAGGGCTTCCATCGCACATCCGAGCAATGCAGGATAAAAAGTAAAAAGCTCAGGAGCGACTACAGGAGAATCAGGGACCGCAACAGTCAGAGTGGTGTAAATAGGAAATGCTGGAGATGGTTCGACACGATGGACGCCATCTACGGCCAGAGGCAGCCGAGCATGGGAAGAGAGGGGTGCATCGACTCGGCCACGGCTTTGCTGGAGTCCATGGTGCACGGTAGGCCTAAACATCAGGCCACTTAGCTAGCTAGCCACGTAGGATACGACGAAAGCTCTGCGTGGAGCCTCCGTAGAACCATAAAACAGCCTAGCTAAGTTTTGTTCGTTTTTTTTAGGGAAAGCACGTGTAAAATATGTTATTGCTTTGGCTTATTTGCTAGCCAGTTTTCTAACGTTAGCTACCGTTACACACGAGCTAGCGCGTACCATTGCCAGGAGGCTAACTAGCGACCCATTGCGGGATGTTTAGCTACGTTTTGTTTATTGTATTTGTTATTTCGCTTAGTGTTGTAACAGTTAGTGTAGTTAACACTTGTTTTGTGTAACGTTTCTGTTAAAGATTCCACTTCTACAAGCAACGACACAAGCGCTGGTTGTAAGGATTTAACCACCTCTGCCTCCGGTGATGTTCGTTCGGACACGCCCAGTTCTCCGGCACCGACAACCTCCAGCAGCAACATGACGCCGCAGCGTCTAGTAATGGGTAAGAAATGATTTTTTGTATCCATAATGAGTTTATCAGACCTCCTCCAATCAGTGGTGCATGAAGTATTCAGATCTATTTAAAAGACTACTAATACCACACTGTAAAAGTACTCTACTGTAATTAAAAGTTCTGCAAGAAAACATCACTTAAGTCAAAGTATGTAAGTATTATCAGCAGAATGTAGTTAAAGAGCTTAAAGTAAAAGTACTCAGTATGAAGAAAAATGTTCCCTGTTCATTTTTTTTTTACTATTTTATGAAGTATAATGTTTCTGGATTAAAATTACTGCGTCATTATATGTATGTTGCAATTTACTGCTGTAGATGTTTGAGGCTGCACTCATTTAAACTTCTTTATACTGTTGGATGATTTAATCCACAGCAATGCATCATATTCTATAAGAGCACTGTATGTTTTGTAGCCTTGCTGTCCTGTGAGAATCACATATCTCAGTAAAGCCTGTTTTCAGATTTGTGACATCACACGCATTTCCCAGCTGATCCAATAGCCCGTTTCCACAGGACGATTGCGGTACGCCCTTACCCTAGTGTTGTGTCGTTTGCGAATGATTCGTTCAAAGGAACACTTCTTTTGGGAGAATGAACTGAATCACTTCCTGAAACGATCCGTTTTGCTCTACAAACGGCAATCTATATCTTTTTACTTTGAGACAAAAGAGCAGAATGATATAATTATATTTGACTATAATTATAATAATTTGACTATCAGTGGTTAGCGCTGTGGCCTCACAGCAAGAAGGTTCTGGGTTCGAATCCAGGCCTTTCTGTGTGGAGTTTGCATGTTCTCCCCGTGTCTGCGGGGGTTTTCCCCAGGTGCTCCAGTTTCCCCCACCACTAAAATATGTTCCCCTCCCTAACTAGCTGATGTGTGGTGAGCGTCTGGCGCCTTGAGTCGTAAGGCGTTGTATGGCTGCCGTGCATCACCCAGGTCGATGCTACACATTGGTGGTGTTAGAGAGCAGTTCCCCCCCCCAAGCGCTTTGAGTGTCTATGATAAAGCGCTATATAAATGTAATCAAATAAATAAAAAATATATAATTAAAAGTAGCGTAAATAGCGCTTCTGCTTTTATTGCTGTTTAAACGTAGGTTATTATGGCTATTTTAAACATAGGTCCTGTAGCGCTGTAGTTGTTCCAATAGGCCGGAATTCTGGAGATTCTACAGATTAATTATAGTATAATTTTACTCCTGCAGATTCCACCACTACGACCAACATTCCTGTAAGCTACATCACCTTCACCCCCTGCCATCTACCAGCCCAAACAGAGGACTCACAAGACCCGGGTTTCTACTCCATTCAAGTAGAAGATGTTGGCATCCCGTGTAACAGTACAACAGTGACTCTCTCTGCACTGGAAATCTCTGGCAAAGGCAAGTAGTCACCTTTTTTATGTTGCCAAATTGTAAAACACATTTACACCACTAGTTGCGTGGCACATTTGGTTAATTGTTGTGAAGACTTAAGTGTATCGAAGTGGTTGTACAACACCCTCTTCAATTGTGAATCCAGTTTATATACACCAGTTTCAAAAAATGTACTAAGCTTAGCTACTGTCATGACTTGATGAACTATGTGATCTATTGCTTTCACAGATAGGCCCTCGCACTTCTGGTCAAGTGCAGAGGTCCAAGCGCTGTTGACACTTTGGGGAAATCCCACTGTTCAAGAAGAGCTTCTCGTCAACGTGAGGAATAATAACGTTTACACTTGCCTCAGTGCTAAACTAGCGTCGCTTGGATTCAACAAGACACCACAGAAGTGCAGGGAGAAAATCAAAAAACTGAAGCAGGAGTACAAGAGAATCAAAAACAGTCCGCACAGCAGCACCCGTAGAAGTGTATGGTTTGCCATCATGGATGACATCTTCAGTTCCACGGCTGCAGAAGCAAGATGTTCAGAAACAACCGAGCCGTCACTGCTCAGTCAGTCACAGTCTGCCCTGGATGAAGATACCGATGGTAAGTAAAAAAAACTAGAAACCAGCCAAATGCCAGTTAGAAGTTGCAACTATCTGATGATTTTCTGTTTTTTCTTTAAAAAAAAATGCAATTTCAAGCAAGCTACAGCAGGTGTTGCTAGAGAACAAATCAGCTGCTTACCTGGGAAGTCGTGGCAGATAATACAGTGACGTTATAATATAATTATCTATTATAAATGGGTGATTTTGACCTGTGAGGTATCTCACAGATCTATTTAATGTCATTATATATAAAAAAAAAAAAGAATATATAAAAAATATGGTATTTTTCACATATTTTAATTGGCATTCCTTTTTGTTCTATTTTGTTTTTTTGTACTTTCACAGATGACACCCAGTGGTTGCCTGACGAAGTCCAAGTTCTGATGACCCTCTGGGCACAACCAAACATTCAGAAACAGCTTCTCAACACCGCAACAAACAATGAGGTCTTTGCATACCTCAGCAGCGAACTCACGTTTGTGGGGTTCAACAAGACGCCACATCAGTGCCGTCTTAAAGTGAATGACCTGAAGGAGGAGTACAGGAGAATCAAGGAATTGGAACCAGACAGGGACGTCCGGAACGACTGGTTTGCTATTTTGGATGGCGTCCTCGGCCCCGGTGGAGAGACTTCTAAAGAGGTGGATTCATCTGCTTCGCCGACACAACCTAATTCACCAATAGACGAGCATGTGAATGGTATGTTATTTAAAACCCCCATGGCAAAACCTTTATCGGCATCTTTGAGCTCTGTCACGGTATTAACGAGGTTGCAATGCCTTCAACAGATATGTCGCGGGCTGTTTGGACATCAGATGAAATCAAAGTGCTGCTCACCCGATGGGCAGAGGAGAGCATCCAGGAGCAGCTCAGATCAACTCAGAGAAACGAGAGAGTGTTCGCTCAGCTGAGCTCCGAGCTCGCCACTCAGGGCTTTGATAAAACCACCAGCCAATGCAGGTCCAAAATCAAACTGCTGAAACGAAAGTACAGAAAGGCTAAGGAGCAGAAGGAGTCTAAAAGGCAGAAAAGCAGATGGTTTGCCATCATGGATAAAGTCCTTGGTCGGTGTAAACCAGCGTCTGAGCTTAAACAAGAAGTTGAAGTCATGGATTCAGCCCCATCATCTCTACAGACATCACAGCAAGACCATTCTGAAACAGTAGAAGACTTGGGTAAAATAAGCAGGTTTTATTTGTACTTTACTGTGGCGCACAACTTGCAGTGTGTGGCACTAACTACTGTAGTAAACTTGACACATTTTACTCCAGGCATGCCCAACAGGATTTCACAGCTTCTCTGTAAATTTGTGGTGCTGTATGTGATCTTTTTTTGTTTTTGTTCCTCCTTCCTGTTTTTTTTTTTACAGACTTATTCTGGCAATTGGCAAACCGTTGCAAAACAGGGCCTGTTGCAATTATTGCAGTACATGCATTTACAATTGCAATAATTACTCTAAATTGAGTTTTGGAATTCAAAATCCATTTATTTTAATTTGAAACAGTGTCATTTCATGCTTTCCTATCCCATTTTTAGGTTGCCGCCTGTCCGTCTCCTCGTTGTGTCTCCTGGTTCCAACCCTGCGTCTGATGTGTGCCTTTGCCTGGCGAGTGATCCAGTGTTGTAATGTCCTCCATTATGGAAAGGTGGAGGAGCTGGTGCGGTTGGTGACAGAGCTGGCTCCAGAGTTGCTGACGCCCAGAGAGAAAGTGCAACTCCTGCTCAGACTAAGGGCAAGGGTAAGACCCCTCAAACATCTGAAGTGTATTTGATTTAGGCTACGGCGTTTTAACATTTAATTTTTTTTAGGGCTGCAACTAACGATTAATCTGTTGATTATTTTCTTGATTAATCGATTAGTTGTTTGGTCTATAAAATGTCAGAAAGTGGTGAAAAATGTTGATCAGTGTTTCCCAAAAGCCCAAGATGACGTCCTCAATGTCTTGTTTTGTCCACAACTCGCAGACAGTTTCTAGTCAGAGGAGACTAGAAGTCAAACTAGAAATTATTTACATTTAAGAAGCGGGAATCAAAGAATTTTTACTTTTGTCTTAAAAAATGACTCAAACCGACTAATCGATTATCAAAATAGTTGGCGATTAATTTAAGAGTTGAGAACTAATCGATTAATATTTGCAACTCTAATAGATTTGCTAGATAAAAAAGTAATCTATGAAATATTTTACGTTTTGAACTATGACGTGTCTGTAGAAACAACAACACGTTTTAACATCGGGATCACTTAAATGAATGCATCTGAAAACTGTTCACGGACCCCCTGGCAGTGTGCCGCGGTCCCCACTCTGAGAATCCCTCTGTTCCGGCGTCTGTTTCAGATGGTGTTGGACCTGTGTCGCAGTGAGAGCACCGCTAACCTTGTGTATATCCAGCCTCACCTCACGGTCATTCAAAACCTCACAACGAGCTCCACTTGTGACCAGGAGGTAGGTGTGTTGTAATACTGAACTGAAAACAGCTTAGAGCTGTTGATTCTAAGTAGAATCTGCAGTATAAGCACCGCTTTCATGCTTCATGTCAGCTTTTCATAAATTTTGGAAAACCTATCTAAAGAGGGACACATAATTTAAAAAGTGAGTGTTAAAGCCCTTTGCAAACACGTGGCCACGACGCCATGACGGACGGCAAAATCACCGGAAGCACAAGCTAAACGGTGCGGTAGACGAGCGGAAGGTTTCATTAGTTTCAATCGGTTTAAAACAAATAACCCTAAATAAACTGTAATAATAATAATAATAACACTATCTTCTTCTTTATGGCTTCTTCTATTCAACAAGTTGTCGTGCCGTTATCGGTCGAGGTCGGGCATCTGGTAGGTGCTCACATAGAGCGGTATTTGGAGAAGTTGGATAGCAACACTTATCGTCTTCCTCCCTCCGTTCTCACGGACCTCATTAAATCGCAGAGTCTGCCCGACTTCAGTCCTCACGATCTGTACCACTATGTGGCAAACGGGGTATCCCCATACACTGGTGCTGATCTCAAAGCTGTGCGCAACTATTTCATATTAATGGACGCCCATTACATTCAATCCATTGCCAAATGAGTTCATACAAAGCTAATTAAGCCTACCAGCTTCAGAAAACTCCCTCTGTATTTCTCAGTATGG
Source organism: Gymnocephalus cernua (assembly GCA_023631565.1). NCBI lineage: Eukaryota > Metazoa > Chordata > Actinopteri > Perciformes > Percidae > Gymnocephalus > Gymnocephalus cernua. Next base: position 12,664,496 of record CM042447.1, on the reverse strand, counting down.
CAGTATCAGCTCAAGTGAAGATAATAAGAGTCAATCAGTTTTTTTTAATCCTCTGTGTTAGCACCTGCGTGGAGCGTTGTCACGTGGATGCAACAACAGTGTTGTTGTCGTTAAATAAAATTCCCCAGAAACTACACACTATAACTTTAAACAGGTTATATTATTACAAAGGTCACTGATCTGAAGGTAATTTAAATCCATGTTATTACACTCCACTTGTCGCCTTCAGCACGTTGACAAAGCTTTAGCTGTGTGTGGTAGACACTGAGCTGCTCTGTTGTAAGAGACAGAAGGGAAAGGTTGCTGAACTGTTTAAGGTCAAAGGCTGACTCTTCAAAGTCCAAATTAAGGAGCATGCCTCTTTTAACCCTTGTTGTCCCGTGAGAGGTCATTGACGTCATCGTCCATGGATCTCCACCTCATTTTGCCCGAGGCAATGATCAAAGACCCCCCCCCCCACCACCACCGAGTCATTCTTTGGAAATCAACATACATTAATTATTGTTTTCTTGGTTTGCTTTTGGCGCCACTTAACAGGAATTGGAAAATTCTAAGTCAAACTTTGTGGAAGTTGTTCATACCCTGCTCGAAGACACAGAGAAGAGAAATATGTTTTTCAAGGTAAGACGTTCTCAACACTTTTACCATAATTAGAGATGGCTATAGCAACTTGTGATTCATCAATGTATTAACACAAGTCAATATTACAGGGTTTCCGCAGGGTCTTTTAAAAGTGAAAAAAAGTCCTTTTATAAAGTGAAATTGTATTGTGTTCTAGGTCTTAAATATCAGGTTAATCAGGTCTTTATTTTCCTCTGTCCATGTAACACTCTAATGCTCATTAAATTGTTTTTTTTTTTTTTCTGGTTCGGTGGTGTTGTAGTTCTTTTTTTCGCTAGTCCAAATATAATTTGCTGTATTATGACTACAAATGAGACCTAACTTGCAACTTATATTGCAGCCAGTCGGCTTTCGTGATATTGGTGCGAGTCTCTTTCGTATTGTACCACAGACATAAAACCGATTTTATTCTGCAGCTATGGGGAAGTGCAGGTTTAGCGATACTTGGCTTGAAATGAATGAATTAAGGGCTTGATTAAAGCCAGTTGCTTACAATGTATTTGAAGCCTATCGCTTCTTATGCAAGAAAGCAATTAAACTGGGAACGTTGGGTGTACGGGCGATGGAGTCTCGTGCAAAAAGTGAGAAAGTTCTAACTGCTGTAAAGGGTCTCCAGCACTACCTCCACACTGCCTTGGCGAGACCCAACCGGCAGCTCCGCGACAATTTTTTTTTCTTAAATCTTAAATTTGACTTGGTGAAACCTGCAGAAACCCTGTATTAAGATAGAGATAGTAAGTCCTAGGGCTGCACGATATGAGGAAAATATGCGATATGCGATAACGTTGTTGAATATCGCGATAACCATGTTACTTGCGATAAATAAACAGATATTAAAGTGGACTCAGTTCTGCATTTCTGCTGCTTTCATTATTATTAGTATTCTGCTAAAATACAACACATTGCTTGTTGAATTTAAAACAAATGAAATGAAATCATTTCTAACGTTCTTTTATTGAACAAATTGAACATTGAATTGAATATAAAGGAAGCACTAAAAAAGAATGACCATTACATTTGAATGTGCAGTTTTCTACTCATATTTTCTTTCACCTAAAACAAAAATAATCAGTTTTGTGTCTATAGCGATATGTCGCAGTCTTTCGCGATGTGTATATTGCGCCGGTTGATATTGCGATGACGATGAAAAACAATATATTGTGTAGCCCTAGTAAGTCCTACCTTAAACAATTGTCCAACATAATGTACGCAAGAAGACTAAAACCAGCTGTGATCACCTTTTTTCCCCAGGAGGTCTTCCACGTCCACTATGGCCAGCAGTATGAGGCCACATTGCACACATTAGTGTGGAAATTTATCTCAAAACTGGATAATCTTTTGCCTATACCAGATATCAAACAGGTACTGTTCATTTTTTTGATTAATAAGTGCCTTTGTATAAATCTGTGTTCTCGAGTATATAACACTTTTTTGATCAAAAACATCATGCATGTCATCATTTCTAAGACCATTTTGGGATTTATTATTTTTAATCTGAGAATATGCTGAATACATAAATGTAAGATTTGATCACACAACAGGCTTTGGTCAAAGTCACTGTTACTAAGCAAGATACTGAATATTGAGCCAGGAAATGATTGACGGCGGTCTTTTTGTTGCCTGTGCAGCACATTTATCGTGTGTTTTTGCATACACGTTACAGACTGCCGAGTGGCTCAGCACTGCCCCCTCTGTCATGGAGGAATGTGGACAGCTGGTTTTGGAACCAGAGCAGCTGAAGGCGCTACTGCACTTCCACCAGCAACAGTCAGGAAGCACAAACAAACGTGAGTCATCTTTTTAAGAGTGTTGAGGAACAAAAGCAAAATAAACTCCGCTGCCCTCGGCCACCTAAACCACTAAGTGATTCACGATGTGAACATTCACCACCTTTTTAAATGTGATGGCCGACTTTGCATTTTTCAGCACTGAAATTTGTGTACAAAACATGCCGATGCGTTTTTAATGAAGAATAGTAGACAAGATAAATGACTTATCATCCATGGGTTCTTTCCATTAAAAAAAACCCACCATGGGTATATGTCACAAATCTAATTATAACACACATCCACTTACGAGTTTGTGATATCACGATGATGGAATGTTGATATAAAAATTCAAATTTAACTCTATAGCTCAGTAAATTTAATCAACTTTCAAGGCACCAAGTGTTTGCTGATGGCCTGAAAAACACTGCATTCTGCCATGAACAACAGTGTGCTTTGCTGGCACCCTGTTATCCTCAATATTCACCAAGTAGCATGAGGCTTGAATACCAATACATTTGTACTAAAGTTTTCAAGTACCCTGTGAAATTGGAAGACCCATATTTAGTAGGGTGTCTTGACTCTTAGCATTTAACATATGATGTGTGTTTTGGAACTACCTCAGATTTAATGTTGTTTTTTTTTTTTTGTTTTTTTTAAATCTCTCCTCACAGGCTACTCTCAAACTCAGAATATGTTTTTGCCGAGGCTGTCTCTTCGTCACAAACCAAACTCGAGGCAACTCGCTTCAGAGCAACAGGCATCGTCTACAGACGACACAGATGATGGACAGTCTGATTACAGCGAGGAGAACCAAAGTAAAGATGAACTGGCTCTGGAGGACCGCAGAAAAGGTGACGAAGTCCTGAAGTTGAAAGAGCAACAAAGCGATGACCGAACAGCAGCACACTGCTCAGGTGTGTTCATTTGTTTAAATAACTGTTAGTGATATTTCAAGGATTGATTTCACAGATTGAAAGAAATTGAGGGACTTGGTACTTGGAAAACATAAAACGTACATAAAAACACTGCCATTCCAATAAATATCTATATTGTTTTTGCAGCCCTTTTACTTTCAGATTTAAACAATCACATGCCTTTAGGACTGCACACCTGCTCTTTGTGTCCCTACTCTGACAGCCAAGTGTCAGGTCTTCTGCAGCACATCAGGAAGGCACATCTGAGTCAGGAACCTGGGTCGGCCAACGTCCTTCAGAATGTAGACACTGAAAGATGCACTCCTGAGACACCGCCCTTCCACTGCGACAAGTGTGAGAAGAAGTACGCCTCGAGGGCGTCTCTGACCGTGCACCGCCGGATCCACACGGGCGAGACGCCGTATTTGTGTTCGCACTGTGGCCGGGGCTTCAGAACTTCAAGCGGCCTTGATTTTCACATTCGCATACACACAGGAGACCGGCGCTATAAATGTCCCATTTGCGGGAAGACTTCAATCCAGCACATGATGAGACACATGCGGATGCACAGAGGAGAAAAGAACTTTCTGTGTACAGAATGCGGGAAAGCTTTTCTCACCTCTGGGGAGCTGAAGCTACACATGAGGTCTCACACGGGCGAGCGCCCGTACACGTGCAAAGACTGCGGGAGAGGTTTCATAGCAAAGTGCCTATTGACGGTTCATATGCGGCGTCACACGGGAGAGCGTCCTTACAGATGTTCAGTTTGTCCGAAGTCCTTTAAGACTTCGAGAATGCGGAAAAGGCACATGATGATCCACTCAAACAACAAGTCTTTCCAGTGTTTAAAGTGCGGTAAAATCTTCAGGCATGAAGACACTTTCAAGATGCATGTTCAGACACACGATTAAAAGTAGTGGCTGGTGTTTTTATACAACAATTGTAAAATATTTGTATGTCATTCTGGTTTAAACAGTGCAACGTTCAGTTTGGCCAAGCAGTCTGATTTATTTTTTTTTATTTTTTAGATATTCCCATATCATCTGTAAACCAGTATTGACCCTTCTTGTATATCAGCAAGGCTCTAATAATCAATTTACATTTACTGCATAAAAATATACCTCCCTTAATGCATGGACCATTATTTTCTGAAAACTATGCAAAGACATTCCAAAAACATGGCACACAAATTATTAAGGGTTCTGTGAGCTACAGAAGTTGTTGTTATCCCATTGCAGCATGGGAATTGTAGGATCTAGTGTTTTGGTGTTTTAGCCAAACTCTGAGCTAAAAGTCACTGCACAGATTTTGAATATATATATATATTTTTTTTGTGAGTCTCCCCAAGTTAATTAAAATGCAATGCTAAATCACTGGAGTGCTCCTTTTTTAAAAGGTTGCTGCCTGTTTGTCTCCCCAAGATACACAATGTCCTCCTGGCATATGTGCGACCGTCCTGTGTCTTGTCCCACGGCAGGGGCAGCATGTCAGGAAGGCCTATCAAGGGTTCTCCAACCAGAGCTCTTAGCAGTAATGCCAACGCAAAGCCAGAGCAGGCCCCGTAGTGGTTCACCCACCGAGATAAGTAGAAGGTGCCGGAACAGGTGAACAGACCTCATTGTCATGGCCAGGCCTGCCCCTATTATTCCACACAGGAGGATCGACACACACACAAGCACACACACACAAGCAAGTGCTCCCGTACCAACCAGTGAAATGTAGAAAGGGCAAAGATGCTGAAGGGCAATTGGCAAAATCACACCAGACATTAAGCACAAATAATGCAGGGTGTGTAGAATACATCAGCTACCAGTTATACAGTATTGTGGCCACAGAGAACACCGTTCTGTTTGTCTTGTTTTCACACAGATGCACACTTCTAACATTGTAGACTCATTACTTATTTCAGCTACTCTTTTTGGCCTAGGTTTCTCCTACTCCTAGTACTGCCTGCTTCTAGTATGACAGAACTGCTTATTCCAAGATGGCAAAGACAATGACAAGATAGTTAAATCTAAGAACTGGCAGATGGTGCTGCTGCCCCAATGATGAGTGACAGGATGCCAAGGATTGGGCATAACACTGCTCCAGCATAGCAGGTGATCTGAAGTATTTCAATTCCCAACCACAGAATTATGTAATTTACCCTTTTTGCCTTAAACGTATATCAACAGACTTTTGTTGCAGCTGACACCGCTCATTCAACACTGTTACCATCATACTCTCTGCACGGTATTTACTCCTCACTGCCACTGACCCCGACCTCTTACAGTGTCACTTCTATGCTGAAACATGAGGCAGTCGGCAGAAAATCGCTCGCCTCTGGTTTGACCCCCCCCCCCCCTTCTTCCTCCTCTGGACTGGATCTTATAGAGCCAGCCACACTGACTCAGAAAGCCAGCCCAAAGTGAGCTCACTGGGTAAGTCTGCTGCTGTTGACATCCATATGACTACATGGGATTGTTGAGGCTGCTTAGTCATTCAAGTCATTTGCTGTAATGACTTGACCCCGTCTGAAAAGGAGCACAGCTGAATGGAGCTCAATGAATAGAAGACCATATGGGAATATGGGTTAATGTAGTGCTGGAAATGTGAGAAGCATGAATGATATGGAAAACAACTGACTGTGTTAGAATTATATGTTATGTTGAGGTTCACAAGAATAAATGCCTTAAAATACAACTTAATTTAAATCTGCATTAACTTGCTGCAAACACTACACGTTTAAGTTGCTATAAAGATTTTTTCTCTTTCATCGTTCACATTATAACTAACGGCCTATTAAAGACCACCGCACTGCCAGACCAACGCTTTATAACCTCCCATTTGTTTCTCATCCACCTCTAACAGAGAATTACGATTTCCTGAACTACACATAAAACACAATAGTCACTGCCCCCGTTAAACAAAATACCGTCTACTCAGCGGTTTCCAAATGTGTCACTAACCTCATATTTAATGAACAAGCAATTATAAACAACTCAGCACTCTGACACAATCCACCATCTGTCCTCAGTTCTGAATTACGATGCAACGTCTCAGCTAAATCTAACAACTCAGGGCGTATCATCGACCACATTAGCGGGTCGGCTGACACTGTCTGGACTAAATAATTTGGAGACTTTGCAAGCCCCCCCACAGTGATGTTTACACCAGCAGTTTACTTTCAGAGCTTGGCTTTTTAAGTGGACAACTTGAGACACCCAGTATTATAAATCTTGTATTTGCAGAAGCCTCCAAAAGCCTCTTCATCTACAATGCCACCTCCACAATATTATTTTTGAAGTATCTAACATCAAAAATAGATGATTTGTAACAAAACCTCAAAGTTCCCGTCCTACAGAAGTGAAGTGATTCAGGATCATGCCATTGCATTGAATTCAGTTCCTAAAATGTTTTCAGGTACTAGCAGGGCGGTTTTGTTTAAAATTACTACAAGCTGCTGTAATTTCAAGAACTTTAAGTCAGTTATTTCTAAGATCAATTGGATCTTATACTTTTAAAACAGTACAGCAATAAAACTATTTACCACTCAAATGCAATGTATGTATATAATTCATACGAAATTAAGCACTTTTTAAACTTTGAAGGTTTTTTTTTGTCCAGCTTTAAGTTATTGACACAAGACATACAAATTCATGACTTCCATACTCAACGGCAAACTTCTCTATTGACAGCTTTTATTGTGTTACACAATATGTGAACAGCATATCTACAAAATAATGAGTAAAAAAATGTATAAATTCCTCGTTAAGAGCTCAATGTCTTTTTTTATTTGATGTCCATGTTTGGAGAGGGGGGGGGGGGGGGTATGAGGTGACACCAAACTCTGAAAAAACACTGTGGTCCGAAATCTCATCCTTGGCAGGGGTGGAGCAGTGGATCCCTGGAAACATCATCTGGAGGCCTTGCCGTTTTCGTGAACATCCATCCTGTAGGATGAGAAAATGTCAAGTCTGATTAGGACATAGGAAGCAAATTTGCACACATTCAATGCCAGAGGACTATTACGCCCAGAAAGTGACAGTTGATGGATATTTCTCACACACACACCCATTCTCGTCTTTGAGCTGCTGGTACAACTCAAACTTGTTGTTGACGGAGCTCACTCTTCCGACAAACTCTTGGTGCTTCCTGGAATTGGCTACAGTGATGCGATTGCTCCACATGGTGAGGAGCGAGACGGGACCTGAAGCAACAGTGAGACAAAGCCACAGATGAACACACACACACATACCCAGTAGGGCCCGAGTGATAAGTCAGAGTTGGTATTGGCTGGAATAAGCTCTCATTGGCACAGGCTCATACAAGTGGTTATCAGTGCTTTTCTGACACTTGTCTGGCCGGTTTGTCAATGATTTCCTGAGTGGTTTCTATTACCAGGAGAAAAATAAAGTATAATAGTTGGTACCTTTTGCTCTCTCTGGAGGCTGAACCTCCTCCGTGCACAGGCGCGGCTTCTTGTTGAGCGGCTCTGGAGAGTCCGGGGAATCCTTGATCACCTCCGACTCCTGCTCTTCTTTATCCAGCAAACCCTTTAGTCTTCAGGTTAAAAAAAATAAAATAAAAAAAAAGGAGGTGTGGCATGAGAGACTAGAAAGTTTAGGGACACATTCCAATCCAAAAGCCACGGTAAAGATTATTTTCGCTACTAAATTTAGGTTATTTACAGGAATGATTACATAGACATCCGAGCACCACTGACCTCTCCGACTCCTGCCAGCTTTTGTCGTCTGTGTCCTTGCTGCCATTTTTCTCCGTCTTGTCTTCCCTCTCCTCCCTCTTCCTCCCTCTCTTCTTCCTCTCCTCCTCCTCGGGGGGTTTGCTGCGGCAGGCGACGATGCAGTCCAACACCCGCTGGTGTCTGTCAGTGGCTCCGGCGTGAGTTTTCACTAATGTCTCCAGCTCGTTCCACATTATACGATACTGTTCATCTCTGGGGGATTAACGACGACAATGCAGAAACATTAGTGATTGTTTACTCTCATGAATTGTGATTTCTTTTTTGGGGGGGGGGGATTAAATACCTCTTGGGGCCTTTGCCTCTGGATCCCACGGTGGAAATAGGGAGAGGGTCGTTCTTTCTCTCCATGTCTACCAGGTTGTAAACGGTCTTCTGACATGTCAGAACGTCCTCCTCAGACAAAGTCTCTTTCACTATCAGGTTAGCTAAGGGAACCACCTAGTGGAGGAAAACAGTAAGACACAGGGAATGAAGGAGGATGATGTGGGCCAACAGGCAGAGGAGGCGTAGAAACAAGGGAAACGGCATGGTCCAAATTCAGTATATATTTTGGAGCGTGATGAGAACTTCGCTTGTATGATAAAAGTCTTTGGCAGATGGGAATAAGAGTGAAATCTAGAAGAAGTATTAGTATCGCTGCATGCTGCTCACTCACTGCCTGCATGTTGAAGATGGTTGTCTGGGAGATGATCATTGGCCAGTATCGAGTGTGGCGTTCCAGCTGAGCTTTGGCCCTCTCAGCTGGTAGTTTCCCCGAGGGATCATGGGAAGACTCTGAAACGGGCATGAGCCGGTTCTCCCTCATAAATTCACCAAAATCCTGAAACAGAAAGGAAAAAACCATTTGAAGATTTTTATTTTTTTATTTTTTATGTATGTATATTGCAACACAGTGGGTGTGAGCTAAACGTACAGTGATGCGGTAGTCTGTCACTCGGCCGCCACAGCCCTCGCTGATGGAGGGCGGGTCCTCCAGGGTGGAGCGGTTGCTGTTGAGCACGTGCAGGAAGATCTCGCCTCCGTGGCTGCTGAGCATGTGGCTGATGACCTTTGACCCCGACTTCCTCGGCTGCTCCAGCAGCACCGATCGACCTGTGGTCAGGTGGGAAGAGAAGTGGCCGACCAACAAAGCCAAACCGTTAAGTCTGCAGATCAATTCAGGGCAAGGAAATGTTGGTGGTCACAATGAAATGTCAATTAAGAGGCTTGATAAAAGACGGATTAAAAAGAGGCTTTATCCAGCTTACCGTTGAGGAGAAAGTTTGTTAAACATGACGAGGGACGACTGTTGACATCTGTGGGGGAGATGCGATAGGCTCCTGTACAGTAATGCAGCTCTGAGGGGGGGGGGGACAAATAGATTGGGTTAGTCAATGCTGCAATGAATAACTGTTCTTCACAATACACCCTCAATGCCTAAAAGGGATATTTTCCAAAAAAAAAGGTTAATGCAGTAAATCTTTTTCTGAATCCCAACTTCAAAATAAAAGTTGCAACAAAAATCTAAAATGTAATGGCTAAAGGATGAAAAATGGGAAAAATGTCTCCCTGAATGGTGTTTAAAACTTAAAACCCTTCTTATCAAATGGCAAATAAGATCGTCAGCTGTTTTTGCCTATACTGTACCTATGCTGTTGGTTCGTGGAGTGCACCATTTCAGTGTAATTGTCTCTTTGAGTCCATTTTCTCGAGTGCTGGTGCCGGCCATATGCAAGTCTCCTGCGTGACACAAAGATGACATAGGAATTGTTCATTCCTGACGATAACAAGGATGTCGAAGAATCTGCAGCCCGATTTCCTAACATGGTGCTCATAATTCAAACAGATCTGCTTTGAGCACAATTTATTTATTTAGGTTATTTAGGTCAAACTCAAATGCCTCGTTTTGCTTGATTTCTTTGTTCAAACAGTACTTACCGCTTTTAAAGAACTCCAGGTGGGCGTCTCTGTGATGCAGGAGCTCAACGTCATAATTGGCCGACGTGTTGGCGTGCTGCTCTTCCTGTCCATCCGCAGAGAGAATAACGAATACAGGTCAGTATGAAGTCGGCTCCTTAAAATGTGCCAACTAATACACGCACGCACGCACAAACCCACACACGTTAACACTGCTGATTTCATGTTTCAAAGGCTAAATGATAATGAACAAAGTAAAAAAAATAAAAATAAAAAAAAGAGCTCTCTGGGTGACAAGTACGTTTTTTTCTTCTATTCACAATTAGAGACTAGTTATTTAACGTAAATGTCCTTAAATTCACACAAAACACCGAGCCTACGCTTGTTTGACATTAATCATGGATTCCCGATCTTACAAAACCAGCTCTATATAGTTTGGGCCCAAGTCCAAAAATGGGGCCTGGCAACTGCTGATCTAAAAACTTTTTCTTTAAATCATAAGTTTTGAATTTAACAACTTTCTACACCTAGAAAAATTGCAGTTTTAGGACAGCTAAAAAAAAGGTAGAATCATGTTTGAAAAACTAGTTATCCAGACAGCACAATGGACCACACCAAGACACTGAAGGGGGAGTGAATGGGAACCGATGGGGGGGGGGAAACAGAGACAAGTGGGAAATTTGGACAACTTTTAAGGCGTAACAACTGACAGACACTAACAGTATTTGATAACTCAGAAGAGGCAACACTGGTTAAAGATGTTTGGACACAAAGACAGATGAATGCAACGTTCTTATTCTGCATTTTATATCGGCCTTTGGCTGACATTGTTTGATTTTCCCAGAACAATTTTTAATTATTTTAAAAACAAATGGTGAATCAGTGTAGTTGTAACATTATTTAATAATAAAACATTTTTAAAAAAAGTTAAATTTCAGGTGTGCAGGCGTTATGCTTTTCAGCAGACCGCAAACTCTGCATTCCCTGGGTGTCCACATAAGACCAGAGTTGCCTGTCCTTCACTGGAGCCTCAGCAGCAAAATCTAGAGACCAACCGTCACATCAAAACAAATTAATGACACTGTAATGTAAGCCTGTTGCAAAAGTAGAGCTCAAAACATACATTGTACACTACGTGGTGTAAACTCTGACCCCTTCCTCACTTTGATGTGTGTGTGATAAGAGTACTAACCTGGTCGCAAACATTTAATGTGGGCTAGCAAAACAGAAAATACAGCATGAAACCAGCAGCAGAGTCACAGTCAAATCAACATGCAGATGAGATAAACAAAAAAAAAGATGAGACTGTAAAGTTTCATGAGTATTTATCGATGAGGAAGGGCTCGTAAAGATTAAGCAAGCAAAACATAGTGTGAAGGCAAGTAAAAAAAAAAAATTAAAAAAAAAAGGGAGCGGTTCACTGCATTCTGGACATGGAAACACTTGTACTAGCATAAAAAGAAAACAAAAATATTTCAAAAGTTTTATGTGAGTTTTAATCGTGGCGAGGCATGTGCAAGGGCAGACGATGGGCAGGAAGCCCCTTACCTTCATGGGGATGTTTGTTATGGTGGTGGAAGCCAAGTCAAAGTGCTGCTGGACCAGGATGTTGAGTTTGGTGGCCAGGTGCCGCCCTGCACGGACACTGTGAACCTCGCTGGTGAGCAGAGGGGAGATCTGAGAAAACGAGGGAGGAAAGTGCGGTGAGAACTAACAGCTGTGGCACGGTGCTAGCATTAGGTGTCATGTTATCACACGACCTCATGTTCAAAGTCTTCCTGTAGCACCCACCTCTTTCTTTGGTCGGTCAGACACCAGCGCGTCATCACCCTGTGGGTGGATGTGAATTAGAACCAGGTCACACTGCTGGATGGCCATCAGTCTAAAAATACACAAGTTGGATAGAAAAAAACACAAAAAAAACAAATGAGTCATCTCTACAAGAGTCAATCTCTACAAAAACACTGATGTTGTATGCATAAGAGAAAGTTATCAATTCTGTATTTCAGCCTATTTGAACCTATTTCAACCACATTCAAATCATAATCATTTTAACAAACGAGTGACATTTCTTTATACATCATCTGATACTGACCTGTCTGAGCCTGCTGCCAGCTTGTTTTGCTCTAAAATAGTTTCCTGAATGCAGTCTTCCAACATGCGCACGTGAGTATCACTGCATGACAACACACAAAAAGAGCAATGCATTAGCACGATCTTAAATGACATAACATATACCCAAGAGCTTCTTCCATAAATATGAACTATTAAAGTAAATGATGACCATAAGATAAGACCATACATATACACATACAATACATGTAAAGTACAAAACAGTGACAATGTAACAAAAGTTGCTGAGAGGCATATGAATCTATCAACATCTGGTCGCTGGCTGCTGTTAATGTTCTGCCGTGTTAATGCCAGTGTTCACCTTTTAGCATTGGTTAGGCAGATAATACGACCCCTATTGGCAACTCTCTCAGCTGTGTCCATCAGAGAGGTGCGCCTCTCGTGCTGCAACTCGGTGATCTTGCATAACGACTCCACGGCAGCAACCAGCCCGTGCAGGATGCTGCAACACTCTGGGTCCTCGCGCGGGTTTGGTGGCCCAACAGCTGCCAGAGCTGACATGAGCTGCCAGACAGGAGGAGAAACTGCATAAACATGTCGCAAGTCCAATTCTGAAGAAGACCTTTGCAAACATGTGGGTCACTGGTGTTTAAAAGTTGCACTTTCTCAAAATGTGGAAAATTGGAGCTGCTGAAAAGGTAGCTTGAACAATGCAATGATAGTCACTGTATGACCTACTGTATACTAACAGTGATATTATATTATTGTTACTATGTGACTGAGTTTTTGTGTGCAGCGGATTACCTCATGAGTGCTCTGGTCTTCCTGCCTCCAGCTATTCAAGATGTGGAACTCGGAATCACTCACAATGTAATTAATCTGTAAAATGAAGAGGTGACAGAAAATGTTGCCATTGGTTCACTATAACTAAAATTGACGAACACTTTCTAAGCATATCTTATGTTGGGTTTCTGCAAATTGAAATCAACTATCTGTTGTTTTTTTTTGTTACATTACTTAGGTGAAACCAATGGTGGAGAACCAGCTTGACCTAATTTCTGCCCGAGTTAAAAACAGGAAGCGTACAAGTTTGTGCAGTGGATAAACATCGTAGAGGATCCGGCAGTACTCCATGGAGCACTCCACAGCACAGGTCCACAGGGACTTGGACACAGGGGCCAACGGAATAACCCCTTGACCTCGACTCTTCGTCAGCACGTCGCACTCCACCTGCTGACGACTCGACTCTGCCATGTAGGGACAGTGGTCCACCACAAAGACGGTCTTGTGAGACACTGAGAACATCTTCATTTTGCAAAATCTGCAGTGAGTAGCCTCCTGATCTGTAGGATAAAAGAAAAAAGTACACCAGCGTGAGATTTAAATACATATACACACAGCCTTACATAAATCCTGCATAGAAGTTAACACCTAACTAAACACCACAACAAAACAATGCCTGGGTATACAGCATGCTGTAGGTGTAGCGTTACCTGTAGGACAGCGGTCACATTTACATTGGATAAACATAGGAACATTGTACAAACATTATATATTCATAAAACGTATATTATTTTACAAAATATACCACCACGTCATTCACATTTATTGGAATAATATGTATGAATAATATTATATTTAAATTATTTTTTCAAGTGCATATACTAGGAATGTATCCTCTGCATTTAACCTATCCCACTAATTAGAAGTGGGCAGCTCGGGGACCAGTCCCTGGTACGTAAAGGGCAATGGCAGAAGTTACCTAGCATGTAGCTAGCTATGTCTTTGTGGTGGTAGGTATCAGCAGCACCCACGCGAACATAGTGATAGCATGCAAACTCCACACAGAAAGGCCCTGCCCGGGACCGCGGATTGAAACGAGTATGCTAAAAGTATTACTTGACGTGGTTGCTGTTGGTGGATACATAGCTACATCAACTGCCACGTTTAACATTTCTAAATATTGCCTGATGGTCAGCGAATGTCAACTCACCTGGGGAAAAAAAAAATTAAAATGGTCCGAACCGGCTGTAAACCGGGGTTGATCTAGTTAGGTTAAGTTTCGACCAATAAACGGACTATCTGACTACCGAACCAGAATTAGTCTCAGGACATGCTATTTGCTAATAACTCAGAATCGTTAGCAAGCTAACATGACAGACGTTAACTGTTACTTGCTAAATGAGCATGTCGCTGGCCGCCGCGTTAGCCTTTTAGCTAACACAAGTCGGAATCATTGTTCGCAGATTCACGCTTATTAATAGCGTCATATCGTTACAAATTCACCCATTATGGTATTTTTTGTAATACTAAACGGAATGTTTTATATTTGATCCACCTCCAGGTGATCGTTACCTAACTATTTTACACACTTGGAATGACTGGCACAAACAATACAATACACTTTAAAACCGTGTCAAGCTAGCAGGTTTGTTATTGGCGGAAATGGAAATATGTCCTTCTGTGTTCCGTCACCGTTTTCCTCCCCCTGATCACGGAAACCTGGCCCCTGGTTGCTTTTTTTAACTGTCTACTGCTGGACCGCATATACATGATATGTATCTAGCTTTATCTATGGCTGGACAGTACTGTTAAATGGTTCCTGACCCCATTTGTTACTTGGAGATTCGGCAAAAAAAAGAAAGTAGTTTTTTTATGTTTACCTGTTATACAGCAACGGATCGAAACTTGAAATATTGGATTTAAGTTGGCTTCGCCCCAGGCATACATGTTATAATTACGGGCGGAACAAAAATATTTTTAAAGTTTCAACCCGCCGCCGCTGTGCTAGCTATATGTGATTTCCATACTCATACTATTTCACTCACTTACATGTTTTACATGTTCAAGAAATAAATTGTGCTATGTTAACACAATAACTTCGGCAAACAAAAACAACAAAGCTACTAAAATTGTAAATATGCTCATGTATTATATTATTAATGTTTTTCTCGTGTTTTAATTTTTTGTTGTTTTGTGTATCTGGTTGGAAATAAGTAAAGTTGTTCATTTGCGTGACGCTAAAAATATATATATATTTAAAATAAAGGAAGGAAGCAGTAGGTCAGTGATGGCGCTGATCTTGCCAAACATCTCGCACTATTATCTTCAAAATGTGCGGTTTGTTTTGGAGAATGTTACGTACAGAAAATAATATAAAAGTAATATAGGCCTACATTTTTCCACCCCACCCCACATACACTTCGATGCCACATGCATGAAGCATGAACTTCTTCAGAGGAATGAAGTGGGCGTACCTTCATCTGTCAAATGTGGCTAAACTACGGCACCCTCCTCCTCCTCCTTCTTCTTCTCCGCCTCCTGCGACTCCACCCGTATGATTTTCTAGTCTCACAAGTCTCAACTTGAGCAAATCTTTATGTGGCCGAGTAGGCTATGTTGGGAAATAAAGTAAGAATGCGCGGAGGACGAGGCTGCGCTTTAAAGCCATAGTAATAGGCTACAGCAGGCTGTCGGTAAAGTAAAGTACAGTTTAGTTGTTTTCGGTAATGTGACTGGAAGCCCCCCCGACAAGGACTATGAGCGATAACGACATCTTCGAGATGGACTCCGTGTGTGAGACTGACATCGACATGATAGACGAGGAAGTTGGTAAAAGAACAGAACTTTGAGATTTGTTTTGTCTTTGGTGTGCATGTGTTGGTTTATGCGCGCTGTTTGAATTTGATCACAGTTATCTACTGTAACGTTACATGTTGAAATAATACATCCATTATTATGCCATAATCTAAAATGTGCCATACTCACCTCTGGGACAGTTACAGTAGCATGTACCAACCTACTCATTCATCACTGGGCCTACCCAATAGAGATGCCTTAATGGGTGTAACCCCCTCCCACCCCCCCCACCCCATTTCTTTTTTTTTTCTTGAATATTTTTCTTTTCTCCCAACTTTTTTCACTACACTTCAGATGAAAATACTCTACACTCCACTACATCTATTTGAAATTAGGTTAGTGTCATACATTGATTTTTATATACAAAACATAGGCTATGGTCAATTAAAAAATGCAGTTTCATTGACTACTCATCTGTGTTTAAAGTAGCCTAGTTTAAATTAGCTTCAGCCAATAGAAAATGACACTGAGACGTAGACCTGGGCAACATATCGATATTATATCGATATCGTGATATGAGACTAGATATTGTCTTAGATTTTGGATATTGTAATATGGCATAAGTGTTGTCTTTCCCTGGTTTTAAAGGCTGCATTACAGTAGAGTGATGTCATCTTCTGAACTTACCAGACTGTTCCAGCTGTTCTATTATTTGCCTTTACCCACTTAGTCATTATATCCACATTACTGATGATTATTCATCAAAAATCTCATTGTGTAAATATTTTGTGAAAGCACCAATAGTCGACACTACAATATCGTTGCGGTATCGATATCGAGGTATTTGGTCAAAAATATTGTGATATTTGATTTTCTCCATATCGCCCAACCCTACTGACACGCACCATTACACTGCCTTATAAGGGGCTTTTACTTTTGTGCTTTTTTTTTTTTACGAATTGCATGGTTCATGATTTCCCTGTCATGTTTAAAGACCAGATGGTAATAGAAGTAAATGATCAAAAGCAATGAGGAGTCTGTTGAACAATCAGATCATCCCCGATGCATGTGTAGCAGAACAGCTGTGGAGGTGTGGTGCACACATTTTTCGAGAGGACCCAAGCTCGCACCACCATTTCTGCAATATTCTAAATACAGATAACAGATGTTGGGCAATCATCCGTTTGAAAGGAACCGCCCAAAACAGAGCCCTTCTGATTATTTCATAAATGTCTGATGTGGGTCATTAAAGGCTAGAATTGATGGCATCTCTCCACACTGTTTTGTTGCTTACATTTCTTACATTCCTGACGCTAAAATCTGAAACGGCAGCTTAACTTTGGAATAGAGTAACCATAGTGTTAGAAACCTACACCGGCAGTACAGTATGTTGCAGTGTCTGTACAGCAGCTGTCAGCCCCTACACATGTCCTTTATGGGAAAGATTTCTCAATACAATAAGCTCCTTTGAGTCTTGTCTTGTCCATAATCGAATACTGTCTAGTAATGCATGCATTTTTTTTACTCACAGCTCAGTGAGAGACAAATGGTCCTTTGGGTTAACTTTAACAGTCGTGAGAAATATGTGGAAGGTCGTTGGCCATATGGAAATGACCAATGCTTTTCACTCTGGATCACAAAGGGCATGCCAAAGTGCACTTTATTTAATTGAGCCTTTTCATTTGTTATGAATTATTAACGTTCACACTTTGTTGCAGCCTTTGATGCCGTGATAACAGCAAAAAAAAGTCACTGGCTATTTTATTTCAGTTCATAGTTTGTTTCATGTGCAAAATGAACACTATTGGCGATACAGGAAATCAGAACGTGTACCCAACACATTGGTGCAGTAAACCGCGTAGATCTGCCAGGGTTACTGTAGGTCAGTGCATATTTTGAGAGAGCTAGGCACTAACTGCTGATACTTAGCCAAGATATCATGGCTGATTCTGTTCCTGTAAAAGGAATTACACTCTACTTCTATCAATTGTCAAAAAAAATGCCCCAGTGTTTGATCCAGAAAGCAATTTCCTGTCAGAGGATAAGAAGGACACGATGTTTTCCTTTAGATTAAATACAATGTGTATCATGCATCTTCATGCTGCACAAAATTAAATTAAATTAAATCCAGTTTGGCACAGCTGTTTCTGTTAAAGAATTATGTTGGTTTGTTCTGCCTTTATTCTTTTGTGTGTTTGACATGGAAGATATTCTCTGGAGAGGAAGTGAGATGTTTGCTGCAGGCAGCTTGTGGCCATTCAATGTTTATCAAAAGAATCGTACGTACTGACTGTAGGATACAGAGGCTTCCTGACAGGATTTCTGTTGGGTGTAACGACTCAGTAGCCGTTGCACATTTGATTTATTCTACACACTAAAGTAGTTACAGTAGAAAATAAAAAAATCTAGGTACGATAGTGTGACCTCTAGCCAGCAGCAACCAACTAAAACACATTGATGAGACCCATCATACAGACACATGATACAGCTTACTGTGAGGGTTGATGTTTATTTGTTTATTTGTTTATTTAACAGGATCCCCATTAGCTGACGCCGAAACGACAGCTAGTCTTCCTGGGGTCCAAAGACTACATACAAAACCCAATAATTGCAGTCACAATTACTCACAAAAATATCATATATAATTACACATAAAAGAACAAAAAGAAGTAACAATACAAGAAGTACTGATTAAAATAATGATAAAATAATGCAAAACAACATAGCACATAATACAACCTCACTTAACCAATCCAGACGATATTATGATGTTGAAAACAAATACATTCTTAGTCTTTTTTTGAAACCAGATTTTCCCTTAATTTCACGAACCCCAACTGGAAGATTGTTCCAAAGCACAATTGACCTATAAAACACGGTCCTCTTCATAGAGTCAGATTTGGGTAGGGGTAAAGAAATCTGTCGACTATTCGCCCCTCTTGTGTAATGTGAATGCATATCTGAATAGTAAATTATATTGTCATAAAAAAATTTGGGAATCCGAGTGTTAATAATTCTATGAAAATATACTAACATATTAGCGGATAGTCTATGCTTGACCTCCGGCCAAGCAATGATGTCAGTGTAAACAGGCAGATAAATAGTAAGCAGCTGTTAATACATTTATTTATCTGGTTCATGTCTCATGTCAAAATACTGCTGGACTTTTGTAGAATAGCAAGCTTTGACTGTTAGCCTGGCAGAGGACTCTTCTGAAGGAAAATCTCATTTGATTATTTGAACGGTGATTCCACAGTGAAAGTTTCCCAGTGTGTTACTAAGGCCAGTGTTTTGAAAACAACATCTGTCTTCAGTTAGGTTTGTCATAGCTCTTCGCTTTATATGGAAAAATTACAGGACTTTCCATATTGGATGTAATGTCATCTGTTTAGTTAAAAAAAAGGGGGCTTTATAATGTAATGAGGCATAAACAATGTATAAAGTAGCTGATGATATTGTTTTTGTTTGTGGTCAGTAGTGTGAATACTGAGTCCAGATTTCTTAATGCATATTTGCTGCAGTACATGCTGTTAATGGGCCGTGTTGACCACACTGCATTAAATGGAGGCGACCCATTTCTTCCTTTTCTTTCCAGGGAGTAACATAACATTGTGGTGAGTGTGCAGTTGTGTGAAAGACAGTACAAAAAAAAAAAAAAGCTGCAACAACAGCATGAGGTTTGGTAAGACGGGCTCGTAAAAGGAGGGTCACTGGTTCCAACCCCCGGACTGTTTTGGAAATGAGTAACAGTAACACTTTGTGCTGCTTCAGTGGGCACCTCTGAGGCAATACATGAATATTTTCCTGGTGAGCGTTTGACTATAGGAATGTAAGAATGACTGGGGATGTGAAGGGCTTGTGAATGTCAGCTGGCACGTAAAGATAAAACAAGGCAGCCATGCTCAAAGCTCTGGGGAGGCAGTATAGGCACAGTGGCAGTCTGATAACAGTATATCAGCTGCTATTCTTTATAATTTATGTAAACACATAACTTCACTGTGTCCTACTTGCTGTGCTGAAGTTGGTAGAGCTGCAAAGATTAATGGATAAGTTGTCAACTATTAAATAATCACCAACTATTTTGATAATCTATTAATCAGTTTGAGTCATTTTTTTTAATGAAAAAAAGGTTAAAAAGCTCTCATGTAGTTTCTTCACTCCAAAATACAAATACTGATGGACATTTTTCACCAAAAGACCAATCAACTAATTGATTAATCGAGAAAATAATCAACAGATTAGTCGACTATGAAAATAATGGCTAGTTGCAGCCTAGAAGTCAGAAATACCAGATTTTGCCCCTACAATAATAACTGTTTACAAGGCTAGTGCAATATCAATCATCTTGAAAATACAATAGATTTTAACATAAGAAGCTGCATCCAGACTAGTTTATTGATAGCTTGACAGATTGTTTTAAGAGGATGGAAGAATGAAGGGGTTCCGTCAATCCAGGAGTGGGCTTGAGTGATGGCTAGTGTGGTGGCGTTTGAAAAAATTCAAAAGTTCTTGTTGCAAGTTTTGTTAATTCCCCCCCCCCCCCCCCCCCCCCAATAGAATTACAGGGGTAATTGGTCTTACAATACATCCATTATTTTAGTTTTTTCACTTTTACTCTCGGGTGAGTAAACAGCTCACGGGTTGCTCAAGTGCCTTCACTTCTGACAAACAGACCTCAACCGACGAAGTTTGACAAATAAGCAGTAACTTTTCTCTCTGGCATTCAAAATAGTTTGAGGTGATGTGTTTTTACATAATACTACATTAGTTATGTTACATCAATCAGCACTATAATAGTGTAACTTCACTTGTGAGATATCATCATTGTGAGATATATGTGTGTGTGTGTGTGTGTGTGTGTGTGTGTGTGTGTGTGTGTGTGTGTGTGTGTGTGTGTGTGTGTGTGTGTGTGTGTGTTGTGTTATGGTTGTCTAAGCTACTGGATGCCTAAAATTTCCCTCGGGATGAATAAAGTATCTATCTATCTATCTATCTATCTATCTATCTATCTATCTATCTATCTATCTATCTATCTATCTATCTATCTATCTATTTAGATCATACAAAGATAAAAATGTTAAACTTTTATAAATTATGGAGTTGTAGAAGATGATAGTAACAGTAAAAGTAAGATCAAGTCTTTGAACAATAAATGTTATTGAAATTATTACTCTATTAAATAACTATACACAACCATAAAACAAAACTACATCAAATGTAATATACTGTACATACAAATATGTATAAAATATCTGCCAGGAAATGTTGTATTTTATTAGTTACTGCATTTCCTTTTTGCATACATGCAGCTAATGATACATCTGTGATAACAGCATTATCACCGTCGAGCTCAAGCAAATATCCATCTAGTTTTGGGTTTCTTTGTTTGTTATCATGCCTGTATTCCCATTTATGTGTTTGTTCTTATTTTCACAGTTTACCCTGAAGAGTTTTTACCAATATATCACACTTTTGATGACGGAACAACAGTCGCCAAAGCAAATCTGGTGAGTCGGCACAATAATGTTGGTGTCAGCTAAAGTAGCAGCAGCTCAATGACATGTACCCTGTGTATATGGGGTGGAGATTGACTGATTGCTCTTTTAATTAAGTTGTGATACTGTCCAGGTGCCTAGCCTACATGCAGGAAGACATATCACATGTACTGTATGTTATAAAATATAATTTGCATATATACCTGAATTTGTAACGATTACTTTGAATATTATCTTCTAAACTTTTATCAAGGCACAGCTAAAAGATGGCGGCTATTGAAGTCACTGGGCGATGAGACACCAAATCCCCACACAAAACACCAGATGTAAAATGCATTATGAAACTTATGCATGTAGTTACATACGCTTTCAAGATATTTATTTACTCTGATTGCGTGGAGAGGAAGAGAGAGAGAAAGGGCGTGTATCATAATGTCTGTTGATACTTCCTACTTGTCCTGCATAGCCCACGTCGCATATCTCTTCCCAGACTCTCTACACACAGACCTTCCTCTCTCCTCTCTGTGCAGCATGTACGGTACTATGGAGGAAGAGGAGTACGAGTATCACCCTGTAGACTTACCTGAGAAGCCTTATTTTTGCCCTCAGGTAGAGTTTGATAACAAACCAGACTCCTTATTCTTCAATGACGGTGTGAGGAGGATTGACTTCATCCTGGTCTATGAAGATGAAGATAAGAAAGATTTTGAGAAGAGGCAGGTGTTCCAGCGGCGCAAGGTAGGTCTCTCATTTTTTAAATCTTTTTCAGGTGGGTGGTTCAGTACACTGCGTCAGATTTGTATTTTAAGTATTGCGAACAGTGCTCACATAAAACTTAGTACAAAGTATTCTACTCACAAAAATAATCTGTAAAAGGTGATATGCTTTTTTTAATAGTATTTGTGAGGTATTTTTTGCCTTTATTAGATAATGTACAGTAGAGAGATGACAGGAAGTGTGGGGAGAGAGGGTAAGGGGGGTGACATGGCCACAGCCGGACTCGAACCTGTCAGCCTTCCAAATCCTGAGGCGTAGAGTTTTTGAATAAAGTTTTGGAAGCAAATCATTTGTCTTAATGAATAATGTATTTCTCTCAATGGAAGTGGTAGTTTTCTCATAAACTGCCTTGTGTGTTTTATTAAGACATATAAACTCTGTTGTTTCTGTCTATTTGTAAAGGGAGTTTTTATTTTGCAGCAGGATGACAGTCTATGACTTTAAAGAGACTGCACTTGACACTCAGAACACAAGTTAGCAGTAAACTAATGGTTGGCGTCCTGAGCAGAGAATGAACTCACACTTCACATGAAGCACTGATATGTGACGAGTTGGGAAACGGTCTGTGGAGGCAATCCCTGACCACTTTTATTTACAAAACAAATGAGTAAATTCAGTTGGTGCAAGATTGAACAGAGTAAAGTGGTCTAACTACGTGTTAGTTTAGTGCATTACTATCATAAATATTCAATATGTCACCTACTTTTTTTACACATCGCAAGTCTAGATTTCAGGGATATGTGCACAAATTAAGGACTGAGAGCTTGAGACTGAGACATAATGACATACCCAGATGTGTTGTTTGTTGCTACATGTACCGATGTCTTTCCCAATAGGTTATCCGGTGAGGAATGTGTAATAAAATGCTTAGAGCCACAGACTTTAAAAACTGTTACCTGCAGTGTTGCAACCGTAACCCTGCAAGTGTTTTTGAAATGGAGACTGTGCCCTGTGGAGGCTTAAATTATAGTTGGTAACAGTTGACAAAAGCTTAAGGGTTTAATGGGTGAAAAAATGTACTCATAAGATAGGTACATGATGGATATGTTGTTTTCCTGCAGCACTGAGTGTAGGCATGCCTTACAGCTCACAGACGCACCTCCATAGAAGCTGATCAGCCAGTTTCAGCCAGTTCCTCTGAAAAAGGCCGACTGGTAGAGCCGTTGCAAGTCCGAGCTCACAAGGCAACTCCACGTTCATAATCATCCCAAAGCAAACTAAATCCAACAAGGGATGAGGAGTGCAACAGTATCTAGCAGGCAACCCCTTTACATTGTTTTTCCAGAAGCTAACCTGGTCAAACATAAGTTGCAAACCCCTTTTTTTTGAGCTTGACAGCTGGAGGGGCGTGGTTTGTTAGGGGAAATCTACCTGAAAGCAAAGTTGGCTAAACAAACAGTGACTGTATTTGACTTTGACTTTGTCAGCAGTCTCTCGGCGGTATTTCTTAGAATGGGGCTGACATCATAGGGTCAAAAATGTATAAAGGTGTCACATTCAAGTTTGTATTCATTCGGAAAGACTGAATTGCCTCGGATGATGATGACACCAGCTAATCAAATAACTCATCCAAACGTTTCAAAAATCACTTTGATTAGCTCGTTTCTATATTATTTAAATATGTTTAATACTTGTCCATGCTAATTCAGTGCTTTTTTTGTGTTTTTCTTTTTGGTTTGGGAAAGCTCAGTTCAAAGAGCGTATTCAGGACAAGAACCTGCTTTGACTTGTGTGCAGTATCACCTCTGTGTAGTGTAAATAGTGCCTTGGTTATGGAAAAACTGTCCAAATAAATGAGCTGTGAACTCTGCCATTTGCTTTACGTAAACATAATTAAAGGTTATGTTAAAGAAACAATATTGACACATTGGATCTTATAAAGGTTATGAAGGTGATTATGTGTTGGCACCAAGTAATAGACTTCCGTGTAGATACAGATGATCACCCTTGGCAGTCCTTTGACAAATGCTCACAGTATTTACACTGCAGGCTTGGCACATAAGTCATAACTTCAGGACATCCGGTATATAAATGAAATCATATTGACCAGAGAGCATTAAATCAGAAAGCTCTTTGAAACCTTTTTTGTTTTTTGTGTGGGTTCTTCTTGTAGAGGCGGCGAGAAACCTTTGAGGCCAGCTTGATGAAGATGGGAATTGAGCTGGAGGCGACACGATCTGTAAGTAGATTACACTTTGTGGAAGGTTCTCTTACCGTCTCGCATACTTAAAGCACTCCTTCTTTGTGTTCTGCAGGTGACAGATGATAAACTGATGTATTTGAAAGTCCACATGCCGTGGGACACGCTGTGCACATACGCCGAGGTCCTGCACATCAAGCTTCCCATCCAGCCCAACGACCTGTCGTCCCGCCCCTCCCCGTGGCGCTTTTTCTCCTGCATTACCAAGTACTTCCACCCCAACGCAGACCTGATCACAAAGGAGGCAGAGTTCTTCACCGCCCCCTTTGAGAAAAAACGTCTGGAGTACTTCCACGTGAGGGACAAAGATGTCTTCTTCACTGCGGCCATGAGGAGCAGGATGGCAAGTTGTCACATGTTGTTGCAGTCTATTCAGGCTGTCTGCCACTTCTTTACATACTTCAGTTTTATTTTGAAGGATGCAGACATATGCAAACATCCTGTGCTCAACAGATTAATTGATTTAATGTTAAAGTGCACATATTATGCTTTCTGGCTTTTTTCTCTTTCCTTTATTGTGTTATATATATATATATATATATATATATATATATATATATATATATATATATATATATATATATATATATCTTTTTTGTGCATGTTATAGGTTTACAAAGTGAAAAAGCCCAAAGTACCATCTACAACAGAAAAAACTGCTCCAAACAGCTCTGTTGTAGTCCAGCCTTTACTTCAATTAAACCATGCAAACCTATTCTGGTACAACCTCTAAATACAATTATGAACCTGAAAATGAGCATAATATGAGCACTATCATATTATCAAAAGAGCAGCAGAATCATGTTTTCCAAACTGTATTATACTCTATGATTGTTATGATAATATTGTATAAACAGATTATTAGCATAAAAATAAAAACCTCATCTTTTTCCAGGCGTATTACATCCTGAGTCGTGCCCCCTATGAAATACGGGGGAACATAAAGAAGTTTGGCGTCACCAAACTGCTGGATTCTGGAGTGTACAAAGCTGCCTATCCCCTCCATGACGTAAGTTGCATCTTACAGTCATATTAGATATGGCTTATGCCTTTTTGGGGGGATTTGTAACAGTCATATTTAGCATGGTGTTAAGCTATTAGTGAACTAATAATGTACTGAACATTCATACTGGATATTTCCCTTTTGGCAATTTCAGTGCAGGTTCAATGTCAAGTCCAAAGAGGAGGGCTGCCCCAATGAGAGATACCTGCTCTACGAAGTGTGGGCTCATCCCAAAAACTTCTACAAGATGCAACCACTAAACCACATTAGGTGAACAAGAATGAACGTAAAGTAGGAGAATGACTCTTTCATGGCAGTGTTTCACTGAAAAGCCTTCGGCCCCGTTTCTTGTCAGTGAAATGTGTTACCCGTGTGTTCAAGCAGGAACAAACAAAATCCGTTTTGTGACAAAGTGAATAGTAGAGCCAAAGTAGATCAAACGTCTTCTTTTTTTCCCCACAGGAAGTATTATGGGGAGAAGGTTGGCATTTACTTTGCCTGGTTGGGTTTCTACACGAGAATGCTCACTCTGGCTGCCGTTGTTGGACTGTGTTGTTTCATTTATGGATACAAGACTCAAGAAACCAGCACCTGGAGGTACATTTCCTTGTAGATTTCAAATGTTGAACTTGTAATTAAATGATGTGTCAGATTTTGGACATTTCCCTGTCTAATAATCTCAGTTTTGTTTTTGGATGACTGCAGCAAAGAGGTGTGCGACCCTGAAATTGGAGGACAGATTGTGATGTGTCCACAGTGTGACAGAGAATGCCAATACTGGACGTTGAACAGCACGTGTGAAGCTTCCAAAGTAAGCTTTATTTTTTTTCCAACAGTAAATTGGAATTTCGAGAAAGTTTTTCTCTTTTCTACTCCCACTAACGCCGCTCAATATGCATTGGACAAAATTAAGAATTGTTGTTGTTAAAGGCAGTGTGTGATACGGTTGCAGACTTTGCATATTTACGTATGTGTGGCTGCTATTATTCACAGTGGCACAGCAACAGTTTTGTTTGGAACTGATTTGCATGTAAGCAGGATAGAACTGTGATAAGTTTGACGGCCATGTTTCTCTTTTTTTCCTATCTTCTTTTAGAAACTTTGCATATTTGATAACTTTGGAACCTTGGTGTTTGCAGTTTTCATGTCAGTCTGGGGTAAGTTGTATACAATGTCAAAAAGATGAAAGTTGGTGGCTTCTTTCAAGTTCAGCTTTCCCATAGAGCTAATATAATATAACTAATATCACTAACTTTGCGAGAAGTTTCTATTTTAGAAGTAGTCTATATCCGCGACCTTCCGCTTCCGGGATTACTCCGTTGCCGCCGGGAATTCAAATTTCTAAATTTGCCGTATGTCCTTTTCGACCGAATATCCGTTACCTTCTGCTTTCTTTTGGAATTTTAAACTCCAGTGGATTTACGAGGACTGTGGTTAACTGCTCCTCAGATCTCTGCAGGGTAAATCCAGACAGCTAGCTAGACTATCTGTCCAAGCTGAGTTTTGCTGTTGCACGACTAAAACAACTTTTCAACGTACACACGTTCCACCAAAACAAGCTCCTTCCCGAGGCTATTCTGCAGCGGCACCGTGGCTCTGTCCGGTGCTTAGCACCGCCCAAGACAATTGTGATTGGTTTAAAGAAATGCCAATAAACCAGAGCACGTTTTTCCTCCCATCCCAGAATGCTGTGTGTACTAGCCAGACCCTCCTCCACAGCGCCGTGTAGGAAGGTCTGGCAATGCGAGACTAATTTAGAAGTGACTATGTGAAATGTTTATTTTTGTCCTCATCTTTGGCACCATTAAAGGCAAAACATTAACAGGAAGACTTAAAGAATACTGTGTATATTTAGATGTTTCCTTGTTTGTCATTATTGCCCTGTCTGTTTTCTTTCTTTAGTAACTTTGTTCCTGGAGTTTTGGAAGCGCTACCAGGCGGAGCTGGAGTACACGTGGGACACTGTTGAGTTTCTGGAGCAGGAAGAGCTGCCTCGTCCGGAATATGAGGCCA
Source organism: Gymnocephalus cernua (assembly GCA_023631565.1). Classification (NCBI taxonomy): domain Eukaryota; kingdom Metazoa; phylum Chordata; class Actinopteri; order Perciformes; family Percidae; genus Gymnocephalus; species Gymnocephalus cernua. The sequence goes on along the minus strand of CM042447.1, from coordinate 12,637,412 downwards.
AGTGTATCTATGAGAGGAAAAACCCTGTCACAGGGGTAAATCACACACACAGACTATTTCTCTATTATATTATTTTACTCTTTTTGAAGCTAATAAGGTCGAACTAAACCAGCCAAGAAAAAAAAAACGAAGATGGGTTTGAAATAGGGATTCAAACTGGTACTCAGTTTTGTTCAAAAAGTATAAACTATTTGGGGATACTATGTTGACATAAATTATATTTTAAGTCATGCCATGTTGTTGTTAAAGTCCACTATTTCACGGTGTTTGTGTGTGATTTAGGTAAAAGAAAACGTGCCCTATACAGCCTGTGGACGATGTGTTCGGGTGTCGATAGGAATTGGGACAGTCTTATTCTGGGTAATGTACATAATTTGTTCATTGTACATTGTACAGTTTTTTTTGTTGCTAACATTGTATTTTACCTGTTTGTAATTCACTAACAAGTTCCTAAGAATTTCTTGTGAATAAAATATGTAATTTGGTACTAATTAAGGGATAAATACTAATTTATTTGACAGAAAAGGTTGATTTAAACCAATGTAAATATTTATTCATTACTTATTTATTATTGAAAACTTAACTCTCCATATATATAGAATTGTTTCTGTAGCTGACATGGTGTGCACTGCATAAATGACTCTTACGTTATTGTAATTGTTTAATTTATTAATTAGAAGTACACTAATTGAACATAATCTCTACTTTACTTATAATTAGTTCCAAATTCAACGTTCCTTCCAGGAAGGAGACTGATCAAATAAAGAGTTACCTATTTTTTAAAAAACAGAATATACAACATGAATCTATCATTGTACTTTGTCCCTCAGATTCTGTTGATCCTGGCGTCCATTGTGGCCATCATCGTCTACCGCCTGGCTGCATTTTTTGCCTTCTCAACTAACCTCCGACCTCAAGACCTGAAGGAGCTGGAACCCTTAAAGGAGTATATAACGCCTCAGATGGCCACTTCTGTCACAGCCTCCCTCATTAACTTTGTTATAATTATGATCCTTAACATTCTCTACGAGCGCGTCGCCATCTGGATCACCGACTTTGGTAAGTTTGAATTGTACTTCTGCCCAGTATTGACTTGCATGGATTAATCCTGAATCCTCTCAACGACAACAGAGCTTCCGCGGACCAGGACAGACTACGAGAACAGCCTGACCATGAAGATGTTCCTCTTTCAGTTTGTCAACTATTACTCTTCCTGTTTCTACATCGCCTTCGCCAAAGGGAAAGCGGTTGGCTATCCTGGAGATCCTGCTTATATCTTGGGAAAATACCGCAACGAGGAGGTACAGTTCCAGATCCATCTGGCTCTTACATGTCTAACTCACTCACTGGTCACTCTTGACTCTTGCTTTCTGTCTTGTTGTCCTGTGTCCAGTGTGATCCTGGTGGTTGTCTGATTGAGTTGACGACTCAGCTCTCTATCATCATGGGTGGAAAAGCCATCTTGAACAATGTCCAAGAGGTCTTGATACCGTAAGAAGTTAGAATCTAAGACCAATTTTATGTCAAATATAGATATATTATTTTAAAGTAATATAATTAAGTAATACAATGGCAGCTTATACTGTATATGCAGATGCATGTGTTAAGGCCACTGTGCTAATATCTAACCCTACACCAATTCTCCATTTTCATATTGAGTCACTCTTACTGTATATGATCTCTTCCACTCCTCCACAGGTGGGTGAAGAATTTGATTTTCCGCTACTGCACCCGTGCGGCCTCAGAGAAATTGATTCCACGCTGGGAGCAGGACTACCAGCTCCAGGCCCTTACAAAACTAGGACTGTTCTATGAATATCTGGAGATGGGTAAGAGAGGAGTCTTCGTCTGTCACATTTAGGGCTGCATACCTGGAGTTCAAACTTAGTGTAATTATCATGCAAGCGTTTACTAAGTGGAGAAGATTGTATCTTTAAATTACAAAACAGGTTGCACCACACAAACTAGTTCTTACATACAGCAGTGGCTAGTTGCTGCTAAATGTTTACACTAGGGCTGTCAAAATAACACGTTCATTTCGATTACTTAATCTGAGAAAAAATAGCGTGTTAAAAAAAAATAACGCAGATTAATCCATTCCACATTGACCTTTCACCCGGAGCCGTTCTAGCCACCATTCGACTGTAAAATGAAGGAGGGAGATGAGAGAATGCGGTTGCCACAGGCAACAGAAACATCGCTGCACGTGAGGCTACTTAACACTACACTCAATAGCAGGTAACGTTAGCCTTCCGCTAGCTAGCAGCTGGATTAAACACGGTAAAATGCTGACAGCTAATGCTAAACAGTTTAAACTTTGACTGTATTTCACTCACTGTGGAGGATTCCGACACTTCTGCAGCTGCAGCCGTTGTCGGAAAAACACAGACGGAGACGGTGCGTTCAATGAAACTAGTAACCTACAGCCTCGTGGTGCATTCAAAGTTATTGTAAAATCTGGTGGATGTTTTTGTTGTTCAGTAGCAATTTTACTAGTGAAATATCCCTATTCCTGAAGCACTTTTGAATTTATTTCCTCAGCATATTAGGTCATATTGTTGATTGTTATGGTCATTATTTGAACGGTGAAAATAATAATAAAAAGAGTGTTTTAACTTTAATGTCACTAATGCTGATTATTCATTGGTTCATTTGAATTGAAATATTTAAAATACTTTCACAGCAAAAATGATGTATGCGATTCATTTAGATTAATTAATCACAGAGTCTGTAATTAATTCAATTAAATTTTGTAATCAATTGACAGCCCTAGTTTACACCAAACTGCCAGGGTAACTAGCTAACTGAGCTAGCTGACAGAACTAGTTTGCTTCTATGTTGACTGATGTTTATAAGTGGTAATACGGATAATGGTTCAGATATTTGACCTGACGTTTGGTTGAAATGTTCAAACGCTGTCCCTCTAAAACTATCAATTTCAGATGTTAGAACTTTTGATGCCGCAATGACTTCCTTTTCACATTGTTGACTGATTTTGATGTATTGTCTGCACTTATTGACTTGATTGTTGTGCTGTTTTATCTTGTAGAGTGATATGGTGTTTTACTAAAGGACCACAATGGAAATAAGCCTTTGGGCTTTATTGTGTTTTTATCCTCTGTGAAGTTTCACAGCTGCAGTGGGTAGAATGCAACAAAAAAAAAAAACGCCAGATGTTAAAGTAGAGTGAGACCTCTTCCTGCAGCTCTCCCCTCTCTGTCGCATGAGCAATGCATGAACAGAACAGCCAATAGGAACGCTCTCTATCTTATCTGTCATTGACCAAAGTCTCTTGTCACAGCTGGATTATCTAAAGCCTGAAAACAGAGCCAAGAGGAGATGCAGAAGTCTAGTTTTCTCTCCACTTGAGTTACAATATGCTGAAAGATTATTATTTTGGCCAACAACACACAAATAAATTGCCTACCTAATGGTGCAACCTGATTCAGTAAACTGGTTTGAAACTAGCTAGTAGGTAACAAAGCACTTATGAGGGAATTTACACACAATAAGTATTTAATATGCAAATAGTTGGTGCAACTTTGGTAGTCTCTACTGTGCCTGTCTTTTTTATACATGTATTTTGTGTCTTGCAGTCATCCAGTTTGGCTTTGTGACCCTGTTTGTGGCCTCCTTCCCTTTGGCTCCGGCCCTGGCTCTGGTCAACAACATGTTTGAGATTCGGGTTGATGCTTGGAAAATCACCACTCAGTTTCGCCGCATCGTGCCAGAGAAGGCCCAGGATATAGGAGCCTGGCAGCCCATTCTTCAAGGCATCGCTATATTGGCTGTTGCAACAAATGTACAATACTGTTTACACTGAGTAATTAGTTGATTACGTACACTGGCAACAATTGCTGAAACAGCATAGATGATCAATTTGATGCTTTCACTACATGTTTTGCTGTCCTGGTGTCTCAACAGGCCATGATCATTGCTTTTACATCCGACATGATTCCACGGTTGGTCTACTACTGGTCTTTCTCTGTGTACCCATATGGAGATCACTCTAATCACACCATGCAGGGCTACATCAACAGCTCACTGTCTATATTCAATATCGAGGACTTCTCCAACAGCAGCAAGCCGAAGTTGACACCTTACAACATCACCACCTGCAGGTACAAAGACTGGCCCATCTGTGTGCGCTGTACAGTATTCAGTTAGCCCTTGTTGGATTGTAAAGAGAACACAAGTTTTCACTTTAGCTATCATCCATGTGATTTATTTTTTCCAAAACTTTTGCTTTCACAATTAAATTAAATGTAAATTCTTTGAATTTTGGTTATAAAAGTATTTTCTAGACAAAATAATAACTATTTTATACATGCTGATTCCACTTCATTTTAAAGACATTATTGATGTTGTTACTGTGGTTATTAATTACTTAGATATGTTTCTAACATATTGGGAGAGAGAAAAATTCTTGAATTACGCAATAATATGTTGCATCTGATCAGAGCCAGATATACAGCTCCCACATGGTCTCTTTTATTCATGCAAGTTGCAAAAATGACCAGAGATAATGGTGCGATGAAAACGTTCTGAGCAAAATTCAACTTCTTCACATACACAGACACTTGAGAAAAAATGAAAATGAGATGTCACGTTTAATAGATGACTGGTGTCAGGAACAGTTGTGTGGCAAGGCCTGTTATTGTTTGAACTTTTCTTCTTTAGGTATCGAGATTTTCGGAATCCTCCCGGGCACCCCAGGCAGTATCAGTACAACATCTACTACTGGCATGTGATTGCTGCCAAAATGGCTTTTATAATCGTTGTAGAGGTGGGTATAAACATAACACGAAATCACTCTGACACTAAAACAAATATGAATTATTCAAACATTAATAGAGGTGTCTTTTTCTCCTCACAGCACATTGTTTACCTTACGAAATTCATCCTGTCCTACGTGATCCCAGACGTCCCGTACGCTGTCAAAGAACAGATCAAACGAGAGAAATACTTGACCCAGGTCATCCTCCACGAGACCAAGCTCAAGCTGGTGACCAAACGGTTGAAACCACTCGTCGACGGGACAACCACGGGCACGGAGGTGAACATGACAGAGGAGGAGATGGAACTCGATTTCTCAACGTAAAATGTATGGAAGAAGAGATCAGACCATACTGTATATACATGAGCTTCCCACGTTATTTAAATACTGACCAAAACTTTGGGAAACAGTGACAGAATTAAGACCTGGAACAAGGTATGGACTTTCATTATGGAAAATGTGGAGCAATCAGTAAAAAAAAGAAGACATCTGATGTTTCTTTAAGGGGCTGTTGAACAAAGAAAGGAGAAACCACTGTTATAATAGTCTTCACCCCTGTCTACTGTCCTCACACTCTATACTCTCATCAGGACAAAGAACAGTGCATCATCCTCTATCACCTCTAAGAGTATCTTTTGTTTCACTTTCTTCTCAGACTGACCAATATAACAGACAGGATGTTTTGTGGCTGAAAGTGCACAAACTAGGTGTGGGACAAACAAGTGACATGGCATTCTTTTGCACCACCTTATAAACTCATTGGTACGAAGTGTCCCTGTTTTGGGTTAGGTTGGAGTTCAATGCTGAATCTGAATCCAGTATTGGATTTTAATCTATTTAGATTTAGGTTTTAACCAGATAAAACAACTAAAGTTATAAATAACTTTACTTTTTTATATTTAAGCACACAAACTCAGATAAGGTGATGCTTATTAAGCTAAATGACTCGCTGGATGTTTTATGCATTGATTTTTGCAACCTTGTTTGGATGTTTGGATAGCATTTCACTAAACTGAGACTAGGACTTCTCATCTGTGTTGGCTTAAAATGTGAGATACAGTATGGTTGAAAGCTTCAGAAAAAATTAGTGTGTAGTCCTTGAGTTGAGATTTTTTTTGCCGCGCTGCCTGGAAGTAAAAAGAAATATTTTTGGGGGGCATTTTAGGCCTTTTTTTATAGTGTCTTCCAGGTTCAAGACTACATTACCTTGGCTATATCACTGTGATGGTTCACTCCGTCCATTGCGCTTCATGCTGGGGGATCCAAGCTTTCACACACGTGTAACAAGTGCCTGTCGTGAAATATATAGTATTATTACATACAAAATGTGCACCCATTTTTAATGCAATGTTGATGATTGATAGAGAGGGTTTTTTGCACTTCCATTTTTGTGACTAGAACTAAAGAGCTAAGGGGATCTGTTGAAGAAGAAAAAAAACGCTCATAAAGTTACGCAAGTGATGAGATACCTGGAGTTAGAGTAGACATAAACTAACTTTAGCCACATATATTCATTAAATGTGCCTCAAATACCTTTACCTCTGTACACCTTTTAAACATTTAAACGTTTCAAAGGTTGTCATTATGTTGTTTGGATGGGCGATTCAATTACAGTACAGACAATTCAGAAAGTGAATTTGGCAATTCAAAAGCGATGCATTGATGTATTCAAGTTTACAGACCACAAGAAACTGAGTGCTTTGTCATCCTTAAACCAAATGTAGTTCAGTTACGCCTTTAGTTTTTAATTAAATCAATCAATCAATCAATTGCAGCCCTGTGAAGTGGTTTAGTTGATGATGTGAGTATAGAGAGTATAGAGAATAGAGAGTCTTTCTCTATTCATGTACTTCCATCTACTGTACTGTTTTGCACTTTTAACTTACAGAGTTCCAGGCCTGTACCTGGCTATGACCACTGCACTGCACATCATCAACATTTTAACTGCAAGATATATCCTGTGATATTATAGGAAATACAGGCATTTAATCGTCTTCTGTGTCATTGCTGAAATTATACTACATTGTGATTTGAACAATGGTACTATAACTTCCAAAATTAGCACCATCTACCAGCAAAATGCTGGTAAAATATGCAAGTGGCTGTTAGATATGCTATATTCACCAGCCAAAAAAACAATAGTTATCTTTTGAATGGCTGGTAACATTTTTACATTCACTATCCATTTGGCTGGTGGATGAAAAAGTTAATTTTGGACCCTGACTAATAACCACCATTTATGCAAACAGTATCATATACCAGTCTAAAAATGTGTTTCTTTCTTGTCTTTTTGTTTTAACTCCTCATAAAAATTGTTTTATACAAACGTTTTGCTTGTGTGTATTAAGTCTCAGTTGTATGTTTGATTTAATATTACCTACCTTCTCACCTCGGATGTATTTAGAAGTGTGCTATGTGTGACTTGTAATAAAACACAACAGTGATGTTGCTGTAACGACAATGCCTGGAGGATGTTCCTACATCACACTGCAGCAAGATGAGAATTCCAACCACTGGAGGTCAGCGAAAACAAGATTTCCAGCTGCAGCACACAGTCTCTCTTATTATGACCATGTGTTTGAATCTACACCTCTGACAGTGACAAAAAAAAACAGTCAAAGTTTTACAAGGATAGCATAAAGTGCAGGGCTGTTGTTTTGGATTGTATTAGAGTGTACATGTTAACCTAATAAACCAGAGATTTGTTATTGACTCATATGCATGAAACCTTATGATGTCATGCTGTTAGAGTCTCCATTGCTTCCCAGACACATTGTGCAAGTATGCATCATTTGCCTCGAGAGTTAGTGCAGAGCACTAGTTTAGTTTTTTTTACACTCACAATTTCTAAACAAAAGCTGCCAAAGTGTCCTTTAGCAAGGCACATCTCAGGTGCTCTCATGCTATTTATTGCTGTACTTTTACAGGTACCTTCTACTTAAATTAAAACTGCAAGCAACATTAAAAAAATATCTAGCCTTAAAGTAGCCTTAAAGTAGTACTATTACTATAGTATTAAGAGAATGGTGATAACAAAATAAGATAAGATCAGCCTTTATTGTCTCCTATAGGAGAAATTTGTCTTGGGGTTTCGAGAGAAACAAGATGGCGACACATTGTGCATAAACACACAATAAACATACAGTTAACCTACATACAAACATAGTCATACATTATCTCATGCTTTAATGAACATCTAATAACACACAATCCCCCCCCCAACAACACATCCTCCCCCTCGTATTTTGATAATGATTGCACATTTCCCATTAACTCATGCTGTGGTAAATAACTTCTATATTGCACAATGCCCAATTGTTTAATACCATATCAATTTTAACATAGCATATATATATATATATATATATATATATATATATATATATATATATATATATATAGATAGATAGATAGATAGATAGATAGATAGATATTGCACCAGTACCCTATCATTGCACATCCTATAACCATAATGTTCAGTACCACAAGTCTTATTTAGTAGTATTAGTCATACATTACTGCAGCCAACACACACACACACACACACACACACACACACACACACACACACACACACCTGACACTTCTGCATCATGAGCCTTCAGGGTGAAAACAGGTTTATCTGAGCGTGCGTCCAGACAGTAGACAAATCCGTCCTCTGTGCTGGCCTGAAACACAACCAACACACACTCAAGTTAACCGCTGAGCTTGAGAGAGCAATAGCACAAGAGGGACAAACAAGGTGCACTATGACCAGAAAACATACACATGCATCGGCTCAAACTCACTAAACAGGACGTGATTTGGGTCGTTGGTGATTTTGAGACCCTGTTTCCCCACCGCCTCCTCAAAGAGCCCCTGAAGAGGAGTTGGTGGCATTTGCCAATTATTTTTCCAGCCCTTTTTATCAAGTTTTGGAGCTGTGATTTTAATTTAACGGACAGGTTACCAAACCAAGCCATAATACCATAATGAACAATAGATTCAATGGCTGCCTTGTAAAACAGTATCATGATCTCTTTGTCCACTCCATGAACTCTAAGTCGTCTTAAGAAATATAGACGCTGACATATCTTTGAGCAAACATACTCCACTTGATGGGACCACTGCAACTGACAATCTAATTGTATGCCTAAATACTTATATGTTGTTACCTGCTCAACAATTACACCTTCAATTTGGAGTGTGCTGTGATCTCCTATAGACTTGGGGTCAAAAATCATTTCTTTGGTTTTATTTACATTAAGTGTCAGGTTATGCCTGTTGCACCACTTCACTACCTCCTCTATCTCCTGTTTATAGGTAGCTATGTCTGAGTCTTTTGTAAGTAGACTAAGTATGGCCGTATCATCTGAAAATGTAATAATGTGGTTATTTCTATTGATGTTTCTGCAATCATCTGTGTATATTATAAAAAGTAAAGGAGAGCTTACACAGCCTTGAGGGGCACCTGTATTTATGTTCAGAGTATCAGAAAGAGTAGAGTTTACTTTTACCATTGACTTTTACCTTTTATATACTGTCTTTGACTTTTACCTGCTACTTCCTGTCTGTCAGAAAAGAACCATACCATCTAATCATAGATATATCGAACATACGTTCAAGGCACGTTTTCAAGGTGCTTTAAGATAGAGTGTACAGTTGTGACTAAAGCATCGTCAGTACCGATTTACGTTTCTACTACATTTTTGATCAGGCGGACTTTTAAACGCTATAAGAACGCATTGGTAAGAACGCCATCTAGATGCGACACAGGACCCATTTTAGATTTTCACTCGCATGTACGCCTACTGTAAGCGTGCCTGAAGTGGAGCAGTTTGGACGCTACACGTTTGTAGATTTTATTATATTTGATCGATAAACCACACGGTTTCTACAAAATGAGTTCCCAGATTACTTGTGTCGGATGGGTGGCGAAAGGCATTGCCAAGGAAACCCCAGACAAAGTAGGTTACATGTTGAGCTAGCGAACGTTAGCCGACAGGCGGCTAATTTGTCAACATGGCATGTCATTTAAATGACCAAACCTCTAGACCTTTTTCTTATACATTTCTTTTTGGCTTTACAGATAATGTGTCACCTTAGACTGTCAAAACAAAAACTGTCGTGTAAAGTAATGCAACGCATTTTGTGTAGTAATCGTAGTTACAGCTATTACATTTTGATATAATTGAAAAGATCCTGAATTATGCCACAAATAGGGAATAGGCACTAGAAGAATTATAAACCTGTAGTGCCACCTATTTGTACTGTATGTATAATTAACACTGAGGTCACTAGTTAGTCGTTTTTTTTATTACCTACAGCATTATATTTCAATTAAAATAACTTCAATTCAAAGGGGCATTATTGGCATGAAAGTTTCAATAACAATGTTGCCAAAGCATCAATGTCACCACAGACCCAGTTCATAATACTGCAAATATATCAATATTGCAGTACATTCATCAGTGGTCCATAGGCTCAAAACCCATTGTTTTACCTATCAGTGATAGATAGTGACTTAACAGACTTTTATTTGAATAAAACTCTTCAAGATTACAGCTTTACGTTTTCCATTTTATTAAATTGGATGGGAAAGTTTAACGGAGTAATTTTGAGAAATTAAACAATATAAGTATAAGTAATTAGTGCATGCTGTGGGCCTTCCTTTGACTTTTCTGATAGACAATGATCATATTACATTCCTCTTATTAATCACTCTACAGCTGGTTGTTTAGGCTACAGATTCATTGACCCTTATATTATCATTTGTTGTGAGCTGACCTGTCCTATGGGGACTACCCAGTGTACTGTTTCACTAAAGACTTAGGCTAACTTGCTGTATTTAAGGTACTGATTAACTAGTAAGATTTTATATCATACTGGGAATCTGAATTGATGCTTCATTAAAATAGAATGCATAAAAACAAGTTATGGTATCAGGTTGCTTATAAGATCAAATCCTTTCCAAATAAAATAAATGTTAAATTTGTCTTAGTTAACTTACCTAATACTCTGTTTTTAAATTTACTATTACTGTGTATTTAGAGATTTAACTGAAAATGCCAAGAAAAAAAGGTAGGGGGGGGGGGGTCATGCACAATAAAACAAAACATTCAAGTATTAAATCCCCCTTTAAATATCATGGATATAGTGCCACTCGTATAGCCATGCCAAAACACTTATGCACTTCAATATCCAATGGAAATAATCTAAAAATGAAACGTCATGTCAACACAGCGCTTTCAAGCCAGAGAGCGGAGTTCACTTCGCCGCGAAAACAAAATACTTTCACCCAGGAGTGTTTTAATCCTAAACTTAACTAGTCGTTTTGGTGCATAAGCTTAACTGTCAGCGCCCCCGCATGGGGCTCACTTTATCTGGCTAAACTCCACTACCACGGCCCCTGAAATGACCGTCATCTAGCGGTGCCTGTAGCCGGCTCACAGTTACCTATTGCCGGCTAAACAGCTGCCGCTGGTAGCCGGCGTGCCGGAGCTCTGTAGTGGACAAATAGAACCAGCAACTGCCGCTTGGATTTTAACGTTCTATCGCACTATAGTGTTCACCTTACAGTGCTTTACTTTGTTCAATACTTCTATTTTAGGTATATAAATAATATATAATCTAGGCTATTGATGAAGTAGATGATCACTTTGGGGGGGGGGGGGGGGGGGGGGGGGGGGGGGATACATTTTGTCCCCAGCAAATCGCACCCTGCCTATTTATCAATCAATTGCATTTATCTCTATCTCTCTGTTTTATTTGCATCTGATCAGAGCTTGAGACACATGAGCTCACCAACTTGTTTAAGCAGAGTTTGTTATTCCATTTCAGGTTGAGTTGAGCCAAGAGGAGCTACAGCGCATCATTACTGAAGCAAAACAGGAGCTGGGGTATGTTGAAATAAAAGACTGGAGTGATATTTTGCCAGTCAGCGAGTGCTGAATGGAAATAAAATATTACAGCTCTTCCCCGAAAAGCTGAAGCTGGTTTCATGTTCCATGTTTTTTTTAATCTACTCTGCTAAATCAGGGATCTAGCAGCCGAGGATGACGACGAGGTTGATGAAGGCATTGCGTGTGAGGAGACTCCTGATAGTAATAAAGCGGACGTTGCTGGAGTTTCAAAGGATGAGAATGAAGAAGGAAAGGAGGAAGATGACGAGCTAGCAGAGTACGGCCTGGATAGATATGATGAAGAGGATGCAGGTGAGGGGAACGGGTGTTTATGTCCAGTATGTGTTTACGGTACAACAAATTTCTACTCATTCTGTCTTACATTTTGTGCCTATTCAAACGTAGCTGAGAGTCTTAATCTGACTGATCCTCTATCTGCTGTTTATCTGTCTTCAATATAGTGACCGCTAGTCTCGGTGACAGTCTGGCTGGGCTTACAGTGTTCAGCTCTAATGAGGAGGATCCTTACATCACCATCAAAGACACAGTAGGTGCACTCAATGATCACATTCATACCGATTCAGTGATGCCTGACATCAATCCCAAACATATAGCTGTGAAAATCCAGATATATTGAAGAACAAATTTGTATTCTGGTGTAGGAATGTCATTTTACAAAAAAACAAGTCCAATCTAGTTTTTGCTGTGAATCTTAAGGGGTGACAATTTCCATACTTATTGTATCTTGTCAAAGCAAAATTGCTTAGCTGTCTCTGTTCTTCCCTCAAGGACCAATATGAGCGAGAAGACTTCCAAATCAAGCCCAGTGACAATCTCATCCTAACCGGCAGGGCAGAGAAGGACTGCTGCAATTTGGAGATCCACGGTAAATGTCCTCTTATGTGATATGACGAGATCACAGCGAGTTTTCTGAAGACACAGGAAAATATCCTCTTTTGTTTGGATATTGTGCCAGTTTAGATTGTTATCTAAATGCATAACATATGTAAATGTAAACATATGTATTGTACACCTTTTTATATTAGAGAATTCTCAAATATAAATTGAACACTTCATCTCTTCCTTTACAGTTTATAACTCCGAGGAGGACTCTCTGTATGTCCATCATGATATTCTGCTGCCAGCTTACCCACTGTGTGTGGAGTGGCTAAACTTTGACCCCAGCCCCGGAGAAGGACCTGGTAAGAAAATTCAGTTTTGCTCAGACAAACCTGTTCCTCTCCAGACCTGGCCTCGACTAACTCATTTTTAACAACAGTATTTCTCAGCATTATATTTTATCTTAAAGTGCTCATAGTTGTGTGGTTGCAAACATCCTGTGCTCAACAGATGAATCGATTTAATGTTAAAGTGCACATATTATGCTTTTTGGCTTTTCCCCTTTCCTTTATTGTGTTATATATATATCTTTTTTTGTGCATGTTTACAAAGTGAAAAAGCCCAAAGTCCACCCCAGAGGGACTTACCATCTCCAACAGAAAACACTGTTCACAAACTGCTCCAAACAGCTCTGTAGTAGTCCAGCCTTTAACTTCCGTGACAAACGTGCGTCACTTTGTAACATTGTTATAATGCTCGCCTAGCTGCTAGCGTGGCACTCCCTCATACTCTGCTTCTGACTGGCTAGTAGTCCTTACCTAGCTACTGCGCATGTGCGACTCCCAACAAAGATGGAACAGAAGTGAGATGCCTCACTCTGTAGCTAAAACAGAGAGCTCAACGCACAGGGTGAAAAGAGGAGCTGCAGCAATGTGCAGTACACCAAAAATATGTAGTTTTTTGAAAATTGAACCATGTAAACCTATTCTGGTACAACCTCTAAATAAAATTATGAACCTGAAAATGAGCATAATATGAGCACTTTAAAGCTATAATGCGTAGTTCCTGTCTCCCCCATGAGGAATTCTAAGTACTGTAATGACAACAATTCTGTTGGTGCATCCACATGACACAAGCCTTCCGTGAACGCTTTACCCCTACCTCTCCTCCACACAGTTGCTAGTAGCCAAGGAGGACACAGAGGAATTAAAAAAACATGATGGACTCTTCAGAAGCGGTCATTATCTTTACGCGAGTTTCCACCGATTTATGGAGCTGAACGTCTTAATTAGCTTTCTAGCAACTCATTTGGCAATGGCTTAAATGTAACGGACGTTCATTATTATGAAAAAGTTACGCACCGAAGGTTTAAGATAAAGCAAAACTAAGAAATATCTAATCTGGTCTTTGTAATGTGCACACGCCACTGTGCTTACCTGACCATGTTCTGCTCTGTATGCTTGCTCCAGGTAACTACGCCGCTGTGGGCAACATGACTCCTCAGATAGATGTGTGGGACCTGGATGTGGTGGACTGCTTAGAGCCAGCATTCTCCCTGGGGAGCAAAAAAGCCTCCAAGAAGAAAAAGAAGGGGAAGAAGGTACAAGCCTGTTCTTATTGTGTGTGTCTGAATATACTGGTATTTACCCTCCATCTAAAACGCTCCGTTTTAGTGCCTGTCTCTTTAAGCCCTGCTATAGAAAAGCCCAGTCTGCTCTGATTGGCTTGTGAGAAACATATGACGCACTTTTGCAAAGCTAGTTCTTAAGCCGTGAGTGGAGATACTCGGATGGGGGACGGAAGGCTATATTCTAATGGGAAGGGGAGCCAAATCTGAATGGCCGGTTAAATCACATCTTTTCTGACCGATCGAGGCAGCTCACAAAAATCTGACTGTGTTGTCTTATTTCACAGTTAGTGGGTTGGTAGGCACTCCACATACCCAAATGTATACACAAGCACTGAAAAAGTGAGTTTTTCATGATATGTCCCCTTTAAGGTGAAACTGTAGGTCTGTGATAAACTATGTTATATTTTTGTGAATCAAGTCTTGATCAAGTCTCTTTTTTTTTTTTTTTTTAGGGTATTTCAAAAATGTTTTTTAAAGTTTTGACACCATTGACAGAAGACATGTTTGTCCTGCTCCCCTGCATTATTGGTTATTGGTAATCATCTATTATTACTGCTTTGTTAGATATTAACACATTGCTCCCGGTTCTGGTTGATGCTAGGGGGCAGCGGCAGAGCCTGTCGAGGGCCACACAGATGCAGTGCTGGATTTATCCTGGAACAAACTAGTCAGGTCAGTATTCTGAGGCTGATACATTGCGAAAAAGGTTATCAAAAAATTGCCTCTAATGCTAGTCAGTGCACGTAGTTGTATAGACTTTTTTAATTTGACTTGTTTGTTGTGCTGAGATTTTATACATATCATTTTGATGTACCATGACTGTGTATGTGTGCACTTATGCAACTCAAACTCATTATTTTACAGTAAAACAAATCCACCTTCTCTTACTTAGAAATGTGTTGGCCAGTGGATCAGCAGATGACACAGTTATCTTGTGGGATCTTACTCAAGGCAAACCAGCCACAACTCTGCGCAAGCACACTGATAAGGTATTTAAAAGGGAGCTTCAGTATTTTTCAACCTGCACCCTGTTTCCCTCATGTTGTTTGTGCTAAAGTGACTAACAGGGACAGCAATTTTTAAAATGCGTCTAATATTGAGCAAGAGCCCTGCTGCCCGGCAGCCACGAAACAATTGGGAAATGACGCACTGTCAATGTACGTCCACTAAAAGCTTCTTCTTTTTTTGCCGCTGGCAGGCTCAGACTGTCATTATACGTATCTGACTATATTATGGAAATGACCCTACAGAGAATCAGCTAAATATTCAGCCATGACATTGAAAATCAGTTTCTCTGTAGGGTCCTTTCCATAATGTTGTCAGACAATTATACAGTGGCAAAAACAAGCTTTTAGTGGATGTACAGTTACCGTTCGTAATTGCTCCATATAGGATTATGTTGCACCCCTTTTGGCAGCTGCAGGGCTCTCGCTCAATGCTGGACCAATTTCAAAAGATTGCTGTCAACGTTAGTCACTTCAGAAAATAGGTCCTATTGTTGGTATTACATCCTCAGAATTTGCAGCCTTCCGCTTCTGGAAAACATTTTTGTTTTATCTTTCAGGTTCAGACGTTATCATTCCACCCATTTGAGGCACAGACTCTGATATCAGGATCATATGACAAGTAAGTGTAATCTAGTATTGTCGTTAGTTTACAGAATTTTGTGAAAGGAAAAAAACTGAAGATTTTCTTTTCAGGACAGTAGTCCTGTTTGACTGCCGTAGTCCAGACAACAGCAATCGGACCTGGAGGTTTAGTGGTCAGGTGGAGCGTCTGACCTGGGACCACTTTTCACCGTGCAACTTCCTGGTATAAAATCATATTCTTCTATTCCTATTTTAAAGTGCTCATATTATGCTTTTTGGCTTTTTCCCCTTTCCTTTATTGTGTTATATATATTTTTTTCACGTTATAGGTTTACAAAGTGAAAACTTACCATCTCCAACAGAAAACACTGTTCACAAACTGATCCAAACAGCTCTGTAGTAGTCCAGCCTTTACTTCTGTGACAAACATGCATCACTTTGTAACATCGTTATAATGCTCGCCTAGCTGCTAGCGTGGCCCTCATACTCTGCAACTGACTAGCTAGCTGTGCTGACCTAGCTACTGCGCATGTGCGACTCCCAACAAAGATGGTACAGAAGTGAGATGTCTCACTCTGTAGCTAAAACAGAGAGCTCAACACACAGGGTGAGAAGAGGAGCTGCAGCAATGTGCAGTACAACAAAAATATTATGCTTTTTTGAAAATGAAACCGCATAAACCTATTCTGGTTCAACCTCTAAATACAATTATGAACCTGAAAATGAGCATAATATGAGCACTGGATCCTCATTCCTTTTTAAGCTTTAGCAGTTATTACTATGTAATGTATGTATAACTTATGTATGTAGTAATGTAGTAAATAATGTAGTAATGTAGTAAATAATGATTATATTGGTGGTGTGTATGTTTTCTGGTCATAGTGCACCTTGTTTGTCCCTCTTGTGCTATTGCTCTCTCAAGCTCAGCGGTTAACTTGAGTGTGTGTTGGTTGTGTTTCAGGCCAGCACAGAGGACGGATTTGTCTACTGTCTGGACGCACGCTCAGATAAACCTGTTTTCACCCTGAAGGCTCATGATGCAGAAGTGTCAGGTGTGTGTGTGTGTGTGTGTGTGTGTGTGTGTGTGTGTGTGTGTGTGTGTGTGTGTGTGTGTGTGTGTGTGTGTGTGTGTGTGTGTGTGTGTGTGTGTGTGTGTGTGTGTGTGTGTGTGTGTGTGTGTGTGTGTGTGTGTGTGTGTGTGTGTGTGTGTGTGTGTGTGTGTGTGTGTGTGTGTGTGTGTGTGTGTGTGTGTGCGCAGTATATTCATTATTTAAACAGCACAAATGATTTGGCACTTGTTGTTCTGCACTGTGTGTTGAGTCACTTGGGGATGATGAAATGATGGGTTTACATTGTTGGTACATACCAGAGCACGTGGGCCAACATTTTGGCGAGCACAGTAAGTAGCACCCAATGGAGCCTGCGAGGCACGTCCTCTTACATGATTTCCACCGTGTCATTTTCATTTAGGTGAATTGTGAGTTTGGAGGAACTGTCTGTGAAATCTTGAATACACCTGCTCCTGTGAATCGTTGATGGACAACAAAGCGCCCTGCTTTGGTTATAGGTTTACTTCATGGTGGAATTAATGTGTTTTTAAAAGGCACATTGACTGTACAATAAAAGAAAATCGCATCTAAACATTTCTGCAGGTTTGGACCTCAGCAGCCAAATTAAAGGATGCCTGGTCACCTCATCAGCTGACAAACACGTAAAGATTTGGGACATTTTGGGCAACAAGCCCAACCTGGTGCACTCACGGGATATGAAAATGGTAAGAACTTGCATGAGCGTGTAGAACTCCGATCCTTTCACTCCAATCCGTTCTAGAATTATTTTGCCACGGCAAAAGTCTTGATGTTTGTGGTTGTTGAAAGAGTCAAAACAACTTCCCCTCCCACCTGTGAACAGGGTGTGCTGTTCTGTGCGTCATGTTGCCCTGACCTGCCCTTCATCTACGCCTTCGGGGGACAAAAGGATGGCTTGCGGGTTTGGGATATAAGTGATGTTGCAGCAGGTATGGTTTCTTTCCTTCCTTCCATACGATTTGTGCAGTTCACTGAAATCAAATTAATAGTAAATAATTGTCTCTACACAGTTCACCGCTGACCTTTTTTATTTATGAATTCAGTTCAATTAATAATGCTTACATGCTATTATGATTGTTTGTTTCTAGTGGTTGGGGTGTTTGGCAGTCGAGAGCGCTTGGTGGCGAACACGGGATCACAGGCATCCAGCACTGCAGCCACAGCAGAGATGGAAGTCTCCTAGTCTCACTCTGGATGCATCAACAGCCTGTTAACATGAATAAACTGAGCAACATATCAAGCTGCTCCGCTTGTTGCTGTGTTCCTCATAGTGCAGTAGTTCAAGGGGTAAGGTGAATAAATACAGCTGCATTCCTGAAGGATTTGAATGGTTGGCCAGAATGCTAACTGGACCTAAAACACCTGAAAACGTGTCGTCTAGCTTGTCTCTCTGCAAAGATAACAACAGTAGTTTTGCAAACTCAAAAATGTGTTGAGGAAAAAAAGGTTGTTGTTTTTTATATTCATATTATTGAATATTTCCAAGAATTTGTTTTTGATTTTCAGGTGAAAGCAGTGATTTGAATATTTGAATTACTCTGAATTGTTTATATTATACTCTTTCAGTTTGCCTTTCTTTGTACATTTACAGATGTAATATGCTACTAAAACTATTTTCACATGAATGATTGCATACCTGGGTTTCCTGGTAATGAATGGTCAAATGAAATATCAAAATAAGCCTGTGTACTCACATCTGGCCATCGTATCGAAAGATAATAGACTCATTAAAATGCTGCATATTCAATAAATAAATACAGTGTATAAAATGTGTAAAACTTTTTGTTATTTGGAAATTTGCAACCCTCAGATCAGTGGTGGACTCAGGCTGTCTGAGGGGAAGGGGTGGAAAAAGAAAAAAAAAAAAAAAAAGGCACCAGCACACAGGTACAGGTACAGGTACTTTATTATGTTTTCCCCATTTAAGGGCACCCTACAGAGCAGTGCAACATGTTTTCTTGACTGGAAGGGCACCACAGGGAGCACTTCATCTTTTTATCTTCAGAATGTGTACCCCCTACAACTTTTGCTAGGAAAAAATAAACTTCTACATATTTACCAAGGTCATTAGACATGATCTGAAGTATACAAAATAAAATACTTGAGGGTAGGGCATCATTTGTGCATTATAAAGAGGGAATATTTTTGTGGCAGACCGAAAATGCTGTCTGACAGAATTTGTATCCCACTATAACTTTTGCTTGGAAAGTAGTAACTTATTCATATTCACCAAGGTTATTAATTGTGATCTGATGGCCTTCACCATCATAGTGGATGATGCATGAGGTACATAAGAAATAAGAATGGACATGTGTATTAAATACAGCTTTTAAATAATACAAAATAAGTAAATAGTTTGTTAAAGCATATAATGTATTCATCAGTTGTACAAAAATAGTGTTTATTAGGGTAAGAGTTATTTTTGTATGACTGCTGGTCGTTTGAAAAGTGGAACGAAAACGAGGTCGTCTGAGTGCTAGGACGGAACTATGATAGTGGTGCACACCCGAAAATAATTCAGCATGGCGTCAAGTCATTTGTGCAAGCTTCACAGTCTCTTAACGCGAATTTGTAACCGTACCACACTACTGCATGTACAAAGTAAGTTGTGTTTTTATCAGGTATTAGCTGGAGGTCATATTAGTTTACCATTTATAACCGTTAGCGCAACGGTGTTGGGAGTATAAGCTAACAGAGGCTAACCTTGAGAGTATGTTTAGTAGGTAAACACTTTGATTTGGCTAGCACTCATTTAGTTTCCACTGTAAAAACCGCATTTCCTGTAAAAACAACACGAAACAAACAAACAAAATCGCAAGCGGGCGCTATAACTGTCATAAGAACATTAAGGGTGGTCTGCAGGGGTTTATGCTTTCAAATGCGATGTATAATTTCTAGCTAAGATAAGATGAAATGTGTCCTGCTAACTATTTAAATTGCAAAAGTGTCTGTCTCACCTGTTTGGTTTTCTGTTGCAGCATGTGTGGTGCCAATGCGACAGAAGTCCAGCGTCACTGGTCCTTCACTTGATGGCCCGAACTGGTAGGCTATGTTAAGCGTTAAACGTTTGAATTCAAAATAAGTAAAGAGTGTAACTAGTCCAATGCATAACAATAACAAAAGCAGTCGTTGTCACTGAAAATCATGGGTCTTCCTCCAACAATGCTAATTGAATTTTTATTTTGAAAAAAAGATAATCACAAGTAAAACAACAAAAAAAAAAAAATACTAAATGAGAATCTAAAACATCAAGTATTGAATGATAAATGTGAAAAAAGGTCATACATTTGTGGAAGACAGTGTTTGCAAATTAATAAGCCTGAATGTAAACATGAAGCATTCATACAGAGGTGTAAACAGTTGTAACACAGAATGTAAAAGTACATAAAGTGATGGTTTTAGGGTAAAGTGACATGCGATGAGCTCAGAGATCAAAAGTTCTAGTCATATGGTGAGGGACCAGATGAAGCGGTGCCGTCTGCCGGACGGCAGCAGGATGATTTGGGTCTCTGAGTATCCTGTTGGCCTTCTTCTTACATCGCTGGGTGTAGAGGTGTGGAGTGAAGTTGCTGCACCTTGGTTATCAGAAGGGTCTCACTATTTTGTAATTGACATTTGGTTGTGCTGTATAAATGTAAGTGTGGGGACGCACTGGTAGTTTTGTAATTTATGCTAGCTGCGTACTTGGCCTGTCTGCAAATTATTATAGTTATTGTGAACCAAATAAATTAAGAAGAAACATGAAGTATGAGTATATATGTAAAAACAGAATACTTTTTAAATAAGTTTTGTTATAATCAGGACAATAACCTAATTTTCTTGAATTTAGCAATGTGGAAACTGGTGTGACCTCAGATGGGAAAACCATAGTGTGTTACCATCCTACTGTCGACGTTCCCTATGAGTTTACCCAGGTAAGAGAGTGCTCTTTAGCATTATGCTATATATATATATATATATATATATATATATATATATATATATATATATATATATATATATATATATTAATGTGTCTGTTGTCAACTTGTCACATTATCTAATAGAGTAGCACTATTTCTACTAAAGAGAGAAAGCAGAGGCTCCAGTTGTTTGGCATTTTTTCCAAGATATCTGTGCTTTAAAAAAAAAAAAAAAAGAAGTGTTAGGGAATATTTTAACCCTTTTAACTCCTAATTCACAGGTGTGCATCAGTTAGACTAATAACAGTAATCTGTACAAAAAGATAGATGGGAATTGTTTCAGGATTGCTGGGAATTCCCATATCATTTTAAAATATGCAAGAGGGAACCTTGTTCATGACCGTAAATCTTTGCAGCCTATAGAACGGCCAGACCCCTTGAACACGCCGGTTGAGACCCACGACCAGATTTTAAAGGCCCACCTCAGCAAGGAGGTGCTGAAGGACAAGAAGGGGCCCACTATAGAGGAGCTGAGCAAGATGTTTTTCACCACCAAACATCGGTGGTATCCAGTAGGACAGTGAGTATATAACTAACACAAGATTTGTCATTTTATTCATTTATCTGCCTACGTGTGGATATAGTACTGGCCTGTCAGGATTAGATCAGTTGCCGACTTTTATATGGACAAGATGTTAGATAGATATTGGTCAAAATTAATTTCCTTCTGTGTCACTGTTCACAGGTACCACATGAGACGCAGAAAGAGGGATCCCCCAAAGGACAGATAGTTGAAGGCCAAAGTTACAAAACTACAAATGTTTGTCTGTTTTATTGTCACAATAATGTATAATAAACTGTTAAATATTCCGTAGGTTGTCATGAGTTTTTGATTCAATGCCACTACAATGGAACAATTATATGGCTTTCAAACTTGTACTTGTATTTTGTTTAGTCTACTGCGATAATGTATACATTTACTGCCCTAGACTGTATGGCCTTTTATATTTGATCCTGCAAATATGAATCTAATAGACTTGGTGCACCAGTAAACCGCAATTCAAAATCCTGGTGAACAGATTGTAGCTGTGGAGAAAAAGTAAATAAATATTGTGTATGCAAACTGAAGTATATCATATGCTTGAGTGTTTTTGTTAATGTTATATGCTAACCACTCCAGCACCAAATCTGTATCAACAATCTGCTCTTACAACAGACAATGGTGCATCCTCAGGATTTTTGTATCTTACACTGTCACAGAATATTCTGGAGTTGGCTGAGCTTTAAGATATGTTTATATAATGTAATTATGTGCCTGCAAGTAAAACAAAACTGTAGACAAGTTTAGCATAGCGTAGTCAAGGTCCTGCACACTGCAAGACACAAAGGTTTATAACAATGACATCTAGAAAAGTGTATCTCCCAAATGAGCAAACACTGACAAAAGCTGGTGCTCCTAAAAATGTATTTACAAGTTAGGTTCCTACAAAATTTTACTAAAAGAGGTTTACAAGTGACTACATTACATGTTTAGGTGGTCATTTCAAAGTTTTTTTTCTTTTTTTGTGGGTTGCACAGACAGACTTTACTGTACTCATACTTGCATCTGTTATTATAAAACGTACTATAAACCACATCTTTTTCAAAAGTCTACCCATCTTCACTTTCTATTTTAAAGTACCTGAAAAAGAGCACATTAAAAGCAAATATAAAGAAATAAGAACAATTTTATATATAAAACATTTAAAATGAATTATTAAATGGTTTATAATGTTGGAAATCTAGGAGTAATTTTACGATTAGTACTTATTTCTATCTTTACATAGACAACAATGAACACAGCAGCATATTTTCTTACGTCATCTGAAGCCACCGGAAGAGTGAGTTATCTGTCTCCGCCCCGGCAGCTCAGTCAATCCAACCTGAAGAGAAGGCGAGTCCACGGCTAAAAATATAATAGCTAACACAAGATGGCCGGTTTGCCTCGTAGGATTGTAAAGGTACACTTTACACCGGACATTGTATATATATCTTATATAACCCGTGTGTGGGTATTTCAAAGTTTATGTGGTGAGAATAAGGACGTGCAATTACTGCCATTCAACGTGTAGCCTGACGTTAGCGCGACTAGCACAATTAGCTCTCATCTAGCTAGCTAGCTAGCTAGTTATCAAGCTAGCTCGCTGATCCGTGTCTGCAAGTGTTTTGTTTGCCACTTCCGTTTACTCCCTTCTGTCCTAAATGTGTTCTTTATTTTTGGTTCGAGTAGAGTTGTTGTTGTTCTGAAATTTTTAGTTTTCACATCACTGGGCTGCTAATATTATAGTGTGTGTCAACAAATTCTGATTATTTGTCCTAGTCGCCTTATGAATGGTTTCGCTATGTTAGCTAACGTTAGGCTAGCAGCAGTAGCTTAGGTGATTGATACACATGTCTGCGCTGATGTGAAACGCTGTCCTGGTGGTCTCATAACATTAAAATGCATATAATTAAGCAAACATGTTCGTTTTGATTCTTTTCTATAAAACGAGACAGTGATTTAGGGAGGAATCTAAGGTCTGTTTCGGTTTCCTCCCTCAACCTCACCGCAACTTCGCTGGGCCAGGCCCGGCAACTGTGGGCGCGATCAGCCTATTCCGCCACATCTAGCAACTATTTCTCGGATTAAGCTGGTTTTGTCAGCCAGTAGCATACCGTTGACGAAGTGAAAACACGACACAAGCTTCCACTATGGGAACCTGTAGTTTGTTTTCCAATCTTAACGAAGACACGAACAATATTTACAACAGGATTTCCTTCTTGTTGACTGCAGATGTTCCGGTGCACCTGCTTTATTAAATTCCGAAATATGGAAAATGTTACAATTCCTCCTTTAGATTTCCATTGTCGATTATCCAATAGCGTCGCAATACTTGTATATAATACTTATAATAATACATTTCTGCAACTGCGCTTTTGATAATAGAATTGTATGCGATGTTACACGACAAACAGGAATCATCTGTTAAGTGAATTATTGCAATCAAATGCATCATAAAATAACTGAGCTAAAACAGTAAGTCGATTAATCAATTTTTCGATTGACAGAAAATGTGTGTTTGATCATTATTTAGCCATTTTAGTCAAATGCTCGAAATTCACTGGTTACTGTCTCTAAGTGAATATGCTGGTTGAGTTAGCCTTTATGTGATAGTAAACAGAATGTGTTTGGGGTGTTAGGGTAGACAGGACAAGTAATTTCAAATCCTTTGGGTTCTGGGTAATTATGATGGACATTTTTCAGTTTTTTTTATGACATTTTATATACCAAAGACTTAGTATTAGTTTATATGTGGCACTATTGGTAGCTGCATTCCGAAATTGATCATTTTATTTAACAAATTAAAAGTTAAACATGCTGGGAAGTTCTTTTTGTGTGTATTGATTAAAGTCAGTCATTGTGCGGTACATCAGAAGTGTCCGAGCCCCTTAGCTACCTTCTAGTTTCTGTGCTAAACAATAGCTTGTGGAATGGAATATGCTTTTGTCTGTATGTGGCTGGGTTTGGAAGTGTGGGTGTGTGACTAAGCAGGGTGAAGTGTACACCTACAGCACTTGTTTTTCTACTCAGAAATGTCAATAATATTGTTGTGTATTTCTCGTTCTGACCACACTCAGGAGACACAGCGGTTGATGGCAGAGCCTGTTCCAGGGATCACGGCTACTCCGGATGAAGGGAATGCGCGTTACTTCCATGTGATCATTGCAGGGCCTCAAGACTCTCCTTTTGAAGGAGGCACATTTAGACTTGAACTATTTCTCCCAGAAGAGTATCCCATGGCGGCTCCCAAAGTACGATTCATGACCAAAATCTACCACCCCAATGTTGACAAACTGGGAAGAATATGTTTAGACATTTTGAAAGGTAAGAAAACATGATAGTATCAATTAAATTTCATATATTTTTTTAATTTATATATATATATATACACACACACACACACACACACACACACACACACACACACACACACACACACACACACATGTTTTTTTTCCCTGGGTAGAATCAATGTTGAACCACTGTCACAGCTAATTGCAGGATTGTAAAGTAAAACGTTTTGCTTGCATGGTTTTCTATCAAACCCTAAAATTAGCAAAAAATAAGCACCACCATAAAAAGTTAAAGCTACAACTAGATAATGGGGGGGGGGGCTGCTAAGAATCTATACAGTCTGAATGTGAGCTGGTAAGCCAAAATAATGATCAAACGTCAGCTAAAAGCTGCGCAGAGCTGTGAAAGCTGGGTGTTGATTCTCTGTGGCATTATTAGTACTTTCCACCCTCTAACATGACACACAGCCATTTGATCCAATATTAGCTATTTGCATTTTTAGTGCTGTTTCAGACAGTTGTGTAAAAAAAACTTGACATTTTTTATATTCTGGATGTAGAAAATATTTAGGGAAAATAGAAATTCACATTAGCACTGATTACTTACCTTGTGACACAATATAATATAGACTACACCTTTTATTTGCTGTTAGGTTGCAGTGCTTTGCATTTGCACTCTCTAAATGTCACAACTTAGCTGGCGACTACCAAATCAATCAGTGGAGCAATGCATGTATGGTGACCTCACATCTTACTGGGATGTTTACACATCTCTGTCACCTAGGTGCAGAAATAGTGACTATTAACACATAATTAGACTCCAGCCGTGTTAGTTTTTCTTGTCACAATGAGAATGAGATGGGAATTGTTTTATAATATGAGATTGCTGAAATGCAGCTGTTCTAGCTGCAGAAAGCAATCTTGCGGTATAAAGCCACAGTAAGCAGAATTGATTACAACCGTTAAATCAAGTTTTGGGGTAAGCAAACTCAAGGTAGTGTTTATTTGACAAGAGCAGAACAGACAACAGCAGCAGGGTTGCTAAACTTGCTCTAAGGTAATAAAGAAAATATTGGAACAGACCGTGAGACTTGTAGGCACAGTGATCTGCCGTTTGACACTAGCTCATATTTAACTTTTTTGATTCATTAGACTTACTAGATAGTTACTAGAGTTTTCCATTATCAAGTAGCCTTAGGATGGAGTAGCCTTTGGATCTCCATTAATGATGTTCTTCATCTCTCATCCATGAGGGTTGCTGCTCGCTGTCACTGACATGTTGTGGCTGCATGGCCATCTTTATCCCTGAATACCAATGCCGTATCGCCCTGAAGCTTCCCTCGCTTTGGCTAATTTGAGCTGCTGTTTCTCTTTTTGCAACTTTTTCCAGATAAGTGGTCTCCTGCCCTGCAGATCCGCACAGTGTTGCTATCTATCCAGGCGTTATTAAGTGCTCCCAATCCAGATGATCCCCTGGCAAACGATGTCGCAGAGCAGTGGAAGAAAAACGAAAGCAATGCCATCGAGACAGGTGAGGACGCTATTAATATTTCTGTTCAACACTCATTAAAGCACTCAAGGTGAGCTGTACTGAACTATATTGCCAGTGCCACGGGTGGTCCAGTATGATTTAGATTTGTTTTCTTTTCCTATAAATGTAAAAAAAAACAAAAACAAAAAAAAACAGTCAGCTCCTTGTTGGTTGGGACCAAGTTGACAGCATAATCTGACTGTAAATACAGACAAGTATGGCAGTAAGAAAACATGGTTGAAATTGATGCTGTTTCCAAGTCTGTAAAACATCTGACTGAGATAAAAAGGCTCCTAAATTAGAGCAGCACAGTCTAGGGCTGCCCCCTCTTAGTCGATCAGTCGACTAATCGGTCGTTTTGGTCTTAGTTGACTAAGATTTCTTTAGTCAATAAGTCATTTTTTATGCTTATTCATGCTTATTTACTCATTTCCAAGCAACTTATGAGAACATTTCTGGTGAACACAAGATTTAAAGTGGTGCTTTTGCAGGATTAATTTCAGAGAAACTCAGTTTTACAGATGGTTAATTAACTACATTTATATTGCGCTTTTCTAGTCTTAACCACCTCTCAAAGAGCACAGCTCTGTCGATTAAATCAACTAATCGATTAGTCGACAAAATCATGTTAGTCGACTAAGAATTTCTTTAGTCGAGGACAGCCCTAGCACAGTCCAGTGAAGATAATTCTGCAAATGAAAGATGTTATGCTGTTCTCCCAGAGTTCAGAGTATTGCTGGTTAACAGTTGTTTGTCCCGTGATGTCCATGTGGACGTGTCTTGATGGCTGGGCAGCACTGCACAGGGACAATAAAATAGTTGTAACTGTTAAGACACTGTTAAACATGTTACAAACAACACTGTTAAATGTCTAAGAAGAAGCCAGTGTCAGAATGTGTAATAGAGTGTAAGGCCGTAACGTGCAACAAAAAATGTTGTCGACCCTAGATATCAAACAAAAGCCAATTAGATGCAGTGAGCTGTAAATTCACCATTTCTAAGCAGATCGCAGAAGATACCGCTATCTCGGAGCCTGACGACGAAAACACACCTCGACGCGGAAGCTATTCTGTACAGTGTTGGGGAGCAGGATCGCTTTGTGACCGTTGCGGAGAAATGCACGTCTTGTATGAACACCCAGGCGTGCGATCAGACACGAATCTAGCTTCACGGCACTTCCTATTCTGGTGTGTTTTTCGCTCTTCCTTTGAGCAGTTGCCTCCCTCTCACTCAGACTCGCCCTGGGTGCAGGTGAAAAGCAGCGTGAAAGCGAGGAGTGCTCACTCTGCAGCTACGTCTGTGGACCGAAATGTCCCCAGAAATAGCTGCACACGCTGACACGGCGCTGTGGAGTTAGGTCTGGCAATGCCAGACTAGCTACACATCAGTTTAGCCTATAACATGTCCAAACTCTCTGAGCCCCCCCCCGTGATAACAGATCAAATTGCTTGTTTTGTTTGGCCAACAATGCAAAACCCTAATATATTCAAGTTAAAATCATAGAAAACAGAAAACCAGCAAAACCCCAGAGAAGGATATCTGGAACTTCATATTAGTAAAAATCAACAGAAACTATTTTGATAATCAATTCATTGTGTGAAGTAATTTTAAGGAAAAAGTATCAGTATCAGAGTATTGGTATCACGAAATGTGAATATGTTCTGCTTTTATTAGCCTTCTATGATAGAAAACTGAATACATTTTTTTAGATTTCCAACCATTTGTGGAACACAACAAGCAATTTTAAATATGTCAGCTTAGGTTTTGGGAAATATTTCCCGAGAATTTAAAGACCAAGCCATTGGTCCATTAATTGAGAAAATAATTGGTAGATTATTCGATAATAATAAATATAATCCTTAGTGGCTGCCCCAGCTGGAACCAACACAACGTTGGCATGTTTGCCTGATAAACTTTCTAAATGATAAAGTGTTCATTAAAGTTCTTGGTGATTAATTTTCTGTTGATTGACTAACTGATTAAGTGACTTCATTGTTTTGGTTGTTTCTTCAGAAATACTGGGACATTTACTTTCAGCTACCTATTGTTGTTGGAGTTTGTTTGATCACCTGCGTTCACTCTGCAACACTTTCCTTATCCACAGTACTGCACCATAACTCCCCCCCCCTCACACCCTTCACCACCATTTTATCTTTCTGTCTCTCCCCCCCCAGCCCGATCATGGACCAAGCTCTACGCGGGCAACACTGAAGTATAGAAGAAGAGAGACGAGGCGTCTGAATGTGATTCACAAAATGTACTCCTATTCTGTCAACATTCGAATTTAACGGACACAAAAAAAAGAGAAAAAAAAGATTATAAGTCCAAATCTATTTGAAAGAAATGACAAGATTTACTGCTGCAGACCTCTGGGTGACTTATTTTCCTCTCTAAGTGTGTGTTAGCCTTTTTTTTTTCTTCTTTTTTTTTCTTTCTGTGTTGCTATTTAAATGCATGGACAGAGAACAACACCCTCCCCACTACGGTCTTAGAAAATAACATGCAATGTGTTGTCCTGAACCAGGCACATACTGGTATGTTTGCAAAATCTACTTGCATTAAAGCTGTTCTTCTTTTAACACATGCATTTGTCAACACATCTGTATGTCTTTTTGTGAGAGATGACATGTTCTGTTATTTCAACACGTAGTGTGTACAGCTGTCTGTTCACTAGTACTAGTAAGCAAATGAACAATATGAATATGGTGACGTTTGTCTTTACTCTTTTTAGGGAATACGATGAGTTTTTGGAAAATAGCCCTTACGCTCTACAAGAAGGTTAGTTGGATTTCCACTCCTGTGTCTGTGCATACCAATTCGTCACAACACTGAACATTTAGTTGGTGGTGCAGCAACTGTGGCGTAAACTCATTTCATGTACACATGGGGCACTTAATTAATACTGAGCACAAAGGAGAAACTCTGAATATGTTCATCGCGCTGCACAGACGGTCTCATTTGTAAAACTGGACATAAAAGCAAGTCAATTTTAGAGGGTTTCCCCACAGGAAGTACTTCTAAAACCTTCAATGCCACATCAAAGACACTTTCTGTAACCACAGCACCAATCAAGTTAGATTTTAAAGAAGCTGTAATTCTACACTGAAAAAAAAGAAACCGAGGGGGTGTCAGAGGGCAGAGATGAAGCATTTTCATACATAGACAACTGAGGGAGGTTTATTCCAACATTTGAAATGAAAAATAAATTTAAGGACGCCCCGTCGGTTGCTGTATACCTGCCAAATTTGCAGGTAGAGAATACACAGTACTGAACAGCCACAGCTAACATTTAAAAGCATTTAGTCCACGGCTAGTGTCAACTTGGGGCCCTAGCAGATGTAATTTGTATCTCTTCATTATTTACATCTTAACAGTTGTGTTACGTTGATAGAAAAGACAAGAATATTGTGATTAGATGCCTGGGCCCCAATTAGATGAGGACTTTGCCTATAATTATCTAAAATTGATGATTTAATGTCTTATTTGTTGTTGTTTTTTAAAGTTATTTTTTTTTTTGAAAATGTCTGTTCGGCTGCAGTATAAAATTTTGCCTTTTTTCTCCACTTATCAATTTTCAGTCAAATGTGGACAGTTTGGGGAGGGTGAGCAGATGATGATCCACATGCTTTTAAAAAGCCATTCCCAACACATTCAGAAAGGTAGAATGACACACATCGTTTGTGCTGAAAAGGATCAGTATGCATGTCATAACTACTATGATGTGTTGAAAATGTCCTTTTTTTAAGGGTGTAGGTCGTTGAACTGTTTGTTTTTATTTAGTTTTTTTTTTTTTTTTAACCGTCTGTCCATGCTATCTATGTTGCCTGTTCTCTATTTTATTTTCAGTGTTACTTCATTAAAAAGGCATGTACCATAACCAAACTGATATCAGGACAGTTTAAACTAGTTTTTCTTTGGGGTGTTTGTAAGAGCTGAGCCGTTAACGGATTCTTTGAAGGTTTTGTCGATGGTTGCAAAGTTTGTCTTTTGACCGTTAGATGGCCTCACCTGCTTTCGCTCTTTCTATGATACTGATCTGTGATGATTATGCAAGTGCATTGAATTAATTGGGTCATTGTGGTGGCAAAAAAAGTGATATTACAAATAAAAAGTATTCAACATTAAAGGCTATTACAGATTTTGTTTTGGCTAGAAATTCCCTCAAGAGTCCCTCAAAATTGCAAACGTGAAATTTTCAAATTGCGGGTCGGGATTTGTTGTTGACCTGTAGAAAAGACTTCTTAAAATCTTTAAACTTTCCTTTTAAAATGCTCAGGTTTAGAGGGATCAACAACAACAGTTGGTGACTAAAAAGGCCCATTGCCCGTAGCTTAGACCCTCCGTGATCATATATCGCTTCTGTATGGCTCATCTGAGGGAGGACTGTAACGCCATCTTGTAGTACAATTACTTTTGATAAGCGTTCTTTTTTTTTTTTTGGGTTGATCTCTTGTCAAACGTTTTTTTATTGGATTATCGCAGGCTTGGTGTTGCCGTAGATCTGTTTTGTGTGCCGTAGTTGCCCAGAATTATTAACTAACTGTTTATAACTGCTACATTTACTCAAGTCTGGAAGATGGAGCACGGCTTAAAACCTGGTTAATTTATTGTTCCTGAGGGACTTGACGGTAATCTAAACCGAGAAACAGTCAGTCACTGGATTTTTTTTTTTTTTTAAGCGTCTAGATAAAAAAAAATTTGGATTAAACTGATAAATCAGCTCCCCATGTGTTTTGTCGGTAATTTCAGTACATTTGCATACATGGCTTTTCAAATACTCTGTAAATAAACCGAGTTGAGTAAGTAAGTAGAGGCTCGTCTGGTTTATGTTTTTTTTTTAGAGTTTGTGTTCCCTTAAAGGAGAGACGTTACAGAAAAGATCTAATTTAGGGAGGGTGACGGCTTTGAATTACATACATTTATGTATCTCGAAGGAATTAGCACTGTAAGAATGCATCTTATTTTTTTATTCAATTTGCTGTCAGCTTTTTAAGCCACTACCGTTTGATACATTTTAAAGCAGCCCACAGAATTTGATTTAGGTGTCTGGGTTGCTCAATAAAACCTTAACCAGAGCAAGTGCATAAACATTTTGCATGAATGGTATGAAAGGGAAGCATCCCTGAGACAGCCGGACACTCTTGGCACACAGAAAAAAAAAACGACATTACATTTGCAGGAGGAAGGACCGTTCGTGTCCAGCTGAGGGAGGCATTGTCACTTTAACAGTGGTGAGTCATACAAAATACAGCGCATACTGTGATTTATTTTATTTCTATTTTAAAGGCAGAAGTATTTAGCATGAACCTAGCGAGACTAATCCGATCTGAGGATTCCATGCGTGCTACAGTCGTTCATTTCATAGATTCACACATTTAGACATTTAGAATTCAGCTGAAATGGATGAAAAGAATTCCACAAGATGGCGCTAAGCGCATATTTTACCTGGATCGGATAACTTCACACCTTTTGGTTACTAGATGTGAGGTACTGAAGTCGGTGTACTTTCTCAGGGTTTACACTGATTTCTGTTAGGTTTCGTTAAATTACATCCTCTCAGTAGTAACTCATTATGTCACAGGTATTTGTCCAGTCAAGATGTTCGGATACCTGAGCAAATGCAATCTGTATACTTAATCTTTTGCGATAGTTTAACAGCGTCTGCCTTCCTGCAGGAGGCACCTGTCCTGGAGGCCCATGTTTTAGTGTTTCCTCTCCAGAAACAAAGGTTTTACAATGGTTTACAATCATGGCTTTGTTTATATGGCAACAGTGTGTCATTCAAGGTGGTATGCAGCCACTCTTTGAGTGGAATTGCAGGAAATGAGTCCCATCACTATCTGAAATACCTGACTAAACATTAACTAGTCTCATAGGCATATCTGGTTGAAGTGAGATTTATGTCATTCAACATAACTTAACACATTTATAAATATAAGCTCATGGTAGCCATCACTGATACAAAAAGCAATACATGCTGGGTTTATATTAGGTTGATAGCAGCAGAACTAACAAATTGAGACATTGTTAGTTACTATGGCCTCTTTTTTTATTTGTGACTGAAGAGTATTTGTACCACATTTCGTGGTTTGTTTTTTGACGGATGAATGACCTTTTTAAAATATGATATAAATATGTGTATCGAGGCAGAAGCATGAGGCGGTCACTCCAGAGTACGCTTTACTGGGGCAGAGGTGCTTGTCAATACAATACCCACAAATACTTAGCACCTCTGCACTGATGAGTTCCAAATGCTGGGCTGTAGCCAGGACAAATATAGAAATATTGAGGCCAGGTCAGACCAAACACGACAACCTCCCGAGAATGATTTTTAAATATTTAGATTTTCTGTATTTTTTTTTTTTTGTTCGTTTAACTATTTTCTGAGATTTAAATTTCCCAACATGAACAGAATATGTACTGGTTGTGAAAACAAAACTCTCTCTGGGGCAGTAAAGACTATCTGAAGGTCTACGTAAATGCTGTTTCAAAGCCTTCTCCACACTGCCAGTACTTAAACTATGGTGGGGAAATACTATTTTCAAATATAAATATATGCCTGTTAACTTTCTTTTTTAAACTGAGCCTTAATCATCTTTGACTAAGATGATATAATGTCAAAATGATTGATTCCCAACTTGCTATAGAACATGCCTTTATTCAAGATTGATTAATGCAAAATACAAGAAAGTACTTAATCAACACAGCAACACTTATTTGTGTAACCGTCTTGTAACCAGATATAAGAACATTTCGGGGGGAGGTGTTTATGAGCTGGATTATTTCTTGGAGTCTCCACTGGCAGTAGTCCAGCACATAAGCCCTTGTACATTTTCTGTACGGATTAAACAAACTATATATGATGTGTTAATTGGTGAACTTTAGAGGCGGTAGGTAGATTTAGTTACCTTTGGACAGAGCCAGGCTAGCCGTTTCCTTCCGTGCTTATGCTAAGCTAAGATAACTGGAGCCCTGTATTTAACAGACAGAAATGAAAGTGGTATTGATCTTCTAATCTAACTTGGCCAAAAAGCAACTTCCCCAAAATGTCAAAAACTATTCCTTCAAAGTAGACTACTACTCTTTTGAGTAAATAAGCGATCAACATGGAGTTCGGAAGAACAGAACTGCACGTTTTAAGAATATACTTCCCCTGTGTACAGTTTAATTTGCCAGTAAAATATTATTCATTAAATGTCACATTTAATGCCGTTTTGGCAATGTCTTTGTTAGTGTGTCCCCCCCCCCCACTCTTTCAGGCAATTGCTCTGACTCGTGTCTAGTATGAGTTGAACATTAGTAACTGCAATACTTACAGTTTATCCTTACAGTTCATGTCACAGATTACCTTTAAACAACAGTTCACTGCAGCACATGTACTGTTTGAGACTGTAATTACAGTTGCACTTGAAATAAATGTTGGCTCCAATACAGTGTAATTTATCATGTCAGTGTATGATGAAGAGCTACAGCCACAGCGATCGCTGCCACAGGTGACACGGAGCCAGCATCCTAAAAATAGCCCCCTGCTCCTCTGACAGACCATGTCTCGCAGTGATGGCTGACTGCAGGTGAAAACATTGTTGAAAAAACATCCTGTCCTGGCTGTCGCGTGTCATCGGCATCAGCACTTATAAGAAACTAGACCTGTGTTGGTCAGTGCGTTTTTTTGTAATGGAGAGCGTGTTGAAGTGGTGTGTTTGTAATGAGAGCTGATGGTTGTATGTTCTGCTTCGGTTCCCTTTCGTTTTTCCTCCTCTTCTTTCCCTCTTCATCTCCTCATCTTCCTCCTCTTCCCTCTGCTCAATCCCCCTTCACCTCATTTTCTTTCCTCTCCTTTTGTCACTTCCTTCCCTTTTCTCCTCTCCTCCTATACCCCTTTCCCTCCACCCATCTCCCTCTAGCTTACGTCTGCCCTTGTCTCCTCTCCTTTTCTGACTTCCTTTTTCTTCTTCTCTCACTTTTCCCTCTTCTCCTTGCCTCTTTGTTTCCTCTCCTCTTCCCCCTTTACCTCCTCTGATTTCCCTCTTGTTCCTGCTCCTCTCCTTTCACATCGCCATCTTTTCTCCTCTTCACTCCCTTTTCTCGTCTATCGTACTTTCTTTTCCTCTCCTCCCCCTTTCCTTGTTCCCTCCTTATTTCTTCCTCTCTCCTCTCTTTTTTCCTCTCCCCCCTTTGCTTCCTCTAACATCCCTCCTTTCCACTCTTCTCCTCCTCTTCTCGTTTTTTACCTCTCCTCTCCTCTCCTCTCTGTCTCACTGCAGATGAAGTGGAGGGGTACTGCAGTCACAACCCTCGCACATGTACCGTCCTGGTGTTAAATAAACATCCTTATTACCATCCCATGTGTAAAAAACATCAACAACAAAAGCCAGCCAAAAGGGAATGCCTGCTTTGGCCGCAGCAGGTATCTAGAACCACCATCCTCATTCTGTATATCACTTTTTCAAGAGTTAGATTAGGGATCTTTTTTTTTACAGCTGTTATACAAGACAGCTGCAGTGGAATACTATTGCAGGCAGTGCTTAGCTTGCTGTAAATGTAAATTAGGAAGGAGTCTTTTCAGCAAATTTGAGAAGTTCTTTATTTAGGAGTATAAGTCCTGTTCTTTATAACTATATAACTATTTGATGACTTGCCATGACATTTGGTACAGGCCCTGTATAAACCGGTACAGACATTCATGGTCCTCTCAGGATGAGTTGTAACAATTTTTGTAATCCCTTACCTTTTATCTAGTTACATCATCAGGTCAACACTTTGTTTCAAGGAAATACCTGCAAAACTACTATCATTTCCCTCAGCTCTACTTTAATACATTATTTCTTGTATAATACAATACGTGCGTGTGTGTGTGTGTTTGTGTATTTGTTTGCCGCTCCTTATTCTTGGTACTAGTAGCCTTTTGTTTGTGTTTGCCACTCCTTATTCTTTATTCCTTATTCTTGGAACTAGTAGCCGTTTGTTTACGTTTTCCACTCCTTATTCTTTATTCCTTATTCTTGGTAATAGTAGACATTTTGTTTTCCAGTCAAATGCCTGTAAAAAAAATGTACTGTAAAGGTTATTGCACAAGTAACAAACTCCCTCACACTTTTCTGCTCCTCCATGTCAGCTCAAACATTTAGAAAATCAGCCTGGACTCGTTCAGCAGCCTCCTTTTCTCACCTCCCTCCATTCATCTCCTGATTATTATTATTATTATTATGGCTCACGCTTTATAGGCACATATGAAAATCAGTGTGTGGTTTGGGATAGAACATCATTCTCGTCATTAGTGGCTTGGTGGTTGTCTTGCCCAGCAATGTTAAAGGAACACGCCGACTTATTGGGACTTTAGCTTATTCACCGTATCCCCCAGAGTTAGACAAGTCCATACATACCCTTCTCATCTCCGTGCGTGTTGTAACTCTGTCTGGCGCACCCACCGCTAGCCTTGTTTAGCACAGATGCTGGAGGTAGCCGGCTCCGACTAGCCTACTGCTCCCAATAAGTGACAACGACAACATGTTCCTATTTACATGTTGTGATTTGTATAGTCACAGCGTGTACAAATAACAAGGTCACATGAGACACAGCCATCTTCTAACCACTGCTACTTCTGCTACTTGGACGAAGTGATTTGCTCGCAGCACACGAGAAGCCCCGTGGTGAGGAGCAGAGAGTAACAACGGTGCTTTTCAGATGTTGCACTAATCACTCCGCCCAAGTAGCAGTGCTTCGAACGAAGATCTCTGAGAAACTTTAAAGGTGCCCTGCCATACAACCCGGTTTTTACTTGCATTTGTTGAAATATGTTAGGTCCATATGTGTTTGTGTTATGTCGTGAATGTGAAAATGACCTGCTACCTCCTCTGTCAGCTCTGGCCACTGAAAATAAATAAGCGGAGAAATCAGGCTAATTACAAATGCTGGTCAGTCTGACATCATGTTGCCTGAGCTCATTACTATTCATGAGCTCGCCCAGTTGCGCTGGGTAAAGGATGCTGATAGCCAGGCTCTCATTTGCTAGCTGTTAGCCAATCAGAGTCAAGCAGCTTAGCTCGTTGAATATTAATGAGAGCTGGCACAAATTGAGCTGAGTCTTCCTGCAGGCTTTCTATACCACGCTAGAATGGCTTGAAACAAGGTAACCAAGGTTACAGAGTCCATGGTAGAACTTCAGACATTACCACAAAGTAATGAAATACGTGTGGCAGGGCACCTTTAAATAATTTGGAAAGAATTCTCTATCTTATTGCGCAAATCCCTAAAACACAAGCAGTCTAATTGATGAAGGTTATACCCTTTAGTCTGTAAACAAACCTGTGCCTAATATATTTATTACATTTATTAAATATATTTTTTCCATATCTATCATCAACACGCTCTTGCCCTCTCTCAGTCTAATCAGTCTCACTCAAGAGGGGAAACTGCTGTTGGCAGTGGTGTGAGATTAAGTGGATTTACTTTACAAAACTGCACACAAAGTTCAAATATTGCCCTGTGAGGTGGTGAGTAATAGAGTTTTTACATGCACTGCCCTGTCACATCGTCTGGCACAGATGGCACAACCACAGAATCAGTGATGGTTATTACCAGGTCATTATGATGATTATACTTTTGGTTTACATTTGGTAAACACTAGAAAATCTCTAGCTTTAGTGTAATTACACTGGCAAATACATTAGTATTTATAATAGTACCTGATGTGACCTGATTCACAGCAGTTGTTATGTGGCAGCAAACAACAACACAACAATGACACTTGAATTGCAGCCATACAGTATTTTTCTCCCTCTCTCTCTCTCTCTCTCTCTCTCTCTCTCTCTCTCTCTCTCTCTCTCTCTCTCTCTCTCTCTCTCTCTCTCTCTCTCCCCCCCCCCTCTCTTTGTCTATATTCAGTTCATCTTTTCTTACATAACAGCTCATTCATAAAACAGCACCACACCTCAGGGAAGGGATGAGGGAAAGACTGTAGACATCTGCTGAGACATATAGAAAACGGCTCCACAGGGAGGATTTAGCTGCAGTGTAAAATAGCTGTGTAAGGTTGTGTCATGCCATGGTGTAAAAAAAACAACTCAATTTATATTTATATATATATATATATATATATATACATATATATATATATATATATATATATATATATATATATATACTATACTAAGATGTGGAGCAAATGAGTCACCATGGGCCAACAAACAAGTCTTCCAATTTAAAAGAAAAAAGGCCAGTCAGTGTTGTCTGTCCACAGATCAATGAATTTGTTGAATGACAACAGAAGACACACTGAGACAGGGTGACAAGCTCCTTAAAAATATCCAGGTACATGTAAGACTTGCCTTCTGTTGGTAATAATAAGGTGTTAAATAACACGTGTTCTGACAGGCCTATTTGTTTTGGCCACATGCTGTAAGACATGAAGTAGATGTTTCAATACCATTAATTCAATGAATGTTTTCCATGTAGTTCATCCAGTGTCACCTACTGTATTTCTTGCCCTTCAGTATGAGGGCAAAACAAAATAAGGCCCGTCAGAACCTGTTTTTGAACCATATGCACCTGAGCTACATTTTTTTGACATAAAACTGACGCAGACAAAAGTTCAACGTCAGATTATGACATTGCAAGGTGTATAATTTTATTTCACCTTCCGCTAATCCTTAAAGCTTTAAAACGTCTCACTTCATTTATACAAACCTTTTTCATACGATAATAAGCAGCATTTAAGTCAGTGAACTGGTATTTGTTCCCTCTGTTAAACACCCAAAGGTTAACCTCTTCTCTCAAAGTGTCTTACTGGAGCAGTGCCATCTATATCTCTCGGAGGAAAAAGTAAAAAAAAAAAAAAAAAATAAGATGTCCTGTTTTTATCAATCAAGCCACTTAATCCTCTGATGTGTCAGTAGAGCTCAGAGATGACAGTGTTGTTCAGGGCATCTCTCAGGCATGTCTGGAAGCTACTTGTCTAGGGGAATGACATATTTTTCAGCCTTTCGTGTGTCATCATCACTGTGGGGTTTTGTCTCAGTCAAACTTTCCCACATTCTGGCAATCACACTGTCCCTGTCTGGTTTTGTTTATGCCCCTTAAAGCCTAATCTTCACATGATTATAGAGTGGCTGTGTTTTTGTTCTCCTTAAGGAGACAGAGGCATCATTGTGAGAGGAACATTTGCCCGCAGGTAGCCTCAACAGTCTGAGCAGCAGCAGTTACCAATAGCATCACATACTGTACGTCTAGTAGTCATAGTGAAGTCATCAAAAAATATTTTTCATGTATTAATATCCTTTTAATCTGCTAATGAAAAAAACATAAGCTATGACCCCACCCTATTTGTCCCTGTCTTTCTGATTACACTTCATAAGTGATGTTTACCCATGTTGAGTCTTTTTCAGCCACAGCTATCATGATGACAGGCTTTAATATGCACCAACAGGCACC
The DNA here is from genome assembly GCA_023631565.1 of Gymnocephalus cernua. Taxonomy (NCBI): domain Eukaryota; kingdom Metazoa; phylum Chordata; class Actinopteri; order Perciformes; family Percidae; genus Gymnocephalus; species Gymnocephalus cernua. The sequence goes on along the minus strand of CM042447.1, from coordinate 12,598,872 downwards.
CATTGTGTCCTTCAGCCCTCACAACCAACTTATTGTCATTCTTGCATCTGCAGCCTTGAGAACCGTGTTTATTCTGTTGTATAAACTGAGAGATGATGATTTGAGTTGTTTTCCACGGTGATCTCACAGAGAGGCTTTTAAAACGAATGTTGTGAGCATCACACATGAAATTCCGTACATCCACAGAACTACAAAACCTGGACAAAAAAAACCCCACAAACTAACTTGATCCCAGACTCCCGCTACAGGGTCTCCCCTATGTTCCCTTAGCCCTATGTTCCCTCAGCAATAGACCCGGCCCTTCCATAACGCGCTTTTGGGGTCCTCCGAAGGGCGGGCCCCCGTCGTTGCTGCAGAAAATAAATACTGATCATCTTGGTTTCAGAGAAATGTCCTTATTCAAGAACGAGGAACATCAGAGTGATAATAGGGTCTGACAATGATTATCTTTTCAATACACAAAACAATATGCTATCTGGCTTTAATATTTCACTTTTAATAAAAAGTGAGTTTGAGGGGTTTGTCTGTCTGACAGTGGCGAAAACATTACCTCATTTTCGAAAACTGATCTGAGGGAACATAGACATGCTCCCATAGCTACCAGTACCAACGTCAACTGCTAACTCTCAGACTACTGGGCTAATAACAGTTAAGTAAAGTTGAAGATATTATTGTTTCTTTAAAATTGAATTTGTGATGAAGATAATACTAGGCTCAGGACAAAGCAGAAAGGTTCTCTGAGTGTCCTGTTGCTACACTGGTGGAAGGCATAGATCCATTAGGAGAGGCGTCTCAGGCTCTATTATTCAACAGTGACAGCAGCTCACATCCATCTTAGCAACCTTGGCCGGCTGTCAGAAGCTCACTTCATCATTGGATGAGCGTCATCCCATGAGAACATTCACCTCACCCTGAGCACCTGCAAACAACTGTCCTATCTGTGTTCGTCATAGTAGATATATAAAGGAAGGCTGAGTTTACTAAAGCTTAGTTTTAAGCTGAAGTGTCTAATAACGGAGACATTACAGGGAAACAGATGGCCCAATCTAAAAATAGCCTGATAGCTACTGCATGATTATCCATGGACTAAATTTAGGAGTGAATAAATGATGCCTCGTTGTCGTGTCTTGACCCCAACTTTTAATATATTCTGTGTTAGAAGGCATTCCAGCTTTTTGTGGCTCTAATTTTCCCCGTCTGGCAAGAAGCCTTTCCCTCACATGCCTCATGTCGAGAAGCTCGTAGCGGAGTTCAAGGAAGAGATTTATGTGAGCTAATCAGCTCAGGATTTTTTTTTTGTTTTATGTGTGATTGGAGCTGGCTGCAAATACTGAGTGAAACACAGACAAATGAAGAGATTAAACTCCATGTGTCAGAGTTTATGTACGAGTATATTACATTACATTAATTTCATTTAGCTGAGCTTTTATCCAAAGCGACTTCCAAAAAGTGCATTAAACCATGAAGGTACAAACTCAGAACAGCAAGATTCACATTATATATATATATATATATATATATATATATATATATATATATATATACAAGATTATATATATATAACTACATGTGTACATATACAATCTCTGTCATATTTGTGCTTGTGTGTGTTACAGTGTAGTTTAAGCTCATCGTTATGTCAGAAGGCAGATGTCATCTGACATTTCTGATAAAGTGAGAACATGCACCCGTTCAGTTCTGGCTCCTTTGTTCCTTCTTCTGTGCCAATGCGAGCCAGGAGAAAGTGGAGCCTTCCACCCACCGCAACACCTTGGCTAAAAGGGGACCCTTTTTATTGCCTTCCTTTGCTATGCAAGAAGATGATGATAAACCACTCCAAGTAGTGCGATGACAGAGAGATTTACTTTCGTCTGAGGTGACTGATGATATTATTAAGATGATAACATGACTGAGCATCTGTTGTTATGTGGGAGCAAGATTCTAATTTTAGTCCTTTATAAATTACTTACTATCATATATTATATGCAAACGCCATTACAATTCTATAAATACATTAATTTTCTAACATGTCTCCCGAACCCTAATAGCATTGATACAAACTACAATCCTCAAAAAATTTTACTAATCCTGTAATAATCCTCCAAAATGTTCAGACTCATTTATATAATCAGATTTATCCTTTTTGGATTTACATTATTAGCTCGTAATCCATCAAATATACAGTTACCTGATCTATAGAAATCCGCATGTTTATCAGTTGTATACATAATGTGGATGTTTTGTTTGTGTGTATGTCTTTATAAGTAATCTGTCATTTGATGTATTTTTAACTTGATTACTACATTTATTTTTATCTTGATGATGCTGTATGGCTTTCAGTAACACGCTGACCTGCAGGCTTATTGTATTTCCATCACATTTATTGAAATGATAACATGACTTGTGTACGTAGTGATTTTTTTCATCAACGCTGAGGAACTTCTGGGTTATCTGGTAAGCGATTATCTCCACTGTTCACTCAAGATATGCGTGCAACCAGGGGGAAATATGTGAGGATAGGGGTATTATTGGGATCAACATGTGGGGACCTTTTTTATGCAGTTTTGACCTGATAATGAAAACATAAGAAGTTAAGGGATCACCAAAGTTATTACAATTAATCCTGAGGGGGGCATGAATGTCTATAGCTGTTGAGCTACCGTATTTCAGTAAAAAACACAAATGTGAAAGACAAATGTGAAACACATGGTGGCGCTAGAGGAAAAGTCAGGGGATCACGATAGGATTCATCCTCTGGGGAACTTAAATGTCTGTCCAAAATTTCATGGCAATCCATCTTTGATATGAAAGTTTTTACCAAGTCATTCTGCATTGGTTTATGTTATTCAGCCTATGGTTTTGCATTAACATTTTGCTTAACATTTGTGTTTTGGGCATTTTTTAAACTGTTATGTTGTGTCTCTGGGTGAAATGCCTCTAGTGGCCGTAGTAATCATGACAGAAGCAAAGTAGGACGCAAGGTGACAAAGTATAAGAGCCCCAAAATTTTGTGAAAGGAGGTAGAGGTGGACAAAGGATGGGTCAAATGGACAGAGGACTTTCACCCAGGAAACCACGCATTTTTTTTTTTAAACAATTTTATGGAACAAACCAGAAGTAAAGTTAAATAACAAATGTAGGCTAACTGTATTTTAACCAAACCACAATCTTTTTCTAAACTTAATTAAGTATTTTTTGTACCTAAACGTAGCCAAACTGCAACTGCTTCACAACGTTAACGACATGTTTAAAACTCTCTGGTTTAGGTATGAGGTTGGAAAACGCTCCTGTGAGTTGTTTTTCCTGCCACCACTAGGAGCTAATTTGTAAAACGCTCTTCGTATTAAAGGGTAGGAATGAACGACCTCTATCGTCATAAGGTTTGGAGTTGTTGACTCGTACGCTCAGTGTTTTCCTTCTTGGGTGTGTTGTAATCTAACTCCTCAGCTGTTGATTGTTAATTGATGACCCTTCCTCTATGTGAGAGACTATATGTCCTGTGCATATCTCTCATGCTCTTATTGACCGAATGCTTAGAAAATAAATAAATTTGGTTCAACGTAGATGAGTGTGCAAATGTTTTGATCTTTTTTTGTGGCAAACCACTTAAAGTTGTTGAAAGGCAGTCAGATAAGACAAAGAATCACTGGCAACAACACTCGATTATCTTCACAAACGAGTGGATTGTCTCACTCTTTGAACCACTTTGATCAGACTCATTCTTTGGTCGATCTTTGTCTCCTGAGAATTGGCTGATGTTATCTGTGGACTTACAACATGTGGATCCTCCTCAGCCTGCAGATCAAAGGTGAACTGAGGGATAAGGAACACAGTACTCTACTGTCATTTGATTATCCACTGTATCCCACGCCATTCATATGAATTCAATAATTGAAACAATGAATACATTCCATCAACCACCCACCTGTGGGGGTAATCACGGAGGGAAGGGATGGCATTATCAAGTCAAGTCAACTTTATTGACTTTATTAACTTTTATTAATTCATTAACTTTCACATGAACTCAGCAACAAGGGAGTGCCCATAAATTGAGACAGATTTGACTCTATTGTGTTTAGTGAGAGGGAGCAGTTAGGAGTGGTGCTTATTCACAGTGACAACTCCCTCTAAAACAGACTGTATTACAACAATGTGACCTCTGACCCTAAGTTAAAACACCAAATTTACACAAAACAAATCACCTTTGAACATGCGCTTAAATGATTGTGTAAATACCTTTTTTTTCCCACATCGATTGGGACTGACACACTCAGAAAATGACCTCAGTTACGTTATGGGAGTTGCTGACTGAGCTAACTATCCCATGAACTATTTCACTTGTAATACGTGCAATTTTTTTTACCAAGAACAACCCCAAAACTAGAATCCAGGAGGTGTTACATGTAGCATTGTAGTGCCCAGTTTAAGGAACCGGTGGACTTAAGTTATGAAATAAATAAAAACTTTATGTAACATTATAGCTTTCCTTTAGCAAATAAAAGGAGTCACAATATACCATTACGTGTGTTTGGAACGTAACTTTTCCTCTTTTTGGAGCACCCAAAAGAAAAAAAAAACCTCCCATAAAAGTGCAATAAAAAAGTCATGGGCATCATGACAAATACATAAGTTTATAACAGGGCTGCTTTTATTTGTTATTAGCCTTGATTCATTAATTTTGAGCTGGACCTTGATAACTTGAGGATAGGTGAGGCACCAAGCCTGGTCATAATGACTAATATGGCGTTGTCGACATATTTTGGGATTCAGACAGCATCAACTTTAATATTTTCATGTATGCTTTTCCTACTGACATTATTTTGAAAAATAATTTTCTGTGTCTGGGTAGTCTTGATAGCATACATATTATTACAATGTCTATTTTAAAGATGTTTTTTTCCTTCTCCAATCATACCAACATGGACATCTGTATTATGTATCATCTTATCATCTGTATTTTTTTCAGTTCAACAATGTTGTCTTGATTTTGAACCGTTTTAGAAAACAAAGTAAGACAAAAGTATTTCCTAACTAGAAGTGCATTCCTGGCAGTGTAGAGAATGCTTTGAAACAGCACTTGAACATTCACGTTGGGAAATGGAATGTTGGGAATTTACAGAAATATGAATATTTAACTGAATTAATAAATAAATAAAACCTGAACATTGTTCCTATATATTTTGTGTCATGGCCAGTTATTGTAGATATTTCACCAAGCTCAGATCAGTCCTGAATAAACGCACACTCTGAAACAGGACAACTTGTCCCTTGCTGTGCAGCACCAGTCTGGGGGAGAACAGCACAAATTACGCATTTGTTTATTATATGTCGCCTACTGTTTTGAGCAGAAGTGTAGCTCCACCCACTGAGACCAACTCAACCAATGAGCTCATTCCTGCCTCAGAGGAGTGATCTGTATATCTAAACTCCCGTCGGCCTGTTCATTGTACTGAGTCAGCGGCCATCCGCAAGTGGATCCAGAGGAGGGCTGTGCTGTGTAGGCTGTAGTCTACATAAGAGCTCTGCCTGCGGGGCTGCACACGCACTGCCGACTGGAAATCACAGGGAGCAGCTGGAGCCTTGACTCGCATGTGTCTTTCACTGATTGTATCAGGGAAAAAAAAATAATCCAGGATAGTCTGACGGTTACCTCGGGATCTCTCCAACAACCCTCTCTCTCCTCCTTTACTGGCCATCTCGGACCACGGATGCAAAGAGCAGCAGCGATGCGGTGGCTCTGCTGTTAACTCGTTGGACCCTTTTCCCTCTTGTTTTTGCCGGTTTTATCTAAAGGAGGCAGAATAAATCAATAATGAAGCTCAAACCGAACCAGACCAGGACATACGATGGCGAGGGCTTCAAGAAACGAGCAGCATGTCTGTGCTTCAAGAATGAACGTGAAGAAGAGGTAAGAGGTTCCGCAGTATGTGTGACAGGACCACACGAACAACATCCAGGGGCTGTGTTTGACTTTGTGGCCTAGCTAGGCATCCCCCGTCTGCACCCAGTCATTCAAACAGCACAGCGGGGATTATGAATAAAAACTGACAATGGTCTTTAATAAAACACATGGGTTTTGATGTATGGCGTCTCCTTCTAGGTGTAGCTGCGTTTACACTGTTTTCTGTCTCTCACAATGCCACTGTTTTGGTTTGTGTTTCCGTGCTGCTGCTGTTGCTAGTGATGCGCCTTGGGCCATCCAGTTTAGGCTAGTTTGAGGAGCTCGTAGAGAAAGAGGGGAAAAAAAGGCTGTTGTCAAGGTAGCTTCTATTAATAACAAACTACTAACGGTTATGACTTTCAAAATAAAAAAAACCTAATCAAGAACCCCATTCGAAACGGCATTGGATTAAAGCAAAACTCTTATTTTGAAGACGAATTCGCTCAACTTCCTGTTTGCTTCTTGTTGAAGTAGCTAACGGAGGGGGCGAGGCGCTCTGTTGCACGTTTCCTTCAATAGCGGGTTTAACACAACATCAGCGTGTGTTAAGTGAGAAGATGAGGCCAGAAGTCTGTTATTAAATGTATCTATCAAATGTCGCGTCACTTCACCAGATTTAATATCACGACAGGGTATCCATGACAGCAGTGTCCATTCATGATTATGGTGCATCTCGCCGGCCTTGAGCGGTCAGCTGCGTAGCAATTATGTGGATGAGGATTTAAAGGGGCCCTCACCATGTAAATAATGAATATGGGGTGGCAGAGTTAAATTGTTGTTGTGTCTTTTCTCGGTGATATACGATACAGTATAGTGAACTTCAAAGCGGATTTCCGTACCAAGTGTTTTCCACCCCAAACCTAATTAAAAATGCATTAGCTGTCATACTCCTAAGAGAATACACTGTTAAAATAGCTAAAATTATCATTTGTACATACAATATTTAACATGCAGCATAGGCTTACACAAACAAAAAACAACAAAACAGTGACTCATATTAAATACAGATGGCTAATCAAACACACACACACACACACACACACACACACACACACACACACACACACACACACACACACACACACACACACACACACACACACACACACACACAAAACTTTCTAACCGTACTGCTGCACTCTTATTTAATTTTACTCAGAATTTGTTTGTACCCTGATTCTTATAACTTGTTATTACAGGAAAGGACAGTCAGAGAACATTGTGACAACATGAGTGTAGGTGTGTGGCTTAAGGATTTTCTGGCTTTGGCAGGCATGACTGATCATGCAATCACATAGAAGGCACTGCTTGAAGTAATAGAACCAGTCTGGTGATCTGATTATGATTTTTGTTGCTAACAATGGCACATTTCTGTCTAAAGAAGCTTGATATATGGGGCTTTGTGTCATTAATATTTTCCTTGAAGGCATGCATATACACATAAGATTTGTTCCTAGACACAGGAGACCCAACTGTAGGGAAGTAAGAGCAATACATGCTGTTGGACTGTTTTGTTTTTGGAGAGGATAGGAGAAAGCTGAGCCCTCAGGGCGAGGTACTACAGCGATGAAGCTCCCAACAGGGGAAAACAGGAACCTGACATTACAGAGCGGCAGTGATGGCTGAGAAAAAAACCTGGGTTTCACAACATGTGAGTTGCTTGTGGACTGTGTGCCAAGAGAGCTTCTTTAATTATTTCATGTCATAACAGTGTAGTGGTAGGTTGTAGAAACCCATAGTTAAATAAGAAGTCCTAGATTTTCTGAAAGATGAAATGAAGTCTACTCATTCATACAGTTGATTCAAAATCATACAAGTAATCCCAGCTTAATGTGTTTAGAGATCTAAAGTTATTGTGATTGGATATTGTGAAGCTCACGGTGAAAGCCACAAATGTGTGGGTATGTTTCGGTGAAAGTATCACAACTTTCTCACCTGGTTGCTGCACAGAAATAATCAGAATGCAGTAAAAAGTAAAGCTTTAAAGCTGCTGTAATAAATATTTTTATATTAACAATATATTAAATGGCTATGCAATTCCCCTCAGATCTGGTGAGCTTCATAGCGACTAATTGTTTACTGCTTTGATTTACCACTCGTATTAGTGTTGTTTCCAGCAGCAGCAGGTATAGCTGTTTTTATCAAAAAGAGTTAGCGACTAGCAGGTAAACATAGTGGAGCACTTAGCAACTAAAGAGCCAGACGGCTCAAGTTCACCATATCAACTTAAAAAGTTATATGTCAGTGTTGTTTTTGCAGCTTGTTTCCACATTCCCTAAGAGTCTTTTAAGTTAACTGTTGTCAATCTTAATTTGTACCATTCAAATGTTTGCTTCATGATTTAGGAGCAACCTAATGTATACTGTGCTTGGCAGTGTTGAGGCTTTATTAAAATAAACTTAATATAATGCCATGAGTTCATGCATTATTTAGAGTGAGAGAAATTCTCTGATGGAGACAACAGTTCTAGCAGTAACCATGATGTTTATGAATTTATGACCCGGAGGCTACATATTGAAGGTACTGCAGCAGATTGTAAATAATGTCTTACTGGGAATGGCAGGTGGAGGTTATCGGTGGGATTGGATGCTTCAGCAGAAAGTCAGAAATGTAGGTGTTCTCTCGTCCCTGTTTACGACTGCTCGCTTATTTGTTGATACCTGTGTAATGTTGCGACTATATTACTGTCTTAGCACTATTGAATCTGCATTTGTGTACTTCAGTGTCTTTAGTTTAGACTTACCATCATTCTCTCCTCTTGGCCTGGCATTTGGAGACTTTATTTGACAGCTACAGGCATTCCTCCTGTAGGAGGAGGTGATAATGTCCTCCACAATATCCCTGCTTGCTATCCCTGCGTGAGGCCATGCCAGAGGACTCACTGTCACAGCCTCTGTTTTACTACCCAATGGTGGTTCTCCATCCATCCATCTTTGTCCGCTTATCCGGTGTCGGGTCGCGGGGGGAGCAGCTCCAGCAGGGGAACCCAAACTTCCCTTTCCCGAGCCACATTAACCAGCTCTGACTGGGGGATCCCGAGGCGTTCCCAGGCCAGGTTGGAGATATAATCCCTCCACCTATTCCTGGGTCTTCCCCGAGGCCTCCTCCCAGCTGGACGTGCCAGGAACACCTCCCTAGGGAGGCGCCCAGGGGGCATCCTTACCAGATGCCCGAACCACCTCAACTGGCTCCTTTCGACGCGAAGGAGCAGCGGCTCTACTCCGAGCTCCTCACGGATGACTGTGCTTCTCACCCTGGTTCTGATATCTCATATTGAGTTAAGAATGACAGATCTTCTTTTCTAAGTCAGATACACAGCTACCCTTTACTTGTGGCATGTCGTCATCCAGGAGTTGAAGCTTGTTCTTGTGTAACTTCCATTGTCGGATTGATTTTTGGATTAGAGAAAGGTTCATCTATATTGACGACGTTCCAATTCCGGGATTGTTCAGGTGCTGCCGGAAATTCCGCCAGATGTCCCTCTATTAAGGCCGGATGCCCGCTACCTTCCGCTTTCTTTGTGTTGGTATTCTAAACTCCGGTTGATTTAAGAGGACTATGGTTAACCGCTCCTCAGATCTCTGCAGGATAAATCCAGACAGCTGTCCAAGCTGAGTTTTCTGTTACACGACTAAAACAACTTTTGAACGGACACATGTTCAACCAAGACAAGTTCCTTCCAGAGGCTATTTTGCAGTCATTGTGTCCGGGGCTTAGCACCGCCCATGACGATTGTGATTGGTTTAAAGACATGTCAATAAATCAGAGCACGTTTTTATCTTATCCTGGAATACTGTGTGGACTAGCCAGACCCTCCTCTGCAGCGCTGCAGAGGAAGGTCTGGCAATGTGACACTAGAGAAAGGTTACGTAACGCCACATGAGTTCTGACATTAGTCCAGAGTGTTTTTCATTACCCAGAAGAACTATTTACTGCATGTTACCTTAAAATGGGTCCACCTCCTTTTTATTTTTACACTGGGAAGTTTCTCCTTCACCCTGCCCCTCTTTCCAAATATAAGTGGGTTTCCTGTACTCAGAGTTCAGCTGCCAGCTGACCGTTGACCTGTGTATCATGACGGTGTGAGTTATTTTGTTTGGGTTTAGGTCACACTTTTAACTGTCGCCTATGGAGTTTACAGCAATGCTGCTCTTCTGTTAAAAAGTCTAAAGTTATAGGAAAGGTCAGAAAGAGTGAAGCTCTGGGTACATATTATGTGTCGGTCAGTGATTCCCAACCAGGGTTACTTGGAAAAAATTGTAGAGGAGCTTTACTCATTTGACTCCAATTTTGATAAAAAAAAATACCTTAACACCACAATGTTATGATTGAGAGTGTTGAAAAGTAGTTAGCAAGCCATACACAGTTAGCTAAAACTATAAATGGTTGAAATATATATATAGCTACATACAATGAATAACAAGTTGAAATAGGTAAATCTAGTAGATTAACTGTTGAGATAGTAATCTATAAGTAAGATAAAAGTAATGGTTGATAGTTAGCTAAAAGTAATAGATAACTGGTTGAAATAGTTGTCTAAATAATGGATTAACAGTTTAAAAAGCTAGCTAAAAGCAGTGTATAAATGATTGAAATAGCTAGCGAAAACGGCACTATATGGCTTTTGTTTTAACTCAATATGTACCTTTTTAAAAATAAATTATAGAGTTAAATAACATCCAGTTTAAAATCTATTCAAAAACAAGATGGATAATGCCGTAAGGGTACTTTAGTTTATCTGACTGGGCTGTGGGGTACATCAATCGAAAGGGTTGTTATCATGACATTCACATCGCTGACCACTTAATGAACTTAACATATCTGCGTTTTAGTGAATTGATTGGGTTTGTAATATTTGGTGACTTGGTGCTTGGAGAGATGAGTAGAAGCTTGCAGGCTTGATTTTGGTGTGATGTTAAATGTCTCGTCTCGCTGTGTATCCTTTTTGCAAAGCTTAAAGGCAACACCAAACCCCTGCTGCTCCCTTTTATGAACGTGTAGCTGTATTCATCTCAGAAGCGCATGTGAAGAAACAAATTCTTAATTATACACAGTTTGTAATATGTCGATTGGGCGCTCTACATTCCTCAATTCATTAAAACAAAACTAAATGTAGCCTGCGCTGTATTCTGAGGATGGACAGATGAGGGGCAACAGTGACGAGATAAAAATGGAACAACCAGAGCAGAAATCTGCTCGTTTCTCGCTGCTCTGTCTGTGGCTTTTGTTTTGTATACATTTCACACGTTCGACTTAGGACACGTTGATTCCAGTGATGCCCTTTAAGCCTCGCTGGCTGCAGCCCAACACACAGACGCACGCAGTCAGAGGGCAGCGGGTTGGAGTGCTCTGAGATCTCAAACACACCCAAAACATAAATAATGAATGTTTTATTATGTCATACCACTGAAATAACCCATCTAGCATGGAAGTTCATAGCACAATATTAGCCCATATGAAATCAGACTTCCGGCAAGTAACATTCATGTTCAAAATGAGGACAAATCAACCCTTTCTGCATACGACACACATATTCTTATGTTTTTTCTTAGTTGAATTCAGTGCCCCTTCCTCAGATTGTGATTTAAAGGACAAATGTTTTTGTTTTAGCTCACCTCACTGGCACAAGGCCAGCCTGTTCATCAAAGAGCTCCCTCAAGCAGGTTACGAGGTTCAACTTTGCACATTATTTACAGTCTGCACTTTACTGAGAAGACGTCATGTTCTGCCCCAGCAATGTTTGACACACACTAATAGTTTTTAGTGTCAATGCCCCTCTAACACAAGTCACTTACTGTACACTATATAAGGCATACACCTGTTGAATGTGACAAACACCTGTTGTGGGGTTTTCTTGAAGCTTTTCATCTACAGGAAATGTTTACTGAGCGTGCACACACTAAATCCACATCACCATGCTTGGCATTCGTATACCCCACTGCCCTTCATCCTATAATCTGCAGTACATCGTCTGGGAAGAAGCAAGTTGCTGAGTTGGCCGAATGGGCACATAAGAAAGGCAGCAGCAGACAGCGCTCACTGTCAAAGCCCCTTTAGAAGAGCTTCAGAAGGCCTCTAGTAGCTGCAGCCACAGTCCCATTTAGAGAACATAAGGGAAGCTATACAAAAGCTGAGTTAGGATTAAGTCACAGAATGACTCCTCTGGCAGATAAGTGGATATGGTGATCAGATGGCTGGCAGAGGTAAATGTAACCATACGTTGTACAAGCTGCTTAACACACTTTTTCTCTTTTTAATGCATGCATATTTACCTTCACAGATTGAACTGACAATCACGCGATGTAAAAGATTCAGAAAATGCAGTTAAATCACAAATAATTGAACCACTGACGACCTGAATCAGCTGTTAACATTATTAAGATGTGTCCTGTCACAGAGAGTGTCTTAAAGCAACACTAGAGAACTTTTCCCGCTTCGGTCCCCCTACAGGTTGGAAGCGGAATTGTCCATTACATTACATTATGCAAGTTTGCCAGATCGGGTAACGCGAGCTGTAGTTCCAATGAGACAACCTGTTGGGGGACCGAAGCGGGAAAAGTTCTCTGATGTTGCTTTAATAATGAGCTAATTGCTCCATGCAAATGTCATAACGTTTACAGCAGATGAGCTTGTGTATGTTGTGGTAGCTATATGGATACTTCCACAAACTGCAGACACAGACACATCTGATCTGTGCATATCAGCGTACACTGCAACTGTAGTGTAATTCAAGGCCTGCAGGCTGCTTAGGAGAGCACTGACAGATGTTGGGTGGCTCAAGCTTGGTTTACACGCATTGTTTGCTGGGGTCATGTTGAGCTTGGAATGCTTCACACAATGCAACGCTGGCTTTGATTGAGTTTCATCTCACTTCTGGAAAAATTCCTGAAAATGTTATTGGCAAAGCAGACTAGATACTTAAAGCCTCTGAGAAAGAATAAACCAAAAATAGTTGATGAAAACAGGAGAATGTTTTTCACCGAGAAATATAACCGATACATACATGCTAATGTCCCCAAAAAAATAAATAAATATATATATATATATATATATATATATATATATATATATATATATATATATATATATATATATATATATATATATATATTCATATTCCATGATTTTGTTTCACTCAGAAGACCATTCATACCATGTCAGGATTCAATATTTAAAGCTCTGAAGGCTGTGGTGGATTTAGGTTTCTGTAGGCAGCAACAGAGAATAAATAGCAGAGGCAGCACCTATCATCAGCTGTCTGTCTGCCCTTTAGACTGGAGTCAAAAGGGTCATGGGTCATGTCAAGTCCAGTCCTTGGTTTCAATGTGTAGCTAAATGCACCAACGGAACTACAGGCACTTCCCCTTGATGTGACATGTTTATCTGTGTCTAGGGGCGTATGGAGACACGCATACCTTATTTCACAGTAAAAATAATGTGTTATACAATTCTTAAAACTTGCTTTTTTTTTTTTTTTATAGGTTCTGCTGGTCAGCAGCAGTCGGCACCCAGAGCAGTGGATCGTCCCCGGAGGTGGGATGGAGCCAGAGGAGGAGCCGTGCGGTGCAGCCGTGCGAGAGGTGTTTGAGGAGGTGACTAGGCCTAAGAATTCAATTTTGTTTCTTGACCCCAAAGTGAGATCCTTTTTTGTGCAATCATAAAATGAGCACATGTAGTGGCCGGGTTAGCTCAGTTGGTAGAGCGGGCGCACATATGTAGAGGTTTATTCCTCAACGCAGAAGGTCAAAGGTTTGAGTTCGACCTGTGACGATTTCCTGCATGTCTACCCCCCCCCCCCCTCTCTCTCTCTCTCCCCCCTTTCATATCTCAGCTGTCCTACACAGTGCTTGAAGTGGGGGAAAAAAAGGTGCCGGTACTCTCTTACATTGGCAAATCATTATGACATTTGAGATTTCTATAGTGAAAAACAAAACTTGGAGATATTGCTGGTACAACAACAATTTAAACATTTAAACAAGTTGACATAACTTTAGTGCATAAGCTATTAAAAAAAAAAAGCATGTTTTCATTTTAAACATACATGTGGCACAGTGAATCCTTATTAAATATCTACAGATGACCTAATTTACATATAGGCTTGTATCAATATTGTTTATTTTTTCCACAAATAAGCTGAAGAAAACAGAACTAGGGACACACACACACAACAGAGACAGGGGGAACAGGCCAGACAGCTTCAGTCCCCTCTCTGTCTGGGCAGCAAGTGACGGGATGTTTGCTACATCATGTTTTACAGCCCAGTTTGTTATCATTAAAAACGAGCCAGCTGTTCGTGGAGCAAAAATACATCATTTGGTCCTTTGACCAACAGTCAGGCCATCCGTGTGTTTCGTTACTCACGTTATTGTTGACGTCGGTGTCACTGACTAAGGTAACGTTAAGGTTGGTAGCGGCAGACTCCTCATTAACGCCAGCTGTTCCGCTCACATCAACGCTAACGTTAGCTTGAACGTTAGTTTGAAGCTCACAAACCGTACTTCCTCCTGATGTTTCTGGTTGGACTTGGACCTCTGTTGACGTGTCTGGCTCTGGCACACGCGTTCTTTTAGTACCTTTCTGAAGCCAGGCGGCCAACATAACGACTTACAAACTCGATACTTATTTTTATTTTCTAGGTTTTCAGCAGTGAAAAATCTGTTACGGTCAGGCTGACAGCTTTTTCAAACTAGCGTCCGTGAAGAAGCTAACTTCTGATAGGGTGGGCCGACTGCTTGCCTTTACGTGATTCGTCAAGATCTAAAATGTAAACACGTAGTGCCCTCTGGGTGGTGTAGTTTATGTAACGTTAGGGTCATCTCTCTGACACTGACGCTTTCTCTGTCAGTGGTAGAGTACCGGCTGCATGCGAGAAGTAGCGGTACGCAAGAAAAAGTGCAGGTACGCTTAAGAGTAAAATGTAGAAGTGCCGGTACTGTGTACCGGTGAGTACCGGCCCACTTCAAGCACTGGTCCTACATCTACATCCAAAGACCACATGTCCATTATACCGTTACAGGTATTCCAAGTGGCATTGTACACAATTTGCTCTTTGGAAATGTACTGATGTTATAGCTGCTGTTGTTAAAAAGCCATCTCCCTGTAGCTGGTTAGCTCAGTTGGTAGATCAGGCACACATACATAGAGGTTTACTCCTCGGCGCAGCGGCCGCGAGTTCGACACCGACCTGCGGCCCTTTGCTGCATGTCATTCCCCCTCTCTCTCCCCTTTCATGTCTTCTTCTGTCCTGTGGAAATAAAGGCCTAAAATGTTCCCCCAAAAAAGTCATCTCCCTGTTTAACTTCAAACTGCAGGATTTTCCGAATAATAATTATCACTTTTTTTTTATTTTAGTGCACTGAATACTAAATATTATGGCTATTCCACAAAACATCCCATTCTGCTTTAGTTTTAACCAAGAAACATGATTTTGTTTTTCTTTGGGGGGTGGGGGGGTTGCCCCATATACTTTATATCAATAAAGCAAGTAAATAAAATAAAAAAGTAGTATAATTTGAGAGTGACTTGACAAATTCTGGGGAGGGAACATTGGAAAGGGAAAATGGATAGGAAAAGGTCATGTCATATATTTCATAATGATTAGGCCGGCCGCAGACTGGATGCGTGGCGTGAGCGTGGCGTGAGCGTGGCGTGAGCGTGGCGTGAGCGTGGCGTGAGCGTGGCGTGAGCGTGGCGTGAGCGTGTCAGCTGCGTGGCGTGTCCGTTTTTATTTCGGCTCCCATGTTAACAGGTTAGAGCTTGCAAACGCACGTCTCACGTGCGGCTCGAGCCGCGCCGAAAACGCGTGCCTTTTTTTTTTTCACGCGACACGCAAGCGTGTTGGAAGCGTTTCCAGGCAAAATAGAATAGGAAAAGATGCTTATATGTCATTTTTACACAAATGCATATTAATAAATGATATTTTGATATTTGAAAGTCTCTAGGTTTTGACATAAATGCAGATATAAATGTAAAATACTGTAGCCTATTCTGCCGTCAACACTGCCGACGTTGTCTTTGCTGTAATCAAATCAGTAGATATTTGTGTTAACATGAAGTATACTACTGATTGAGTGCAGTAAATCAATGGGAAACATACATGTATACAGACAAGGCTCAGCAGCAGCAGCGCCACGTCAGACACGTTTCTAGTATGTGAGGCATAGAAAAAATCCAGAACAGAAATGCCACGCTCACGCCACACTCACGCCACGCATCCAGTCTGTCTCCGGCCTTAGAAATACTGCTAAAATGCTTAAATACACTTCTGTGCATCCATTGGGGTCATACAACTCTCACATCACTGCAGATGTCCATTTCCAGTAAAAACAAACACACACAGAAGTGACTAGTGGAGTTGCATGCTGCTGCAGTGGGCTGCAGGGTGAGATTTTTGAAGGGCCACGGTGTCGTTAGCTGGGTGACTGAGGAGTCTGCTGGTATTCCAGAGGGCCCTCTGGTTCAGAACCTTGTGTTCTCTGCTACGTCAGCAGTCTAAACTTGGCTCCTCGTTGGATTCCTGGACATTCATGGACCCTGCAGCCCGCTGCTGGACACATCAGTGGCACAGAGTGACACTTGTGAAGTATGCTGAGCAGGGAACTGGAGAGGGGGAAGGACAGTCTCGACCTATGTCTCGACAGTAATCGGAATCCTGTGAACTAATAAAGCAACTGTTAAGTGTTATGAAAGAGACATAATTACATTTCCGCAAAATAACACTCTTACAGGATTCGTGCCAGTTTTTTTTGTTTTTCAGGCGAATGGGATTGATAATGAATTATCATTTATAAGAATTACTGTAAATCCTTCCTAACGACTTCAACCAGTCTTAAATACATCAGTACATAGTTCCATATATAAATCATTCACCTTTTTATTAAGAGAAACAACGACTGTAGCTTGGCTGTCAGTTTAAGAAACTGTGAGGCAACGGAGGCCAAAGAAATGAACTCCCAAAAGTATCTCAGTCTGGACACAGGGATTTATTCTGTAGTTTAGTTCTGAACATTTTTGTGTTTGTCAAGCATTTCTACATCAAATCAAAGCCTGGGAGTTTACAGTGGAGTTCAGTACAGAGTCTTTTAAAACATTGAAATGTAATACACATCCCATCGTTTTGACACAGAATAAAGTCTGTGGATGAACACTGCTTTTCCATTGTTTCCACCTTCTATTCATCTTTGTGACTGAATAGAGGGTACTCAAAAACGTTAAAAAAAAAATCCCACAAAGAAATGTCCTGTGCTGTCTGTCGGTTCTGTACACACTAAAAATAATTCTAACGATTTTTCTTCAATTATTCCTCAGGCCGGTGTAAAGGGCAAGCTAGGACGTCTGCTCGGCGTATTTGAGGTAAGCTTTCGCAGCTTTGTCTTACTCGGGCAGTTTATCATACAGATAGCCTACATAACTGAGTGCAGTGTTGTAAGCCATTGGCATGCAATATATGATTTCTGTGTAATATGTAGTTTTGTTTAGAATAGTTGTGACAAGTGAAATACTGTATGTATGTGTATGAGGTTGTGTATGACCATTTTAAATGTTCCATTTTGTGTCTCTGTTCCTTAAAGCAAAACCAGGATCGGAAGCACCGGACATATGTGTATGTGTTGACTGTCACAGAAACACTAGAGGCGTGGGAAGACTCCGTCAACATAGGTACAGTTTCCTTTCGCCTTCTCATGAATGTTTGCGGGCGCTGTGGTGCGAGTCTTTCTTCTTGCTCTGCCGATGACTAGCTCACCTTTTACAGTAGACTGTTTTTATTATTTACGAGAAAGGCCAGTGTACTGCACGGAGACTATATGGGCATTGGGGTATGCAGTGACAACAGGTGCCTATAAATCTAGGCCGCTGGTCGTAGGTGCAGTGCTTCAGAGCTGCAGTATAATATAGCTGTCAGTTGCCTGGACGCCAGTATCCAGCTTTAATTTGTTATGTGGTCAGTGGAGAGCATCTTCTACCTGTCAGTGTAAACCAGAGCCTGCTACATTCGCTATGTTCTACTAAATGATTGTCTGCACATTTGTAGGTGTATATGCCGTGTTTTCATGTGCATATGATAATAATAATCATACTAACCAGACAAAGCAATTAGCTTAGACACCATTGAAGTACCGTATCACTTTACACTTATTTCAGTTATTACAGTGAACCATTGCTTCCTATTTTAGATAAGAGAGCGTAACATGTTTAAGCTTATGATTGCCTTGAACTGTATTGCATATATACGAGATGAAGTGGCTTTGATACAATGTAAGTTCAACCTGTGGAAGAGGCAAGCGTGTCTAGTGTATCATCTGTATAGTAATATAACATTTAAAATGTGTATGTTCTGGCTGTCTACTTGCACTACATTTAGGGATACAAGGAAAACCCAACATGTAAGCTTTCTTTCAACTCATACATTGTGCTCTGTCTCCCCCTGCAGGCCGTAAGCGGGAGTGGTTCACCGTGGACGAGGCCATCAAAGTGCTGCAGAGCCACAAACCTGTCCACGCCGAGTACCTGCGGAGGCTCCAGCTCAGCTGCTCCCCAACCAACGGAAACTCAATCCTCCCGAGCCCTCCGCCAAACGACAACTACCCCCATTACAGCGCTACCGCCACCACACCCTCGACGGGCAACGTGTTGGGCTCCTCCTGCAGATAGGACTGCAATTAAACCTCGTGTCCTGTCAAGCTCGGACAGTTCACCGAAAGTCTGTACAGTCTTGCATGAATCAAACGACTTTTCAGAGACATGACTCTCCTGTATGTATCATCTCTAGTCTTAGCTCCAGGACAGACCAAAGCCATCACCAGAACGGTTTTGAAGACTTACAGAGCAGCACAAGTCTCTGACAGGAAAACCTCGGATATCTCAAGAACATTTTTCTTTTGCTGGCAAACACCAGACCGATGAGCCGAAGCTTGGGAGGAGGAAGCTGCAGACTCAGCTGGGGTGAATGACCTGGTGAAGGAATGCCTTACAGTAACTTTGTATGAATGTTGTATTTGGGTCGTCAGTCATTTTTATTTTATTTTTTAGCAGGATGGATATGCTTTCTAGTCAATAAAAGAGTAATTGACCCCAAAGCACATCCACGTGGGGAATGTTTCCAGACATAATAATGTCTCTCACTAGTCATCAGCCCATGATGACAGCAGCATATATCATATTCTGCTACATGATCTCATTTTTAAAAAGACACCTGAGCATTGATATGTTTCAAGGATCTCCTCTGTTGCATTTTAATGTTAAGTGGGATTTTCTTTGCACCGTGTAATCATCGATAATTTTGACATTTGTCTAAACTTTAAGTAACTTGACTTATAATGATAAAGCCAGCCCCAACATCTCCTTTTCAAGAAATGGATGATTACGTTAAAATAGAAGTAACTAAAAGTGGAAAAAAATGTTACACAATTAATAAAAACAAGTACCAAAAACACCAAGAGAACAAAATGAAATTGAAAAGGCAATGCCAGAAATGGCTTGTGGTCCTAAAAGGCAGCGTCAAAGGTCAAAGACGTACTATCTCACAGGACTACACCAGCTGTCAGTGAGTTGACACCTCAGTTAACTGGATCTGAGTCATGTCACTGTGTTCGATATCCTTTGACACAACACTGCGTTCATGTGTGCTGTGTTCATGGTTCCACTTTGACGTTACAACTCCACTAACCTTGACTGATCCAACAAACTGGTCTGTTGAATGTTTAAAGCCACATACCTTTGTTACGGTTTCCCACGTTGTCAAAGTGAACGTTGTTAATCTTTGCCTTACGTATTACGTGCTGCTAGGGTCAGTTGAGTTTATTTCAACTCTGTGGCAATTAAAAAAGGTGGATTTTCTTTAAGTGAAAATGAATCATAGTTGACTGCTCTTAAAATAATGTTTAGCAGTTTTTCATCATGTCTCGTGGTGCTGCAAGGCAATTTGATAAAAACGGACCACCAAATGACATCATTTCCATGTATGATTTGATTGGGCTTGGGCTGCAATTTACAATTAATTTCACTCTGGATTAATTTCATAGTTTGGTCTATGAAATGTCAATTGTGAAAAATGCCCATCACAGCTTTGACTGGTTAAAAATAAAAAATAGTGATGTAGTTTTTAATATAAATATATTAATATTTCTTCAAATGTCTTTCATTATTGCCGAAACAACTGCAGTTTGGGGTGCATAATGGGGTCTAAGACGCATACCATGTAACATCGGCAATGTTTCTAGGTCATCCCTGTCTTTCTCTGTTTCCTGTCTGCATCGTGACTATAGTATATTGTCAGTTAAAGGCAAAAACGTCCCTCAAAACTAATCTAAATGAAGAAAAAAAACATTTTGATTATGAAGACAGAAATCCAAAGAAAAAAATAGCTCAAATTAGCAGTTAAAATGTCACATTTCAGATAATTGTTTGCTCATAACCGTTCTCACTGAAAAGAGACACTCACTCCTGTGTTGACCGCTGAATGACGACTCGTAACCATGCAGAGATATGTAAATAGATTTGAAGAGAAACATTGAACATGTGTTTTTAACCTGAATGTAACTGTAAAATGTATCCTAATATTTTATATATTTTTTAACAATGTATAAATGGCAGGAAAAAACAAAACCCCCACTGAGAACAGTATGTACAGTATATTTGTATCAATGACAATGTGCCAAGGGTTTAGGATATGAAGGTTGGTTGGTATGAAACAGAGATGGTTAAATCAATGCATTTTGAATCATGATCTGGTGAAATCAGTGTGTGTCAGAACAGTATAAAGTTATCTTTAGATCAGCAAATAAAATAAAAAAATGACATACTGGATCTTTAAAATTTTAGAGATTTTGGGTAAACTAAATGCATTTCTTTTTTACAAAATATATATATATATAGCATCTTGCTAATCAGCTTGTGTGTGTCACATACACAAGACTGAGTATAGACATTTTGATAACATTTGGGGGAGGGGGAATGATCAGGGGAATGTTTTGGAAGCTTTGGTAAGACAGTGAAAAATAATTTGTCATACACTTTCACAGACAAATGTTTATTTTATTGTTAATTCCAGTTGTTCTGAAGGAGCAAAATATCTCTTCTAATAAGTTTCCCCATGTCAACCAGACTTATGCTTCAAAACCTAGGTCTCCTTTCACCTTCCCCAGAGTCACTGCTCCATTACGAAATCTTATCTGCAGTAAACTCTGATACGCCAATTCAGCTATAAGCTTTCAGCCTTGTTTGATTGGTAAAAAAAAAGGACTCCAACCACCTCAAACCTCTGTGTGTGCGTGTCTGTATAGTGGGTTGATGGATGTGAAATATGATGTGCCAAATTTAAAAATGTGTCGGTGTTCAGGTGGGATTTACTTTTTTAATGTTATACATCATTTTAGGCCACCCGCTTTGTGGAAAAAAAAAATAATGTTCTTAAAACATTGTTTGATAAACTTAATGGGTTCAGAATATAATCATTTATAATGTGGAAAGGTGTGTTTTTTTTGGAGATTGACTGCATCCTTCATTCTTGAAATTATGATTAATGGACCACAGCCAGTTATTCTTTTGACATCATGCTGTTTTTAAAATCCACTTGTCATGTAACTGAGCATATATACGACTACCCAGACTACAATCAAAATAACATCAATTTAACATAAACCCATTCATCTTGATGCTCAGTGTCAGTGTCCACCTGATACACCTTCCTCCATTTTTTTTAAACCTTTGTTTGATGCCTGGCTCTATGGTGATCTGTAAATGCTCCTTTTATGAGTAAAACATGACAATAAGGGATAAGAATCCCAAAAAATTAAATGTATGTGCTCAAGTTAAAAAATGTAAAACGGCCTGGACACGAGCGTCCACTAAATGAACGGTGGATGTAGACAGCTTGATTGTCTGCTGAACACATTGTAATGTCACATGGATGTATCCAGAGCATTTTACTCAAAGCAAACTAACGATTTCTCACCGTTTTCTCATTAATATTATAGACACAGAAAAGTTGAATGTGAAAGTGATTTGAAGACGTGGACTGGAAAGACTGTTTTTGAGAAAAGATTGCATTAAAGGGAAAAAAATGTATTGTCATCATGTGTTGTTGAATTCTCATTTATTTAAATCGACTGTATTCGCTGTCTATGAGGCAAAATGGCATAATTGTCAGAGATAATTGTTTGGCAAATGATTCAGTTGGCTTTGTTTGTAGAAGGAGCAAAAGAAAAAGAAGGCGTGGAGAGGCTCAGCAGCGGATTCTGTTTGAATCAAAAGAAAAAAAATATGTAAAGGTTTTATGCGCTTTGAAGTCATGACTAGCTTAACCTGCTGTAGGCCCCGGGGTAAAAATGTGTGCCACTTCCCACACAAATAAATGGTGGATATTCCCAAGCTAAATCTGCATTTGATCCACAAGTACCACAAACACACTAACAGTAACCCTTCAAGACAGCTTTACCTATTCATCCACATTCGTTTGGAAGCAACATAATTATTCTTAACAATAGAACAGAAAACAAGTTACCCCCCCCCCATCTTGGCCCTAAATAGTCACCAAAGTCATTGTTTTGCAAAATCTAAATTTAAGGCGGATACACACACAGTAGTTAAAGATCAACTTTGTGTGCCTTGACACATTAGGTGTGTTTACAATAAAGCAATGCACTTAGAATTAGAGGTGGAAGAAATAGTAACTCAAGTTAAACTACAGCTGTTAAATAAACGTAGTGGAGTTTAAAAGTACAATATTTCCCTCTGAAACACAGTAAAGTGGCAGAAAATAGTAAAGTAAAGTACAATTACGCCTACAATACTTGAGTATGTAGGCCTACCTAAACTTCTTGTCAACCAATACCAGCCAGCAGCGACACCTGACACCTCAGGTGCGCCGCCTCTAGCCCCGCCCACCGCAGTGTCCGGACGTCAGGGGCCACCCACCACACAACAAAGCAAGCAGGAACAGTAGCCTATTACCCATCGTATAAATAAATGAAGCGACCGAACTAGACTCTGGGCAGATTTGGATTTGTCCACAATGGAAGATGTGTTTTTTAAATCAGCGTTACCTGCGCAGGACTCGTTCGTGCTGCATGACACCAGTCTGGCTCTGCCGGCCGAGCCGACTCTGGGATCCCCCGTGGGAGTGAATTCAAACGGCAGGAGTCTGCGTGTTAACCAGCAGGTTCAGCTCACACTGGCTCGCAAGGGAAGAAAGGCTGTGCCAAATGGTAATGTTCCGTTTGAAGTTTTCTTCCGTGGTTATGATTAATGTTTGGCTGAAATACAGAATACCACATAAGAGGAGGCTCTTGTACACCTCAGAAGGATCTTTATTTATTTTTTTATTTTTTTAATTGCATGTATAGTACAAAGGGTGATGATAGGGTACAATCACATGGCTCCCTCCCACTATTTATTCTTACAACAAAGAATATGTATCCTAAATGATATCTGATTTTGACCTTTAGTTTGGGAAGCACTGTATAAGACAGTTGAACCACAGGCTACTATTAAACAAAAGTTCCCAACAGTTATTGGTGGGTGACCTTTAAATGAGGCAGTGTCTCCTTGTGACCCATTGTCACTGGTTGAATATGTTTATGAGATCATGTGAGCAGTTCAATGTCTCCTATAAACCGCAGATGGCTTCATTTTATTGTAGAATTGTAACTATTAAAGCCTGTAGATGTCAAACTATCCTGTCATTTAAATATGCTATATTTAGGCCTAATATAAAAGAAAAAAAAAAAAACTTTTGTGACTGGAATGCATGCTGCATAGTAGTCTGCTTGTCCAACAGGTTTCTGTACTGTCAAAGGGAAATGGATGTTACAGCTGACATAGCTTGAATTGAATCTCACCCACTGGCCTGCTTACCACAGGGTTATGTCATCATTAGCCTGAAGCATTGGCATTAGTTTACAACTTTTGTAGCTCAGGCAGCCAGGTATTATATGCCTATACTGGGCGGCTGTGGCTCGCCTGCCAATCGGAAGGTTGGTGGTTCGATCCCTGGCCCTGCAGTCCCATGTCGAAGTGTCCTTCCTGTCTTTATTGGGCCCCGAGTTGCCCCGGATGCTGTGAATGTTTGTCTGATGAGCAGGTGGCAACTTGTATGGCAGCCTCGGCCACAGTGTGTGTGAATGGTGAATGGTTCCTGTACTATGTAAAAGCGCTTTGAGTAGTTAAGACTAGAAAAGCGCTATATAAATACAGTCCAGTTGTTATTGTTGCCATGTAATTAGGTCATTACAGTGTGAACACTAACAAAACTCTTCAACTCTTCAACTAATTACCATGTTATTAGGTCATTACAGTGTGAACACTAACAAAACTCTTCAACTAATTACCATGTTATTAGGTCATTACAGTGTGAACACTAACAAAACTCTTCAACTAATTACCATGTAATTAGGTAATTACAGTGTGAACACTAACAAAACTCTTCAACTTGTTTTAGGTAATGTCCAGTTACAGAAAAACACTGCAAAAAACTTTGATGCTACAGATGGACTTTTACCAAACATGAAGGTAAGGGACTCTTTTACCTTGTTCTCTTTACTCATGCATGCACAAACACAGAAACAGAAACAATTTAGTGACATTCAACATCTTCTTTATGGGTCCCTAAAAGGTCAAAAAATAAATAATAATAATCGTATTGTCCTTTATCCATAAAAAACCCCCGGATCTGATCAGCTTTTGAAGTACTCCGTATTCCGTGACAGATTCCCATCAAGTGCAGTCAGTTCAGTACCTTGTGTTTTCGTTGTCCTCTCTTTAAATTTTGTACCTGTCTATTATAAAAGTATAGTTTGTTAGTTTTTTAGTCCCAGAGTAGTAGTGTAGTTTGTAATTGAAGTACTGTGTATTCAGTGACAGATATCCATCAAGTGCAGTCAGTTCAGTACCTTGTGTTTTTGTTGTACCTCCTGTCTATTATAAAAGAAAGGTACATGTTGTATGCCGTAATTTGAATGTAGTCAAATGGTCTGCAGCTGCATTCAGAGCCACCAGGCCTGTCAAGTGAATCACTGTGTTTTTACACTTAGCTTGACATTATAGATACATTGTGACATTTTAACAGATTTAGCACAAGGTGTATGGAGCCCTGAAATGGAATAAATTACGTTTTAATACATATTGCCAACTGATAATGATCATTTCTTTACCACTAATCGGTTAATAAAATATATTCATGTGGGCTATTTAAAGCTTTTTTTTTATTATTTATTTATTTTTTTTACCAACTGATTGGAGGTTGAAATTATAATGTACACAAATATAAAGTTTTACATTTTTATTTACACTCCATTTTAATTATTTAACACATTTGACATTTTTGGTGCATTCAGTTATGGTTTTGTCTAATAACCTTTTACAACATTTTGTAAGTTGCAGGGCTCCATATAGATGTGGCCAAATGGGCCTATTGTTATCTTTATTATATTTTTTGCAACTTGTGTAAATGGTAAACTACACTATATAATATTAATATAATGCACAATGTAATGCACCATTCTTTTGGTGATACAGCACAGTTTAAGACCATACAATATTTCAATTGTGTAGTTTAAACTGCACCAATATCCCTCAGTAGTGGAGTTTGTTCTGTATATCCTGAGACTGAATGGGCCTCCATAGACTTTAATGTATTATATAACTCAAAATAACTTAATAACTGTTCAGGGATCATATTCAGGGACCTTTTTTCTCTATTGTATTGAAACTATCTCTCCACCATTACATATTACATATGTATGGGGAATGATTCCCCTAAGTTCAGGTATGAGGATACTTCTTTGCCCCGGCCACTCCCTACTACGGTTAGCACCTGTGCTGGCATGGAATCACAGACCTGAGTCAGGTGGAGGTGGTGTAGTGTGTGAAAGCAATCTGCATTATATTTTGAAAGATAGATAAGGTAAGTGTGTGGGTCAAACAGAGAGTAAAAGCATACCTGTTGTAGTTGGGGGGCCTGTCTGACGGCAGCCTCCTTGGATTGCTGTTTCTCTTGTTCCAAAAACCAAGCGAAAACAGTTTAGCTGTTTCTGTATACCGGACGCCTTACTGCTGCTGTGTGTCTCCCTTTTCCGACGTATTGCTTGCGGTCTCGGGGCTGACTGTAGGGCATGGCCGGACAAGCTGGTGTGTCTTAAAGAACTTTCCATGTACTTGACCTCAGCGAATCATTCCCGTACATATGGAATATGTAACGGTGGAGAGATAGTCTCTTCACTCATAGAACCAAGGTTACAATGTAACTGAGGGTTCAGTTACCAGTAGTTATAGTGCAATACTGTGCATTTTGGACTAATATGCCATGTAAATTTAAAGTCTTCCCAGAGAGAGAAATTTTAAGTGAGAGGACCAGCCGACTAAACATGCATTAAAGTGCCGATTGTGTGTTGTTTTTTTTCCACAGGTAAAAGGATTGGGCCTCACCAACCGCTCTCTTTCAAGCAACCATGTGCTGAGACCATTCATGAGGGTGGAAGTGTCTCCAGCACAGAGCCCAGAGTTACCTCGCAGTCGCTTCAATTATAGTACCCACCGTTATGGGACGTACACCCACCCAGGGCCCAGTCAGTCACACAAGGGGGGGACCCTTCTGGACCACTCACTTGGTTCTGATTCATTTCGTCGCTATGCTTTTTCAGAGGCACCCCGTGTCACACGGCCGCTCGCATCCACATCTGCAGACGGGACCTTCCGCCGGAGGTCACTCAGACAGACAGCAGCACCACAGCCTGCGTTTGCAAAAACAGCGTTTCAGCTAAGTGGTGACTATGGCTCTCGCTGGGGTCATAACCAAACTATTGTCAAACAGGATCAAAACACTGTGCAGGGACAAAGTGGTGATATGATGCTCGGTGCTATCCAGCCCCAAGAGGGCTTGTCCTGGTTGGCTCGGATCAGGAGGGATGGTCAGAGGCACCACAAACAGAATTCATACCCACCCTCGGTCACTAGCGTGGAGGTGGACATGGGGCGGCAGATGGAAGTAGAACTCCCCGTTCAGCAGATACATGCACAGAATATCATAACACTGTAAGATCATGTTTGTTTGTGTTCATTTCTCTGTGTGTACATTTAATAATATGATATATTCTTGCATGATATATTCCTGGTGTGCGATTCAGGCCATGAACCTTATTTTGAGACATTTGGGGATGGAGCATTTTTTCCTTCATGGTTGTCCTCTCACACAGGAAGTCAGAGAACAAGCCTCCAGAGATGACGTTAGAGAGGGCCGTGAACCTGTTGACCCAGGATAATGAGGAGATGCTCATCTGTGCAGCCAGCTACATACAGAATCAATGTTTCAAGAGTGGCGATGCTAAAAAGATGGTATGTTTCATCATATGCATTGTATGGCATCAGTTTACAGTGACTCAAAATAGAATTTGTTGGCATTAAAATATATGAGAAAGAAGAAAGAAACTGGATTTTCTGATGTGTTTTGGGGGTTGTAGTATTTGCATGTTTGAGCCCCTGTGCCTCTGTTTGTACAGTTTTTAAATGTACCAATTTCACACCTAGCCATTGTTCCAGTAACGGCTTACGTTTTCTGAATTGGTTTGGGTTTGAGAGACCAATCCAAAGGGATATAACATAATGTTTGTTGGCATGGGTAATGCAATGCCAATTGCCTTTTGGAGTTTTCATGTGTAGCACTTCATCAACATTCAAAATTGCTTAGTTTGGAGAACATGGGGATCTTTGTGCATCAGCTGACAAGAAAGCATAAACTACTACCCTGTCACTACCTGATACATACCGAAAACCGATTTGTTCAGGTCCTATCCCCTGACCATTGGGCTATCCTGACCCGAACCATTCAAGGTCAATGCCTAACCTCAACCGTCTTTGCACATACGTAGAACAAATCAGGTTTCCGGTACGGATCTGACATCGACATACCCCAACAGACAAGATAATGAATGCTCCAGATAGTGTGTGTAGAAGGCTTTTATGCCACATTTCAACAGACCCAAGGCAAGTTAAGTTGTTGTGAAATCCTACTATTTATAGTATATCTAAACAGGTTTTAAACACAGTACAAAAAACCTTCTGCATTTCTTCCTCTCAGCCCAACCCCATAACATTAGATTTGGCAAAGACCTCCTTTTGGGTTGTAGATTCAGGAATAAAGGGTTTATCAGGAACAATAAAATTGCTTAACTCATTTTGCTAACAGCCCTTTCATGTTGTTGATAAATCGCATGGCTGTGGTAAATAATAGCGTATAACACTTCTTGAATGCAATGGCTTAAGTATATTTTGCATCTGTGTGCCAACGATTCTGTCAATCAATAATCCACTCTTGTTTCCAGGTGTACTATCTCCGTGGGATTGGAAAGCTCCTGCACCTCCTGTGCAATGACAATGAGGAGGTGCAATGTGTCGCCGCTGGGGCTCTACGTAATGTTGTTTACCAGAGCAATGAAAACAAGATGGAGGTAAAGGAAAATGATGGCCTGGCCACCATTTTGGGTGCACTGAAGAGCAGCCGTGATGTGGAGACCAGACGACAACTTACTGGTCAGTTTTTGTACTTAGCTTTAATATATGATTGCTGCACCCAAAGTCACCCCAACTGGCTTTATTTTCTTCACTGTATATAGACATATACTGGCTTTAAGACCTTTAAGATCTTATTGTGGGAGTTTTATACATTGGGCCAGTTTAGCTAGCATTTTGAGATAAATGTCTTTGTCTATAATAAAGTATATTTCCATCTCACTTCCAGGTCTTTTGTGGAATCTCTCCTCTCATGACCTTTTGAAGGAGCATCTATCCAAAGAGGTCTTATCGGTCCTCACCAAGTCTGTCCTGGTACCGACTTCTGGCCTTTCTGAAGGCGAGAACCCAAAAGACGAGCTCCTAGCTGATGCTGATGCTTTCCACAATGCTACCGGCTGCCTGCGGTAGGCTCCTTTGTTAGCTTTGAAACTAGATACTCAGTGAGCTTTTTCAGTGTAGATTAATAGATTAAAGTAAATAGACACCACTACTGATGTCAGATATTCAGCGCATACCAAACTAAATATATATATATATATATATATATATATATATATATATATATATATATATATATATATATGTAATATTCAAGCACTTTGCAATAAATCCTATAAATGACTTTGTATCCTGAAGGAAAATGGATTAAACTGAACTGATTTCATCACCAGCGACCATAAAATCATACTTCCTGGTCAGTGTGGACCAGAGTGGCATGTATAAAAGTTAATCTACCAGCAGTAAAAAGAAGCACAATAGAGCCTATGTCTAGTCACTGGGCAGTATAAGGCATTAATTATATGATATCACAAAGGGCAAGAGATAACAGATGGCAGAACTACAGTAATATAAAGCAGGTTAGGTTGCATAACCTTTGTATACAAATAAAGATTTATTAATATTATGTAGCATCCGCCTCTGGCATACAGAGTTATTATGAGTGAACAGTCTTTCAACATGATGTAAACTGTTATCATCATCCATCTGAATCCTGCTTTAAAAGGAACATCTGATAAAAGGCTGTCAAAGTGGCCCTTGTACTCATTATATCTATTAGATGCTTTTGATATTGGCAATTTCTTCCTTGTAAGCCACAGGCTATCAGTTCAGTGGCTACTAACTGCATCATCAAATAAAGCCTAAATGAAAACTGATTTCTCATCAGGCCTAGTCACCAAAATGGAGCAGTAATCACCATCCTATTTTTTTAATTCAATTTCTCTGCTATCATTGCATTGTGTTGAACCACTATGTATCTAAGATTATGTATCATACAGTCAACTTATTTGTCAAGACATACTGTATATCATCTCTGTGTTTACAAAGCAGGAGATATCAGACGTGCCGCTCCCCTGGCAACTATAGCTGGGTCAAATGAGTGAACGACTGAATTATTCATCGAGCTCTCTCTTCTCTCCGCTCTGCTGAACTGAAATCACTCAGTCCTCGCTGGCCCAATGTTATCAAGTTCTCCTAATCATGTTCTCAAACCTTTTGAGCTCCCTGTGGATGAGAAAAATGCTGAGTTGCTCTCCGATTTATATTTCATCACCGCACAAAGAACCTGTTGTGTGAAGTTAGAATGTTAATTGTTGTATTTATTTTCCTCTGGAAGTTGGATTACTAAAAAGTCTTTTGTTAGTCCTTGAAATAATTTGTCCTGGTTGCTTCTGTCTTCGCAAAGGTCTGAGATCCAAAATAGTGCATCCATTGACTTTTTACAATTATGTGGTTGACAGAAGGGGACTTCATCTTTTTGTCTGGCTCACTATGATGTGGGAATTCTTTGTTATTAACATTGCTGACTTCTCTAATATGGTTCAGTGGGAATGAAAACTGTGTATGTGATTGAAACACACACAAATGTCACATTACCTTGATTGTTTTGACTGTTTTTGTGTCCAGAAATCTGAGCTCTGCTGGTCCTGATGGAAGGAAAGCAATGAGGGAGTGTGAGAATTTTATTGACTCTCTGGTCTACTACATCCGGGGAGCCGTAGCTGACAAGACAGATGACAAGGTGAAATGAAAATGATAAGCATTCCAGAGAAAACGATTATCTTCACAGCTGTTTCATATGTACATATATTTTGTAATGTGATGCACACTGGACCCATACTTTTTTTTCTTTTCTGTAGTGCATATCAGGTCATTCACATAAATCATGTTGCTTCTCGCTGGATTAAAAAAGTCACAGACCAAAATCCAAAAAAAAGTTAACATTAAAGTTTCAGTGCGTTGTATCTATGTGATAAAACAGCTTGACATATTGAATTGAATTTGATCTTTGTCTGTATATCTGCTCTGAAGTCCACAGAGAACTGTGTCTGCATCCTGCACAACCTGTCTTATCAGATAGAGGCAGAGCTTCCTAAGAGGTACACCTTAGATCTCCGAGAATCTCGACAAAACTTGGCTCCTAAGCAAAAGGCTGTCGGCTGCTTTGCTTATCGCAGTGCCGAGATCACTGAGGTAATCCCTTTTGGACATTAATCCACATTGACTATACAAGTCATGTTCTTGCAGTATAATAATTCAGTGCAACATTCTGTGAAAACTGCTGAAATGCTGCAGGTGTAATCACCCATAAAACATCTTAATAGAAGCCAATCATATTTATCTTTCTCTGTTATAATGAACTTGGAGAGAAACATCAAAGCAAATTATACGTTTTACATGTTGCTTTAACAGGTGCGTCTGTGCCAGCAGCAGACAGACCTGCTGTTATGGACTTAGTGTTGCAATGCTTCATTTAAAGCAAAATAACAATGCAGCACGTGTAATACGAAAGGAAACGGCTGAAGTCAGAAACCAACAAAGAATTATCACCAACTCTGTAGTTCAACTCAGCTCTCTCACTATTGTTTATTGTGTCATTGTATGCTTTAAGATTAGGGACCTGGCTGAAACCATGAAAACCTTTCCCAGACCGAAGTGTGTCATACTTTTGGCCACATAGTGCAGTTAATTGTGTAAAGCCTTTGTGCTCCAACTACAGTATGTTACTGGCTTATCCAATTTTTTTAAAGCGATACTCAGGAGACTTATTATTGCACTTCAAGAGAGTTGCAGGACTCACTAGAAATGGATAACAAAAAGTACAGTTAGAATTGATGCAGCAGAGGCTGAGATGTCCAGACGTTTAGTCCCTAGTTTGAGTCAAGCACCAAAAACACTGGATCCTACATTTCCCATAATGCCACTTAATAGTGTCCTGTAATATGTCATTATTGTTATTCTATATATTATTATAGAGTATCTTTGGAAATCTGAACCAACATTTTTGCTGACTGAGTTCAGACATACAAGAGCCATCAAAAATATTTATTGTTTATGTTTATTACAGGGGAAGAATGTAAAAGGATTTTGATTTAATTAAAAAAAGTCTTTGCATGCCCATTAGACCCCTTAAACAATCATCTGCATTGCAGCTACTCAGTGACGTCATTGGACTGTGAATTCTTTATAATGATGTGAATTTATAGTATGATGATGCTGCAAAAATGGCATGGATGCTCAGCCAGTCTTCCCCGGTAAAGTAAACAAAAACAATGCACAAAAAGAGCAAGAAAAGAAGACAAAAGAAAGTATTTTATGTCAGTCTTTGTTAATGTGCTGCATAATAGCTGCCTCTTGTTGTCAATATGAAACCAGTGAACCCACAGATACAAAACCAGATGCATCTCATTAACTGTTTCTTCCCAGCGTCTGGAGCGACAGTGCCCCCTGCTGGAGGAGAAGGCTAACCCCCGTGGCATTGAGTGGCTGTGGAGCACCATCACTATCCGCATGTACCTGTCACTGATGGCCCGCAGTGTGCGTCAGTACACCCAGGAGGCTGCCATCGGAGCCCTGCAGAACATCACAGCTGGGAAAGGAGCGGTAAGATGGGACAGATGAAAACATTCTGTTTCCCAGGTTTTTTCTGTAAAGAGGAAAATGACAACATAGACGTATATACTGACCTGGTAACATGGTGGATTACATTTCATTCTGAAGTTGAAGTGATATTAGTCAATTGACAAATAATTTCTGCACTGGATTATGGAGGAATTCTCTTGATGGAAGAATCCCAAACTTCTGCCTATGGATGTAGTACAGTTAGGTCCGGAAATATTTGGAACACAATTTTCCTAATTTTGGCCCTGTGCGCTAACATGATGGATCTAAAATGAAATTATTGAGATGAAATTGTAGTGCAGACTTTCAGCTTTATTTTGAGGGCATTTACATCAAAATCGGAGGAAGGGCTTAGGAATTGCACACATTTTCATACATGGTCCCCTAATTTCAGGGGACCTAAAGTAATTGGACAATTGAGTCAAAAGCTGTTGCATGAGCAGGTATGGGCTATTCCCTCATTATTTCATCATCAATTAGGCAGATAAAAGGTCTGGAGTTGATTTCAGGTGTGACATTTTCATTTAGAAGCTGTTTCTGCGAATCCACAACATGCTGTCAAAGGAGCTCTCAATGCAAGTAAAGCGGGCCATCCTTAGGCTGTGGAAAAAGGAAAAATCCATCAGAGAGATGGCAGAAACATTAGGAGTGGCCAAATCAACAGTTTGGTACATTCTGAGAAAAAAGGAACGCACCGGTGGTTGATGATCGCAGGATCCTTTCCACGGTAAAGAAGAACCCCTTCACAACATGTAGTGAAGTGAATAAGACTCCCCAGGAAGTAGGCGTATCATTATCCAAGTCTACCATAAAGAGAAGACTTCACGAGAGCAAATACAGAGGGTTCACCACAAGGTGCAAACCATTCATAAGCCTCAAGAATAGAAAAGCCAGATTAGAGTTTGCCAGAAGACATCTAAAAAAGCCAGCCCTGTTCTGGAACAGCATTCTTTGGACTGTTGAAACTAAGATAAACGTGTACCAGAATGATGGGAAGAGAAAAGTATGGAGAAGGCTGGGGACGGCTCTTGATCCGAAGCACACCACATCATCGGTAAAACATGGTGGAGGCAGTGTAATGGCATGGGCATGCACGGCTTCCAGTGGCACTGGGTCACTAGTGTTTATTGATGATATGACAGAAGATGGAAGCAGCCGCGTGAATTCTAAAGTCTATAGGAAGTCTATTCTGTCTGTTCATATTCAGCCAAATTCAACAAAGTTGATTGGATGGCACTTCACAGTACAGATGGACAACGACCCAAAACATACTGCAAAAGCAACCCAGGCATTTTTCAAGGCAAAGAAGTGGAATATTCCACAATGGCTGAATCAGTTACCTGATCTCAATCCGATCGAGCATGCATTCCACTTGCTTAAGACAAAACTTCAGGCACAAAGACCTGAAGACAGCTGAAGACAGCTGCAGTCAAGGCCTGGCAAAGCATCACAAAGGAGGAAACCCAACGTTTGGTGATGTCTATGGCTTCCAGACTACAGGCAGCAGAGGCCTGCAAAGGATTCTCAACAAAGTATTAAGAATGGACATTTTATTTATGATTATATTAATTTGTCCAATTACTTTAGGTCCCTTGAAATAAGGGGACTATGTATGAAAATGTGTGTAATTCCTAAACCCTTCCTCTAATTTTGATGTAAATACCATCAAAATAAAGCTGAAAGTCTGCACTACAATTCCATCTTGATGATTTCATTTCAAATCCATTGTGTTAGCGCACAGGGCAAGAATTATGAAAATTGTGTCACTGTCCAAATATTTCCAGACCTAACTGTATGTTACTAATTTACTAATTTAACAATTTAATAAATGATGAACTTATTTTAAGGGACAAGGGGTATTTCTTTGATTACATATACAGTACAAAGATGTTTGTCATAATTTCTGTTGATGTAAACAACCCTTTGACATCAGAAACGAGTTGTTGTTATTATGTATTAAGAGCTGTAATTGAATTCAGAGTAACATCACATATTTGATACATTTTCTGTGGCCCGGCAGGTGTCTGAAGCCATCGCCTTCACTATTGTTCAACGGGAAAATGGCCTTCAGCATGTCAAAAAGATGTTAGAGGAGGGAGAAAGTAATGTGAAGAGGACGGCCATATCTCTAATAAAAAACCTCTCGCGCTACCAGAAACTGCACCCTGACATCGGTAACTGTTTCCATTAAAACCTAAAATACTTTGAGGTTTCAAATAATAACCTGTCATTTTCCTCCACAAAGAATGTTGTACAGTTAGACCATACTACAGCATAATAACAAAATAGACACACTATAAACCATATA
The DNA here is from genome assembly GCA_023631565.1 of Gymnocephalus cernua. NCBI lineage: Eukaryota > Metazoa > Chordata > Actinopteri > Perciformes > Percidae > Gymnocephalus > Gymnocephalus cernua. Next base: position 12,564,220 of record CM042447.1, on the reverse strand, counting down.
AACATATGTATAAATGACAACACCATAAGCCCATCATACACGTCTCTCCCCAGCACAAAGCTCCTTCAGCAGCCCTCCAGAAAGCTCAAGTACCATCCCCAGTAGACATCCAATCTGGAAAAAAAATGTTTATATGACATCTTTTCAAACCCTGCCACCCTAGCCATCTCACAAACTGTTTAAACCCCTTTCTTATTTGCTTCCTCCTCCTGAAGTGAATCAGGGGTTGCCAGAGTTGGTGGGGATGCTACCCAACGACGACACCGGCACCGAACAGCCCACCGAGGTGACGGCTTCTCTGTGTCACACCCTGATCAACCTGTGTCAGAGTGACAGGCAGCATGTCAGAGCCGTCGTCAACCAGGGAGCCCTCCCGAAGATCATCAACATCAGCAGCAAGGACAATGGGTTAGTCTGCGCTCATAAAGTGCTCTTCTATGAAACGGAATCATTTCCTGTTTGATAAATAGCACTTTATGAAGAATGTAATGACATGACTGATGAGTTAGTACCACCTCCCATTTCAGAATTTATCCAGAAGCATAACAACATAATAACCTCTAACCTCTAACATCTGATGTTTAGTTTTTTTTTATACCCTTTTTAACCTCTCGTAGATATACTGTAGATAGGAGAGAATAATTGTAACTTTTAATTTCCTAGTCATGGACCAACCAGAGCGGGTCAGGCAGCATGCATCCTGCTGCACACCATGTGGAAACACAGTGATCTTCATGGGGCCTACAAGAAGGTGTGTTCCCACTGTCTCTGTGCAACACATTAAAGTACAACCCTGTATTTGTCACTTATCGGGCTTTCCCATAGTGTCTGCACACAGTGAGCACAGTTGGAGAGCATGTTTTGAGACGCTGATTGCAACATGTTGCCGTCCTATCTGCATGTATTCTCGCGGCCCCTTTAATGTTCATCCTTTTGCTCTGCATTGTTTATGAGAAGCTTTAATAAAAAGTTGAAGTGTCACGGCACAGATAGTACCGGTAAAATGATTTGTTTTAGGCCTAGGGATTTAAATTCACCTCCTCTTGTCTTTGAGTTGCTTCATTTATACGAAGCAATTAGCTGCCAGTCATTTTTCTACAGCATAACATACTTTACATAGATCTTGATACATTTAAACATTGACTTGATGTGACGAGACTGGTACAGTTATCTTTATTAGAAAGAATTACTCTATTTGCTCACAGTTTAACAGATGATAGTGTCTTTTAAATACTACCACTGGGGGGCACCAAAGTGAAACAAATTCAAATCATATACAACTTTGAGAATCCCTCTGCAATGCAAAACAAACACACATATAGTATCCATAATCAATGCTTCTTCCTCTCAACAGGGTGGGTACAGAAAAGCTGATTTCATTAATGCCAGGACAACAAAGGCTGTGAACTCCGGACGAGACTGAGCCGAAGATCTATAACTCAAGTTGCACCTGTTGACAATAACGGCAACAATCACTTGATACACTCTTCCTCCTTTAATGAACTGCCTGTGTGTTTTTCAATGCTGAAAACATAGTGAGCTATACCTACATTTCACTTAAAGGTCCCATGAAATGGCTTTAAAAGTGTACATTTATTTAGTTAGTGATGCTGTTAGTGTTAGTTATGGCTTAAGGACAAACATGTATTTTGGATTATAGGACACAGGAAATGCGCAGAATGTTATATTAAAATAATGGATAACAGAACAATAAACCAGCTTACACAAAGAGTGCATTACAGAATATTTTTAGTTATGTTGACATCCCTTTCGATACATCAGATACTTCTGGCCACTGTCTTGGTGCCTCACGGTTAGAAAAACTGACAGATGAATGTAGAAACTTTAACTGAAAAAGCAACAACTCTCCAGCAAAAATACTGAATGAAATGTAAAGTATTTCTTTATGTTTGTGTAGTTTGTTTACTGTAGCAGCAGCTCAACAGTTGAGAAAACTGTTTTGTGTGTTTTGCTTATTTTTTGCACTGTAATTAAACAAAGAACCACAGTGAAAATATTCACACTAAAGAAATTATGAAGGAGGAAAAATCACAAAAACCATTGAACTGTTATACAAATGTATATAAAATGATTTTTTAAATACACTGATTTCCTATTGTAACACAACAACAAGCGGATTTCTTACTGCCTGACCTGAGTGGATTCCTTAAATTAATAAAATGTTTTGAATAAAATGTATTGTTCATTGTGTTCTTGGAAACGTTAATAAATTACCCTAGAAAATGCCAGAATACAAGAGCTATTAGAATTGTTGTGAATTATGTGTAGTAAATTGTTTTCCCCTAATAAATCACTTCTACCTTTATGAGCATGAAATGAGAAAAGTCAAAAATTATATGATGACAAATTACTGTTATGCAAAGTCTAATAAAATACTGTAAATATCCCCTTAAGGTACGCCACAGGTACAGTAAATGCCACAGGTACAGTAAATGCCACAGGTACAGTAAATAAGATTTCTGTGGGAGAAAAGGTTGACTCATTAATCAAAAACTAGCTCAGAACTGCCACAGATCAATATGTATACGTTAAAAGATTTATTTATGACCTTTTACTTAAAACCCTAACTTACAGGATGGACAACATTTAAACCAAACTAAACAATGTGGGGGGATGAGGTCTGTGCCAGTGGATCAGACCTCCGATGACTTTGAGGCCCTGGAGCAGCGTAACCTTGCGCGGGCCGGGCAGGACGAGCTGCACTGCAGTACAGCCAAAGGGGGGAGGAGTGGGGAGGCTGGGTGTCAATCATCGCCCCTGCCAGACAAGGCTTTTTAGGCCTGGGGGGAGGACGGGGGGCACAGAAACAATGATACAGTGGACTAAGATTGGAAATAGTGTGTGTCAGATATATGACATGAAAAACACATGTAAGCAGGTGTATAAGTAACAGCTCAGGAACTCATCTCATCCTCAGAGCCTCGGTGGTCTTGCTCAGACATTCTTTATTTAAAACAAAGGCAAATTCCCCCAGAGATCCACTTCTCTGTCTAATGAAGCCGATCCCAGCTGGGAAATCTACAAAGGCCTCACTGGATTTCAGGCGGTGGTTGAATTTTCCTAAATCAAATTAATAAAGCAAGCAATTATAGCGTTGTATCAGTGATTCCCCAGCCTGTATCTGCAAGTGCATAATGTAGCATGACATGACAGAAAATTGCTTTTGCGCACTGATACGACTGTCTCCAGGCCTTGTGTTGAGCTGAAACATTTTGAAAGTTTGAAAGTACAGAAAATGCAAAGTAATTCACAAAGGAATAATGGAACGGTCCATTTTTCAGATGTAATTATGCTTTCTTTAAAAATGTAGAACCTTTTTTTTATAGGTCAATAAAATAGGAAAATACAGGTTTGTTGTTGATATATGGCATTAATACAACTGCTCATCAGTCACCTCAATGAGGAGCCCAGAAAAGATTCAGTTTAGATCTGTAAAATTGTCCCCAAGTGGTACTTTGCTCCCACATAACATTTACTTTTCATATTCACAAACTCTTGGTCCCACATGTTTCAAAGTGGTTTAGCCCGCAGATTAAGACCCTAAGCCTTTCTATTTGAGGAACTAAACTCCGCTCTTTTCTCTTTTCTCTTTTTCACTCATAATCTCTAATTCACCCACTTTGTGAACTATTTCGGTGACAAAGTCCTCGATTTCCAAGTCTTGGTTTTGGCGCAAAGAGAGAAGAAAAAAGCTCCGAAGAAGCCAAATCCTTTTAACAATAGTCTAATTGTCTCTCCACAGCCTATGTTGATCTGATAATTGGTCAGATTTCTTATTTCACAAGAACAACCTCGTTCTCTTGTCACGAAATGAATGAGGTGAGCAGACTTTAACACAAAAGTATCATGGGATTAATCAAATTAAATGAACAGATGATAATTTTCCCTCAAAGGTGCCAAACATAAGTTACTTTCTTTGTCAGCATCACTCAGTGTGTGAGGCATTAACTACCCTGAAGCCTGAAGACCAACATAGAAATGACATGTCCAAAACACCAAAATAGCCAATGGTAACAGGTGTCAAGACACGTGAGAATGGGTTTGTTTACTGGAGTAGAGTGAAGTAGACCACACTGGGGTTGTCGCATTACAACTGAACATGTGTAGTTCACAGAAAGTAAGAAAGAAAGGATTCTTTCACCGGACCAGCAGCAGCAGTGGAAAACAGGCTAAAAGGGAAGCCAGTTTTTTTCTTTACACTGACGCTATTGTCATGGGTGTCAGCACTCAAATTGCTTTCCACTGACATAATCACTCAAGAACATTTGGAATCTATAATCAAGTGATTTTTTTTTTTTTTTTGCAGAACTCAGCACTGCATTGTCCTGGCTTCCTGGGACTACATGTCGTTTCCTCTTTGATCTTTAGAGAATGTCTAGATTGAAGTACCACCCTGTAATGTCACAAACGGTATGTGTTTTAAGTCAGGCCCAGACGGTTATAAGTCCAGAGCATATTGCAACTTCACAAGTGCCCGAAGGCACAGCTGTGCAATCAACTGTGGGGGGGAAAAGAGCAGGAAACTGGACTAGATTGTGTACTGAAGTTTAAAAAACTAGATATTTGTTATCAATACAGTACATACAATAGAAAACAATCAAACATATAGAAATATAAAAAGTACACATGTTCCATTTCTTTTGACTGAATAATATGAATAAGCAACACATTTATTGATTTCTGCCTGCTGTGTAAAGAAATAATAAAAAAGGACTAAGCATCCCCTTTCAGCTCTTATTAAAAACAGACTTTTAGCACGAAATACGTGATTAATGTTAGTTTCTAAGCCCTTGTTAACGAGCTCAGCTGTGGGCATGCCTGCTCGTTAGGAGGCATTGCCTTCAGCTGAGCTCAGTTTTTAAAGACCCCACGAGCACATGGTCACTCCACTGTGGCTGAGAGGGTGTGCTGTGTGTTTGGTTCGGCCATTTTTTTTATTTTTATTTTTTATTTTGGCAGCTTTGGCGTCTTCTCAAAGCTATCGGCTCTTTCTTTTTTTTTGGCACAACTCCTTTTCTTTAGAGAACCCGTGTCCCCCTAAATCCAGTTTTCTTTCTTGCCTTTGTTTTGTTGCTGTCGGTGTTTGAGTTAATCTCCGTCTAGGGGAGTAGCAGAAGCACAACTAATTAAAAACGCCTAAGTTCGCCAGGTAACTGGCATCCTGATGTTCAGTAATCAACTGGCAGAAACAAAGCAATCATTGAGTCCTGGAAGGAGATCTTATGAAAGTGGGACAAAGGTTTTACCAGTCAGTAGTGAGACCCTCCTTCGATGAAGCTCAATTTCCCAAGGCTGTGCAGTCACAAGATTGCTAATAACCTAAACAGAAGCTAGACATTAAAAAAAAGATGTACTGTGAGAGCAGACAACCAGAATGAAAATAAAGTACTTGTTGTAATTTGTGACTTGTGAAAATCTCAGCCAAGTTTAATTTAGGTTGTGACAAACTGCTCAGCCTTTAAAAATGAGCTGTGTTTTACTCAGACTTTCTTCTAATCTTTATTTTTTTTCTTTTCTTTTGAATTACTGGATATTTTTACCATTTTAGAGAAAATCATGTGGGGCTCATGAGCCAAAAAGGCTGGGAACCACTGGTTTAGAACATGTGTCCACTTACACAGGATTAGTATATGCTTAAATGAGTACAAAGTTGCAGTCCTTCCAGATACATTTGCTTTTGCTTTACAAGGTCTGCAACCACAAAATCCTGGTTCCTGAACCATTTTTGAAAGTTTAGTGTTCCCCTTGTTGTAAGGGATAAAAAAGTCTCCTTGTAGACCACAATCTAATTTGATGTACCAGGTCCCCCCCACACACCTCCTTCCATCACGTCATTACTTGGAAAACAAGTATAAGTGGGAGCCAAGGACTGCACGTACTTAATAAGGATTCCAGCAATGAAACCTGATAGATGCAGTCAGCCAGGTAGAAAGACACCATAAGCAGTTCAATTCTCAGATATCATGGTCTGGTGACTAGTGGCTGACTGTGCCAAACACAGAAAATGGGTCAAGAAGGATGAGGGCCGTGAAAAGGGCAGGCAGCATGAGAACTACTAATCCAGAGAGTAAGAGTGCCTGCTTGACTCGTGACTGATTGGGGTCACAGAGGTTGTGTTGTGATGGGTGCAGTGAAGGCATTTTTAAGAGTTAAGAGTTTGAAAAAAGGATCAAAAGAGTGATTCTAGTCTGTAGGACTAGTCAAGAGCAGGCTTCTTGACTTGATGGCAAACAGCACGCAGCCACGTGGTCATACGAAAAGGCAGAAGGTCAATGGCAGTGGTCCGAGAGAGGGACAATGATGTGGCTGTCAATAGAGAATTTGGTTGGTTCTGCTAGACAAACATTTCAAGAATTTATCAGGGTGGTGAAGAGAGACAAGGAACGGGGTTTAATTTAACCTTATACTTCTCAAGAAAATTTAACTTGATGATAGGATCTGTTTGTTTGATTTACTGTAAAGTCATATTCATGAAGGTCCAGGATTGGGTACCACCAGCTATCCCTAAATCCATTGAAGTTTGAGTAAACACTAGGAATTTACTAAATCTGGTTGCACCATTAAAACAAAACAAAAATCCTGGCAATCAAAGACTATTCAATTCAATTTCAATTTTATTTATAGTGTCAAATCATAATATAGCTTATCTCAGGACACTTTGCAGATAAAGTAGGTCTAGACCACACTATAATTTACAAAGACCCAACAATTCCCCCCCAGGAGCAAGCATTTGGTGCAACAGTGGCGAGAAGAAAATGTCCTTTTAAACATAAAGGCATTTGGTGGGAGTTAGTAACAGGCATTAATGGGACATGAATGCACACAGATAGAAATAGAGAGGAACTCAGTGTGTCATAGGAAGTCCCCCAGCGGTCTAAAACTATATCAGCATAACTAAGAGCTGGTCCAAGGCAAACCTGAGCCAGTCACAAAGGGTTGGTAGATGAATCTGAAATCAATGAAGAGAAGCAGAGTTAAGAAGGGGTACAGTGTCTGCTATATATGTCTGATATACACCCTCCCCCACCGGTCTAGGCGTTCTCTGCCACTCCTCGCTCCCTAACTATAAGCTTTATCAAAGAGGAGAGTTTAAAGCTTACTCTTAAATGCGAAGACGGTGTCTGCCTCCCGAACCCAAACTGGGAGCCTCTTCCATAGGAGAGGAGCCTGATAGCTGAAGGCTCTGGCTCCCATTCTACTTTTAGAGACTCTGGGAACCACAAATAACTCTGCATTCTGGGAGCGCAGTGTTCTAGCGGGGCAATAGGTATGAGCTCTTTAAGATATGATGGTGCCTAATCCTTAAGAGCTTTGTAGGTCAGGAGAAGGATTTTACATTCAATCCTGGATTTTACAGGAAGCCAATGCAGAGAAGCTAATACGGGAGAAATATGATTTTCTTAGTTCTTCTATAGTCTAGTTAGACAATAAGGAATTACAGTCCAGCCTCAAGGTAACAAAAGCAAGGACTAGTATTTTTTAATCGTTTTGAGACAGAATGTGCCTAATTTTGGCAATGTTATGCAGGTGAAAAAAGGTGGTTCTTGAGATTTGTTTTATGTGGGTGTTAAAGGATATCCATCCATCCATCCATCCATCCATCCATCCATCTTTGTCCGCTTATCCGGTGTCGGGTCGCGGGGGGAGCAGCTCCAGCAGGGGACCCCAAACTTCCCTGATCAATATGGATATGACCTGATCAAAAATAATTCAGAGATTTCTGACAGTAGTGCTGGAGGACAGGGCAATGCCATCCAGAGAAGCTATATCTTTAGCTATAGTCCTGACTGATTAGACGTCTGCTCAGGTTTGATGCTTGGTGGAGTTGTGCGCGGAATCTTAGGAACGTCTGATGACGCAAAGTGACGACACCTGTCAAGGGACCTTAATGACTTTTGCTTCTTTCAGACTGTTTTTGGCTTAAACCTTTCTAACTCAAATGTAACTGTATATACATTACAAAAATGTCAATCCCCATGCGATGAATAACCAGCCTTTGTTTTTAAATCATGACTACAATCTATAAGCAAAAGCCTGACTATAGTGCGCATTAAGTTTGAAAATGGGGCTTTAAATCTTGAAAGCATCTGCCAAACGTTGTCACCACTGCCTGCAAGAGAACATTAATCACATATTGCTTGATTGTCACAACAGCTGAACCATATGTTGAGGATTGATTGCAGAGTTAAGTTCTAAACTGATACATAGACCTACAACACTGGAGTGAATGAGCGCTATTAAAATTAAAGCTGGCTTGAAGCAGAACTATATCGTGGGTTTTATCAAATTTATGACTCATGTAAAGACATTTGGCGACAAAATGGGTTTGCCAGGGACAGCTTAATTGAGCGTCAAAGAACAGATTAAACACCAGATGCAGCAATTATTGTGTCCAAATGTCCTCAAAAGAAAATGCTACTTTTTTCAGATTGAACAGTCCTGCGTCATATCTGCACTGGAATTTACAGTAAAGTGGAAAGCTGAAGGTCATCTGAGATTCTGCCTGATCAGCACAACAGGCGCCTGTCATGATTAATACTGTGAGACATGAAGACACAAGTTGGAATTTAAATAAGGACAAACACACTCACACAAACAAGCACAATAAGACACATTTTTTTTTAAATTTTCTTACATGCTGCTGCAGTGATAAGGCAAATTAAATTGTAACAGAAGTGAATTTGAAGCATATTGGTGAAAGACAATATGTCTGGGCTGCATAATGACCACTAAGAAGTGAAGCTTATTGGCTGTTGCCATAGAGCCCTATAAAGCAACAGGACATGACATGTAAGGAAAATGGAATATAAACATTTTGCTGGAATTACACATTTCTTTGTGAAGGAAATAAATCTTTCATGAATTAACTTCTTAAATTCAATCCACAACGCATGTTGTGCAGCTACACAGAAGTACATTTAAGTGGAGAGCCCAAAGCTGCCAATTATCTAGCTGTATCTTTGGTGATGTGTGTGTGAAATAAAATAAGATAAGATATTAATCCCGCGCTGGGGAAATTCCTGTGCTACAGCAGCTCAAAAGAAAAAAACAATGTACACACATCAAAATAACACAAATACACATTACGTAGACATAGGAGAAACAAATATACATAAAGTATACGAACAACATAAATAGAATCAGATGTAATGATGCATCCAGCTGCTAGCATACCAACATGCAATATTTCACACTGTCATATGGTTTTGCATCTGATTTTTCTAAATCAAAAAAAACTTGAGATAATCAATATTAAAGAAGGTAAATGTCTGCAGAGCATGCAGAGTAGCATAGAAGACTCTATTATGGATACACTTAAATATGTTATACTGCGTAAACATGATCTCTATGGAAGAGATACACTATCATAGGGACGTTTAAAGTCCCCCTTCATTAAAAAATGTGTTTTGCTTATTGTTACTTTGATTGATGTTTGATCTTCACTGTGCTGAATAGTGTGTGTGTGTGTGTGTTTGTGCGTGTGCGTGTGTGTGTGTGTGTGTGTGTGTGTGTGTGTGTGTGTGTGTGTGTGTGTGTGTGTGTGTGTGTGTGTGTGTGTGTGTGTGTGTGTGTGTGTGTGCGTGCGCACAGTTTAACACTAGAAATCACACTGACCTGCTGAAAAGGGAAAGTTTCTGTGTGCTCACCTTGGAGCTGTGTACGTGAGAACAGGATTTTGTGACATCACAACTACTTTGGAGCCAATCACGGTTCAGTATGCAACTTCCCTAGTCCGAGGTGGAAACGTGAAGCATCCAGTGCACATAGAGACTTCTCAGTGAAGTAGAAGAGGAAACAAATATTAATATGCATATTTGCACATTAAATTCTGGATTTTTTGATAATGTAGAATAAGTTAAGTAGATGTAATCAGATATTTCCATGTCTTCAAACATGGGGGGTTTTAATTAATATAACCCAAGAGACTAATATAATAAAAACAAAAGCTTTTTATTGAAAACCAAGCCACACTGTCAAAAATAAGAATTGCACAAACCCTAAAGAAATAAAAACAAATCAAATAGGCCTACATGTTATTGGAGGGTGACATTGTAAACAGTAGGCCTACAAATAGATACCATGATTAACTATGTGAAAAACTCTTTCATGAACTGATTTGTCTTTGTGGCCCTGGAAACGCTACTTTTCATCTGAACACATAACTGTCTTGATACATCGCTGCCTTTTTTGCTTCCTAATACAATTCCTCCAGCTTCAACAGTGACTGCAAACTGCATCAGAGTGGATCTCGGTGTCCATTTGCGTGGCCAGTGCGTTGCAGCTTTAACCGGTCCATCATGCCTTGCGGTGTCCCAGTTCAGTTCCGATGCAATTTACAACAAGCTCTGTGGTCCTCCCTCACTGATGATCAGAGCAGCAGGCTAACAGGCAGAGCGGCAGAGCCCCATGTCGGATGACCGGGACGGACGCATGTTTACATTCACACGGGTTATAAAGGCGGGGATGTGCGCGCAGATCTGATGCAGGCGCGGTGCAGCGCGGATAAACAGAATCTCCCGCATGTAACCCGCATAACATGCAGCGGAAAGTACCGGATTTGAACCCGGAGAGAAATACTGAGGCTACTGCACAACAGGAGAGTTTCAAATGTGATTCTAGTGATCTACTGCTGAAAACAGGTATGTTGTTGGGTTTTACACAGGGCTGAATGCATTCACTATGTGCTGTGGCTCGAATGCGTCAGTCAAGCATTTTAAAATCTGCTGCTATTAAAACAAGAATTGTAGGCTATTAAATTACCTCAATTATATAGCCTAATGTTATACTGAAGATCCTTTTTTGTCATAGTAGGCTATATCTGGAAGACAGAAAAACAAACAGAAGAACTAACACCCACTGGTCAGCTGTAGTTGCATAACTTTATTTTCACAAGAGTGTGTTCATTCACGTTGTTCTCCTTATGCTCCCTTTTTAAATACTACACTAATGTGGCAGACCATTTTTATGACTTACTTTTACTTCATATTTCACACAAGAATACATCCTTAAATGGAGTGATACTGGTGTTCCACATGGTTAACATACCTGATCCATGAGCCAGCAGGAAATGGGTGAGTGAGTGGTCAGTGTGTGAGTGGTTCTGCTGAGCCCCGCAATGATGGATATCTTAATGGAGTTGGGCAATAATCGCTCACTCAGCAGTGGCTTTAATCAGAGTTCCTTCAACTGAGTCATCCAGCTACAGTAAGAGAGTAGAAAGTCCTTGGAGCACAGGTGTGATGGAAGCAAGGGCAAAACTCATTCACAGGCACTGTGTTTGTAGTAGGAATACTCTGCAATACAACAACAGTAGACCATAAAAGGTCTTTGATATGTCACTTGACCTACATTTGTACAACAAAATGTGGCTTCTGCAAACTATGTATTTCTTCTGACATACAATATTCATTTTTTTTCCTTTTTTTGAATAACTTAATAGGCCATTCTTTTTTGTAGATGAGGAATAACTTTAAAATCCTGCCCCTGTCCAATACGTCTCTTTGTTTTGTCTCTAATAGAGTTTAGTTAAAAGTTAAAATAATGTGCTTTGACTACACAACAACTGCAGCAAATATTACTTTCATTATCGGTTTAATCTGCCAGTTATTTTAATCTTTTGCTCTATGAAATGTAAATAAAAAAAAAAAACAGAAACATGCCTGTCACAACTTCTTAAAGCCCAAGGGGCTGTCTTCAAATTGTTTGTTTTTCTCTACTAAAAATGTCTAAGCCCAAGTAGATTCTGCAGCAAATCTACACAAATGAATTGCTTATCAAAACGTTGCCTGTTAATTATTCGATTAATCGTTTTAGCTCTGTATGAGATATGTGCTCTTTTTTTAAAGCTGAGCATCAAAGCTGTATTTACACAGCCCTCGCTGGTGTCTGTTTTTCTTACCTCAGTCATATTCATAATCAAAATGATTCATTTCACAATGCATAGCTATCTAGACGAGTAAACATGTCATTTCATGGAGTCAATATTTGCCTGAACGTCAGACGTGTGTTACTAAAACAGAAAAGTCTAATTTCACAGACTTCACAGTGTAAATCCAGCCCAGACTCCCCCTCCCACCACCTCCATGTCAGCTAAGCTCCAAGTCTTACGGGGTTAAAGGCTTATTGTCTCCACCGAGCTGATTAGTTTTAACTTTTGAGACAGTGTGGCAGTTTGGTAACCCAACTTCAATATGGGGATCATTCAGGTCTTCTGGAAATATAATCAATATAATGCTGAGTGGGATTTTGAACGTTTTTTTTTTCCATATGTCTTCGCTAGTTCACCAACTTAATTCCACACATGATGGTGGGCATTTTGATACTGGTCCACTGCCATTTAATCTGTTTTCAGTAGTTTGGATTAAAATGTTCCATCCATGTAAAACTCCACTGCTTGTTTGTTCACAGGGAAATCTTAGATTGTATCTCACAGAATAGATGGTTGGCAGTTCCTGAATTGAAAGCAGTTCTGTCTGATTACTCCCTGAATCTTTTCACTCGGCTTATTCCATCTTTTTTGTTTGTAACCTGCAACCATCTCCCTCTCCTCAGCTTACAAAGTTGACTCCAAAGGTGTCTCCATTGAGCAGCACACAACTGCATCTAGCAGAGCACTCATGGAGAGAATGAAGCAGAGGTCGTAAATTGAAAAGAAAATGGGAGGTTGTAAGGTGTTGGTTTGGATCCAATTTCCCATTTGAATAATTTTAATATCTTTATCACCCCGCAAAAGAAAACGCCACATAAAATATTAAATTAAGTAAACTGTTTACACAATTCAGTAACATGAGCTATTTAAATTAGTTGTATACATGGTTCAATGTAATTTGCTCTTACCAGTGTATTGTCGTATGTACTTTGTCCACAGCAATCCCACCAATCTGTCCCAAAACGTCCCAGTTAGATAATAAATGTTGTAAACATAGTTGCTCGAAGATTGTTGTTGTTTCCCCCAAGCAAAGAGATTTTGAGAACGGCAACACACAGAGAGCGGAAAGTGAGGGATGTCAGGCTTTATCCCGGAAATGTACTTCCGTTAGCATATTTAGCATGCTAACGTTAGCATTTAGCTCAACGCACGACTAATGGTGCGTTCTTTTTGCCTCGCAACTCGTATTTTATGAGGTCAAAGTCGTAAACATGCCCCCTGACCTCGTATTTCCGAGCTCGGAACTCGTACAACCACCGAGTACCCCGAGTTCAAATTCCAACATGGCTGCTCCCTGTATCGACAGTTGTGAAAGCTGTAGTAACATAGTTATAAGCACTTCTGTGTTATTTGTGTCACACTAAATCAGTCGTACACGCAGCACTGTCTTCTATCTGTGTTGTCACGCGGTTTGTATGCACAAAAAAACAGCGTATATGTTGTTTAAACTGGCATTGTTAACAATGGCTAACCTGGCTAGGGCTAATGAAAACAATGAAAATCCGACTTGCAAAAAGAACGCATTCAACTCGTGTGTGATGTCATTCCCAGTTGCGACCTCCGACTTCCGAGGCAAAAAGAACGCACCATCAGTAAAGCCTTACAGAGCTGCTAGCATTACTGTGGACTTGTATTCATCAATTTGCTTTAGCTAAAACATCCAAGAGTTAATATTCACGCAGTCTATATCAACGAGGTTTCCTTTACGGGATTGTTCCAGGGCTGCCAGAGGTTCTGGCCGGATGTCCCTCATTTTTGGCCAGATGTCCCTCACCTTCCGCTTTCTTTGTGTTGGCATTCTTAACTCGATTCGGGAAACATCCTCCGAGGTAGAACCGACAATCAAATTATATTAATCTTTCTTTTCAGTAAAATTTTCATCACACACTCGACAGCCATTTGAATCCCAGAGCGCGCCTCCCTACGTGCACTCGTTCCACCAAAACAAGTTCCTTCCCGCGGCTATTTTGCAGAGGCACCGCCAAAGACGATTGTGATTGGTTTAAAGAAATGCCAATAAACCAGAGCACATTTTTCTCCTATCCCAGAATGTAGTGTGGACTAGCCAGACCTTCCTTCACAGTGCTGTGGAGGAAGGTCTGGAATTGCGAGACTAATATTCACAGTATAGGAAACAAGTTCTCTAAAAGAGGCTTTGTAATAAATGAGGTGTGTGTGTTTTATTCACTTAAAGTAGCCCTGTAGGCTACAGCCAGAGATGAATTTCTCCTTTTAGAGGTCAACTAAACGGTATGATGGCTCGAGTTGAAACTCTGTTGTTGTTAATCACCACCAGCAGACCAACTCAGAGACGTTCCAGCAACACCCCACTTACTCCGGAGTTTGAAAAGCCCTGCTGCAGTACACACCTCCACTTTTTATTGTAGCCCACATTCGGAGGAAACAAAAGCGGAAGTGACAGTTCCCGGAAGCATGGTTGCTCCTTAATTGTTAGTGATTGTTTTGGTCTACTTTCCCAGACCGTGCCCTCCAATCAATCCAGTCATCTGTGTAAGGGCTCTGACAAAGCCAGAGCTGTGTCACCATGGTGAGGGATTGTTTGCATTCAGTCATGCCGCTATAGCCATGTGGACACACACACACACACACACACACACACACACACACACACACACACACACACACACACACACACACAGCAGCATGCTCTTTTGTCTGTGCACCACTTGTTTCAGTGGACCCCCTTTTGCTGCCTCAACCTCCTTGTTGCTTTAAAATCTGGCCCCTGATTTCATCAGCGTCTGTTGTTGAACTGCTCATTGCTGCTGCTGCTGCTTTAAAATGTCACGTCTTTATGATACAAATTCACTAAAATCACCTTTTCATATGTATTGCTATTCTTACTGTATGTAAGAATAGTTTGACTCAGAAGTGTGCTATGTTATCTGTACTAATAAAACTGCTATTTTAAATGTGGAAGAAAATGTACTTTAAAAACAAATACATCATCAGTACAAAAATATGTACTTTCTGTATGCACACCTAATTACAACTTAATAGACGTGTCTCAAAATAGCTGAAATAAAAGAGTATTTTTGTAAATTTAAAATTTTAGTAATTATCAATACATTAACCCTTCATTGTTGGCACACTTCAAGTGCATTGTTCATACAGGAGTTCTAATGGAATTATAGACAAATTAACCGCAATTTATTCTTGTTTTTATAAAGGTTTTCCATTAATGATTATATTTTCAAAGTGACACTAGTGCAATTGAAATCTACAATAATGTTTCACATTGGGCTTGTGCTATTGGAATGTACATGTGCAAGTTTAACTGGATTTCTTTTAGTCGGAAATCATAATTGTATGGCAATTGTATGGCAATCAATGACAACATTATTCTGTTATGTTTGTTGTTGGTAGGCTGCCTGGAGAGATAAGCCAGGGTCGGGGGGAGGTTCAGACTTAATCAATGAGTTCGTTAAAGTGTAATTAGGTGATTGAGTGAGGGAGCACTGGGCTGAAGCAAGGCAGGATATGAACTCTCTGGTGGGCATTTTGCATTTAAACCCAGACTGGTAGTTTAGTGTGACATTAAAAATGTTTTTTTTTGTTTTTTACATTTTTCAATCATAATACGCTCATCTCTGGGATATTGAACGGGGGTTTTAAGTAGTATTTTTGTGTTGATCCGTCTTGTGAATTAGTGGAAATCCATAAAAGAAACACTGACGTGCCACACTGTGTCCCCTCCCTAGCTCTGCCTTCTTGTGGCATCCTGAGAATGAAACTTCAGGGGAGGCAGACTGAAGTCACGACTAAGTTTAGCTCAACGGTTTATAGCCAAGATGACACAGTCTTCTTCACGTCTGAAACCACATGACTGCAGCAAAGGTTGTCCGAAACCACAAATATCAACCTCAAAAAACAAACAGCCTCACACTGATTGGAAGCTTTATAAACAGAATTCTACCTGTAGTAACTCCAGTGTCTGTAGGGTGAACTTTACTGTCCTTGATCCTCTGTCAATGGATGACTATGTGATGGATTCAGTATGCAGTTGGAATGTGAAGCATTGAGTCTGTGTGTTTATTAAACTGTGACTAATGGAAAAGGAAATTCCAACCGCTATGGCACCTTTCCCACAGGTTCTGAGGTTACTCGCTGTGAAGCTCAGTCTGACACTAAATATGGAAAGTGTACAATTTACAAGGAAGCAGAACCGAAATAGAATCACACATGTTTGCAGCATACTAATTTGTGTACACTCACCATGTAGCATGTATGATTTATTTATTCACACTCTGGCAGCAGGGGCTTCAAAGTGATGGTAATTTAGATCAAAGACATAACCAGCGAGAAAGTATGGAAATAGAATGATGAAAATTCAGAACAATAGCAGCAACGGCTGTGAAAAGAGGCACAGAGGTGGCTCAGGGGCGGCGAGCCTCTTAGTGATTTCAAGTGTTGGAAGTTATTAGCGGGGTAAAGAAAATCGAAGCTCGTTTCCACAAGGAAAACAGACTGCAGTGGTGATGCTGTTGTGCAGAGAATGTGATTAGTTTGTCTTTGGCCTTATATGCTCCCAGGTCACAGCTTCTAAATGTGTACTTCAGCTCAGAGCTACAAGATTTAGATTCCCAGTGAAGTCAGCCATTGAATGGTTATGAAAAGGTTGTTTCAACATCAAGAATCGTAGAATGTAACCTATAGGCATGCTCAGTTTGACTAAAGAACATCTGCTTCTGCACAGCTGCCTGCTCCTTTGGCGCTGCACGCTGCTTCTCATACCTGCCAGCATATGTTGTGGTATTTGTGTCAGAGGACTATTGGGAGCATGTGAATCGAGAAATTAAATTAATTCTACAAAAGAACAACACAAAGATGTGTTAGTGAGAGCAGATTTGACCTAATATTTTCTACATTTTATGATCATGTTTGATATTTTAGTGAGCCACAGCCTGCGCTCGTAGCTAAGAAGTGTCTCCAAGGATCTGAATCATCTTTTAATTAAATATAACTGTTGCCTTGGTGGAAAAGGTGACTTGTAGTCCTGAAAAGACACTCCAAGAAGTCCTTATGTGTCACCCTGCCAGACCCAGTCTCTTGTTTTACCTTTTTTTTTTTTATAATAATAACATAATGCCTATATTTTTCACCTTTCATTAATGAGTATTTGCATATCAAAGTATGTCGTTGTTGACTCACTTGGACATGAATGAAGTGAAAATAAATTAGCTGCAGCTTATTTTGCTCTCTGTTTGGATGGTTCATGATGATTGTATCACAGAGGAGTGAATTACTTTAGAACGACTTTTCACATAGATGTGCAAATCGTGAGTGTGTGCGTACAAAGTGTGTGTATCCATGTGTGAGAGGGAGATAGGAGGGAGGGAGGGAGGGAGCAGATTTACAAGCTTGTGTAAACACCGGCTCTTCCCCCTGGTGTGATTTCGATATCACCCGTCATTGAATAAACATCGCATCTCAACTTTTCAACTGCAGCTGTGGCAGTTTTAAAGGCGTCATCACATCTTCTGTTAGGATACTGTGTGTTGCGAAACCATGTCACGAAGCTTTTGTTAAGCTGACCGCTAATTCAATGCAACAATATTGTTTCGAAATACTCTTCCAAGTCCAACTTTTCCAATGAACAATGCGTCCAGATTAGAAAGGGTTTCACTCAATTGACCTCTTGCTGAGAGGATAATCTTACAGCAAGTATGACATGTTTCCTGCTCTGACTTTCTGCCTGAACCACGACCAAAATGAATATTGTTTCTTTTTCATCCTAAAAGTGTTTTCACGTTTTTTTTGTGGCAACCTCAAACCTTCTTCTTTGCTTTGTTTATCCATTTGTTTCACCTTCATTCCCCCTTTTTTCTTTAATTCCTCCCCTTTCGTCCCCAATTCAGCTGAGCTGTATTCATGGGTATAGTGTAATTTACAGTGCTGTAACAGGCATCTGGGTTCAGATACATCCTGCGCTATCTGTCTATACGATTACAAATCATCCCGTTCCCTACCAAAGGCAGGTCTTGCCCTTACCAGATGCTTTTAGTGCAGAGGAGTGTGCAATGTAATGCAGTCGGAAAAGGCCTCGAGGGGGACTGGTAGTTAAATTGCAGGAGGGATGGGAGTCTCATTCCAGCTGTGAAGATGGAAGGCACGTAAATTGTGAAGGGAGGACTCCAGCAATACGGTTGTCAAGGATCAGAGCTGAGCTGATGGCCCAGTCAGGAAAAAGGAGGGCTGTTGCCCAGTAGGCTTGCAATAGTCAGAGCATTAGGTAGCAGCTCCTTCACTGCTCTGTTGCGCTGGCCCTGCTGTCGTGGCCTTGCCAGGTTCGTAATGACTGCCTCGCTGCTGAGGTGCTTGTGTCAGCAGTTTGAAATGGCTTTCGTTCAGCATGCATGCTTTCCTGCACCAACAGCTTTCCTGCACCAACACCAGCAGATGAAAAATATATTGGATGAGGCCTGTTAGACGGTCACAATCGCTGCACCACAAGTGTGTTTTCGCAGCAATTCATCAGCAGCCTTACAGGAAACCGCTTCAGAAGAACAAGTGTTGTAACTTGTTGTGAGAGTTGCGTTTAAAGCACACTGGTGTCACTGCAAAACCAAGTGTGTTGTCTAGTGTCATGTCATTGTAAGTCATTCTGGGAAATGTAGGAAGTGATTAATTGAAACATGAGGCTGAGGCGATAAAGGGCTGGGATATAGTCTTTTAGCGCAATCATATTGTGACAAAATTCTGTTGGCCAAATGATGATTGATGATGAGGATTTCAAGTAAACAAAATGAGTTATTAAACCTGCTATATTTTGGCCACTTGGTGGGGCAGCGCTGTAAACACACCATTGACATGTTATGACCTTATAAAGTTGATATGGTTAATATGTTAGCAGTTGCGGTGCAGCTTTAAGGTTTTTGTTTTACAAGTGTGAAGAGTTTTGTCTCAAATGTAACTGTTAATTGCACCAGATGGTTTAGAACCAAGATGTCCCAACTCAGAGTAATTTCCTGTTGGTTTTGCCACTTCCAAGCCTATTTAGGAGACTAGCCTGGAAATCCAGACCCAAATCCGAAAGATTAAGGGTCTGTCAATGAGTTAGGAAAATAACCCAACTCGAGGGGCGGCACCAAGCATGCATTTGAAAATCTCACTGCACGCAATTAGACAACACTACGACCAATCACAACAATACACAGGGTGACGTATCCAGAGCCCCATACGCTTAGCTACCAGCGGAGCTAACTGGTAGATTAAACTGTCGTCATCTGTTTAGCTCGCCTCTGGCCCGCCTATATCAGATACACCGATGTGATTGGTGCAGCTCGGCTACAAGGGCATAATTAATGAGCATCATTACTGAATGCCAGTGACTTGCTGAGCAAATTGAAATTGTGCTCTTGCGAGAACTCTGGATTTCCAGGGTACTAACAATCGCAAACAACACAGATAACTTATTTCCGTAATGCTAATAGGACTATTAGCTGTGTAAATGTATATAATGTTAGCATTAGAAAATATAAATACATGATGCAAATATAACTTGTCATCCATCCACATGACGTTCATTACACTTACAAACGAGACCGTGCCCACTTAGGAGACAGGAAGTGTGTACCATTTCATACCAGCATGTAATGTGTGTAATGCGCTATCTTTAGTTATAGAGAATCTTTGATTGCACTGAACACTATTTTCTTTTTTTTCCTTTCTAAGGATGGACAGTCAAACATTATTAGCACCGCCTTGTGGTGTGGAGGAATGAGGGCCTCTGGATGAAGGCCATGGAGCTGAAAGTGTGGGTGGACGGAGTGCAGCGCATCGTGTGCGGGGTCACAGAGTTCACCACATGCCAGGAAGTAGTCATTGCTTTGGCACAAGCCATTGGTAAGCTTAAAAGTACTTATTACAACAATATGAGAAACAGTCATGTTTCGTGTTCACAGGAGGTAGATGCCCGAAAAAGATTCAACATATTTTAATCATTTTTATGTATGAATTGCCCTGTTGCTGAAATGTGCTATACAAATAAAGCTGCCTTGCCTTGCTTTGAAAGAGGAATATGAGCAGTAGATGTGAATTATTATTGGTTATATGATGAGGGTTTCACAGCCCATTATAGATACAAAACTAATAACATGACAAAGACCACTAGAATAGAGGATTTAACACCGTAAGATGAAATCCTCTCCATAAGGCTCCTATGCTTAAAAATCAAAACTAAAGTGGTGAGAATGATATTTAGTCCCAAATAAATCCCTATGGGGATATTCTCCTATGTGGGTTGTGTCCGATATTGGCCAGGCAGGTTGTCAGACATACTGGAGATGATAAATTGCAGTAAAATGAAAAGTGGCTAGAGGGCACAAAGGGATTTTCACCATAAACGGGCTGCACAAAACGAGATGAGTCATGCTGCAGACTTTGGTTTACTTACGTGCTGTAATTGCAGAGGAATAAGTTGACACTCCTTCTCTGTTACATATTGACTGGGTTGTATTGTGCATGTACTGTAGCTGGGAATCCAATACGATATACATGTGATTTTATCAAATTGAAAGATGTGTGCTGTTTTTAAAATGGACAGATTTTTACAGGGATTTCTCACTAACTCCCATAGATAGATTTTTCTCAGAGTTAAAACACGTGTGTCTTTTATGGTGACAGTGTAGCAGGAGTTATGGCGTTTACTGTCCTTTGTGTTCTCTGTTCCTTTTGTCCAGGCCAGGGCACTTTGATGTGAATGGCTGTAGCAATGAATGTGCCTCTTTTACAAGGAGCCTTACTGTGTAAGACGGGGGTGAGGGTGCAATGGGCAGTGTTTCACTGTTATCTATATGTGCACAGACAAGAACACACACATACAGAGCAGTGAACCATTGAATGTAGCCCTTACCGCCAACACAATCACTGTTTGTTGAGTTGAATTTTCCCACTGTTAGGTTCTTTCACTAAACATGCTGGTAAAGTTCTTAGAAACTACCGATGCTGCACAAGCGTGGGAGATTTGTGAAAGAGTTTAATGTATCTGTTCTGTCTTTGTGTGCTTACAGTAACTTCTTATCACAGAGAGTGTGCACCACGACAACATACATAAATAGTATTAAATAAAATGATAGTCATTAAATGATGCATGTTACTTCACAGGTCATAAATATGGGTGTCATCAGCATAACAATGAAAGTGATTCATGTGTCCAAGGGGCCAAGAATAGATCCTTGGGAAACACCACAGGTCGGAGGGACCCCCCAAGGAGAGAGCAATACCAACCACAACAGAAAAAGGTTTATTGAACAAGTGTGAGCTGAATCAGTCGAAGGCGTCATCCCTGTTGAAACCACGGGTTGATGCATAGACTGTATAAGTGAAGCAAAAACATCTCGACCGCCCCCTGGTGGCTGGCTGCAGTATAGGACATAAATCCCGCCCCTTCCATGTTAGCAGATGGGACATGGGCCAAACTAATCTTAAGTACACGTCAAATTCGTTTTTCTCAAAGATGGTTTCTGTCATTTTAGGTTGTTCAAGTGTTCAATTTTCTGATAATTTTTTTATTTTTGTTAGTTATTTGAAGCTATAAAAACAGGGTGAAACATCATGATTGATAGCTGTGATTGACTCGCAATTGGCCAGGTGGGTTTATAGGCGGGACTTCTATACCTTATCACAACTCCGCAGACTCTGGCTCTAAAATTACAAGATGGCAGCGCCTGTATCTGGGATATTTTGGCTCCACTTTTGTACAGTTTGAGGAAGTGTCTTTATATACTGTACAATCTATGGTTGAAACCCATTGTATAAGCAATAATCAAAAGCAAACCTGAAATAAATTGGATTTAAAATTTTAAATTGACAAAAACAACCCTACAGCTGTCATCATGTTTTGATTAAAATGATGCCAAATCCTGATGCCTTCCTGCATGGAAGTGTATGACACTACCTGTTTCCAAACTGAGCCTTGCACACTTCAAAACAAAGACTGAGACAAAAAAGGAAATACAGAAAATCTCTCATGAATTATTCAAACCAGTTTGTGAGATTATTTTGTGTTCACGTAGGACTCCACTCATAGTAAGAACCTGATTGAGAAAATATGTTATCATGGCTTGTAATTAAGCACCACATGCAAACATTTTCTTGTTTTGTCCCAGGACGCACTGGCAGGTATACTTTGATCGAGAAATGGCGTGAGACAGAACGTCACCTGGCTCCACATGAAAACCCCGTAGTGTCCCTTAACAAGTGGGGTCAGTATGCCAGCGATGTCCAGCTCATCCTCCAACGAACCGGCCCGTCTGTTAGCGAGCGGCCCACTTTTGACGTGCAGGCTCGCGTCCCAGAGCGTAGCTTCTACCGGCAGAGTCTGCCACCTCTGGCCAAGCTCCGCCCGTCAGGGACAGACCGCTCGCTTAAACGAAGGGAACCCAAACGCAAGTCTCTGACCTTCACTGGAGGGGCTAAGGGTCTGCGGGAAATATTTGGGAAAAGCAGAGATGCTGAAGGTAGTGTGTGTTTTTAGTTTGGTCAGTATATCCAACTTACTGTTGTCAGTGATAGTTGTGTTATTAGTTGTGTACATACTGTCATCCAATCCCCATCCTTTCATCTCCCACCAACCCGTTCATCCATCCAGCCAAACAGCCCCAGCAGCGGGGAGTGAGTTTGAACCTGAGCAGGGTTGGAGTAACTTCTGTACCTGGAAGTCCAGCCAGAGAGCTGAGCCGGCTGGTGCAGCTGCAGAGAGACAAACTCCAGGCCCTGGAGAGCCGTCTGCTAGGCTGCGAGGCCGAGCTGCGAGACTGGGACGAGGCCACCGGCATGGCTGATGAAGTGAGTAAAGCCACAGCTGCCAGTGCTGTTACTTACAGGAAAAGATTATGTGTGCAGATCCATAACACCTGCATTTTCCTGCGTTTTCTGATGTACACAACAATGTTCATTTTTAATTGTCTGTAGCTCAGCGTGCAGAGCTGGGCTACACGCCAGGTCCTATTCACAATTAATAGCAGATTATCACTGTCCCAGCTCTTGAGTCTGTGTGTGTGTGTGTGTGTGAATGGCCCGTTACATTCCTGCATCATCTTTTATTCCTTTTACCAATGTTTTTTGAATACATATTTTACATTGGGGCTAGAGAGGTTTCAAGTTTAATAATTTTTCTCTTACCAGGGAGAAAACTTGGAGGGGGAGCTGCTGCTTTTAGAGCAGCAGGTGAGGAGGAACGATGCAGAGATGGAGGAGGAGGAATTCTGGCAGAACGAGCTGCAGATCGAACATGAGAGCGAGCGTCAACTGCGGCAACAGCTAGTGGAGCTGCAGGGCCGCGTACGCGACAGCGAGGCCAAGCTTTCAGAGTACCTGGCACACATACAGGTGAGCTCGGCATCATAGAGAAGCTATCTGGTTCCACTGGATGGTGTCTAATTGGATTTTCTAAACAGCATGGAAACTTGGAATTGAAAAGTGGAATTACTTCTAGTGGTTTTCTATGAAGACTATTTTCATGCCAGTTTTTCTATATTATTTATTATCTGTCATGTTCTGCAGAGCATGGAGGGAGGCCTGGAGCAGGAGCGGCTGCAGCAGGAGGCCGAGCTCAACCAGAGGGTCAATGAGGAGGAGGTACCATCCGGTCTAAAACACACACAACAGCATGCAAACAGAGAGGGAGATAGTCATTCAAGTCTTAACAGCTGAGAAACCTCAGTTTTGGTCATACAAACATTTATATTTAACCTATGTCAGGGTTTTTTAGACCAAGGACCCCTTAGTTGAAAGAGAGATGGAGTAGGGACCCCCTATTTTATATAATTTAGTTGCATATTAAACTGGGTCAGATGGACGATAATGGGTAGATATTTATGTATTATTTATACATCATGTTTTGATGTTAAACATACATGCAGAAGTCCTTAAGAAGAATCCTTAAGCTTAACTGTATCTTTGGATGGCTACCATAGTGGCTACCTGACCTATTAAGCCCTATCATTAAAGTTGTGTAAATTAAATGTTTGTTTTTATGAATAGGTCAGTTCATCTTTGCTAATAATATTTTGGATTAATGTTATTGTATGTTTTTAGACATATGTTTTTTTTTTAAACTTTAAAAAAAATATCAAAACAAAATATTGGAGACCCTCCTGCAGTAACTCTGAGGACCCCCTAGGGGTCGCGGGCCCCCTGTTGAAGATCTCTGACCTATGTTATTCCTCTCATAACGCTGCTTTGTTTTTCACAGCGAAGGAACTCAAATCTTGAAGTTCGAAACACATTGAAGCATGAAAGAGCCCTCCTACATCTTTACTATAAGGATTAGTAACTTTTGCCCATTTCTGCTAAAAAGTTGTGATGAGCTTCCTCTCTTCACTTCCACTCATTTCAGGTGCAAGACCAGCTGGAGAAAGTGAGGTCCGAGCTTGAAATGCAGAGCCAACACACAGCGCGGCTAGAGAGCAGCTGCAGGGCGTTGGAACGCTCGCTAGGCCAGTCCAGCAAGAGATTACAGGTCAGCTCAGATTCTACTGTTTAGTACTTTTTATTTTGTTTTTTAACACCAAAGCCTCAAAACTGTCAGGAATTTAAAGCACCCTTGGCAGTTCGAAATACGTGCGGAGGATGTTGAATTTTTATTTTTTTTATTTTAGAAAATGTTTTTAAAAAGCTCATTCAAAAGTTGCAATGTGTGGAACTTCTGCACACAGGTGGAGCCGTAGAAATCTAAGCTCATTAAATTGTGGGCAGTGAAGCGAAGTTTAATCTCTGGCCTGCAGCGATGTGCAGAGGATCCTTGGCTCTGTGCATCCCTGTATGAAGCAAAGTGTTCTATGTACAGGCAAGGTCCAGTAGGGTGTGGGAAGCATGAGGTAATGAGAAGGGGAAGGGAGGGAGGGTATTTTAACATTCTTCGCCTGATTAGAGAGGGGCCTGAATAAGTACACAATCCCTCGCCTATAGTTGCATAACCATCTTGGAGCTAGCTCTTCTTTTTCTTTGTCTCAACTGGGTTATGACTTCTGCAGATATCCTGAGTGTGATCCCTTATTGATTTTCACGTATGAAATCTGACTCAGTCACAATGCAAATATGTAAATATATCATGCGAAGTTAGAAAAAGGATCCAAATTAGGTGGAGCAGCTGAATAAATTGATGTTATCAGTATTATCAGACCAATTTCTGTGGTAATTTCTCTGTTTTCACAATGCAAATTGAGCGATTATTTATCCGTCTTGGCAAACACCTAATTTAGCTGTCGTGCTGGGTTTTTTTCCATCACAGGAGAAGGAGCAGGAGCTGGAGCAGCTGACAAAAGAGCTACGGCAGGTCAACCTGCAGCAGTTCATTCAGCAGACTGGTACCAAGGTCACCGTGCTGCCTGCTCAACCTACAGGAGAAAACAACGGCACGTATACACACACACACACACACACACACACACACACACACACACACACACACACACACACACACACACACACACACACACACACACACACACACACACACACACACACACACACACACACACACACAATTTACAAATTTACACAGCAACAGAGCCTCCATTATTTGCCACATTACCATCACCATGTCAAAAAGTGCTTTACATGCAGCACTGTCTTCACATGTGTGTGTACACAGTGGCACCTTGTGGTCATCCTGGGAATGACACATTGGACTGTAGATTTGAGCTGCTATGCCATAACAGCTTTAAGTCTGTAACCCCATTACATGGACCAAATCACGAGCAGCCCTGAAATGCTGCTAGACTTTCACAGCTGTCAAAAGGAAAATCCCTGTTTTCTTTTTCAAAAGAACCCCCCCCCCGTCAACTGTTTTGTATTATCAAATGCATAACATTTGCACAAAATTACTGAAAAGGATTACCAGTAAGCTCAGTAGCTAGTAGATCCTACATCATTGTCCTAGATTACAAGAATGTTGTGTCAGATTGTTAAATTAAATTGTGTCCCTTTTTTGTTTTTGTTTTGTTGCTTGTTACAGATGTGGACTCTGGCTCTCTGAAACGACTTGGCTCTTCTCGGCTCTTACCCAGCAACCTTCGCACTCTTCAAAGCACCGTGTCCTCCAGCCTCAACCCCGAAGGCATCTACGTTTGACCCCTTAAACTGTGCGGGAGACATTATTTTAACAGCAGGGTCGGCCTGATGTTACTAGGGCTGTTCGTATGACTGGAAGGCCCCAATAATTGACTCCCCAAACTGCTGAAATGCTCTTTGAGCAAGGCACTGAAAGAAAGTGTGGAGGATGTTGGCAAAGCCATTACAGGGAGGATGAGTGGGATATCACAAAGAACTAGTACTTGCATCTGTGTAGCATCTTTCCTGCTCTGCCTCCTCTTTCATCAGGACTGGGACTCACACTGATGTCACTATCCATTTGCAAACTAACATTTAATCTGTTAGTACTCCAATGGGTGAGCAGTCTACTAAAATTCTAATTTTCTCGGAATAAAAACAAATAAACTTCAAGCCAGCAGATGTATTTCTGTTGTGTGAGAAGGCTTCAGCCAAACAGTGCAGATAAACTTTATTTTTATGTTGTAAGTCATGAACTGGAGGATGCAAAGTTTGGACACATCGGACATGTAAACATAATCCCTGCACGAGCATGCACAAACACTGACACCATATCTGTGCTATAACCATAGCCATATCTGATTGCCTTACTCTGGTGTTTTAAAACCAGATGTCAATAATGTTCAAACCAAACTCAAGGTAGCTACTGAACTATGCGCCATATACATTTGAACATACATACATACATACATACATACTTGGCATCAATTCAGGTGATAGTCTAGGCAACTGATGTCAGTTTAACTCAGTTAGTGGCTCAATCCTTTTCTTTATTGTTATTTTATTGTTTTTAACCTGGAATACATTTGCTTCATATTTCCTGTGTTTGATAAAAATGAAAAGAAATTTGCCTATCATATAACGTAAATAATAAAGAGGAGAAAATAGATGGTGTAACCTCATCAACTATTGGACATTTTTGGTGAAATTGTCTGGCTCTAGGTTCAGTTTCATGTCATATCTGGCGCAGAGCCATTAATTTCGTCGTCGTTTCACTCGATCACTTTCTCCAAAAGCTCTGAAATGTGAAAGGAGTGATGAGTGATGACAGAGGCCTTTGTGCCTGCAGTGTAAATCCATCTTGGAAATACATCATGCTCCATCTGACCACCGGGTGGCGACAAAACATATATTATTCAGATGGCTGAAAGTTAACTGTGTTAAAGGTACTCCAGATCTGATTTCTGTCTTTATTCATTTTCATGGGTCAAACATGACCGTGCATTTTGTTTTAGTTACAAAGCCTCAGCACTTTCAGCGTATAATCTGAGGTGCCACTTAGATCGTTTGACGTGTTTCACTGTGTTCATCAAGCAGGGACACACTTCTAAGAACAGTATTACCGTCTGATTTTGAATGAACTAAAGATGTCTCATATGAACCAAAGCTAGTGTGAATAACTATAATATTTAGATGAATGTACTTTTTTATATACATGCAACTTATGCCCGTGAAGTATACCAACTTGAGTCAAATAGTAGTCGTGTTTTCAGTTTTAATGGTTTGCTGTTGTTGTTCCAATTCCACAAAAGTCCGGTCATTTGCATTTACCTATTTCTAGTTGATTTCTCGCTGGGTTTCTTGGATAAAACTGATGCAAACTGTGTGGAAATGTATGGACTCAAATAAGGGTCAATACTGTACTTGAAATCATTTCAAAGTCTGTGGTTGTATGTGCAACCTGTGAAAAAACTCAGATTGTGACTTTGTAGAAAAGACTTGCACTTGTGAAAATGTCTAAATAATATGTTTGGACAAATTATATATCACACAAATGCATTTTGGCCCTGCTTTGGGCTGCAAGAACGGGACTAAAATTCGTACTTGTAACTTAAATGTATGCATGCATGTGTAACTTAACACAATCACACAGTGTGGGAATTTGGAGCACTGAGCTTCACACACTTTTCTGATTTGAATCTGTCCCCAAATGTTCACAAAAGCAGTTCTCTTGTTTTAGCGTTTGTGCAACCTCACCTTTCAATGGAGAAAAGTAACTAAATACATGTACTCATGTATTGTTCTTACAAGCAAAATAATTAGCAAACATTACCCAGCACTATATGAAGTAATAAAAATTAGCTCCACCTACGAGCTGCAACATTAAAGTGATGCGTAGATTGATCATTCCATTTAGTTACACAGTATGCTGAAATGGGCCATATAGGGAGTACTTTTCCATTGGTACATAAGTATATTTTGATGGTTATTCTTAATGTACTTTGGCAATACTATGGTAATTCAAAATCTAAATCTGAGTGCCACTGACACAGTTTGTGTACACGTCTACAAATGTTTTTGCTACCCTTTTACAAACTTTAATTTCGCATGCAGTTTTTTTTTCTCCACAGGTTTAAAGAACCACAGGCTTTGAAATCATTTCACAAGCTCAATATCTTATTGACCCACGTTTGAGCCCATAAGTAGAAGCTCGTATTTGTGCTGTGAGCATATGATAACAAAGTGAATTCCTCCCTCCGGTGTGAAGGATCTTCGTTGTGTGATCTGCTTTGCAAATGTAACCGGAGGAATTTACATCACAACTTGGAAAACTATTCTCAGAAGTTGTTCAGTGACAGAAGTTGTTTTTTTCCTCCCTCAGTATGCATTATTATCATCACGGCAACAATTTCAGCTGTGACACACAGACTGTAACCCGCTAATAGAAAAAAATCATAGCTCTCGTTGAATAAAAGTCTTGAATAATGGCATGCCTTACTGGAAAAAAATGAAAATAGTGTCTACATATCACATCAGTCTACGGACTATTTTTAAAGTAGATAAAGTTGAAGTCTGAAATATGCAGAGTGCTAGAGAGGTTAGCTTTTAATGCTGCCATTCAATAGGCAGCTCTGTGTGC
Source organism: Gymnocephalus cernua (assembly GCA_023631565.1). Lineage (NCBI taxonomy): Eukaryota > Metazoa > Chordata > Actinopteri > Perciformes > Percidae > Gymnocephalus > Gymnocephalus cernua. Next base: position 12,535,334 of record CM042447.1, on the reverse strand, counting down.
ATGCAATAATGTGTGATTGGTTTCTTTGGATTTCCAATTAGTGGCTAACAAGGAGGCAACAATTCATCTGAGAATAAGTTTACTTTTGGTTTGTTGTGTCCTTTCTTGCCTTGTTGACATTTACACTGGTGGAGATTTGAGCTTTGGTAAATAGCAAACAGCTTAGTGTGTACTAGCATAAAAATGGCAAAAAAAACTGCACATTATATTCTTGCCTTTTCATTTACAGTAATTCTGGCAAAGACAAAATCTCATGGATGTAAAAGAGATTTGTGTTGCATTATAACAAGCCAATACGTTTACAGACATTTCCAATGATTGGTTTCTCTTGTGCCATCAATGATGCTTTTCAATAAAAGAGCATATACAAGTAAGAAGATGGAGCCATTGGGGATATTTCAAGACACAGAATAACCCAGACAAGAATGGGCAGAAAGTAATTATGGATGAATGCTGTTCATGATGTCTCGAGCCATTTGACAAGTTCAATCGTGGATTTGCTCTCATGGGGACTTGAGCAGCTTTTTGACAATTGTAACATGTAGCATTGGCTCCTAGATACAACACGTCAAATGTAACTGAAGTAATGATTTGATTGTGAGAGAGATGTAGCTTTATTTGAAAAGTAAAGTGTGTCGGTTGGCTCATGATTCATGTTTAAGCTGAGACAAACTGGGGCTAGCTTTAACATGAATCATGAATTGAATTAGGTGAACTGTGCTTGGCTAACGTCACTGACTTGCATTAACGCAACATTTAGACTAATTATTGCATAGTAAAAATGTTATGATTTGGTATTGTTTACTCACAAATTCACATACTGTATTTTTTGGCTTTCTGAATTTATCACATTTTCTTTTTGGGGTCTTCATTTAGTCACACATGTTTGAAAGACATGAAAATAACATTCATGACTAATGTAAAATATATCAATAAATTAATAAAATATATTTAAAAACATGCCAGAAATGAATAAACTGCTATACAGTGCTGAGTGCTGTGGTAGAAAGGTGGTGTATTATTTGTGATTGCGTTTTATATTTCTCAGATAGAAAATCTACAGGATTCTCTAGACATATGACCAGTAGTCTCGTCCACACAGCATTCCGGGATGGGAGAAAAACGTGCTCTGGTTTATTGGCATTTCTTTAAACCAATCACAATCATCTTGGGCGACACTGAGCACCGGGCAGAGCCAAGGTGCCTCTGCAAAATAGCCTCCGGAAGGAACTTGTTTTGGTGGAACATGTGTACGTTCAAAGGTTGTTTTAGTTGTGTAACAGAAAACTCAGATTGGACAGATAGTCTAGCTAGCTGTCTGGATTTACCCTGCAGAGATCTGAGGAGCAGTTAACCATAGTCCTCATGAATTCCCCGGAGTTTAAAATTTCAACACAAAGAAAGCAGAAGGTAACGGACATCTAGCCGAAAAGAGTGAAATCCGGCAGAATTTCCGGGGGCAATTTAGCAATCCCGGAAGTAGAACATTGTGGACATAGACTATATGACCAGTAACCTATTAGGGGCAAAAAAAGTGCAAAAATTAGCTGTTTGGTCCCATACTACCCAATACACCAAACTAAACTAACTAATTAACTAACTAAACTAAAAATGATTAAAATCTTAAAATTAGATTTTGACATAAAACCCTTCTACAAATTGACTGTTAGCTAAGCCCCATCACCCTTAGTTACTGTTGATATGCATTTCAAGCTTTACGTTATCGCACACATGATGGAAATGACAACGATAATGGTGCTTGATTTTCCTTATGACATTTCTAGTATTTTTTTAAAAAACAGGGTCTTTGATTTCACAAAGATGTAGACAAAAACAGATGACTATCAATTTTGCCGGCTGACATGACAACTGTCTTTTAAGTGTTTCCACACCAAATTGTTTTAAAACAAGAACCATGTAAATGGGTCTTAAACATGAATTTGATGAGATGATATTGTGCTAAAAGGCTGAGACTAAAGCTCCCAGGAAAAATATCTGCTTCCTTAAGAGTTAATGATTCCTGTTGAAGCATGGAAATAAAGAAACAGAATTGTTCTTGCATTGCAGTGTGGAGAAAACTGTAAAATAATACTGCTATTGAAACAAGTGACTTTTACATATCTGGTTGTATTTTTCAATTTTGGACAGGGTAAAGGGAACCACTTCACCATGTGGTGAAATTCACATACTGTACCTCAGACAGAAGAAATGAGTTAGCAAAGAATGTGTGTTGTCTTCCAGTACTGTATCCCTAAAATCAAAATACTTATTACAACTACTTACTATTAATACCATTGCAAGCACTCGTAATATCAGGTAATGTTAGTGAGACTTGGATCTATTTTTTGGGGCGCCACTTATAAAAAATTGGCTCTTGCACTTACAGCAAAGAAAAGCCGCTGCTGCATGAACAAGCTGGAGACGTGAGGGTGGTTTTTGCAGTTGTCTAAATGAGACGAGATAAAAACACGGATGACCTTCTCTAAATCTGCTAAGGATAAAAACAACTTCATTTTTAATATGTTTCTGAATTGCAGGAAGCAGGAGTCTCAGCAGCCTCCTCACTGTACCTGCACTTAAGAAGTCAAGTAAGTGTCAGAATGACTTTGTGCTCTCTGGTCAGCCGCCTTTGTGTTCGAAGACAGACAGACAAGACAGACTACTGCCAATATCGACTGGAACAAAGGTTTCCTCAAATGACAACTAGTTTCAGATTCATTTTCAACTTTTGATACTTTACAGAGTTGGGGAACTTCACACCAGGTGTTTTTGAGGGAAAAGTCATTTGTCTGTGCTTTAATACTTTAACTGGAGCTCAACAGCTGGGTCAGAGGGGCTCTTATTACATTTTTGACCCTGTCACACCATAAGATACTTGAAGATTTTTAGCATTAAATGCTGTTAAAGCTATAGTGCGTAGTTTCTGTCTCCCCCATGAGGAATTCTAAGCAATGACAACAACGCTGTCGGCGCGTCCACATGATACAAGCCTCCTTACTTAGGAGGACACGTAGGATTAAAAAAAACCATGATGAACACTTCAGAAGAGGTCATTATCTTCACTCGAGTTTCTGTGCGCGAATGTCACCGGACGATACAATCTTCTGAACACAGCCATCCTGAGAAATACAGACAGAGTTGTGTGGAGCTGATAGTCTTAATTAGCTTTGTAGTAACTCATTTGGCAATGGCTTGAATGTAACGGACCTTCATTAATATCAAAAAGTTACGCACTAAACTAAGCTTTAAATTCATCCAACCTTTTCTTTTTTTATAACCATCATTGTCTCCTGTTGTTTATAAGGTGCCATCCTTAGATTTAATAGTTTCTTAGCAGGCATACCTTTAGGTGATGTATCATACAGCATCCTATCTCTCATTAGGGAATACAACTCCCGAGGAAGTGACAGCCGCTCTCAGTAAGCAGGCACCAGCCAAGCTTCCAGCCATTAAACCACTAGTTTAAAATGTTATTCTTCTACATCAGTGCAATGTTTTAAATGGAGGCTTGTGGAAGAAATATGATTGGATGTTAAATGATACCATAACCCCTTTTTCATTACAATATCAACACTGCAAGTCTCTCTTAAACACAAAGTTGTTACATTCCTATTCCCTATTGTGTTCTGCCCTGCATATTTGTCCTGATATACTTACTGAGTATTTAATTGATACCCCACATGTACAAAATGAGCAATGCCATTTGTGAGCTGTTACCAAATGTTGTCAATCAAAATAGTTTTCTAAATTACCGCTTTAATAGTTATCATCTTACCACTCCCTGAGTCAGTGGAGGAGTCAGATTTAGCTCTTTATTGACTGCTTTACTGCTAAAATGTTTGTTAGGTTTAGATTCACACACCAAATCCATTTCCCTTTAAGTTATTATTGGCTCCTTTCTCTATCCTGAGCTCTGCTGATTCAATCACAAAGCCGTCCCAGGGCTTGCAATAGCATCAGTTTGATTTTATCAGAAGGAAATCTACGATGCAGTAGTGTGACAAGACTTTTGTGAGAAACCGCCTAGATGGAGATCAGAGATTTTTTGTGAGTTATCTCAAAGTCTTCTAAAAGGCACAGTGCGATGGGGATGAGTAATATTCTTGCACTCATAAAGCCTAATTAGTTAACCTCAGTTCGTGAATGAATTATGATGCAAATGTTGCACCTTAGATGGATTAAACAATTGTGTTTAAAATGAATTATAGTTGTGCTGGAAGATTGATTAGACCACGTGTGTGTGTGTGTGTGTGTGTGTGTGTGTGTGTGTGTGTGTGTGTGCGTGTGTGCGTGTGTGTGTGTGTGTGTGCGTGTGCGTGTGCGTGTGCGTGTGCGTGTGCGTGTGTGTGTGTGCGTGTGCGTGTGCGTGTGCGTGTGCGTGTGTGTGTGTGTGTGTGTGCTCTGATGTGTAGATATTTGCACAAGCCAGGGTTGATGCTGTCATTAAATAGCCCCTTGGCCCCTCTCCTGAATTTGTTTATTCTGCACTGGGCTTGGGAGGAGGTGGCAAACAGATGGGCATCCATGAATTATGGAAATGATGGGCTTTGATTAACCACCACGCACTCTGCTGGATAAAAGTAACTACAGGGTTGCCAAGTTATGTGTTGCACTGGGCTGTGCCGTCAGTCAGGAAGCGATGTGATGGACCTGACGCTTGATTGATGTTGCTTACTGCTTAATCTTATAAAGTGTAGAACAAAACTTCTGTATTTTTCATGTATTTCCTGTTAAGTTTGGTCCAAGGTAAAGGAGCAGTTTGACATTTTGGGACATTTTGGGTCGTGCCGAGAGTTAGATGAGAAGATTGATACCACTCTCTGATCTCAGTGCATGAAATATAACCGGTTAGCTTAGTTTAGTTTAGCATAGCCCGACTGCCCAAAGTTCAAAAACTGCCTCTAAAGTTCGCAAATTAGAAGATTCCCTGCTGCTTTCCACTCTTTATGCTAAGCTAAGCTAACTGGCTGCTGGCTTCAGCTTTCCATTTAACATGCACACATTCAAATGTTCTCCATTTTATCATCTAACTTTCGTCGAGAAAGCATATTAGCATATTTCCCAAAATGTCAAACTATTTCTTTAGGTGGCCATTCCCATTTTAAATTTACTGGTGGATCCTGTCTAACGTTTTGGCACAATAACATAGAATAATGTTGATTATTAAGGGTGCCATAGGTCCAGTTTTCGAAATATATTTTTATGACAACAGGGATTTGGCTTCTTGTTTCTCATTTGTACCATTATCCACTCTTTAAGGACGAGTCTTTGAAACTCTGAACATATTCATTCAGTAGCATGCTGCAGGATATTTAATCATGTATACTATAATCATTTAATTCTTCAGTTATTTTCATCAAATGAAGTCAGATTTCTAAAGTGTTTAATCAAAGCTCTTTTAAAAAGTATTTGATTTGTTTGAAACTGGCACCAATTATCTCAGTATTGGCCTTCCAACTTGCCTTCCAACACCCCCCCCCCCCTCCCCCTCCCCCTTTTGCATTTGATACTCCCCCTCCACACACACCCACACACACATACACCATCAGCCGTCCCCCCACACACAACTGTCCCCATCTCTTCACTTTCATAAATGAAGAGAGACAGCCTTATCCCGGAACCAACATGGAAAAGCAATTAAAAAAGAATTAAGGGTGTGCAGGGAGAAATTGGATATGATATCCGACGCCTATTGTAAATGTCAACGTTATTACTGTGTTGTTGTTTCCCATTCCTTTGGCCGCCTTGCCCGTTTTCAGGAGTGACAGCCCATAGTCTGCTGGACTTAATGAAGCCGTCTCGGCAGCCAGGGTCTTGGTATGTAAGGTGAAGAGTGCTGCTCATCCTCTTCTGCATGCAGCTCTCATTAAGATCCGTTTTGCTGGTGAATAGTAACAACCCACACTTTTCTTCTGTCTCTGTCCTCGAGCAAATGTCTGTTAAACTTATTTAACACTGCTCCCCCAATGCTATGTGAATCGTGGCTGTACTTTAGGTTTATCTAATTGTGTTTTCAGCTCAGCTCCCTCCGAGGAGGAGCAGTGATTGCCTTTGGCATTAACAAATAGGATCCTTGATAAAACAAAGCAAAATAAACACCCGTGGAAAGAAAAAGTCATCACATTGACATTATTTTGGTCTGTTACAAACATAGCCACTGGTCATAAGCTCCTGATTTAAATCCTGATGTACCAGAAGAGATTTGTAATGTGGGACTGTTTATATCACAGAGGTAGATTATAAACTGCAGCTACAAATGAATACAGGTTAAACCAAACTCAGTAAACCCTATCCATCATGTCACAGGTGTGAATCTGCTGAAAGGTCACTCTCTCATTTATTATTGCTATTGTTATTATTAATATTAATATAATTGTTCCTATTTTATGTGATTATTGTCTTAAAATATTCAGATTCCCATACAGGGATACCACTGCAGGTACATAAGACAAAAAAACGTTGGGATCCACAGTTCTAGGGTAAGACATATAACCAGATCTGTTCTTAGCAATCATGGGTCAATTTAAGGTGACAAGGAGCTTTTCGTATGATGACCAAGAAGCATTAATATGGGGCATAGTCGCATCAAAAATAAATTGCACTCTTGGATTAAAACGTATTCGATTCTCCATGTTTAGAGAATCATGGACAGCCCAGCCCCGGTCCTGTCCTGTCCTGTCTTTCTTTCTATTCTTTACTATCAGTCAGTACTATCTATCAGGGACAAACACATTAAGTCTTTATTTATTCTATTTTTTTGATTTGGAAAATGAGAATATACATCTAACAAAAGAAATATCCAGTGGACATAATGTCAGCTGGAGTCTTTGAGAAAAGCTCTAAGCTATTGACACCACTGGTTTTTGACATGGGAGGTCAAAGGTCAGGTTGAGCTCCAGTATAACATAGACCTCACAGGGCGTCACTGGGCACTTCAATAGTGAGAATGAATTACTTGAACTTTTGGTGCAACACTAAATGAATAAATCCTGTAAATACATCCTTATAGCCTGTAAAAATCCATAACCTGTGTCTCAGCGAGGACACCAGCCATGTTCTGCTTCTGACAAGTGAGACTTCCTCATGAAATCCAGCCATGGAAATAGGAGTTTGGCGACACTGAAAAGCAATTTCAATTTCTCCTCACTGCTGACTGCTGTCCAAGCTGTCACTGAAAACACAAGAAGTGATTCTGATAGGAAAGAGTAAAGGGAATTACACTGGGATCTAGGAAATCCAAGGTGAACACGGCTGGCTGCATTACTGTAATATGTGGATGTCCTGTTTTTTTTTTTATCACACTTTAATTTCTCCCAAGGGAGAAATTGTAGCCTTAAAGGCTTAAAGGAATTGATATTCCCCTGGGCACTTCCTCAGATTTCTTTTAAAATATATCCCGAGTGGGGTTTTGCTGGCTGCATTATTCAGCTTTGTGCTTCAAATTCATGCAGACATTCACTCAGTGCAGCCACAGTCTGAGGCTGTTGGCCACTGAGCAGCTCCACTGGAGCAATTTAAGGTTTAAGTGGCCTCCTCAAGGGCACCACAGTGGTGTTTGTTGAGGGAGCTGAGAGTGTTGCTCATTCATTTTCCACACCTAGATATCCCCAAGATTATCTGCCCTGAAATCTTACATTGAAAGTTCAAGTAAGAAGAATAATTCCTTTCTCGGTTTCTGTGATTATACGAGTCCAACCTATCCAGTGTGTGTGTGTGTGTGTCTGTGTGTGTGTGTGTGTGAGCACATGCACGTTTCTCGGCTTCCTTTGTTCTCACAGTCCCATCTTACAGTCTGTCTTGTGTGTCCCACTTCATCCTGCTGTATAATGGAAGTGGGTGACAGCCACATCTGAAGTCAAGAGATGAAAGACATCATTTACAAGTCGGTGTCTGCTCACCCTCTGTGTGTCACTCACACACACACACACACACACACACACACACACACACACACACACAGTATTGCATACAGCAATGGACCAAGGCATCACTTAAACGAGTGTTTCCCAACCCCCAGACCCCGCCTGTTATTACAGTCATATTATTTCATCCAAAAGATAGCCTAAACAATAAATAGCCTGGTTCATAATGCGTACCCTTGAGCTGCAGCCTTGTGGTGCTTAGCGGCTCATTGGTTCTGGTCGTAGCCTATGTATCTGACCGGACCGCAGGGCACGGTGCACCTGAAGTGATTGTCTTTAGTGGCTCTGGAGAGATTTGACAGGTGAAATGGGCTGGTATTTTCATACAATTTGCCATTACTGCCACCTGCTGGTGAGTGAGTGAGTGCTGTGTGAGTTGCTTTTGAAATAGACCTGATTGTATGGGAAAAACCTATTTTTAAAAACGATGCGTCTTAAAATTAGGGCATTAAAATGTATGAATATACCTGTCCCTGGCACAAAAAAGGTTGGGAACCCCTGACTTATAGGCTACCAATAAAACCATAAAATATTTTAGAAACATTTTTTTTTTTTTAATTACGTTTATTTTCAGCTGTGATTAATTTCTTATTTCACTGGATTTGAGATTGGAACACCTGTTACAATAAATGCATAAATCATAAGTATCACAAGTATTGTAAATGTTTGTTGACTACCGGCAAATGCTCTAAATGGATGTTAATAATTCAAGATAGCACTCGCTGAGTTACCTGTTAACACGACATAGTAGTCCATGCTGACATTAAATGGGTAGGAGCAGATGTGTATTGAATAGAACAGTCTGTGTTTTTAAAGCAGTACTACATTTATACTCTTGTAACCTTTGAGGGAAGATTCATAGGTTCAGTCTGAGATGACATTTCACTTTTTAGCTCACTGAGGAAAAGTGCTTCATAACTGGGAAAGTAGTAGATGTATAATGGTAATGCTTTATTTTCAGGGTCAGTAATTTCTGAAAAATCCTAATAAGTTTCAAGTTTCCTCAAAAGAACTATGTATGTTTGGTACTACTTACAGGAAAAATTGAGACACTGGTCAATTGTTATGATTCTGAATAGATAATTGTATTTCAATGAATTGCTGTATAACCCTATAGTCTTTCAGCCATAGCACAGAAGAGTTTTGCTCAAGTCTAAATCAGAAAAATGGGCTAAATCTAATCTGTGACCCAAATCTACACCTGAAGCCATGTTCTTTCTATATTTTAGCCATTGCTCACTGTTAGCTTGTCTTACATACTTGCTATACTTTGTCTTTTATAAGATAAGATAGACTGTATTAATCCCACACTGGGAAAAGTCCTGTGCTAGCTCAAAAGACCAAAAAATGCACACATCAGAATAACACAAATACACATTAAATAGACATAGGAGAAAAAAAATACATACATTATAAGTTATAATAATAATAGTAATAAAACAAACATATTTACACAATAAACAGACAGTATATAACACAGATGTACAGATGAGTAAGGTGCGGATGAATAGAAATGACATATTGCACAGTTGAAGGTAACAGAGAGTAATACATAAATAAATATTTATAGTGCAGAATATTGCTCAGTGATGGCTCATATAGCAGAAACAGGTAGCAGTGCTACATTATGATGTTGCATTAAAGAGTCTGACTGCTGCTGGAATGAAGGACCTGCGGTAGCGCTCCTTCTTGCACTGAGGATGCAGCAGTCTGCTGCTGAAGGAGCTGCTCAGGGAACTCACAATCTCACGTAGGGGGTGAGAGGTGTCGCCCATGAATGATGCCAGCCTGGCTAACATCGTCCTCTATGGTGTCCAGAGGGCAGACCAGAACAGAGCTAGCCCTCTTCACCAGTCTGTTTAGCCTTTTCCTGTCCCTCTCTGTGCTCCCAGCTCCCCAGCAGGCTACTACATAAAAGATTGCAGATGCAACCACAGAGTCATAAAATGTTTTTAACAGAGTCCTGCACACACCAAAGGGCCTCAGTCTCCTCAGTAGGTGGAGACGGCTTTGGCCCTTTTTTTGTACAGGACGTCTGTGTTTTTTGGACCAGTCCAGTTAATTGTTGAGGTGAACACCCAGATATTTGTATGTCTCCACCACCTCAATGTCGACATCCTGGATGTTCACTGGCGTCGTACCAGGCGGCCTCCTGCGAAAGTCAACCACCATCTCCTTTGTCTTGCTGCCGTTGATGTGAAGTTACTAAATTAAATTAAAATTTAGCCTAATCAAATATGAAAATAATCAAATCCAACCTAAACCCCAATACTTGTTGGGACCAGGATGCAGAACTCGCAACAGCAGGTCAGTTAAACAGACAGAAATGTGAAATCTGTCAAAAGGCATGCATACAATTCCACATATGAATAATATAGTTTCCAATAATACATGAATACATAATAAATATGTACTTCAAATAAAGTCTTCTTTTCAAGGAAATTCCTATTTACCACCCAATTACATCATGTCTTGACTGGAAACTTCCTTGGAAAGTATTAGCAAATGATTAGGAAATGATGGGCCTGTAAAGTACAGTAAAGTGTCACCAATATGATTACAGTAAATGTAAAAGTAGATGATTTGGTGTTCTATACTACATTACATATTTCGACCTGTTGGCAGTTATCATCATAGATAGGTGAAAGTCTGAATGCTGTTCAGAGGAACGCCCATATTCTAGGCAAGTTCACACACAATCACTGTCAGTGACACAAGCTCGTCATCCACGTCCTGCTTCATCTTTTGTTTCAAGGTTTCTCTCACAAGTAATAGAAACAGTATGTTTCTTCCAATTACAAGAGACGTAACCTGCCAGGTCTGATTGTGTTGCTGTAATCTCTGCAGTTCCTTGTCTCTGCATCCTACTGTACCCTCTGGCGTGCACAAGCGCCACGAGGGGTTAGAGTACAACCTGCACTCGCGTCAACCCTCTGCACCTTGTCTTGATGCCCTTGAGCGGTAATTGGTTGAATCCCTCCAGAATCTGACTTGAGGGCACAGAAATCCACAGCTCCCCAATCAGCCGGCTGTCAATCATTCTGCCAACTAAACTAAAGCTGGGGATAACCAACAGGCTGAGATTGGAATTTAGAGTTAGAGAGACATAAATCTTTCCGACAAGTTTGTGCTCGGCCAGGTAGTATTCTTATAGACAGGGCTATCACCAAATTGGATGATAGGGATGTTGTCCATATGGAACTTAGGGGGAAGCCCAACATCCAATTTGGTTTTTACAGGGAGACAGGATGGGCAATTTTCTTGTTCCATATACATAAAAATGACACTGAGACAGCCCTAATAAGAATACTGAATAGATGCTCAGCTCTGGTTCATAATATACAAATCAAAACAAATGGTTAATGGTTCTCTCAACTGTATGATAGAGCACATTTTGATTTGTGATGTCTTAGTTGCACGTAACTCAATCTTATTGAGTCATCTCTGGCACTCAGTTTAAGTATGGTAGACTCAAAAAGAATCTCCAGGATGCACTGTGGTTTTCAGAAACACACCTTTTAAGGTGGTCCAATATCCTTTATATCACTTTAATAGAGACAAATGTATGCAGATTATTGAAAATGCACTTTTGGGGTAAATGTTAATCTCTACCTTTTGGTAACTGCTCATAATTAAAGAGAAAAAATGTATTGTTCTTTTGTTGTTTGTGCACAAAAAATAAAAATAGATTATAATATAATTTTTCCATTGCTTTTTTTCTGGGTGGGACCCAGATATTCTCCAAAGTTATAGCACAATATCCAAGCTCAGCTTCTCAGAGCACAAATAAAAAGCAATTTATTTTCTCTTGGTGGTGGAGGTATGAATGTATACCACTGTGTTTCCTTGAGCACAACAGCAGAGAAGCCTCATGGTCAGAGAAATCCTCCTATAAGCCATAAAGTCCCACATTCGATCCTCATGACCCCTGGCGTCCAGCCTGAAGAAGTGTCCTTTTAATCACAACTCTAAATCTGTACTGGGTTCTCGAGTGGCTGACCCTGCCATCTGACCTTCCTGGTGGAGGGAGGCAGGCAGCAGCACAACAGCTTGGGGATCGATTCGAGAAAATCGAGAGAATTAGTAAATTCGCAAGCCATTTTGCTGCCATTTGTTGATCACACAATAAGAAAAGTAGTCCGCAGTAATCTAGTCTCGCTTTTCCAAACCTTCCTCCACCGCAGCGCTGTGGAGGAAGGCCAATCACAATCGTCTTGGTAGGCACCGGGAAAAGCCACGGTGTCGCTGCAAAGTAGCCTCGGGTTGGAACTTGTTTTGGTGGACCATGTATACTTTCAAAAGCTGTTTTAGTGGTGCAACAGATAAATCAGATTGGACAGATAGTCTAGCTAGCTTTCTGGATTTACCCTGTAGAGATCTGAGGAGCAGTTAACCATAGTCCTCATAAATCCACCGGAGTTTAGAATGCTGCCACAGAGGAACACAGAGGAAGCCCAAGGCAATGGATATCTGGCCTAAATGAGTGAAATCCTGCAGAATTTCCGTCAGCAATGGAGCAATCCCGGAAGTGGAACGCCAAGGATATAGACTAACAGTAATCCCATTCAATGGTGATCGATGCAGCAAAATAATGATCTGCACCAACGCAATCATTATTAGGCCTCATGGGGACTCTTGCTGCTATTTTTAAAGTAAGCAATGGTAGCATGAGCACACATTTATTTCTTTATATAGGTTTATTGAACATACCAACTGTTAAAAATGCCTCATAGTGAGTCATGTCCAGGGCAATTGTATGTAGGAATGTATCTGTGTCCAGTATGTTGTAATCGCGTTAGTGTCACAATGACAAAGCTAACATGCTAATCAGTGTTGGGCATTGGAAGTAATTAGCTATCAGCTGAGAAAACACATGTAACAAGACTACATGGAGTTACTGGGAGGCATGTTTCTCGTCTTATGCGTTCCAGAACATTCCAATCAAGTATTTTAATTTATTATTCATTTGGACCTGATAATGGTACTTGATGAAAAGCTAAGGAATGTTTGTGTGTTCCAGTTGAACTGGGAAGTTGGAATTTTCCCAGTTCCCAGTCGGACATTTTAACTGGTATGCCCCCTGAAGTCGGTTTTCTGACTCGTAAAGTCGGGAGAACTTGACCAGCCCCAACATCACAATCCAACATGGCTGCTTCGAGCCACAACAGTAGTGAAAGCTGTATGAATATGTGTATTAGCACTTCTGTCTTATTTGTGCCTCATTAAATCAGTCGTACACTCAGTACTGTCCATCTACTGTCTGTGGACATGTTGCTACGGTGTTTGTACGCGCAAAACACTGTGTGATTACAATGGCTAAATATAATGTTTTTCCAACTTGTTACTTGAACGCGGTCAACTCAAGTGTTATGTCATTCTAAGTTGCAACCTTTGACTACTGTGGTAAATGGAACAGCAGCATAATCAAAGTTATTACAATTCATCCTGTGGGAAATTCATGAACGTCTGTACCAATTAGTGCCAATCTGTCTAGTAGATGTAGAGATATTTCACTGGATTTGCAACATTTTTGACTGGCAGGTGGCGGCAAATGAAAATTAGTAGGATTCATCCTGTGGGGAACGTGAATGTCTGTACACAATTTCATGGCAATACACCCAAAAGATGTTGAGATATTTTAGTCAGGATCAAAGTGGTGGACTGACCGATGGACAGATCGACCCACCAGAATAGAGACATGTCACCAGCATGGCTAAAAAGCTGTAGCAGAATGGCTTAACTATCACATTTGGTCTAAACATTGAACATTATTTTATTCCAGCAATCGAGGTGGTTTACACCATCTCCGCCTGGCATCATGCAGTAGACTCATGATAAGCACACCACTCACATTAAAATTCTGATTGATCAACTCTATCCCATAATTCATTTCTGCTCTGGTGGGAGCATTGTCACAAAGCACAAGTGGCCATCCAGTTGTTTGATGAGCATGATAATTATTTCAACCATATGCCAAGGCTTTCCAAAGCACCTGATCTGAACCCAGCATCAGGCATAGATGGACACGAGCCGAACACACTGTTTGCCACTGACAAACCATCTTTATGGATATTCTCTTTATTCATTATTTGCTTCTTTATCTCTCGCTGTTTGCCTATTTTTCTATCATTCTCATCTTGGCCATTCCTTCTACCCACTCCCACTTCCCGCTGTCGCCCCCAACCCCCACCCCTATCCCGTTCACTTGATTATGTTGAGCCAGAGTAGGGGAAAGTGTCACTATGGAAACAGGGGCAGAGGCAGTGGAGAGCTCTCCATTGGAGAGAGGGGAAAAGAGACGGAGAGTGAGAAAGACCGAGAACTGGCGAGTGCTGAGGAATCCAAGAGTGGTCATCTGATTTTAGAAAACCTAGGTAACAAATTTATCTTATTCACCTGTTAGAGGTGGAAACACACAGCTGGGGGATATCATTTCACCAAAGCACCTTACTGAGCCATAAGTGTCTCTCGTTTTTCCTTTCTGCATTAAGTCCAGTCGTTTCTTTTCATTGAGACGGTGGGAAAGCATATGAGTAACGCATCAGATGTTCGATCACTGAAAGTACTACAAAACATGATCAACAGCCTTTTTTTATTGAGTTTCAGTCCCTTTTGCACAATCCCCATCCTGCATGAATTATGTGAAATCTAAAAAATAATTTACTAACTCATCTGCTTCTCTTAATCTACATCTCTTCCTCTGAGATCTGTATCATTTTAATAAGGGAAATCAATAAATGATGAGTCTTTTGCCTTAATTTACCTCATGTACATGCAACATCTCAGCAACACTGGACCATCATTTGAGGCGAGCTGAAACGATTAATCGATTAATTAATAATGCTGGGTTGCGTTTTCAAATCTTGCTGCTTTTCTTCATCATATGACAGTAAACTGAATATGTTTGGGTTTCGGACTGTTGGTTGGATAAAACTAGCAATGTGGATACATCAAGTTGGACTTGAAAATAAAATTATAATGGGCATCTTTCCCCTAATCTATTAATTGGAAAAAAATAATTAGATAATGTAAATTATCGTTAGTTACAGCTCTAGTCCACAGTGCAATATGAACATTAAAAACTAATGATAGAAGCCTTGATTCCCTTTGTCACCCTCGAGTTTGAGGAGTAGGGTGGTGTAGGAGAGACGAGAGACAGGAGGGAGCAGGTTATAGGAAAGGGGAGGAGTAAAAAGAGGAGGGGAAAAGGAGGAGGGGGAGCAGCATGGGAGGGAGGTATGATAGTGAGAAGGGCTGAGACAGTAGCAGAGAGAGGCAGAGGCAGGGAGGAGGCAGCGAAGAAGCAGCTCTCCTCCTGAGTCTCCATCCCAGAGAAGACAGAGAGGTAGAAGACCGGAGAAGACAGTCCCGCCTCAGCGGTGCATCCCAGCAGCTCCTGAAGTTCAAACCAAGACGTCCGCTGTGAGGTACGTTTTCTTTGTGCCTCTACTCCTTTTAATCTCTCTCCTCGTCTTTATCAGGACTGTGGATTAGCAGCAGTCAGGCGCTGGAGGTGTTTAGTGCTTGCATGTGTGAGTGTGTGCAAAGATCCTGCTGGGGCTTTTCAGCAGCAGGTTGCTCTCTGTGTGTGTATGTGTGTGTGGATATGTGTGTGTGAGGAAATGGAGCAAAAAAAAAAGGGTCTGATTTATCAAAATGTCAGCAGCGATTCTGCTGAGATGCAGTTTCTTTGACATTTGAAGACTGATAACATTTTGTGCGAGCAGACTCACTCTCAGCACAGTGTGACCTGATGTTACAAAGGACACTGAAAAGAGCTGATCACCTCAAACACTTGGCACTGACATTGTTTCTATTCTTCTTGTCCTTTTACTCACAGTTGGTGTACAGAACAGCACACATCACTGAGACCTTAAAAAACGACTCACTTGCATGTGCAGTTCAAAGCTTGTCCTAACTCCCATTATTGTTACGTGTGAGATTTTACAGTGAATGATTAGTTTAGAAATGATCCCAATGATTATTTTGGCACAAATGAACACCTATTTTTGTGAACGATTTTTACGATTTTCCCCACATTTGCTTCACAAATCTATTCTTGTGATCTTAATCTATTGTAAGAAAAATTGACATTATCTTTTAAAATATCTTATACCAATCCTTAAATGTTAAGGAATAGTGAATTTATACAGTTTCCAGTGCAACTACCGTCATTAAAGTACATTTAAAAATGTGACAATAAACCCAAACCCCATTTTATGTACTAAACTGGCTCTGCGGCTAACAGACTGTTTCTCTGACCTAAGTCTCCCTGAGTATCTGTCAACTACTCTCTTCATTAGTGCCATTAAGCACGATCTAATGTTATCAGGCACATTGGCCATATTGATCTGCTAACCTGTTCCCAGTGGGGCAATAGCCCAGACAAGCTCCAAGTCTTCATCTTTAACTGTGCTCCTCAGATACAGCAGATTTCAGAACAGAGTGGAGAATTATTGAGTGGACTGGCGCAGGGACTGTCTTTGTGCAGATGTCATGATGTCATACTAACTGGACCCTCTCCTTCGTGCTGCACAGTCGAAAACTGTCTTAACATTATAGAGGACGTGAACTGTCCTGTGATGACAAAAAACATTGGTGGCAATTTATGGTATAATACGGTATCATTTCAAGTAAAATTCAAGAACTGAGCAGAGCCTGTGTCTTTCAGTGGCGTTGTGGTAGAGCAGTAGTTGTGCTTTGGCTGCATAACATATGATGTCATGTCCTTTTTGGCTGCTTGTACTGATTTCTCATACAATTACTGTTGATAATTCACAACGTGGATTATTATATTATATAACATGCAATAAAAACCAGAATACACTTGATTATGTTTGTGGGATTCACCAAAATCTCCCTGATTTCAGCAAGTAATTCTGTAATTTCAACAGCCTCCTGGAAGCAAATAAGAGCTTTTTACGGGGCTTTTCACCACTTTGTTCCAGCTTGCAGTATAATTCAGTAGTTTAGCATTCCTATCTTGTTAGAGAAAGTACCCTATTATTAATCTTCAGCATGAATCATATTCTTAGCTCAAACAGTGTCTATGAAAATTTCTAGGATGGTGTGTTTTGCATAATACCTGTTGATAAGATAATTAAGTACAAGACTATCCTGCTACATGTCTTGATTGAGACGACAAAATTGTGATATTCAGCCCGTCGTTTTACAGATTACAGACATTACTCTGCCGCTTTTTAATCGTATGGTTGAGGATTGACAGGTACAGTTTTGATATATATTACTTGAGCTGTGACTAACAGTTACTTTTATCTTTGTTATCAATTAACCTGCAGATTGTTTTCTTGATTAATCTTTTAGTCTATAAAATGCCAGAAAATAGTAAAAAAAAATGTCCATTACAAGTTTCCAGAGCTCAAAGTGACGTCTGACCAACCATCCCAAACCCACAGTATTCACTTTACTATTACAGGAGACTAACAGAAACAGACAGCATTGACATTTAAGAAGCTTGAAGCATTGAATTTGAGATTTTTGCTTAGAAAATGATCATATATTCATCGAATATCCAAATAGTTGCTGATTTGATTCTCTGTCGCCATCTTGTTTCAGCTCCCTTATTTACATTACATGTACATACTATAGTATAAGCATGATAGGCTTGCAGTGTTGAGGTCAGACTGTACTAAGTAGACCTACAGTAGATGCATGTATTCAAGTGCCTGTGGGCAGCATCTGCATACGTGTGGACGTGCGTGTGGATGGCAAAGAAAGTATATGGAGATCAATGCAAGCAGCTGTTCTCTCTGCACTTCAAACGCTGCTCTGTTGTTGGCGCATCAACGCTCCGACAGGCCTCGCGCAAGGGGATCAAAGGCTAATGAGACAGCCATTGCACAAACGCACTCGGCAGAGCCATGAATATTGATACGGCTCAGGAGAGAGATGGAGGCAGGGTGTCTTCACTCGCTCAACAGCAGCTCGATAAATTAAAGAGGGGGAGGGGGGTTGCAACATGTATTCTGGAAGGATTTTGAGGTTTAAAATATATCGCCAGAATGTGTGGTCACTGCTAAAGGGCTGGCAGATCTCACTTAGATTTCTTAAAGGTGTTTCAAATATCTTGTCTCTGTCTATAGTTTACCTTCAACATGCTAGCTGGCACCATTACTTACATCAACTTACTGTGCAGTGAGTGCAACACTACAATATGATTAAACTCCCACACTAACAACCAAGTTCAAAAACTGATACGTATTGAGGTTTATTAAAGGCCTTGTTGGAGATTTTAAATGAAATAGAGCTGAAACGATTAGTCGATTAATCGATTAACCGATTGACAATCAATTACCACACTTATTTTGTAAAGCCCCTGAAAACTTTGAGTCCAAAGTATTTCTCTAAACCTTAAATATTCATGACATGCAACAATTAAAGTGTGTTTATCTTGATTTTTAAATAGAATTTATTAACACTTAACAATTCATATTACCTGCCCTATCTACACTGTATTGGTTGTGATCAGATTTGATTTACAGTGACCAAACAACCATCCACCTAAATCCTGATTGGTGCACAGAAATGTGTGACATCACCTTTTTCCAGTGGAGCCCTGCCCAATAAAAATAAATACTAAAATGTCTTAAACAACCATATATGTTCTAATGTTGGCAGAATTGTTTTTATGTCGCAACCCATTGGTAAGAAGTTGATTGGAAAATTTGTGTTCAGGGCCTTTAAAATGTGAGGATTTACTGCCTTTCTCTGTTTCATGCAATTGTAAATGGAATATCTTTGGACAGTGTGTGGATAAAAAGATGAATCTAAAAAATAATTGGCCAATTAATTGATAATAAAAAAAACATTTGTTACTTTCAGCCCTATAGTCAAATAAGACACATTTTGTGTCTGAAGGAATGCACAAGCCTGAAAATCTAAGATTTACATACAAACGCATACAGTCCACATTCAAATGTTCCACTGGCCCTCTTTTAATGGCAAACGTGTTTTTACTCATTTCAGTAAATGCTACGGCAGTGAGTAGCCGAAGCGAATCAATTCTGTACCATTAGAATCCAATATTTGTCTTTTTCTCTGCCTAATGTCTGCTACGACAGATACCACTGAGTTTACGAAGGTGATATGTCCCCCACAAAATAATGCCACTGTGTTTCTTCCCTCAGGGTCGTTGTATTGTCTAACACAGTTAACCTCCTGATGTCATCAGTTTGTTTCTCCCTGTAGTCGACAGCCACATGACATGTTAAAATCAACACTTTCTCTTGCATTATATATCTAAACATTGACAAGCACCGTTCCCCCTCTGGCTAAGTTTGCAAAAAAAAATAACTGAAATGAGCTAAAGGTGACATTAATATTTAACTATCCAACAGATTCAACTGAAGGTGAATAACAAGAATGAATTGTTTTTCTGGGTGGTATGTCATTTCAGCCCATTACAGCTGTCAACAGGCAGGGAAATAGACACTGGGAGGAGGACAAGTACAGCAGTAGGCAGGCAGGGAGACTGATGCGGCAGGAAGGCCGTCCACAGTACGTGGGTGACTGTGCCTCTATCTTGACTTGGGCTCGTAAATCAAGCCTCCCCTCCAGGGGCCTATCTTCCATTCTCAGACCTTCACAACAGCTTGTTCTCCAGCCTGTGACGAGAGGGGCTGTTGTCACAGCAGCTATCGATCGTGTGGGATGAGTTTGTCAGACCGGGGGATTTTACCCATCTGAGCGTGGTCACTGAAGTGTCCCGTCTTGCCCCCGTGTCTGTCTGTGGGCTACATGTTCTGTCTTTTACGCCAATTCACTACCAGCTACTGTCAGCTGCATCTCACAGAGTTTCTTTCCAAAATAAGATCTCTGAGGTTTCAAATAAGTGATTCACAAACTTAAAAGAAAGTTTTGGAGGAAGGCTGTTTGAATAAAAAAATATATAAAATTTTATAGACTATGCATCTTTGAAATGTAATGACTTGAGTCTGCAAGAATTACTGGCGACTAATCCAAGGTGTTTCCCTGCCTTTCATCCAGTGCATTTGGTTCAAGACCCAAGTGACACTAAACAGAAATAAATTGATATAGAAATGTAAATTAAATTAAAGAACATTTGGACATTTTGGGAAATTGGGAGATGAATGATTGATATCACTCAATCATCTCATCTTGTTTTTGTTGGCAAGAAAGCAAATAAGCATATTTCCATTGCACAATATAAGCACATTATAGTTTAGTTAAATTGAATATTTTTTTATTAAAATAAAATAAGAAAATAACACAATAGCAAAAATTACAAAAGAAAAAGACATGTTTGTATATGTTTGTGATAACAAGCTCATTTATCATGTAACAATAGATTACTTGTAGTTTAATCTCTGGGTCTGTTTACTATGCTACACTACAGTGCATATGCAAATGCATTTTGGATGATGTTCAAATGAATATATTTACAGAGTGTGCTACAGCGTTGGTGTGAATCAAAGTAAACCCAATGCAGAGAGGTGAACCTTTGAATAATTGTCATTATTTGCAGATTCTTTGATCTGTAAAGCAACTACACAAAGACGAATATGCTTTAAGAAAACCTTAAACACAATGATATGGCATGTATGTTAGAGTATTTCTCCTGGTGTTGCTTCTGGGTTCACACGTGACTAGATTGACAAGATGTTTTAATGACATCCTGGATGAAAGATTTCAATCGAAATCAAATGCAAATTACATTTCTGGATAGTGGGACTATAAAAAGGCCACGTTTAACCCTGCACAATAATGGATTTCCAATAGTAGTCAACTTCTTTTAAAACCAAGTAGTTCAATTATTCACCAGCACTCGCTCCACCCTTTAAAAGCCAATTAGGTGAACGTTTCATGGAAATCAGGGACGTATTTGATCTCCTGATGTCATTTTGAATTCAAGATTACACACATTTGACAGTTCCCAATATCCCAATCCATCTGACACTCAGGTGAATACCTAACAACACTGCTTCATTTCCATGTAGTTACAGTCAGGAGTAACACAGCTGTAACAATGCTGTTATCTGATTTATGGCATGAAAAAGTGTAGCTTAGTAATTACAAACGGCAAGGGTTAAATGTCAAACAAGCAACCTAAACTCCTTTAATCACAGATAGTTCATGGAAAAGAATCACATTTAAGACAGAAATGGATTTCATCTCACCAGCCTCAGATATGTAAATGAAAATGTATTGAAAATAATAATAGTGGTAGTATTGCACCACCATGTCACCAGTGCCTCCTCGTTCTTTGTCCTCAGGCACTTTCAAAGCATTTCTTCATCTTGTTTCCTCACACTGAAAGCCTAGTTTGTGAAACTCCACCAGCGCTGCACACGAGAGCACCCCCACTCAACCTGCCAGCCTGCTGAGAGCTCTTGAAAGCAATTTTATTTTAATCAAGTTCGCTACAAATGCCCTTCTGATGCCAACCTCAGCAACACTACCATTTTGTTTTTTCAGCTGCGTCTCTCTCTACATTATATTGATTTCTTCATGAGTGGTGTGAAATACTGACATAATGAGAATTCTCTTTGAGTTTATTGCTCTTTCAGGACAGAAACAAATCTTGGTGCGCTCGTAAGTGGAGGCCTCATTTTTCAAATATCTGCATCTACTTCTGGGCCACAACGTTTTTAAAAAAGAACCACAGTTGCTGCACTGCAGGTCCATGACCCTAATCTGGACATGGTTTTCTACATTCCTTTAACTCAGTAGTGAAGAAGTATTCAGATCTTTACTTAAAACGTCCCACAGCCCAAAGTGACATCTAGAAAAAACTTGATTTGTCCAAACCATCAGTCCTAAAACTCCAAGATATTTTCATTAATTAACTATTAAATATTCTGGATGTTCATTTCTGGGTTAAAGCATGACATCGGATGTCCCTCCTGTCCCTTTCAGCTATCTCTGCTATTTATTTAGCAAGGGCACCGTCGCTGCATCTGGGGCTTAGTTCCGTCAAGGACGGTTGTGATTGGTTTTAAGAAATACAAACAATGCCAGAATAGATAAGCGGTGGTAGCCAGACCATACTCCAGTGCTGACACAACGCTGTAGAGATAGGTCTAGCAATGCAAAAGTAACTAATAAATTACAAAGAAAAGCGTTAAATCCTCATTTGAGAAGTTAAAACCAGTAAATGCAAAAGACAACAAGGGGCCCCAAGTAGCCTATAGACAATACTTTTTTTTTTGTAAGGAGTCAAAAGCCTAAAAGGTTGTAAACTGTTGGTATAATCTTTAACAAGGCATTGTATTTTATAAGATTATCAAGTGCTTTTAATGTTAATTCTCAATCTGTAAAGTAACTAGTTATTTTAGCTAAAAAGTAAAAAGTACAAATTCCCCTCTGAATGTAGTGGAGTAGTATAAAGTAGCATAAAAAGAAAAAAAGCAAGTAAAGTACACATGGCTCTAAATTGTACTTGAGTAAATGCAGTTAGATACATTCCACCACTTGCTTAAACCTTGTTCTTTTGAAAACAGGTGGGATTTGTAGTTGGGTTTTTTTGTAGGCTCAGTATGGGCTCACCTCAAGCACTGCCATTTATCCCTGATGTCCTCAGGCAAAGATTTTCCTTAATAGTCACTGACCTTGAGAGTGATTCTCTCATATACATTTTGCACCGCTGCATTGTTCATTCACTGTCTCAACAAAGCCCCTTGTGCAAAACATATGCAGAAATGTACTGTAGCTAACATAACAATGCTGCAGTGAGGCGTTAAAATACATGTTTTCCTAATGTTCAGTTATTTTTTGAGTTGAATCAACGGAACACAGGCCAATAACCGACTGTTCACGTTTTTTGTTTAACTTGAAAACACTGAAAACTGTCAGATCAAAAGTGTGGCAGCTGTGCCCTGTTACATTGGAGATTATAGCACCCCCATCAGGCAAATTAGTGTCATATTCTCAGTGACTGATTTTTTGGGCCACCTAGGGCCAGTAGAATCAAGCCGTGAACACAACATGGCCACATCACCCTTCAGGTTGATGAGGCAAGCATGTCAGCAAACTGCTGCCTATTTGCACATCCAGCTGACACGGATCAACACAAGCATCCATTTGGAGTCGCGTTTCTTGCCACAAGTGAAATATTCACTCTCCTTGTAGCTCTGTTTTTAGTCTCCACCAACTTCTGAAGAAAAAAAATCTGACTGAGCTAGTGGCTAACTGTGTCTGTCTGCTGTTTCCTGCTGGCCAGGTAAAGTACATTGAAACTGCTGTTTCGACTGCTGCAACCACATTTTACAGCATGAGTGGTGTGAGTGAACCAAAATCGTAAACTAGCTCATAGTCTACCCACACATTTCATTGCATTAGGGACAAATGTTTGTTCAAACTTCCTAAACTGCAGCCTTGCAAATATTTCAACCTCCAGGGTGAAAACATCATCATCATCATTTAGTTTGGCTGGAATGAGATGGATGTTACTACAACACTGAATTTCTTGTTTTCCTTTTGTACAGCTTGTCTTCAGGTGAAGAGGACATGATGTGCCATGAAGACCGTTAGCTGTGACTGAACCTCAGAAGACCGAACACAGAGGTGAGCCACACTATACTCTCCATTGTCTCCTGTCAAGGATTAATAACAAAGATCCTTGAAATGACGGATGGTAGCCGAAAGTTTAGACCAGCCATTATAAAGTGTGAGCAGTATTCGATTTGTTCAGAATGACAAGACAAGTGATCCCTCAGCGTATTTATGGGGTTTCATAAGTAGTGTTCCGGTCATAGCTTCAAGGTTTCCATTCACTACTTACTTAAACATGATCTACTGCAGAAGAAAGACTGAATGAAATGTTAAATCCTAAAAGATTTCAGTCCCACTTGATTTATATCGACAGCAAGTGTGATGGTGTGTAAAACTGTGTGATTTAACACTTTAAGCAGACCCTTAGAAACACAACACAAGAGCAGACTCTTGTTGTTTTAATAAAAAGGGTCGGTCAATAAAAGCGGCAGCCACAATCTAATTTCATGCTGCACACGGCGGATGTAGTTTTCAGCACAACAGCAGGACATGGTTAACCTGATTACCTTGATGAGGAGTTGGAGGTTCACTGTGGCTGCTCCTTCTTTCATTACTCCCTGAAATATGTCAAACTGACCTGCTGGCAAAAAAAAAAAAAAAAAAAGCTAAACAATGTCGTTGCGTTCCTTGACAAACACATTGCGTTACATTACATTAAATGGCTATTGCTAAAAAATATACAGAACACAAATGATGTAAATAACCGGAATTGATTTCATGAAATGTGTAACTTTAATTCTAATAATACTAGGGATGCACCATTGGCCGAATACCGAATCCTACTCCCATCCTCAGTCCAGTAACAACGTCCACAGCAGTGTATTTTTGTCCTTTTGTGCCCATCCTTTGCCGTACCTGAAGTTGCCACATTTTGGCTGCTGTCTGTAGATTCCTTCATGCACAACTTGTATTCTTTCGGATGTTTCATACGCAAATCTTTTAACAGCGGCGATGTTGTGTATTGTTTAGGGTCCTCGCCACCACGAGACAAATCGGCATTGCAAATTGAACATGTAGCTCGACTTGAATCGCCTTTTTTTTGACTGAAAGTACTGCCAAACAACACTTTTTCTGCTCACGAGTTCCATTTTCACTTTCTCACAGCCTACTGCATTGAAACGTAAACACCTTCCCGTAATCAACGGCGGCATCGTTACGTCGACCAGCATAGCGCGCGTAGTGCAAGCCCAATATTTGGCTGAATCCTGGATTTGGTACATCCCCGAATAATACATTTACTATTCATTGTCTTTATCTGTATATTTGGAAATTCTACAGTGTGAATGAAAAAGGTCAGGATCTCAGAGAATAACGCTCAATCCTCACCGAGGACTGAACTGCTCTTTCTATGAATTTTAAAGTGGTTACACATGTAACCATCAGACAAGCTGCACATTTCACTTTCACTCCCCTGCCGCTGCATTGATCCCCAAGAGTGCCCATACAGTAGTCAGATTTCTACACTGAAAGCTTCAGCAATGTAGAAGCAAAGTGACTTCTGCCTGCAGAGACTCAGACTGCACCAATATTGACCATTTCCTACAGTATATAACCTTTACAGACAAAGTAGACCTTACATTGAAAGCATAAAACAAAATGAGCATTGCAGTTAAGTCTGAATCAACTAAACAACAATGTGGCTTTGAAATAGAAAGAAACCATTCACTTGTTTTAAATGTAAATTAAAACACTCCATACCTTGCATAAACAGTACTGTTTTGAAAAATGTAAAACATGGAAAATGGTTAAAATTGCTAAGTAATATGATCTACTAATCAGGAGGTAATAGTTTAAGCAGAACTATTAGATCACGTAGAACCACATAGATCAAGTATGGAAATTACTAATGTGTTTTAATGAAACGCCCCCAGAAGAACCCCTTTAAACTAGTGGCACAAAATGTACTTTCACCAATAAAAATGAGAAATGAAGAAAGCCCTAAACCATCTTTCTATTAAATATTTAAGTGCATTCCTTGTGCAGCAGAACTTTGTGAAAATGTCAATCTAAGTGAAAACAGAGTAAAAGCTTAGGCATTAACAGCCACATTTCCTTGACTTTTTCTATTTTCAGCTCCAATCTTCTGTTTCAATTTCCTATTTTCTGTGGCCCAGTTTATATTCAGGGGGAAAACTGCAGCGCTGCAAAAAACCCAAGGTGATTATTTTCACTTTCTGTTCGTATCTACCTGTTGTAATGGTGATGATATCCTGAGCTCAAGTTGTGCAACAATAATGCAGAGTTGTGCAACATTCCCCTTCCAATCTGTGTTAATGAGAAGCCTATAAATGCAATCACAGTGTGCATTTGGGCAGCAAATATATCTGCAGCTACAGAGGCACAGTATAGAGGTGTAGTGAGTTTCCAGCAGTGCACTGGGCCATCCACCCGGAGGTACTTATACAGTAAAGGATGATGTGACTGCAATGGAATATCTGCATTACAGTGCATGAGCTTATATCCTGTGTTTTGTCCCAGTTTTAATGATGGTACCCTCAGCTCAGGTTGCATTGTATCAGCGCTGACCCTCATGGGCTGAATTCTGGTGACACTTTCCAATCTGTGTTAATGAGCTGGCTCCACTCTGTCTACGGGTCACGGTGATATTTACAGAAACCGTTGTAGCGGCTGATATCCACGCCTCCCCATGGCGCTCTCTTGACTCATTTGCATAGCTTTCAGACTTCCCTTTCTCGCTCTCCTTCTTTCACCGCTCTCGCTGTGCTCCTCCATGATCGACAGGCTCCTTCGCACTGCTCTTCAGTTTGTGTCGCACATGTTAATTAAAGTCTCTAATTAGCTTTACCCGCTAAAAGGCCGCATTAAATCAGAATTGGAATGGCAAATGATTCCTGGCATTAGCATAATTGTGTTTTTGAAGTGTAAAGATTTGGGCATTAGGGATGCTAGCACACGTTTTTGTTTCAGTGATTTGTTGTGTTTTGGGCTCAGGGCCCAAGGGGCCACTGTTGGTTGGCTGTGTGGGTTTTGGGGCCCCAGGACCCTACAGGGGCCACACACTAATGAGGCCTGCTTCTCTCTGATGGAGCAGATACAGAAAAAACAAACCTGTGATGTGGTACCCTCAGGTGGTCCTGAGAGCCTGGCAGAGCGGAACAGGACGCCCTGTCTCTCTGTGTGTGTGTGTGTGTGTGTGTGTGTGTGTGTGTGTGTGTGTGTGTGTGTGTGTGTGTGTGTGTGTGTGTGTGTGTGTGTGTGTGTGTGTGTGTGCGTGCGCCCTGCATTGTTCCCAATGCATGCTGGGATTGGCCAAAGGCCCCAGTGACACTGAACAGGCAAATATGGCAAACTTTTCATATTTTCACCGTGAAAACGATGTAATAAAAAAAGCTACGTATTTGGCTTTAAAATGGAATGTACAGGTGGTATAACATAGGAAGACAGACTTTAAAGCCGTATATGACTTTTTCACAGTAACATATTATCATTTAGTTCTTGCCTAGTCTGGATTAATGGAAGTACATTTCCAGGATAATTGCGTGACATCATGCGCCAGATGTCCATCGCCATCCGCTCTCTGTGTGTTGCGTTCTCAAACTCTGGTCACCTCAGGAAACGACAACAAACTTTGAGCTAGAAAGCTAAACGCAGAGATAGGTCTGGCAATGCAAGACTAATTCTTACCAATGTTGTAGTTAACTCCTACAGGACATGACAAAGCCTTGAGCTTTGCGTAAGTCACTTCATTATTGACTATTCGGATATGTGTACAGGATGATACAGTAGTCCAAAATTGCAGTCTCCAGATACGAATGTTCTGACAAGGGTGGTGCTCTTGTGTTGAGTAATCACAAGAGACCTGATCAAACTAAGCATTTTCTAAAAATAAAAACTAAACGAAACTAGCAAACCCACTTTAAAAACTAATTAAAACTAAACTGAATTTGAAAACAAAGTCAAAACGAAATAAAAACTAATAAAAAATGCTAAACTATAATAACCTTGGTGTGAACCTCAGTGTCTTTCTTCAGAGTCAATTTTCAAATTCAACCCACGAGCGCTTTAAATTGCAATTAATACAACTAACAATTGATTCTGAAAGAACAAGTATGATGCATTATTAGCACCCTTCTCTGCATGGACCCACAAAGACGTTTGTGTGTGAACGATAATCCCAGCCTAAATAACCTTACATGTTTCCATCAGCATTAATGAGACGTATTGAGACGTTTCCATCTAGGTGGAATGATTATTTCAGAATCAATCTCCATGTTAGTGTTGGCAAACACACAGACACTCGCCCCGGGTCATGTCCTGATTAGTCTCGCTTTGCCAGACCCTCCTCCACAGCGTGCTGAAGGCGGGCCTGGCTACTCCACATAGCATTCAGGGATGGGAGGAAAACATGCTCTGGTTTAATGGCATTTATTTAAACCAACCAGAATCATCATGGGCGGTGCTAAGCTCCGCACAGAGCCGCTGCAAAATAGTCGTGCGAGAGAAAAACT
Source organism: Gymnocephalus cernua (assembly GCA_023631565.1). Lineage (NCBI taxonomy): Eukaryota > Metazoa > Chordata > Actinopteri > Perciformes > Percidae > Gymnocephalus > Gymnocephalus cernua. The sequence continues at coordinate 12,507,412 of CM042447.1, read as the reverse complement.
CAGATTGGACACGTAGTCATGCTCGCTGTCTCAATTTACACTGCAGAGATCTGAGGAGCAGTCAACAATAATCCTCGTTAATCCATCAAATTTAAAATTCCAACACAAAGAAAGCGGAAGAAAACGCACAATACATTCATCCGGCGGAATTTCCTGCGGAATCCCGGAAGTGTAACGTCAAGGATATAGACTATGTCCTGATATATCTGGATTTACTAGTGATTAGTGCTGGGCACATCCTCAGCCAGCAAACTTGTCTGAAGCTCTCTCCGTCCCATGAATCGTGCCTCGGGCCAGACATGATGTACTTTTCAGGAACTTCCTCTGGGCAAACTTACTCGCTGACTACTGTGGCTAAATTATTCAGAGCGAGTCGACCCAAAGGCACAGTGGTAGAACAGTGACAGTTTGGGGGTTGTGTGATAGCCCAGAGTGTTGTCATATGAGTTATTATTGAAACAGCCAGATATATACCAGAATACTGCAGATTCCAACTCCAGCCTTCAATCTGCTCCAGGCATGAAAACCCATTAAGATGCATTGGAGGAAGCAGAGTTGAAGACATGATGTAAGGAGGAAGAGTCTGCAAACTGAATTATCTCCACTTCTACGTGAGGTTACTTTTAATTTGATGAATTCTAATTGAATGATTTTTGTGTCAGCAGCTTAATCGTTTCTGTGTCTTTGGAAGACTACAGTTGATTACATACTGAGGACATACTGCCATGTTCCTAAGGAGACACGTGGTATTATGCGGAACGATTTTTTTAATGGCACAAAATCACAGCAATGTGTGCTTTTCGAGAGGAAGAGAGAGGCTTAGGTGCACAGGGTTAGCAAGAAAACACAAAAGAAAGAAAGAAAGCAAAAGAGGAGGAGGAAGAGGAGGAGGAGGGAGAGAAACAAACAACTGACAGAAAGTGGGAGAAATATGGAGACGGCAAGCAGCGCCAGACTCTGTTTGGAAGTCTAACATTCATTATGTCTGTTTCACTGGTGCTGGTAGTCAAAACACAGTAGGAGATCTCAGCCAGGCAGCACAGAAACCAAGGGTACTGCCAAAGGCTTGATTTACACAACAAAAAGACATTTCACCCTATGTGACCAGGACAGCACTATTTTTCTTGTTTGTCGAAGTTTTGCCAAGTTTATGTAATTGCTGCAGCCAAAGGTAAATATTCCTGTAGGAGCTGTGATTGCTGTCCATCGTACATACACCTGCGCTCATTCCACCTGTGTTGATGTTATGAACTTAACTAAAGTTGCAGTGAGAAGCCGAGGTTTGGCGTATTTCTAGTAAAGAAGAAGTGTCGCTTGGCGTTGCGCAAAGCAGAAAAGCACTGCAAGTTCAACTGAATAATTGCTTTTATAAACAGCAATATACCACTTTGTAATGAAAGACAGAACAGCAGCTGGCAAAGCACACGCCATGTAATTACAATATTTCTGGTTTGAATGCTTTTTTTTGGCCTCAATAAGTATGTTAATACAGTACTGCCAAAGCAGGTTGTACAAACATTGACTACATATTAGGCTTTTCAACCAACAGACACAACCATTATTAGAAAATATACTAGCGAAGTATCATTTTAGAGTTTCCTGTTGAAAAATGAGTTGCACAACAGACAAGTTCAGAGTTTTACAAGAAAACAATGCTTGTGTTAAAGCTATGTCAGTAGACCTGATTTGATATCATAAAAAGGCTGATGGGGAATGCCAATAGTTTTGTAGGTATTTGAACGTAAACAAGAAATTCTAAATTGAAAAATCATCCTGAGGCAGACATTAATGTTTGTACCAAATGTCATTGCAATTCATCCAATAGTTAGCAAGGCATTTCACTTAAAACCACTGTTCTCACATGGATTCTTCCTCTGTGGGCCATGGATGTCTGTACACACTTTCAAACATTGTGTTGAGATATTTGAGCCTGGACCAAAGTGGTTGGCCGACCAACTGACAGACCGATATTGCCATCCATAAAGCCATGCCACAAGCATGGCTAAAAATAATGTTGATTTTTGCCTCTGAAAAGTCCAAAGTAATAGATAGAAAATAAATGCATGATGCTATAAGAACACTCATATTCTGCTGTACGTCTCTGACAGACAGGTAAAGCACGAGTGTTACACTGTGTTTTAACATCAGATCATTAGACTTGAAATGAACCATGGTGTGCGTACAGGTGTGCTTTTATTAGCTGTTGTACAGCAGTTCGGAAAGTGACTCAGCAAACCAGAACTGAGGACAGACGCAATCTGTCCAGTAACCAGAGTAAAAAGTCTGAGCCTGCTCTATTTTTGGGCTTTTGGGAGAAATTTAACCTAATGGACAAAAGAAAAAACTCTGTTCACCATAGGTCATCTGTGATGATAAATTACCATTTTATCTCATCTCATCATTTTATCAAGGACTACTAGCCTTTACAGGTTATTTCGTTTTAATATATATTGAGCAAATGAGGCATATTCTTCAATTTAACAGAAGTTCTGATTGTACAGTCCTAAAATATGTGAAAATAATATGCAAATATTTGAGAGTGAAAAGTGTGTGTGTGTGTGTGTGTGTGTGTGTGTGTGTGTGTGTGTGTGTGTGTGTGTGTGTGTGTGTGTGTGTGTGTGTGTGTGTGTGTGTGTGTGTGTGTGTGTGTGTGTGTGTGTGTGTGTGAGAGCCAGTGATGGGCAAGCTCGATGGAAAGAAGCCAATGACAGGAGCAAAAATAAACTGATGTTTTCATTTAAAAAATGTCTGGGACCTCATTTAAGATAGGGAGGGGGACGAGGGGGCTCCAAATATCACGACACAAATGTGACAGGTAAACACGCGCACACACAGCGGCACACGCGCACCCTCTGCAGCCCTGATTGAGTGTAAGTGTCTGCGTCGGCGGTCAAGGTCAGCTGATAATAGGAGAGATTGAGGACAGGGGGTGGGGGTCGGCAGCAGTCTTAGGTAATGAGATTTACGACCCTGAGCTCTCCCTGCACAGCCCCCCCCCCCTTACCCCCCCACTACTACCCTCTCGCCCGACATGATTTATAGATCTAATAGACGTCAGTGCTCCTGCCTAAGATAGAGGCTTTAAATTATCACTGAGGGAAATTCATCAGTTTTATCCAGGGCAAGAATCCAGAGACAAGTTTACCACACAGGTCCCTGTGTGTACACATCAGTATGGGTATGTGTTTGCATTAGAGATAGTTATTCAGATTATTAACAATATTGTGTCCCAGTGTTGGGGAAAGTTACTTTTTAAAAGTAATTTAAAGTAATTTAAGTCCCTATCTATCCTCGAATGAGGTAACACAATGGTAATTGAGCCTATGGCCCACTTAAACAGATATTTCCCTCAAGAGTTGGTGGAGATCAAACCGGAGCAAGTAGGAGAGTGAATGTTGGACTTTCATGAGGTGGTCAAAAACTCCAAATAAATGCTGAAGTTGCTCCCTGTCAGCTCGATGTTTAATTTGGCAATTGTTAAGGAAGAAGTTTGCCTATAATTTTGGTTGTGTTTCCAGGTTGTTCTGCTTCCCCCAAATGGCAGGTTTACCAACACAAAACTGTTTTCAGTCTCACCAGTGCGCCTTTGGGAGTAACAAATATAACATTTAAAAAAAAGTAACAAGTGGTTGTAATCCTGTGCTGGACCATAGCCAAGATTTTAGAAATATTGTGGGCAAATTCTCCCAAAAGAAAGCTATCTCACGCAGTCGAGCAGTTGAGGGTTCCTTGTGCGTCGGCACAGACGCTGTGCGCCACTGACCAAGCTGCTGTATTTGACGAGTTGGGAGTGAGAACGGGTTTGATTCCAACTGTGTAATTCTGGTGGAGAATCCTAAATTCTTATTAGTTTTGCACCTAAAAACAGTCAAATTATGTTTTCAAATTTTTTTTAAAATGAACCTTAAAAATCCATAACATATAATATCTGTATCCTATGTCATTATACACAATAAAAAAGATATCACAGAGTACATGACTTCTTGGTGGTAGCTACAGCCCTGCCAATTTATTGTTTTCTTATTGCTTTAAAATCCAAAGCTTGATCTGTCATGATCCTGCGTTTTGTTATGCCGACCTTACACCAAATGACTTTTGAAGCGAGTCCACTGTTGCAGACTTATTGCCAATATTGGAATTAATTAATCATGAGAGTCTTGCTAAAGTTGGGATACGCACTCCCGTCGTCAATCGTTTGTTGTAAGGTGGTCATAAAACTCAGTCCAAATCAATCTTTTTCCCGTCTTGACGTTCCGACAAAATGAGACGTTTTGATATTATCGTAGGTTTTATGATAGTTTTTAAGGAATACGCCACCGTTTGTTGAAATAGGGCTTATCACGGTCTCCTCTAGATGTAGATAGGTGGGCAAACGCATTTTTTGTCTGTCCACAGAGTAAGTGATTACTGTAAACATGACGCATGGTTATTTTACGGGATAGATCAACCCATATTAGACCTGTACTCACACAGAGTTGCTGCATAATATCTCTGCGCCAAGTAGCAGTGCTTCGGCTTTAGGCTACTTCCACCCAATATAGTCCCAAATCAATATATGCCTAGGAAATCGTATAGTCTTATTTTGCGTTGCTATTTGTACTTGTTTTGAATACGCAGGCCACAAGAAGTAATTAGGTTGTTTTGTTGTTGTTGGCTCACTTTTACTCGCGACATGCTAACGGCAACAAAGGATTCCATTCACTACGCTAAGCTAAGCTAACGGCTGCTCCGCCGGACTGAGACAATGCATGCACTGAGACAAAAAAGGCGTTTGCCCACCTATCTACATCTAGAGGAGACCGTGATAAGCCCTATTTCAACAAACGGTGGCGTATTCCTTTAACGTCCGATGTGAGATGATAGCCTTTAGACGTGAGATGGTGTCAGACTTTAGTCTTTTCAAAGTCTTCTAGTGTAAGGTAGGCTTTAGTTTCCTGTTTTATTTATGTCTTGTTTGTCTGCCTGCCTTGTGTGTTTTCCCGCCTTTGATTGTCTGCCCCGCCCTGATGTGTTCCACCTGTTCCTCGTTGCCACCTATATGTGTTCTCTTGTTCAGTGTCAGATTGCTTTTCTTTCTGGCTGACTCCCAGTGTTACTTTTCTTGGTGTTTACTTCTCCAGTGTTTGGAGGACACATCACAGGTTCTGTTTCAATTCTACCAACAAACATCTCTCCATGTTCAGATGTTATCTGACCTAAATACTGAACAAAGTCTCTCATGATAAAAAAAATGCGTTAGCTAAATGTGAGGAAAACTGAAGCAATTACATTTCAATTAAAAAAATGTTACTAAAATCAAAATCCAGTTAGATCGAACTTACAAACTTTGTATCGATATTCATGAAATTCTATCGAATTTTACTGTTTCCATAAGGCATTTTTCATTCGATATTACTTAATTTCCATGAAAACGTGTGGATGGAAACATAGTTATAGAGGGCGATTAGCTGTCACACAGAAGTAATGGGATTACTCTAACATGCCACCCTCCACGCCGTTCTGCTCAGTGTGCTAACACTCTAGACAATATGACATTCAACTGAAACACCACACAAACAATGCCATTGTTCCAGGGTGCTGCACAAGCCAGCCGAGGCACAGCGGCAGTGAGGATGGAAGCCATTGAACTTACTGCTCATTACCAGAACAACCTCTCCTAGAGCAGCAAAACAGCATTCAGTGTCTGTTCAGCTCTGTTTACTGATGCTTCTGCTAAAAAAACAACAGCAATATGGTGACAGCCAGATTGTCTCCCAATAGATGTAGTACTAATATTTGTACTAGGCCTGCTGTACGTGTTGAAAAAGATGGTAGATTGGATTTCGAGCACAAGCTTACACCCCCTTCAGTTGTTTGTTCTTATGCAGTCTCCCATCTCAGTGTATTTTGAGAATTAAACCAATAAGCCCCCCTGCTAAGCCCAGCCCAGCAGTTATTGATGTGCTGCCTTTTTATTGTCTGGAAGCTTATTCTGTTCATATTCACTGTGTCTGCCTTTTGTGCTAAGAAGCAGTTACTTTAAACAGGCTGACACTGAAGGGCTCCGAGACACGAGAGCAGCTGTGCAAATTTGAGGCAAAAAATATGTTGTAGAAATCACATTAATGCTCTGATGTCTGTTTAGGACTCAAACATTATCTTGAATTCTTCGATTGCTTTAAAACTTTTGCACAGTAATATTTCACAAGGACATTTGAGGCTTATTTTTCAGATTGAAAAGCTTACACACACCTTGCACCTTCACTAACGAAAGTTTCAAGCTATAGGGACTCAAAATCAGTCTGAAAGGGCATTTATACAACCATATTTCAGCTTCTTCTTACCTCTTCTCTACATCTTATAATGGTCAGCTGTGAGCATTTGACCAACACTTGTATTTACATCTTCTCCATAAATTCATAAAACACTCTTCTCTTTCTTCAATGTGTGCTAAGGAATATTTGAAGCTCATTTGAATGAAAAGAGAAATATCTAATTTAAAAATAATTTACTGCATATTACTATCAGTCTGAATATGAATAAAACATTTTTTTAAACTAGCGGTAGCAGGACAGAAAATCCTTATAGTGAATCTTAAACGCCTCTGTTGGTTTTCAGCAGCAGAGTAGGCTAGGTTTATATGGAATTACTGTCTTACCGTACATGCAGGCATTCAAACTGCAGGTGAAATAAACAACCATTGACTTTCATCTTCATTTGAAAAATATCACACTGCTTTGAACTGCTGTGCTGCTTGTGGCTGGAAAAAGAAGTATGTCCTGTTGCGTTGTGGAGATACAACAGGCCTAATCTTATATAAAAGACCATGTTGTTTTTGAAATGTTAAATTCAAGGTTCCCTACGGGAGCAAAAAATCGTAAGATGCTGACCATGTAAATGCAACATCTACTGGTTTAGGCCCAACCTTTGCTGCTTCCTCTCTCTTCCCGCAGTTCCTGTCACCTTTATACTGTACAGTCATCTCTCTCAATAAAGAAAATGTAAGTGAAAGTTGGGGTTTCCTGGTGGCTGTAGATCAGTGCTTCTCAACGGGGGCGGTACAGCCCCCCAGGGGGCGTTCAGAGGAGGACGGGGGGCGCTGGACGCAATATTTTTGGAAAGGGGGGTGTTTGTTTTAAGGCGAGTTTACACCGACGATTTCACAACAATATGAGTTTACACTTTAAACTACTTGCAAAAAACAGTGGTCTGCAACATTAAAACCTGCCAGTTTTCGCCACTTCGACTGGACGAGACGATGTATCGCAACTCTTCTTCTCTTCTGTGTTTCTGTCAGCTCCGTGCTGCCTTCACGGGAACGGGATGTCAGAGTATCACCTTGAATGAACTTCAAAGTCTCCATCAAACATTAACATAATTTATCTTTAACAAGTCTATGAACATAGCCGTTGAACATTTTTCATTCAATGATATGATTGTTTGATAACAATAGTAACGACAATAATAATCATCATAACAATAATAGGGCCTAATCATTAATATTCAGGGCAACTAGCCTACATCTTATTTGATGGGGGGGTAAGGGACCAGGATTATGGATAGGGGGCCGCTGGCCCAAAAAAGGTTGAGAACCACTGCTTTAGATGCTGACCATGTGTGCAATGTCCCTGGTTTGATTCCAACAAGAGACCTTTGTTTCATGCTATCCATCTTCTCTTATTTCTTTTCACCTCTATCCATCTAAATAAAGGCAAAATGCCTTTAAAAAAGACAAATTATGAAGTTGCTTAAAGAAATTTTTGTTGAACCCTATTTCCCATTAGCAATCTTGTTTAACACAACTTTCATTCATTATTTAAAATTCCATTTACACGTTAAGAGTTACCGATTCATTAGAAAAATAAATCCCCTACACGCTGACATTTCTAGGAAACTGCCCTGAGATTATTTTAATGGCATTTGTACTTTGTTACAAAGATGAGCGAAAGAGCAGAAGTAACAACAAAAAAGTTTTACTTTTAAGACTTTGCATTTACATAGTAGACAGCGACGCCTCAGTAAGCTGAGTCACCTGATGCTGCTTCCCCCTGTAACATATTGTTTCATCTCTCCCATCTCATTTTATCTCATCACACCCAGTGTCTCTGTGTGGGAGTATGCCGGTGCTCAAGCCCAAAGGGAAGTTTGTCACTTTGATAACAGGTGGGATAAGAAGTGCAGTCAGGCTAAGACACAAAACGCCTACTAAACCACAAAGCATTAAAAAGAATTAAACAAAACTCTCCTTAATTGCTTCCGAGATTTTCAATAACAACCTTATTTAAAGCGGTCACACACACACACACACACAGAAAGGGTTTGAATGCTCGTATTCATTTTGTTTATTTGTCTGCTACTCCGCTCTTTTCAGCTGAGGTAACATTCTCGGCTGCGAGGACAATAAATAGTGCTGTTCAAGTGCCTCCACAATTTTCAGCTCAATAGAGAAAATGCAGTTTATTTCTCTGTGGTGTCTCCGCTGCTTTATTACCACAGAACGGAAAGAGGCATTTTTTCTTTCCGTTTGTACCTCTGTTGGTGAAAAAAAAAAAGCAGTCTCCTGAGCTCCACACAGAGTGAAGTAATCAACGTGCGGTCTAGAAGGGAGAAAAATATAAGACTTTAAGGTAATGCAGAGGACAGCTTTCTATTCTGGCTTGACAATACAGTATAATACTGCTGTCTGCGTTTTCTGATCATTTTTTTCAGCCAATCATCAAATGTACCTTTCTATGAGACATCTTTTGTAAATGTGGCACTGATTTCCTCGATTACATGCCAGAATTTCTAAAAATAAACAGATTAATAAGACACACTCACAGCCAGCCACTTGCAACAAATGCATTATAAACAAGTACAGTAGCAGCACTTCAATGCTACAACATTACAGCTTTGTTTCAACACAGAGGAGGGCGAGCGTTGCCAGAGAGAGCTTAAAATGGCTGCTGAAAGTCAGAATACTGGAGCTGTACCAAGCCCAGCAGACGGTGGACAGGCTTGCAGTTGGATGGCTGGGTTCGAAGGCAGCAGCTTGTTAGGGTGGAAATGGATTAGCGAGAGGCACAATGGGAGTCTTAGGCGTGTCTGCCGTGTTGTGTTAAAGCTCTGCCTACGTTGCCTGGGCTGCTAGACTCATTTATGCCCAGCGGTGCATGCAGCAGCCAACTCACACACAGGGCTTTTCTAATTGCCATGGTTTCTTCTGTGCAGTGACAGCCTTGATTCGGTATCCGTCAAAGCCATGAATTACCTGTGGCGACGCACAATTGTTATGTTTGTCAAAATGCAGCTGGTAGTGGAATAATTCCTCTAACATTTTTGTGTTACATTGTAGGAGACAATGTAGTAAGTTTTACAGTAGGATGGAGAATAATTTCTGAACAGTGAGCAGCTTCCTCTCACCTGCAGAAAACGCGTCTGAAATGAAATGAAATCTGTGCCACAGAACCCACAGAAACTCATCAACAAGTTACATCTATCCAGTATCTACAGTATATCTTATACACCTTGGCCAAGTCATCACTCTATCACAGAATTGACATATATAGACAAGCAATCATAGGCCCTTTTTATAGGCAGAAAAGACATTTTGACTGTCCCAGTAGGAAAAGCGCTGATGTAAATAATTTATGACTGGATTCAATTTAGCGCTTGAATAGAACAGAGCGACCTTTAATGTTATTAACACCTGTGCTTTACCTACTATGACAAGTCAAAATGGCAGACATTTTGTAGAAAAAGGCCCATTCACACTCTCAGTCACACCTATAAGCAATTAGCCTAATCGGCATGTCTTTGGACTGTGGGAGAAAACCAGGAGCACCAGGAGGAAACCTAGCAGGCAAACTCTACACAGAAAGTTAATCAAAAGGAAATGTAAAGAGAAACTGAATGACAGGTGAACTCTGGGAAGTGCAGTAAAAAGACACCACAACAAAGATATTGCAACAAAGAAAAACGCTGGATGCTGCCGAGCTTAATGGTCCCAAAAATACACCCCAGTAACATTTTCTAATGCCAGCAAATGTATTTCAGACTTCCATTGTTGTCCAAAAACACATCAAGTCACACTGTCTACGTTTTCTTGCTGAAAATATTCAGGGTTTTGCACTTATTCTGAAAAAGACAGTATTATTCTACGGAGCTGTTCACATGGCTAATGAAAATGAATATACCACTAATATTCCCGTTTACATGCAGCCGTGTAAAATGGCTTTTCATCTATGTCGGACTTATTGGACGTTGCGCATATGCGAAAACCAGTTAATATCAAAGTCTTTCATAATGTTTAAATGTAGGTGTGTCTCTCCTTCTTTTCTTCTGGGCATGCATCTTTACCCAAGCCTTGCTAACTGTTGGCTGGTTGGTTTGTGTACAACAACCACAGCAACGCACAGAGCTGACCATAAGCCGTAAACTGGCAGAAAAGCTCCTAAAACCCCAATGCTTCCGGCATATCCCACATGTCTTAATCGGAAAATGCTATATCCGGAAAAAGGTCTAATTCGTAATATTCAAACATTTGTCCTTTTCTGAATAATAAGTGGGAACTTGACTGGGTGACGTGTTCCTTCATTACAATGAACATGGGCACTGTAGTTCAAGTCAATCCCACACAACGTCCTGATGCTTCAAAATATGATGCTTCAAATGCATTATGAATCCGCAGCTGTAAACAGTCCCCAACAAATACACTATTTCCTCCAGTTTGAGTAATGTTTGCTAAAAACTATAGTGCTCAGCAGTGTCAGTAAGCTATTAAGACTCTTTTTAAATATAGAAGTATACATTTGTCATCCAATTTTAAAGATTTACAGCTTGGGGCTGAGTCTGAAAGTGTTGAGAGACTAAAACATTGTTGTTGTTTTTTTCATGGGATTAGAATCCTTTAAATCTCTTAATCAGAATACATTTGGATTTAACACATGATGAGGAAAAGAACATAACAATATTAAATAGTTTTAAAGAAATCACAAAATCAGCCAATGCCAAATGGGTGTGTGGTCATGGCTCGAATTTTGTGCAAGTGCAGCCTGGGTAAATGAGGACTGACAGGCCCCTAATGCCCTCCACAGCAAATAAATGGATAATCGAGAATCCTGTTGTGATGCCCCCATATCACCCCCCCACCCCCCCCCCCCCCCCCCCGTCCTCTGTCTGAAACGCGACACATAGCCATCTGAGCACGTCCATGACACAGCCAGAGATATAGTGTGTGTGTGTGTGTGTGTGTGTGTGTGTGTGTGTGTGTGTGTGTGTGTGTGTGTGTGTGTGTGTGTGTGTGCGTGTGTGCGTGTGTGCGTGCGTGCATGCATGACAAAGATGAATTTATTCTCTGACTTTCATAGTATCAGTCACACTATTTACATACTCATTTTTCATATCATAATGCAGTGACAGTGATGTTATTCTGTTGCATCAGTTTGGGATTTGTGCTTTTTGCATTTACGGTGGACCTCTAAAGGACCAGCTGGGACACACAAGATTTGAATCTCACTTAAACCTTTTAGAAAATGAACAAACAAATTAAAATGATAAATGGATTTAAAAAAAAAAAACTCTAATAGAAAGCCATGCATGGAATAACAGTCAAAATGAACAATTTACCAAGTTGTCTCCAAACAGTATCCAGTACTGTAGTGCTTTCCAAGCTATACCCCATAGCTTTAGGCTTGTCTCAGTACCCATGTAGATGCCCAAATTTGATAGAACAAGAGAGGTTCGTCCTTCATAGATGAAGAGAAAAATCTCTGACGGAATAATACTTGTTGCAGTTTGCAGCCATTGATTAGAAAAAGGTGCTTTATGTGTAATCCAGACTAAATATAGATGTGCGGGTGCAATGCAATAGAAAATGCAGTTAAATGCAAAAATACAAAATGCAAAAATGACTGGGGTAACTCATCACTAATACCCAGCACACAGGACTCAGCCCCTGCATTCACCTTTTTAAGTTTTATACATTTTTCTGCAAATAAAATTCTTCTAACACGCAGCCAATACTGACGAGGGTCAAACCAACAACATCGAGACAGCAGATTAAACAAATTGCAGTTGTCGGATGAAAAAAAGGATGTTTTCGAAATCAAGAAAAGGATGTTTTCATTTCTCTTGCCTGTGATCGAGAATGATAGAGAAGTGTAATGAAATAAAAGCCGGGCAGGGGAGATAGACTACTGGGCCAGTCACGTCCGTCTGCAATGCACTTATCAGGTGAGGATTTTCTGGAAGTGTCAGTCGGTATAGGAAGCCTTCAAGGCTCTCGGGGAAAGGGGATGCTGCGGTGGTGACAGGGCTATCTGCCTCTGACAGCTCAAAGACCTAAAACCGGATGGCTGGGAGAGATAAGGCTGTGTCGGCACTGGACACACACAAACAGACAGGACACACACACACACACACACACGCGCTGGATGCTGGTGTACTTGCCTGCACACACAAACACATGAGCACACAAACACAAAGCCAAACACTGGCATTCACTTTGCATTAACAAATTCCCTATTGCCTGACCACTCGCTCATTCATTCACTCATGTGCATTGAGACACACGCACACACACACACACACACACACGCACACACATGCTGGCTCCCTGTCTGCCAGCCAGCGAGGCTTCCTATTAGCTGTGGTGCAGTGTGCTGGGTGAGGAGCACTGGGGCGAGAGACATCAATTTGCTTCCTCTAATGCGCTCGCTGCCCCCACAAGACATATTGATTATTTCTTCCCCGCAAAGCGACAAATAGCAATTTTGGGGGCATAATGGAGATAGATGGTTGGTTTATAAGAAGCCCCCAAAGAAAAGTTGTGAAGGGGGGAGGGGATGGGGAGGAGGGGATGGGGACGCTCTTCCTCCTCCACCTTACACTTCCCCCTCTCTGTCTCTATCTCTTTAGTTTTAACGTTCTACCACCTTTTCCATGTCGCCGTCGCTTTTACACACAAGACAATGCTGTTAAAAAGACAAAAGAACATGAAATTTGAACAAATAAAAAAGCAGCAGGGCATGGGAGATGGGTGTATCTACAAAAAGGTGAAGGTGTGGCGGGGCTTTGGGGTGCACAGATGTTGAGGCGCGCCACCACTGCACATTCATTATGCGCCTCCTCCTAGGAGGGTCGCCTCCTCCCATCTTAATGGTTGTACTGCAGAGAGCAGCTGCTGCCGCAGTGTTTGCTCTGCCTCACCCTCCGTCTGTTACAACTACTTCATACCCCCCTTGTTAGCATCAGTGTGACTGATCCGTAGTTGCTCTTATGGTGAGATCATGAATATTTGATTCTCAGTACGCTTCAGGTCGACATGTTTGAAGTTCATTTTAAGTTTTGGCATGAGTATTGTTGAGATTGCTATTGACATGTATAGTTAAAGAGGTTGTTGTGTTATCTTATGGTCCACAGGCCTTTCCCACTACATCCTGCGGTCAGATGAAGAAGAAGAATTCTTGAACATTGTTTTTCATGTTTATTCGCTTCAGTCTTGACAAGAAGGCGGCTGCTTTTCAATCTTAAGACAGCGGAGATCTATAGACTTTGGAAATGTGGACATCAGTGTCATCATGTAGCCTGTTTGCTTTCAAAATGTGTCTCAGAGCTGACAAGAGATTCCAAATAAATCACAAAATACTGTCAACACCAGAGTTGAGCGTTGAGTTTGTGCATCCATATTCATTCATTACTAGAAACGTTCTTGTCACTTTGTCCACCTGCTATTCTTTAAAGATTTTCAACTGTAAACTTAAATGTGTCTTCTCCTCCAGACAGCTAGTGGTGTTCACACTGTTGTATAACCTGCTGGCTGATAGCTGCCCGCTGTAGAAGCCAGTGTTGCTGCAGACTCCAGGCGGTAAATGAGGTAATGCATGTGCACGGCTCATTACATGATGAACTGATGGGAAATGTTGCCCAATAGTTAAGCCGCAGACAACTTTTCCTTTCCAAATATGATGTCTACTTGTGATACCTCATGTACCCATCATCTAGTCCAGGTGTGGGAAATTAATGGACTTTTTCAGATTGGTAGACCCACGGTAGCTGGTACAGACCCCCTTATGTGTGGCTTCTAATAGTGTCATCTAAAATTGTGTGGAGCACATAGAGACCCAGTGTGTGATAGCATGAGCCTCAGTTGTGTGAACAGATGGTTTAAGTTCAGGCACACACACCCTGAGGGAGTAAGTAAGTAAATATTTGAGTGTTGGCACTTATAAATACAAATAATTCCACTTACTGTATTTAGACTCAGCTCTGGCACAATCTGCACGTGGGTGTAATGCTGTTTAACCAAATGTTACATTATTTTTAGTCTATAGCCACGACGTTCCACTTCTGGGATGTCCGCTTCCTTCCGCTTTCTTTGTGTTGGAATTTTAAACTCCGGTCGATTTATGAGGACTATGGTTAACTGCTCCTCAGATCTCTGCAGGGTAAATTGAGACAGCTAGCTAGACTATCTGTCCAATCTGGCCATGTCAACCTCTGACAGTTGCAATATCTTCCAGTCTGTAGAAAAAATGTGTCAACAAAGCTGTGACAAAAGTAAGCTATTTGAGTGAGACAGCATGCACAATACCAGGGCCTCTCCTAAGTGGAATGCAGCCATCATTCATGGTTTTGAATACACCTGTGCTTTTCCTACTATGACATGTCAATGATGAGCCAGGTCTGCGCAGAATCGATCACCGGCGATCGCTGCCCAATGCATGCCGGTTCGCTTTTCACCGACTGCAAGACCCAGGCGGACCCAGGGCAAGCCTCTCAGCTGATCTAACAGCTGATTGGTTCAGAACCAACTGAAAATGATGACGATTTATATAAGCTTTTTATTGATTTTGAATTGGAGGGATTTTAACTGCTATTTGTCTGATTTAAAGGCTTATTCTGTACAAATCACATGTTGTGTGGCTGATAGTAGAAGTCGGAGAGACTAAATCTGTTCGAATGATTACAGATCATCTACACTGTGCTGTTAATTAAAATCAGCAACAGATCGCATGTATAGCATTTTGACAGCTACTCTGTCTTAATAAAAACAACTGGAGACTGTACAAGCTGATATATGGGTCTGATAACATTTTATTAAATCGGAATTGGACCACAGTGTTTCTGTCACTTCCGGTTCAGCCTGAATGCTGCTGGAAACGGTCCGACTTGAGAGCGGATTTTTGTCACCGCCCCCGGCTGCTGCCGCCTGCTCTCGTCCACTTAACAGACGAGGTGCAGTTCATCTCGAACGAGCCTAACATGTCTGCTGTAAAAAAAGGTCTATTGTTTAGCTGTCCGCCATGTAACTTTTGGTTCACTCTCACCGCTCTTACGGCGAGAAAACTGTAAAAGCCCACTGTACTCTAGCTGGTGAACATATTGCAGCATTTAGCAGCTAAAGAAACAGATATTTCCCTCAGGAGTTGGTGGAGACCAAAAACCGATAAAAGAGAATATTGGACATTTAGCTGCTTCAGTTTCAGGGTCCAGGTAGAATAGAGCCAACGTTAATGCTATTAGTGACACCTGTGCTTTAGCTACGATGACAAGTTAAATTGTCTGCTGTAAAAAAGACAATAAAACATTGAACAAATGTGCTTTCAGACTGACATACAACAGCTTTAAGACTGAGCGGGAAAAAACCCTTTTTAAGTACTAGTATCGACACTCATTATTTCATGATCTAGATTCCAACCACGTAATTATTATTGAGCAAAGGTCATTAATAACTCAAGACTGACATTTACTTTAGGGTTTTCAGACATTTGCTAACGTGTCCATTTTTTCAATTGGATGATCTCTCTATTCTGTGTCGTGCGTGCTGCACGGTGCAACACCAATTCCGGCAAACGCATTGCACTTGGTGAGAAGGGATTTTGATTCAGGCCACAGGAATGGTTTGCACCCTGAATGTGTGAAATATTGCAGGGGAGGTTTGAGGTCTTTGATGTCAGATATTTCTCAGAGAGCTGTCTTCCTCCTTTTGCTCGAGCCTCGCTTTATCACAGTTCTCTTGAATATTTCATGCATCTTCTTTTTTTCTCCCCTTTCAAACCACTGTCATTGTTTAGTCACCAGAAAATCTTGTGACTCACAAATCAAGTCCTTGTTTAAAGCTTAATTATTAATTATTCAGTGTTTCTGAGTACTTGGTTTGACTGGCAGAGAAAAGTGAAGTTGTAGCTCGCCTGCTGTGAATGAAAATAACATGAACTGAGCACTTTCACATTTTGTAATAGTTCATAATGCATATATAATACCGCTGTCGCATATAAAAATTACCTTTTGTGGTTAAAAAGCCTTAAATATGAGTTAACATGGCCTTTTAAGGTAATACTTCTGTACTTGAGCCTTTTAAACATGTTTTAAAGTGGCTTAATATGCTTGAAAATACAAAAATACAAATTTATTTCGTACTTTTTGCAGATTACAGTCCAACAACAGTGATTAAGGGTGCTCATTTCTGGACCTCATGAATGTGAATAAAGCCAGCATGACAGGCCATTTTGCTGGTTTTAGCGATAATGGATCACAGCTTTAATTGTATGCAACACGCCTGCAGAGAGCTATTAATCAATAAATTATTTCCAAGGCTAGTTTGAAGAATTGTAAAAACTTTGACCATTCCAGCGGCTTTTATAGCCCTCCACTGGCAGCCAGTATCAATTTAGTTTGTTAAATGAAGGTAATTTAGCCATTACAAAGTGCAACTTCTTTGTTTGCATGTAACTTGACACCCCTAACAAAATGGAATTTTTAAACACCCCGGCCAATCCTCAGGAGACTAATAACGCCTCTTTCCCCAGAGATGCAGCAGACCTAAATTATAGGAAGCAGCCCAGACAGACAGAAGTGACACAGCAGCGCATGCAAAATGAGCTTATTATTCCTGTTACTGTCAATACAGCACGGCCAAACTGTCAGTGATTACAACAGACATGTTATATACGACAGTGGTATTACAGGAGCCGCACCTTATAAGAGGAATGATCCACAGCGGTGATGAAAACCGACAGGTGAGCTAGAGAGGAAAGAAGGGATGGGTGGAGGGAAAAGAGGGGTATGTAGAGTGGTTGTTAGCGAGGGGATGGTGGGGTGGGAGGGCAGTTGGGTGATATGGAGTTAAATGAAGGGAGTAGAAAGAAAAGGCGAGATGGAAGAAATAGAGGAAAATGAATGGATGTAGAAACAGCAAGATGAATGGATGAGCTGTGGTATGAAGGGGTGGATGGATATAGGGATAGAGGGACGGAGGAGGGAGAGACGTGTGAGAGAGAGAGAGAGAGAGTGATGGAGGGGTGAGGGAGTTGGCTATTATCCTGCATCGATTTACTCCGGTCAGGGTTGGCTGGACGTGTAATGAAGTGTGGGATCTAGGGGTTGCCGCGTGCGCTTGTCTGCGCCTTATAGCTTTTTGGATGTAATGTGGGATGATGTGTCACCTGCGTGTGTGTGTATGTGTGTTACATGCAGATGGTAAGGTCCAATCTGCTGTGGTTAAACACAAAATTAGGTCTTTGTCTCCAGGAAGCTTCACTTGAATGCGTAATTGATTGACTATAGGAAACATCCCGACAAAACCTACAGATGGATTACAGAATCTACACTCCCTATAAGTAACCCTGGAATTATATGTTGAATATATTCATTGCACTTTTGCAACCTCGTCTTGTATCTTAGCCTCAAAGGACATTTTCAAATTTAATTTGCACATTAAAAAGTAAAAACCCCAAAGTCCTGTTTTAAATTCAGGTTGAACACATTAATACCAAAGCATATTAATTTAAATTTAGAGTATCAGGTTGCATATTAGCTGTAGTCAGGTTCAACACTAAAAGGAATGCATTTGTAATCATTATCTATCCGCCCACAACTGAATTACATCAGACTTTAGGCATTTATAGTCAGTGAAAGAGTTATATACGCTCACGTTTATGTATCTGCAGCATTATAGTACAGATAGTAAATATTATGGGAGCTGAAACGATTTGAAAATGTCTGAAATTCACTGGCTACAGCTTCGTTCTGGTTCCAATTTTGAATATTTGCTGATTTTTGCTTATCTTCTATGATAATAAACTGAATGTCTTTGGGTTTTGGACTTTTGATCGGACAAAACAAGACTTTTGAAGACATTACTTTCATGCTGACGATGGAGAAAATTATCGCCAGATGAATTGATAATGAAAATAATAATTTGTTGCGGCCCTATATGTTGCAAAGTGTAAGCACCTTTAGACAGCTACTATGTATTTACTATAAACACATTCTTGTTTCTGTAGAATATTAAGCTATAATGAGCAAAATAAATAAGAACGAAGCAGACATTTTAGGTGAGACGGGAAGTAGATCTCTAAGAGGAGGGAGAACATTGGAATTATGCTTAACAAAAGGCAACAAGTTTCCAGTCTAACAACATAAAACTCCCCTGTACTCTTGTCATTCTTTCAGACCTCCTTTTATAGGTCAGTACATCTTCTTCCTTTGCACAATGTCAGCCTTACTCTTGTGGTGCACAAATCACAGCAAGCAGCATCCACTGCAGACAACAGAATTAACAGAAGAATACCACTTTTTCTCATGTTTTTTGTGTGTGTGTGTGTGTGTGTAACATATAAATGTTTAGAAAAAAAAGAACGTAGGAGGTTTTGTGAATACAAAACAGGAAGTTTCATCAGGCACAAGTAGCAGAGGAGGGAAATCAACATCATAGCTGTAAAAGAAGACAAAAGTCTCTATTTCCCTCCTTTCTTTTACTTCATACATTCCTCGCGTCCCCTCTCCTCCTACATCGCTTTCTCCTTGATTTCCCTCCCCTGAAGCCCCACACTTCCTCTCCCAGTCTAATCCGCTACTCGACATGCTCCCTCTTTGTTCTGCGACCCTGACAAGTCGTCTTGTTCCCCTGCTCCGAGGACAACCCCGGTGTGCTGGGGATAATGGAATGAATGCTGGAATGATAAACCCCCAAGGATGCTGGGAGAAAACACAGGAGTGTGTCAACCAGGGTGATAACACACTATTCTCCCGTGCATCTGTCGGAGGAGCAGGGATTATGGTTTTACAGGCAGGCTTTGCTGATTTGCAGACCCCTTTCTGCAGACTGAGATGTTTACACTGGAAGGTGTCAGGAGGCACGAGAAGGATATTCTTACATCTGTCTCGCACAAAGGTCTTCATTAGATTTGAGCATTGCTTCTTGTTGTGCAATCATATCTTAGTGGACAGGTAATGTGAAGCCACCTTATCAAAGCGTACTGCACTCCAAGGATACAAAAAAATCCTAAAGAAATGCCATGTATAATTAGTTTTGTCCAGAAGCTCAAAGGTGTTGTACAACTACATCACAGCCGGAATTAGAGACACTATAATTGGCAAATGTCAACAAATCCCATGGAAAACACATCCAACAATGGATTTAACCTGCTAACAATTTTGAGTGTGTGCTGCAGCTTATTCCTCTGCGCCCAAGAGCTCCATTGTTTTCCAAAAACACAACAATGAGCCACACTGTTGCACTGGCTGACATTTTTCCCTTATTACAATGAACATGGGCACTGTAGTTAAATTTGACTGGATGTCAAATACACTGTATTGCTGCTGTAAATACTCACGAAAGCTCCAAATATGTATCAAACTTCAGCTGAAAGTAGTCCCCAACAAATTCGCTATTTACTCTTGTTTGAGAAACATTTGCTAAAAACAACGGTGCCCAGGTGTTTTTTTTTTTTTTAATAAAAGTAGATATTCTTGATTCATGTTTACGAAGATTTACATCTGCAATAGGAAAGATGGAACGAGGACAGGGTGGGGAAGTCGGAAAGTATGGAGAGACCGAATAAGTTTTGGCATGATATCATATGATCCCGTTCGTGAGAATATGGTTATGATGCTGTTCAGTGTGAATCTTGTATGCGCCTTTGCTACAAGAGATTTTGAATGGTGTGTAATCAGTTAGAAACATGAAATTACTGAAGTGCAAATGCTAAAGGTGACTGGACTTCGCTGGACTTTGGAGTTACAGCAGGGATTTAATTGTTTTTGATGATTTTTTTTTTTTTAACCACTTTTGGTTCAGGTTGACTTTCAGCTTTCAGTTGTGGTTTCACACTTTCTGACAGCTAAACATTTTCATGTCTGAGATCTAGGCGGGGCATCCACTTTCACCGGCCTCTGTACAGCTCCTCCGCCTCTATCTTGATTACCCTGACAGTAATTGTTAGTGAAGAGTAGAGCCGTTTAAATACTCACTCTCCGTGCTGCAGATTCTGATTTTATACCGCCGCCACTGCAAAGAGATTGAAACTATTTTCTGTAGGTCTGGTCCGGTCTACCTGGTTATTATCAGACATGAAATAGGATTCAGAAGATGTCCAGCCTTTGAGTTAGGACTTTTAGTGTAGTGAGACAGTGAGGCGAGGAATCAATAAAAACTGATAGGTAAGCCTGTTTTGTTGCTGCAAAACAATCACCAGAGTTTGAGGCTCTTGGTAAAGTTCAATGCATGAAACTTAACAATTTCTAGCAAACATTCTTGTGTTGTGCTGTTACACTGCAGTCCAACTACTCTTGACCCCAATCTCCCAGATATCCACACAGGCGAGGAAGGTAGACACGTCACGCCTCCTCAAATCTAACCCACTGCAAACCCTTTTGACTTAGCCTCAGCCCATTTAGCAATCAAACTATTCTTTAAACTGACCTTGACCACACTAAGAACGACAAAAATCGAAGAAGTGGGGGAGGGATCCTCATAAGAAAACCTCCCACCCTAAAAATAGAAAAGGTTGGCAATTAAGTGCCAATCTAATCATCCCTCTGGTAAACGAGCCCTGAAGATTCCGCCCTCATATCCCCAAGGCTTTTTTTCACACCACTTCCTCATCATCGCCGGCTATCGGCTTAATTACGCCCCCGCCATCCCCAGATAAGAGAGTGATAGCCTTATCACCACGGCTCATTTCCAAATCCATGAAATTAATAAAGTCTACCTCCCTCCTCAGTTCTAGGGCCAAACTTATATTAGCTGTCACGTACGAGAACTAAGTGAAGTAATTCTTTGCCACTTCTTATAGTGTTGGCAAAGAAAAGCTTGAGGAAATCATCCTCGAGGAGATTAAAGACAAGGAGGGGAAGGTTTTTTTTGTCTTTTAGGCAAATGATATTTGGGCTGCGGTTTTTCTTCCTGATGAGGGTTATGACTGTGTGTTAGTTTTATGATTTTTCTGGCTTCATTTATCATTCACACAGTAGCTGGATTGTCCATTTGGCTCATTTCACTACTTCATTTTCCTTAATCTTCACCTTGGGAGAACTGCTAAATTGCACAGTTTTGTTTCCCTCTGCAGTGGACCCTGCATGTGTGTTTTTGCAATATCAATTAGTAGGAATGTGTTGGAATAAAAGGGCTACCTGCCGACAGCTCATAAAACTCCTAGCTTGTTGTAAGTGAGAGTGTCTTTATCTTTAGATCATCAATAAACCTCTAATCAAATAAAGCAGAGCTTGAGCTGCTTTCCAGTCGGAGACACCTCGAGTCTATGAGCTCTCCAACTCTCCATGTTGGCTGCTGTAATCAGTGGGGAGACAGCTGGTTTCACCACGCTGTTCCACCTGCCCGCTCCCCTGAGTAAAGGGCTGTGCTTCACCGACCAAATCCACTCCAAGTCTCTCTCTGAGGCACAATCCAGCATGACTGGCAGGGGTCTCACACATCGATTTCAGGGAAAAGGGAAGCTTGGGCAGACCCGTCATCGCACCCGCGCTGGCAGTGGAATGAGACAGTCTCCCACTAGGTTTGGGCCTGTCATTTATTTCTAAACGACGGCAGATGGTGGGCTTGGCGCTTGCACCGTCCTCTCAATCTCCCAAGGTGCACTTCTGTGATGGATGTGGCGAATGGGAGCGCTGCAGAGAAGGCTGAGGCACATCTGCCCATGCCGATAACGGGGGGCAAAGTATGTCTGGGATTTCTAGCCGTCGACTTGCTTTCACATATTACTCATTCCCTCGCAGACCTCTTGAGGACTCCCATCTCTCTGGGTTTATTTGCCTCTCACTTTCATAGCTTTGCTTTTTGCTGCTCTTATCAGCAGGGCACCTTTCTGTTTACCGTGCAGGTGCACTTTTGAGTTTGACATTGCTACCTGACTGGAAAAATCTATACAAACTTTCCTTTCAGCATGAGATATACCCCATTTGAAAAAAAAAAATGCTGGCTATTAATCATCACAGAATTATATTAACTGTATCTATGATGAGGCCGTCAGTTATCCAGAAAGTTATCCAGAACTGTTGTATGTCGGAATTTAACTTAAGTGGCTTTCGTTTCTCTTGTTATCCTCATTAGTGCTTTGTCTTATTGGTTGTCTGTTGGGTCTCTCACAGCACTGTAACAGTCAGTAAATACATTTTCATTATACTTTACTGATTAAGCTTTATATAATTATAAAGATACCCAAGCAGCATGAACAACAATTGCTTTCTACAGAGGTGGAGCTGCTCCCGTCAAAAAAAATGTAGCTACCACTTCCGAAAAATGATGAAGAAAACAACTTAAATCAAAACTAAATGGATAAATTAGTTTAAACGTGATGCAGTTTTGGGCCAGTAGCTCTGACAACATAATGAAGTCGTCCATGAAATAATTAGTTACTTAATTTGATAACATAAGTTTTAGCTAAAATTAAGTCTCACAATGGCAGGCATGATTACAGGTATATATTTAGACACACAGTATGAGAAAAATAATGTGTTTTTTTAACACCATTACAGCATGTAAACAAGCATGTTCCAGTAAAAAAGCCAAAATACATGAACCTGAAAATGATGTATCTCTTTTAAGACAAAAAAAATGCAGCAAATCTTCACATTGGACAGGCTGGCACCAGAATGTTATTTAGTCGCTATTTTTGCTATTTCCATGCCTGACTTCCTCAAGATCCACTGAATCTAGCCTTTACTGAAGCAGTTTACAAATACACACCCATGTCCTACACGCCATCTGACACGGTGGAACCAAAGACACATTAAAGTGAGCAATCACCGCCAACAACACCCTTGCAAAGGTCATGTCAGCTTTATCATCCTAATCATGGAACGCCATCACTTTCAGTGATTTAGGGTTGCAGTAAAGCATCATAACACGCCCAACCACATCCCTGTCCATGGACGTATCCATGGCAACAGAGACGTCGGGCTGCCCTCCGACCATGCATCTTTGGGATTCTCTGTGCGTCGCTGCAGGATGACAAGTCAGGCGTAAAGAGTCGATTTAGCTGCGGCATTGGGGAGGTTCACACATTAGCAGAGAGGAAATAGGAGCCAGCAAATACTTAGTGGGTGATTGGCTCCGCAATAACAGAACACCCCCTTTGGCAGCTCGTCAAGCGGTGTTATACGGATGCCATTACAAACAGGGGGCCATTAGCAGGCACCGAGGCTTGGTGAGGCATGTCGCTGCTTCACGCCTTTGACCCCCAGGGCTGTTTTAAGATGTGTATGATCAGCTGTATACTGCTCATCCAGACAGACAGACGGACGGAGGGACGGATCAGGGAGTGTTGGCATTTAGGAAACATGAGCTTTTCATCCAACCGCAACTAAATCTAGCACTTCAAGAAAATTTCATGTAACAAGGTAAAACAACTAGTACAGATCCCTCCAAATGCCTATTACATCAATCCCCTTTGCAAAAAGAAGCAATTTGGGTCAAAACATGGCACACTGTGTGTATACACAACGCCTCAGAGGATCAGACCCAGATCTGAGTCAGAAACTAAACCTTTCTGTTTGCCATTGTGAAGAAAGACTGCTCTTTATGTTCCATATACTGAGGTAATGTTCATACTGTGGGTTTATATGGAACCTAATAGCAGCTATTTAGAGCAGTTTTGTTGTGACATTAAGTTTTTAAACAGATACATATCCTAAAAGCTTCTCTTTTTTTTGCTGTTGGCAGCACTTGAGACTAGCTGCATTAAAATTACTTCCTCATTGTAGGAAAATGTGCTCTGTGATTTGTATGCCCCATGCTGTGTTGAGGAACAGTACGCACTGTATGTAAGTAGTTAGATCTGCACAGAAGCGCCATGCAGTAAAAAGCTAACTTAGCCAGTGGTGGGATTCATATTTTATCACCATAGGGTGCACTGATGTTTCCTCCATATTTCTTTTGATTGTGGGGGGAAAACGCTGTCAAATGCTGTCGACATGTTCTAATTTTGAAACAGAGAAGCTGTGGGATGCACCAAAAAATGAGTTCCGTATTCTTATAGTTTTGCCTATCACCTCTACTGTAGTTATTATAAATGAATAAATTGTTCTTAATAACTGAACTAATTAGCAGCTGCTTTTCACAGATAGCTTGGCCGTTAATAAAAGTTAGGAATGAAAGTTAACTGCGACTCCCAAGGTGCTTTTCGGCAAGAAATATCCAATGACTGAGCTTAAAACAACGACAGGCAGAAGATGGAGACAACAATGAAAAATTTGCAATGGGAATTCAAATTGGGGGAAAACCTTCCGACTTCACTACTCTATTGGCTTTTTTCTGCCCTTACAGCTGCTGCATCCACTGCCATTTAGACCAGTGACGTCCTGTTTAGCTAAAGCTCAAAGCAAAGCAAGGGTTGAGGCTACAATACCTTCTGGGGCTACACCTGCTGAAAATGCATGCATTCATGGTAGAGTAACACGAATTGGATGAAAGCGTCCGCCAAATAGTGTGTTATGTAAAATGAGTTGTCGGCCCTGCCCGGGCCGGCTGTGTGCACTTCAATAGTCTCCTCTACCACCCATGAGGTGGTGCACAAAGACCCCGGGAGGTTTTTTATTTTTTCTTTCACTTACACAGTCCCTCTGGCACCTTCATTGACTGGCATCTCATTAAGAGAGCAGGACGCCGTGCTCGTGTGTTCGCCTCCAGACAGGCCACGCCACAGGCTGCATGCTAATTGCGGAGGCGTAGCCAGCATGAGACGACCTTGTATGGGAAAAGAGGCAGAGAAGTGGTTTAGTTTAGCGTCTGGTGGGAAGGGGGCTCTCCTCCACAAACCGCTTTCGTCCTGACCTTGGGCAGCAAAGTCAGCCAAGTCTGGCCACTCGCTGGAGTAACGTCATAAAGTAAAAGCAACGCAGTGTGTAATATAGGTAGTAAGCCCTTTATTTATCACACTGTGTTATATAACAGCATGTAATGAGAAAAGCATCTTGGTGAGTGACATTATTCTGACATTAATTTGCTGCTTTTCATAACTTTACTACAATTTCAAAGCCGTTACTTGTACTTTTGCTTGACAACTCATTAGGTTCAAGGCTTCAAGGAAAAGTCACACAGTAATTTAGCACATCTTGGCAGTAATATATATACTTTCACCACTTTGTGACATTAATTTACAATATGTCTCAGCTGTATTACAATTGTAAGGCTTGGGTCATCCTTACAAAGGGCATGCAATTTGCATTTAACACAAAAAGCTACATTGTACCTGAATATCAATGCAGATGACACAGAAGGCTTTTTTTCTTTTCTTTGGCAAGTAGATGTGGACTTCTCATGACTTGTGTATTCCGTACGCTGAACCCTGTGTGGCTCTATCTGCAATTTCATCATAACTTCTCCAGTCCAATAACACAACCTTTTGGCAGCTCACTCCATCTCAGCACTCACATCTGACAGTTTTTCTCGAGCAGCTAAACTGTAAAGTCCTCAGATTAAATTCCACTCAATGACAAAACACGTAAACACTTGGACGAAGAGGGAGATGGAGAAAGGACAGACGGAGAAGAGTCTGGAGCATGTAACTGTCTAAAAAATGTCAAATGTGACCAAATACAGTTTCCTCAGTAATAGTGATAGATGGCATTATGGAGGAAACAATGGTATCTTTTTAATACTTGAATCCTGGCAAACTTTAATTTAGTTTATGCAAATAAAGAATAGTGTGTGTGTGTGTGTGTGTGTGTGTGTGTGTGTGTGTGTTGTCTGTTGTGTGTGAGACTATAGCTGCCTGTCTGTGTTAGTGCCATTAGTTCCTGCCTGCCACTCATTGATAAAGAGGCGCTGCCATCAGCCAAACCAGCCATCTCCTTCAGTCCTCATTAAAATGTCGTCATATTAAAAAATAATTTCAGGCCTCTGCTGATGAGCGTTTTATTGCCTTCATAAAAATGTTCTCAGTTTGGAGTCAACGCGAGAGAGAAAGGCTTCAATGAGTAATGAAAGTGCGAGAGAAAGAGAAAGGACGGAGCAGATAAGAGTGATTTGTTGCATACTTGGGAGGGGTGGTTTTGATTTTTAGAGCATTAATCATTTCTTCATGTAGCTGCCCTAAATAAACACCCTTTCTTTACAGTGAAGAATGTATACTGGCAAGAAGAGAGTGAGCCTTTATCTTGCTCAGTGACCTGAACATAAGCTCAAGAACACCTTTTATCATCTATATCATAAAAGATATATATAATGCTCCGGAGTAGTCTATCTGTATTTTCTGATCTTGTCTGTGGGAGCAAATCATCCTCCCCATTATTTGCACAATGATCAATATTACTGCCACTGTCGATGTGCCAGTATTCGCCAAAAGGCTCATTTTCACAATTCTCCCATGGCCAGATGTTAAGCTGGTCATTAAAACAACAATAAAAACAAACATAATGTAAAATCACGACAGGGGAAAGCAGGCGAAACATGAAGCAGATGGACAGAGGATAAAAAGCTAATGGCAACCAACAGAGTAAGAAATGTACAATGGCTGTTAATACAAAACAAAAAAAGTGTGACGCAGTTTATCACTTACAGTCATTACATCGCAGAAGACCGTAATACAAAAAGGACAGCCTTATCCTTTTTATTCAGGCTTTATTTGGATCTTTTTTTTTTTAAATTAAGTTCTGGGATGTTTGATGTTTTACATCACTGTTAAAGCTTTTGTAAACTCTGCTTTAACACAGACTAGTGTAACAGTAGCTACATCAACACAATATACAGTTATCCAATCGGCGATAATAGCTCAATCCAATTAGCTGTCAGTGCTACTGCTGCTTACACCTACACGCTCATTAAAGGGCATCTCACAGAGTAGTGCAACACATTAACAACACCTTTCACCTTCTGCAGGTCAGTCAGATGTTGCACTCGAGCAGGGAATCTGGAGTTAATCTTCTACTCGCTTACAAAATGCTTCCACAAGCAATTTTTTTTTTATCGTACAGACACAGAAAATAGAAAAGCAATTTTCTAATATCCCTGCAGTGGGGGGAAAAAAACAGCAGCAGCGGAAACATAGAGGCTATCAGCAGGAGTAAAGGTTACTGGAGAGGGAATCTCACATATGCACACTTTGACAATAACTTAATGAAAATGCCCTAATGACACTCAAACCTCTATGTTGTACATATAAAGCTCAATAAAGACTGAATTTGCTGTTGTAGAAGCAGATTGTCAAATGAAACTCCTTGAAACATCAAAAGCACAAAGGATTAGGTTTAATGCTATACCGATTCATCCTCCTGGACTTATTATCTGAGGCAGCACTTCTGCTCTTATTGTTTGGACTTATTATTCTGATTATTCGCAGCTTTTCAACATTTCCATTTTGCTGATTTGTCACTCAGATAATGAAAAGCCATGCAACAGCAGCCTGCAGACATACATACATATCCTCCTGTAAATGCTGCAGAAAAGTTGTGGGTGGGTGGATGTGCACATTACTCCATGATGTGAATTTAATGCCACCATATGCCGATGTTTTCCCGCACCAGTGTTGATTAAAAAAAAAACGCTCCCATAAATTGGTTCAAGCGGCAATTACGACTCATAGTTACATTTATAGTGCAGCGTCCTCTAGTGGCCTCCTCTGTTTATTACTGGAGAAAGTAGGAAGTAAGGCGATGACGTATAAGAGCGCCAAATCCGCATATCCGCATATGCAGGTTGGGACGGTGGAAGTCGTCAAACAAACACAGGACTTTCAACAAGGTCCCGTTTGAAATGAAAAGTAAATGGCGAGGTTTTATTTTATTTAACAGACCAAACGGAACTACGTTCTGCGTCACGTGCGTCACCAGAAGTTTAGTAATGTAACAAAACAATATTTTAACCCAAAGCCCTTTTTCTAAACATAACCAAGTCATTTTTTTTTAAACTGCAACCATTTCACAACGTTAAGTACATGTTTAAAACCGCAACCGTTACGTTCTCTAGGTTAAGATATGAGGACGGCAGTTGGGTTCTCGCGGTATCATGAGATCTGCGGAAAAAAATCGCTGAATCACATATCACAAGAAAATCCAACTAGTCAGGCTTCAAATAACGCGTTTGTGTCTCCGAACGGCAGCCGACCGAACCAATCAGGGTCCGGTGAGGAGCTACTGGCGTGGTTCAGGTGTGTGTGACGGCCGCGAATGTTCGTTCAAAACAACAATGGCGGACAGGATACATGGTTCAAACCATCCAACCATTTGGCGCGTCAGGTTAGAAAAACGCTCTTGTGAGTCGTATTTCCTGCCACCTCTAGGGGCGGATGGTTTGGAGGACTAGTTGGATTGTATGAGCTGGTTGTATATGACGAAGAAGTAAAAAGTTTTCCACATTTACGTCGCGGCACGCTATCTCTCTTTCTTCCTGATAATCGCATTTCTATTCAAAGTGGAGCAAAACTAATAACATAAGCAGAGATACTGTATTCTGTCCCTGAGCTGTGTGTTTTGTTTATGAGATATTTTAATTGTAAATAGAAACACGAGTGCACCAGAATCAATCTATTAATGTGGGAAACCATGAATTATGAGGAGGAAATATAAATACTTTCTCACACACACACACAGACACACACACACAGAAACATGTAGAAACTGAACACACAAACACACGGTTCGTAGGAGTACATTAATGTCCCAGCAGAATATACACATAACTACTTGATTGGCCTCAAGGGATGTTATATCTACGCTTTAATTTCAGATAGCAAGTGAGCATATCCTGTTACAAGCCATTACAAGAGTTTAATGCCAGGCGCTGTGTTTGTTATGCTCTCATTTTATATCCTCACTTCTTAGGATTT
This sequence comes from Gymnocephalus cernua, assembly GCA_023631565.1. Classification (NCBI taxonomy): domain Eukaryota; kingdom Metazoa; phylum Chordata; class Actinopteri; order Perciformes; family Percidae; genus Gymnocephalus; species Gymnocephalus cernua. The sequence continues at coordinate 12,478,388 of CM042447.1, read as the reverse complement.
AGCTCTGTTTGTGATGAGATGGAAAGATTTCTACTATTTGGGTTACAGCTAAAGTTTCTTGTCTTGCAAAATTTACTCGCATAATTAAAACCATTTAGTTGAAAATAACTTCCCTGCTTCTTTCTCCTCTGTTAAAGCTGACTCAGAAGAAGGAGTAAAATAGTTATAAAGACATAAAGTAGTTGTAACGAATTGCTTTTCCCCTCTGGGTCTGGTGTGAAATACACTTTATTATGGAAGTGACTCTTTTTAGGATGTGCACAGCACACCACTGTGGCTGCTGGACAGACACATTTGTTCCTTGCCTTGGCTCTGGGCTCACGTTCATGCTCTCGCCAGTCAGTTGCTCGTGGCTGTTTTTTTTTGGGGGGGGGGTTGTAATACAGACAGAAGATGCCAAAGCAATGTTAGGTCATTACTCATCCCCACAACCTACTGAGAACTGGGCAGAAATAGAAAGCGAGCAGAAATGTGCCAGGCAAGAGAAGCCAGATGTACTCAGACCCTAAAAGTACCAACATATAAATATACTCAACTACTTTAGTGTTGCCAGCTAAAAGTAACGTTTAAAAAAGTATAAACACTAGTTTTGCAGAAGAATGGTGCCTGTGACATTACATTATTAGACTGATGTCAGTCCATAAATGTGTAAGTAACATTTTATTGTCGTAGCTGGTTGAGGTGGAGCTAGTTTTACTACGTTATATACAGTTAGGTAGTTTAGTCAGGGGTTCCCTGCCTAGGGGTCTGAGTTCTGCTACAGAAATCTGTATTTATTTTTTTGGGATTTTTCTCTAATCTTTTTTGTCTGACCTTAAACAGTTATTTAAATGAAACCATCTGAGAATTTAGAGGGGGTATCACTGCTTGGTGGTTGAAGAATGACAGCATCAGTCGTTCATGTGGATGGATGGATGGTTCAACAAACCGACTAACAGCCAACATTTGTCTTTTTAAAAGCATGACCACGATCGTCCCTAACCTTAATCAAGTGTTTGTTATTGTCACCATGACAAAGCTCCCCTAACCTTAACAAAGTACTTATTTTAAACCCAACCAGAGTGTTTCCTTAAACCTAGAGTTGGGAAGAAACAGACAAATGATGTTGTCCCACTGATGAGGCATCAGATCAGAAAAATGCTCTATGTGTTGTTCTGGAGGACATGGACAAACTATGTATTTTGTAGTTTTATTTGTAGGACTTGTTGTCTACACTCATAGACAACAAGTCCTCTAAAGCATTCTTGTTAGCAGAACTGAGTTTTTGTGAAATATCCCAAAAAAAAGGTTGGGCACCACTGATTTAATGCATTGGATTTTATACAATGTATTTTTTATCATGTTTTTTTTTTTTATATAAAATAATAATTACACCTTTTGGTGGAGTAAAAATACATATTCTCCCTCTGAATGTTAGCAAGTAGAAGTACAGAATAAAGTAGCATAAAATAGAGATTGTGATAGTCAAATTGTAGCCTACTTAAGTAGAGTAAATGTACTTACTTTATTTTCACCACTGAGAGAAGCACTACTATTTCAGTTAAATGTTACTCAAGCCACTTGGAAGAACATAAGAAAAGTATTTTCGTTTTTTGGGTGTAATATAGGCTGATCATTTCGCCCTTCTAGGGGGATAATGTTCATTTGTGATATCCTCATTTCATATTCTCGCCAGTTGGGCATGCCTCAGTTTTGAGGTGTAATATAGGCCTGCCAAATCAGTGGTAGCCCCATTACTCATCCCCCTCTGTGCTGTCTCCTGGCTTGTGCTCCGCCGCTAATGCAGATTACAGGGATATATGAGGGCTATTTTGTTCGCTGCAGGGTGGAAACGATCACAGGCAACCCCATCCCTCTCTGATGCACGATTCTACATCTGTTCCCCCCACGAAAGCCTATCTGGAGATCCATCAGAGCCAAGCCCTTATCAGATCTGAGGCTGCTACATCTATTGCACATCAATTATAGATGCTATGTGTAAAAAATAGGGTCCCTATAGCAACACGCACTCTCGATCATCAGAGACATTGTTTGGTTAAGTGATTAGTTGCTTGACTTACAGCTTGTGCATTTTATAAGTGTTAAATGGTCCATTTATGAAACATGAGTATATAGACACAAAGGCCTCCAGTGAAGGAGAATAATGTGTAACTAATCACGTCATTGCCATAATGCTAATGGGGCTCAAACTTTCTTTTTGCACAAAGAAATCCAACATATCCACACTTTTTCATGATCTTTGTGGGCCCTCTGTGGCTTTTGTTTGCAGGATTTGTGCAGGTGAAAATCCACACAGGTATGAAGAGTATTCTTATCATCGATAAACCCATTTGTTTTCCTGCTGCAAGAAGATCCAAGGTGATAAACGAGCCAAGCTGCATTATTCACAGTCAAAAATCACCCGCAACTTAAATTCATTTCCAACTTGCTCCCTGACAGAGAACACAGACGTATTATTCAAATATCTATCTATTATGTGACCAGGACATGTCCAAAACCACACGTTTAATCTTTATGCAAGTCTCTCCTCATCTGTTGGGTAAATAGACCATTCATCATATTATTGGGCTTTTACAGCTTGGCTGTTTGAGTGATCTGTCTCTCAAACAGCCTCTCTCCCTGGCAGCCCAATCAATCATTTTTTCAATGAAGATGTCACAGCTCATTGTGTGGAGTGTTTTCCTAAACAATTTCCAGAGCCTTTTAGATGATAAATTAGAAAGCTAAAAAAAAAAAAATGTGTCCATGAGGGTGGTCAGTTCCTTTCTGCAAAATATTTTAGAGGCAGATTATAGCGTTTTACCCATATGCTTCATAGTTTTAATGCTGAATTCACCCACTGTCAACAATTTTCACCTCGGTGGAGACGTCAGCAGGTGCAGGAATGTGCTCAGTATTAACTTTTCATTAGGCAATGTAAACCGCACTAGTCATCAAGAAGTAGTTGCTGCACAACAAGGGACGTAATTGGTTTGTGGTTAATTACTGTTTGAAGGTGTAAGTTGTGTGTGTGTCTGCACAACCGCTGTATGAGCTCTTTAAGACCTCACACTGTCTCAGGAAGACATCAAAAGTTTTAAAGATTGACAGCGGAAACTATCAGAAATGTTTTCCAGGGAGGTACAAAAGATAATGGCCTTTAATTCACTAACAAAGCCATCAGATTGACCCAATAAACAACCAAACCGCCACAGTGGAGTAATACGTTTTTCACTCTCATTCTGGGAACACACCTCACGTCTCCTCTCTTCTGTTTCTGTCGCAGGATGCTTCAGGAGTTGATGCGGAGACCTGCCACACCGGGAAACTGAACGCTGCCGACCACGTTCACCTGACACGAGGAAGTGTTTCGGAAAACACAGTGCGCAGATAAAACATACACCATCATCATGCTTCCTTCTATTTAACTAAACTAAAATCTTTTCCATCACTATTCTCCTTGACAAGCCTCTGCTTAGTGCTTAGTCATAGTATCACCAGATAAACTACAGAAGAATTTGCTGGTTAGAATACTAATTTAACCTGGAATATGTAAAGCAGTTAAGTGGTGGAAGAAGCATTCGGATGCTTTATTCAAGAAAAAGTGACAAGAAACACTATCACAAGAGAACAATCCCACAGTCAAAATGTTACTGAAGTAAATGTACATGAGTATCAGCAAAATGTACTCAAGTGTCACAAGTAAAAGTTCTCTTTATCCAGAATAGCTCATTTAATAGTGTTATTAAGCTGACAAATACATGTTTTGGAGCCAAAAAGTACAATATTTTTCCTTGAAATGTAGTGCAGTTGACAGCCATTGTACTTGATTGTACTTAAATTGATTTAGTTACTTTCCATAACTGATGCAATGAATTACACTATTTTACTAGTAAAATCCTCGTGAATATACATAGAATAGAAATCACCTAATTGCATGAAATTCTTATATTTGAACTGCACCATAACAGCCTTTCAAATGATGTTCTTGGTGTCGAATACATAACTAAAATACATACATATAAGGGTAGCTGCAACTTTTACACTCGTGAAATCGTGCATGAAAATCCAGCCTTTTGGCAATTTAATTAGTCAGATTAAATGTAATCTGTTACCTCGCTACTCACGCCTCGTCTCATGAGGCCTCACGGAGGATTTGTGAGGTCCTTTCTCCGGTGTGTCGGCCCACCACCATCTCCTCCACCTCCACCCACCCTCAGTGCAACGCGGTTGCATTATTAAACTTGTATAAGATCATTAGCATACAAAGCAGGAAACCTACCGCGCTGGAGTCATACATATTTATCTGGACGTGCCTGACTTGTACGTGCATACACTCATACTGTAACCCCTTTACACACGGGTGTGACTGTCTTTCTGCTGCAGGAGTTCTGTGAACAGACACTATGAAGTGGGTGTTACTACTGTAGAAGCACGACCAGTTGTAAAGGATAGGTATTTATGTGTGCAACATCTGAAGAAAGACGAGTTAGCATTTGCCATAAACTGTATATTAAAGCTAGTGCGGCTGCCTGTAAGACTGAGAAAATGTGTGTCTTTGGAAACCGAGCAGATGGAGTTTGGTTAGGTTCATCAGTGCAGTTTGCTTCGAGCATATTAAATATAGTTTACACACAAAGGAGTATACATATTCATCTGCTGCACTCAGAAGCACATAATCAAACAGAGAGAAAGACAAACAGAGGGCATGTTCTTGTCAATACTTGCATCACCCATGGGCTACCTCTGACTATCGAATGACTGTGAAATCATCTCCTTTTCTCTCTCCTTCCCTTGTTCCCTTCCTCTTCAAGTCCACCTTTTCTCCACAACCATGCTATCCCTGTTCCCCTTTCCTTTTTGGAGATCATTTTCTACACTTTCTACCTTCCTGATGACAGCACAATCCCTCCTTTTTTTGATAACGCGGATTCCTCCGTTGATATCCCTTTCTCCTTCCTTCTTTTTCCTCCCTCCTGTGAGATTGCTGTTGTGTCTTATGGCTTTTTATTCCTACGTGATGGTAGATGGGTTCATGTAGGAGTAGAAGCCACTAAACACGCGGTGAGTGCTCAACGCGCTGGCCAACACACACAGCGAGCTTCCCGTGGATATGACAGCTGCCATGTTCACATCAGTGGTCCTGCCCATTACCAAGAATATGCACACAGTTAAAAAATAGTCCAGGGTATTCACTGCGGGGAGTGGCTACTGTGTCAGGTTATCTTTTCAGACCAGATTTGTAATATGAAAAATGGTTTTAATGAATTAATGAAATGGTTATTATACTTAACTGAACAGTTGGTTTTAAGACAATAGAGCAGAATGTTGATGTAGGTCTGACTAATCAATCTGAGCAAATCTGAAGTTGTGAACAGACCTACTTTTTCACAAAGACTTTCCACCTGCATGCTGGCTGCACGTGCCCTGAATTTCAAACTCAATCCTCTGCCCCGAGGTCGCTGTGCAAAACTGGAGCTGGATAGCTCTCAAAATAGAGATCAGGAGGAGTGGATGCCACAATTGAGATGAAACAACTTGCAGAGGTAGGTCATCAATGTTTAATAATGTCCAGAATCTGAAGGCGCTAAATATTCTCCCATGAAGCGAGGGTGAGAACGTACAGAAAGCTGTTACAGGATCGTCCGACACTTTCACCAACCTACAGAAGTGTGAAAATAAACCCTCCCTTAGAAATAAAACACACAGTTTACTACACATGAAACACATTTCACATAAATCATTTCATACAAACAAAAGTCACATTTTGGACATATTTGGAATTATTGCACATCAGAAATATGAATTTCACATGCTGTTGCTGTCCTGTGTCCAGTTTTCAGCTTTGTAGTTGCGTTTGTGTCCAATTCAGTTCAATATTTACTCAACTTTTAGCTGTGTTTTGGTCTCCACCAACTCCAGAGAGAAATATCTGGCCCTTTAGCTGCTAAACGCTACACTTTGTTGTTCACCAGCTAGTCACTAACGGCGTCTGTCTGCAGTTTGGTGCTGAGCAGGTATGTACAGTGGGGTTTTTAGCGCTTTTTGGCTGACAAACATTTGGAGAATTGTGTTTTTTTCAGTGATTATATGCTTTTTTGTAAATTCCCATTTACACTTGTTTTTTGGTCATTCATTTCACATATGCTTGTTTGAGCTTACATGCTCATATAAGGGCTCTCTTCAGACCAGCACTATGCCTTTTAAAGCTTTTAGCACCAGACTGAGAAGTGTAACTCAGCTCAGTGCGAACCCCTTAAATTCCTGTCTACTCATAAATGAGATCCAGGCAAGCTCATATGGCTAATAATGGTATTTATCAGCAGTAACTTTATGCCTGAGCTGAACTCAGTGTCAACCAATTAAGCAAGATATTCAAATGATCCTGCTCCTTGGGTCCAGTTGGGTGCTGTGGGGTTTGACTTTAAATGTCAACCTCCTGTTTGTTTTTTTCTGTAAAATAAGCTCCTCACTTTCTCCTCCTGAGCAGAATCTGAATAAAGCCGAAATGGACTGTTGTCGGAAACCATAAGCTGATTTAGTCATCCTGGGATATTACAAGAAGGTGACACATGCTTGCAATTGTGTGACATTACTTCTGCGTTGTTATGAGGTGGATAATTATTCAAGATGAAATTGAAATTGCAATAGATATGGCCTGCTGAGGTTTAATGATTTATTCAAGGCTGTAAGTTGTTATGATCTAATATTCAGCGCGGTGGGATGGGAAGTTTCTTTTGCTTGCATTATCAGTTCAATTTATTTTTCAAGGTCTCACTCCTACATAGAGTTCTTTATAGAGACGTGAGGAGGTCTGAGAGAATAGCAGAGCAGGAAAGATACATAAGAGGAGGCTGAGAGAGGATTCGATCCTGGACCAGCGGGGATTCATGGGAATTTAAAGATGGGTATTAACCATTGTGGCATCTGTGGGAAAGAGCCTGCATTATTTAAAACGTCTCTGGCATATGAAGGGGAAGTTGTGTTTGAATAGATTGTTGCTATCCTCTGTTGTTTTTTCTTCACCCGAGGGTGTGTACGCCTTATCCCTGCGTTCCCCCGGTTTTGATCTGACTGCTATAAACCTCATATTTCCAAAATGTCAAAATGTTGAGCGAAAATAAAACAGCCTTATTTTCACTTTGACAGCCGTGCATTTTTTTTTTTTTAATTATGCAATGGAGTCCTCAGGTTATGAAACTTGATGGAGTTATACAAGGTCACATAATCCTCAAGTTCAGGTAAAAACATGAAATTCATCAGAAATGAAGTAATGGGGGGGGGGGGGGGTTCATCTGACAGCTGCAATAACGTAGTGTGTTTGTGTACAGTAGGCTTAATGTATGAGTGTTGTACTATTGTATCCACCGCCCTCAGGCTACACTTTCTTTCTGTAATAAATAATGCTCTTTTGTGTTCTCTGCTTCATTTGTTCCCTGTTGTAACGTCAGTGCTGCTCAATAAATTATGAATCACGCCTGTTCAACCTGCTGCATATCTCTTGTTTCATTTGTCTGTCAAACTGCTTTTTTGTGTGTGTGTGTGTGTTCCAAATGCCACACACAGGCACACCCCAAATGTACACACTAATGCACACATGAGGTCTCCAGTTTTACAAGAGGTGTTTTCTTGAAAGTTGGGCTGTTTAACTCAAATCTCCCACTGGATTTGATAAAAGCTGAGGGCAGACTCATTTATGAGCACGTCATGTAGGAGTACAAACAATGAGAGAGCAGCAGGGATGTGGCAGTAAAACATCTTACATTATTAGTAGCAGTAAATTTGAACTAAATAAGCTTCAGTAGATAGTAATTGGTATATAAGTCAATAATAGACACTAGGTGCTGAAATACCTAATAAATGCAATTCCAACTGCCCCTCATTGAAATAATTGCTCATGTTTAGTCTATGTTAAATCTGCCATAAGCCATAAATTGCCATACATAACAACATAACTGCACACTGATTCACATGAAAAAGATGTCATTCTGGCTGCACCATGTTATTCCACAAAGTTGTCAAACAGCGGGCAGGCTGAAGGATTGTTTATGAGATGAATCGCAAAAGGCACAGCGTGATTCTTTCACTTTCTTTTCTCAGAGATTTTGGGCAGCAAAGCTCGCCTACACACACCAGCTGGCTGTTGTCTGGGGGAATCTTTTTTCTGATGAAATCAGAGGAAATCCACAAGCAGCCCAAGGCAGACCACATATCCTCTTTTTTTTACTCTATTCAATAATTCTCAGTGATAGCCCTCTCATTTGAGCACTGGCACCACTCCTCATACCAATTAGTGAAAGGCAAAGAGGACCCCTTGTTTGTCGGCACGCAAGCAGTAATTGGATAATCCCTGAAATTTGGGCGAGTGCACAAAAGGGAATCTGTAATTAAACCAGAAAGTCTGTCAAATATTGACACAGATGAGTCCTGCAAAGTACAGATACAGTGGATGAGTCAACATTATTGTGCAGGTTTATAAAATATCACAAAGTTTTATGCAAGGGCAAATTATAAGGTTTTTGTCAAAGTTTAGCTTCTATAATCAAATAGATGAAAAATCTAATTCATCCTAATATTAATATGGACATTCTTTTGCATAATCCCTTTGTTTAAATATCTTTAAATCCACCTTTAACTTGTCTCCACATGTTTATTTACGTCTCCCATCAAGAGCACGGATTTAGCAGGTGACCTCAGTGAGGGAGGCTTTCACACAGATTCACCAGGTTGTTGAGTTTCTTCTGACATATATATGCATATATGCAAATTATCAGTTTCATTCCAGAAGGAAATTTCCACAATGTACAAAAGTGACAGCTGCTCCACAAAACAAATATTACACTAGCAGAATATCATCTAACAAAACTAAAAGCCAATAGCCACGCTAGCAGCTCTGTGAGGCTGTAGCACAGGGGTGTTTAAAGCTAAATGCTAATGTCAACATCCTAACAGTGACGATGCTGGAGATGATGTGTAGCAGAGATACAGTTTACCATGTTCACCATCTTAGTTCAACGTGTTAACATGCTAACATTCACACAAAGTACAGCTGAGGCTGATGGGATTGTCATTAGTTTTGCAGGTGTTTAGACATAAACCAAACATTAGACATAAATAAACTTTTGACCAGATGAGGGGCAACGCAAAAAGTCTGGGGATCACTGAAGTTATTACAATTAATCCTGAGGATGATATGGATGCTTGGACCAAATTTCAGCAATCCATCTATTAACCCCAAATGTCAACCTCGTGGTGGCACTAGAGGAAAAACCATTATCGCCTGGGCTCCATCGGTATCTGTGCCAAGTTTCAAGGCAATCCATCGAATGGCTGTCAAGACATGTCACAACAAAATAAAAATGTTACCCTGCTGGTGGTGCTAGAGAAGAAGTCAGTGGATCACCAAAATCAGCAGGATTCCTTGACTGGGATCATGTCTGTATAATTGCATTTCATCCTCTAGTTATTGAGATATTTCAGTCAGGACCAAAGTGATGGACGTGCCGACATTGCCATCCACAGGGCCATGCCTGCTAAAAACCTCATTGTTTTTGCAGCCTCTGAATAATAAAAGTTTGGATGCCTCAACAGAAGCCTATGGCATTTTGGAAACTATCTCTGTGACCTGTGGACATCCCATTGTGACAAGTGTGTGCTGAGTTACACAGAATTTTCTCAACATCTCTCTAAAAGCCATCACAACGACACATTTCCTCTCTCAGAGTCCACTTAATGAGAGTGTATCGTCAGCGTTCTGACTGCAATTACAGCGCTTAGGACTCTTTAATGATATGTTAATGGCTTGGCTGTATTACCTCTCAGCTGCCCAAACAACATTAAATACCCTGCGGCTGATTAATCCGGCATCTACAAAAACACCCAATTAGAGAAGAAAATGTTTGTATTGAGTTATGCCAACAACTTTAGAGCAGAATAGACAAGGACTACAAGAAATTGTAAGATATTTCAAACAAAGTAGGCTACAGTAAATGGAGATGATAGCCAAAGCTTGTGGGTCAGTTTATTTCTGTTTTACACTGAAAACACATGATTGTTTATTATATCTTAGATATTAGGACTGACTGTGTTGTAATAAACTTCAGAAAAGTTAGGGTTACTTTGCTCAAGGGAAAAGTGCCAAAACACACAGCTGTTGCTGAACACTGGGTGCCATGAGGGTCAAACATGTGGCCTCTCGGTTACATAACGCTCTGTCTAACCAGCAGGCTGCCCTTCCTACTCACTGCTGCTGTGTCTGCATCAAAGTCAGAGATGGAGAAGCTGTTAAAACATCTAACATGACTTGCACTAATTAAGTGCATGTCTGTTTCCGTTCTACTTAAAACCATGAAAAGGATCTCACATAATTGTGAGTTGTTGTCAAATTAGCAAGATGACTCCTGACAGAGGAAAACTTAAAAGAAAATATCATTTAAAAAAAAGGCATCCTCTACAGTTTTTCAAAACTAATGATGTGAATTAGAAATTTTGAAAACAATACATTTCTCACTGCTCGCCATCACGGTTGTGTCAAATAACGATTAATCTGTGACACATTTTCAACAACTCCCAGCACAACTTCACTCTCGTCAGCACATGATCGCTGTCAACGTGGAACTTGCAGAGCAATAGTGATTATTAATGTGCAACATCTGAAGTTAAGCTCATGAGGGGGAGGGAATACATTTTCCAGGAGTTCCTTTTGAAACATAGACTGAGCGGTGACAAAGCACCGTCGAGTCCATGGGGGAGAGGAGATCCCATCCCATCCCAGAAAACAGACATGGAAGTCAAGTACAAGCGTAGGAGGAGAAACAACAGCCGGTGCTGATAAGTACATTTTGTCTTCTACTGTGCTTAATCAAAGTACTGCGTTGCTGACACTTGGGTATACTACTTGGGTATTTTCTGCTCCAGTACAGATGGTTGATAAATTAAAGGGGGGAAAAAACAACATAAAATGTCTCCACAACCACTTTAATGCTCCTTAGCAGATTCTACAAGGTTCTCAAAGTTTACTGGAGTAAAAAAACATAATACTTAAAAAAGATATATTAAAGAACGCTGTGGGTCCAAAGTCCCCCTTGGGTGTCAGGGTTGAGGTTGCCCATGCTGGCTCACTGTCACAGCTTACTGAAATAGTAACGGAATTTGATTTACCTGTGCTTTTCTTGCTATTATATGTCAAAAATGGCGGTGAAAAGGTCAATTGGCTGCACCAATAATGATTTAGGTGTGCCATAATAAAGGACATGTGTACTTGTTTTGACTCTGACTCTGTTTTTTGTGTCAAAAAAGCCACATGAAATCTACTTTGACCCAATGTTGTAAAACAATAAAACATGAAAACGTCCAGGGTTTATGTTATAGGCACTGTAACCTGGGATTCACCAACAAATGTGCAAGTAATCAAATTACCAAAAAATCAACTGACACACAGTGAACCTGGGGTCTTTGCCCGTTTAATCCCACCTCAGATTTACATAATTTTTAGGATCATCAAACCATTAAGTGACTCCCTCATGGCCTATGGATAGGGACATTGTCCTCTTGAAAGAGTTTTGTCACTCATCTCTATGTGTAGCCACACATAAATGTAGTTAGTCATTACTTTTTACAGAATTAAGTTTTATATGAAAACACATCCAATAAACTGATACATTATGATTTGTTCCAGTTATTAATTATAGGATGTTATAATCAAACTGCCTACAATTTTTCAAAAAAGAAGTTAACAAAATATCCACTTAGTAGCTGTTCTGGAGCTTTTGATCATATCACATGGTCTTCATCAGCAGATGGAGTTTGCCCAGTTGTCCTGGTAATGTTGATGTTCAAATTTTCTTTTTTTGTCCTGAAAATGTTAAAATACTTAAACAATGTTAAAAACAATGTCACATCCTGAAAGAGCTTACTTACTCTCATTCCCAACTTCCCAAGTACATTTTATTCCCATTACCAATTACAAATTTTAGCTCTGAAGCTAAATAATATGTGTTCCATTTATATTAGTGTCAACGTAAAGGTCATGGTGGTATAATTATTGGTAGTGGTAGTAGAAGTACCAGTGGTAAAAGTACAACCACTAATGAAAGTCACCAATAAATGCAATCATGTCTTAATTAATAATGTTACAACCCGTATGGCTCTTATTGCTTGTAATAGTGCTAACAATCATAATTTTTTCCACCATGAAAGCGCCTTTCAGAGTGTCAGGCAGGTCTGTGCTTTTAGCTCCATCTCGTCTGTCTCTTATCACCTCTCATCAGCAAGGGTGGAGAAAGAGGTGAAGGCGGGGGGGTTCATCCGAAGCAAAGAGGAGAGCCAAAAGAAGGCAGCATCCTTATCAAAGGCCTGGGTGCTGAGCCTTGGTTAAAAATAGAAACCGAGGGAGATTGGCATCGATTTCTGCAGGCGTTGACGGCCCGATTGACAGCAGCGTCGGGCTGTTGAGCCATCGAGGGAATCCGCCAGACTGCCTATGATGAGATGAGATGGGAAGATAACTTCTGACAAGCCCTCCACCCGCTACCCATCTCTAATCACCCTGTCTGCACACACACATACACACACACACACACACACACACACACACAAACATGCACACACACAGAGAAAAAGTAATTACCACATGCATGCACGTGCACACATACTCATACACACACACACACACACTTGCTACCCCCTGAGCAAGTAATGGGACTTTGGCTGGCTGAGCATCCACCTGTCCAGTGTCTCCTGCCAAGCCAAAGCTCATGTGCCTGCACACATACAAAATACCTCTGGATGTCCCTCCACAGCCACCAGCCACCGTCCTTAAGGGTTATCTCACTGAATTATCCTCCGTCAGTAAATAGCGCCTAATATCCATGAGACGCTCCGAACTGGGATGTCAGTGACCTTTGTTTTACTGCTGTAAATGAACTCTACTGAGTGATTAGGCTACTGTTATTACTGCTTTACAGCACTTTGATGTTGTTTATCTTCCCAAAGTATTGGTAGTAATTCAGTCAAGCAAATGCGCCTGCTATGCTAAAATTTATATTTCTGGCAAGTGGTATGAAAATATAATGTCTTTACATCATGTTATTATCGTTAAAGAAATTGTCATGGTTGTGTATGTTCTGTGTTTCCTGTTTTATTTTGAAGTGTCTGTTTTCTCCCTTGTCTTTTTTTCTTTTTTACTTCCTGTCTGTTGTTTTCCTGCCTGTTTGATTGTCTTATGTCTTTCACCTGTGCCCCAGCCCTAGTGCCACCTGTTCCCTGTTATCTGATCACCCTGTGTATTTAGTCTCTGTGTTTCCTTTGTCTGTTGTCCGGTCAATGTATTCTGTTTCGTGGTCGTGTGAGGAGTCTACCCTGTTGTCTCTTTGTTACTGGTTTTTTTAGGCATTCCTGTGTTTTGTTTTCCTCCAAGTTCTGGAAGGATTTTGCCTACTGCCTTGTGGGCACCTTTTGTTTGGTATGGACTTCAGTATGTTCTTTTTATTTATTGATTAAATCATCAAGCAACTCTACTCCTTCCTGCTCTCTGCATTTGGGTCCTACTTTCCCTACTACACGTAACAGAAATCTTTGAAGGAATAGTTTGACCAAATGGTTTGATGTACAGAAAATTTAAGTGCAAGAACATAAATTTGCATTTTACATACTCCCCTTTGGACAGCTGTTTACCTGCTGTTTCAACTTTTTATGCTAAACTAAGCCAATTACCTCCTGGCTCCAACTTCACATAGAACAAACAAATATGAGAGTGGTGTCGATCTTTGGAAATTCTTGGAAAATTCTGTGCCTGTAAGATAAAGCATTTTATTTCTAAACATTCTTAGAAATAATTTGACATTTTAATATATTAGTCTGAGTCTAAGCAGTTTCCAACTACATGCTTCAACCGATAAAACTTTTGCTGGTTTATTTTGGATAATTTGCTGCAGAGAATAACATAGAAACCCATTCATTTCACAAATTGCCTCAACAGTGTAGTGGAGTTAATGTATCTTTACAGTTGTACGATGTTATCGTCTTTCAGATTTGCTGTAACATTTGGACTTTAAACCAGACATGGAGTTTTGCTATAGTTGATTACCATAAGGGGCTTCACAAAAAGGCCTGTGAATGTCAACACCAACAACTACAAATACAAGGAAAAAGATTAAGTATAGATGAAAATGTAAGATTCCTGGATGGGACATTTGTCACACACCCTCTCCCATCCTTACTTTGTCGATTATATAATTATCCAGTAAAGCCAAAATAATCATTAAAGTCAAAAGTTTGACTTCTACTTATAATTGGGTGATTTGCGGCAATCTGCCACAAGGACTCAATCCTCTGTCAATCTGTCAGCGTGATCCTCCTCCTGTTAGAACTGCCTCAGAGACAATTACTGTGGGTTCCTCCTAATTAGAAACTCATTGAAATTTATGAGTGCCTGTTATAAATTATTGAGTTCTGTTTCCTGGGAGGGACACCATTAGGGAAGTTTAAGCAAGTGAATGTCTTACAGGCCTCTTTGTCAGTGTGTTTGTCCACGTTTGGTTGGAATATAACAGGTGTGTGTCTCCCTCTGGTGGTACATTTGAGGTGATGACTGCACACCTGCCAGGCGGTGTGAAAAAAAAAAAGAGAAGTTGTTTTCATAGTTTGTTATGAAATGTAAATGCCTGGTATGGCAATGTGGATATGATATGAAGACACACATTAACAGCTTGTCCTGAATAAGACATGAACCAGACTACAGTGTTCATGATGAAATTGTGGACATTGACCATGTTGGATTTTTGGGAAAACGTCTTGTGACAACAGAGACACTATAGTTTGTTTTCTCCCCACTGAAGAGAGGTGCTTTGGTTTACGGTACAACTTTATTGTCAGTTCACACCGAAATTCATTTTGCGTTCCCGAGCGGCTCCGCTCAAAAGAAGAAAGAAAAAGAAAAATACACACAGAGCTAGACAACAATTACACATATAGTACAAAGATGAAGATATTTCATGTTGAATGGGGCAGAGACGTCAGCACTGGATCACGTCCCGACATTCAATGGCTCCTTGTTTTCGTCTCAGATCCAGATGTTCCTTCACTCGTGTCACTGAGCTTTCTGAGCATCTGGGTGGCTAGAAGGCAGCTTCACCAGCTTTTTCTGCCAACAGGAAGCTGGAGAGTTATGAACTCGCTCAAGAAATCTGCACACCAATAGAAGATGTTGTCCCTTTGGAACTTTAGAAAAATCTTTAGAAAGATTAAACAGGACAATTTTGATTTTTGGTTCCCTAATGGTCTAGTGGTATAGGATTGGGCACTCTCAAGACATTCAACAATACACTGATTATCTATTATAAACATTTCAAGAACTAGCAACAAGTTTGCCTGAACTCAGAATTAATTTCACATATGAAGTACTTGCATACAAATCTTAACTTTAGCATAGTTTAGGTAGCCTTTAACTGACATTATGATATATATATATCATATATATATATTATGATACTGATATACATTGTTTGGTCCTTTGCTGCTAGCTACATCACCCAACCAAGGCTGTAGCAAGGTGAAAATACTAGCTATTCACCACATACTGTAAGTCTAATAACTATTCCTATTAGTATCTGATAATTTTCGGAGTTTGTAAATGAGTTGGCTCTTGCAGTTAGCCTATATGTACCTGCAGAAAATCCTCCTTCCTGCCCAGTCCTAGGGGGCAGCCTCAACCTCAGGCCACACCTGAACTGATTAGAGGCCTGGATCAGGCCCTGCTCAGTAATTCACTTTGTTTGCTGCAGCATGTTGGTCCATGTGCCTGTCTTCTCCAGCTGATTGTGCACCAGATGCATTATTTGAGTAAGTTATGGGTATTTGTTATAGTTAGAGCTGTTTCTCTGTTCTTGTGCTTTGTTTAGTATTCATTAGAGTATATTTGTTGATTAATGTTTTCAAATGCCTTTTTGCCATTAAATCATCTGTGAGGGTCAACTATTTACATGTAAATCCTTTGAACGGACAAACTGTTGAACAGTTCTTATCTCTGGTCTTAATGCTTTAAATATATCTATA
This sequence comes from Gymnocephalus cernua, assembly GCA_023631565.1. NCBI lineage: Eukaryota > Metazoa > Chordata > Actinopteri > Perciformes > Percidae > Gymnocephalus > Gymnocephalus cernua. Next base: position 12,462,356 of record CM042447.1, on the reverse strand, counting down.
GATTTAACTGGGTTGCCAACATAATCAAGTTTCTACTGTAGCAGAGTTGAAAGTTAGTCTGTAATGGTAAAAACTTTGTTTTGGAAGACTGCTTAGGCAGGTCATATTATATTATTATACTATATTGCCTAGAGCCGTGTAATAATGATGTCTCTATATGGCTCTGGCTCTGTGAAACCAGTGCATGCACTGTTTGAATAAATTGTAGCCGACCTTGCTAGCTACTTGCTAGCTAACAAATCCTTCAAAACAAAAGGGGCATCTCCACAAAATTTAAATTAAGCACAGAAACTGCATAAATCACATAAAAATTCTCATCCTGTACCAAATCCTTTTACCATATGGTGGCTTGTGCTTTTTTTAGATTATTTTTTTGGGGCTTTTCCCTTTATTTGAAAGTGGATAGACATGAAAGTGGGAGAGAAATGGGGGATGACATGCAGCAAAGAGCAGCAGGTTGGATTTGAACAAGGCCGCTGCAGGACACTAGAGGTCGCCCCAAGCTTGTGCTTTCTTTTAGTGGTTACATACCACATTATGTGTGTCCATAGACTTTTTGGGGGCTCTCTACATTGTAACGTGTTGCCACTTCACGTGTTGCGGCTAAGGCTCAGGTGGTAGAGAGGTCGCCAACCAATCGGAAGGTTGGTTAGTTCGATCCCTGGTCCTGCAGTTCCATATCAAAGTGTCCTTGAGTAAGACACTGTACCCCGAAATGCTCGGCTGCCTTGGCCACAATGTATGTGAACGGTTCCTGTACTATGTAAAAGCACTTTGAGTAGTCGTTAAGACTGGAAAAGGGCTAATACAATGCAATACAGTCAATTTATATTACTGTACTAGTTTAGGCACACAATGTACAAATAAGCATCTCTAAAGTGTGACATAGACTACAGTAAATGCAGTATTTGTCTATATACTGTACCCTAACCCTATTAATGGTCCTTTTCAAGGTCTTTTGCTTGACCTGGTTAAAGTTTGATGCATATGTCAGTGTCATGTTCTCATTGTTAATTTGTCTGTAGTCTTCCTTTTATTGTGTTGTATGTTGTTTTGAAATAACACATTGAGTCAAATAAAAAAGCAATAACATTGGAAAGTGCTGAATCTCACCTTTTTTAATGTATAAAATGTCTACAACGATAAGAATATGACAAAACCAAACAGATGTGATGCAGAAGGCAACTATATGGGGACATACATGTTTATTACAAATTAATAATATTGTGCAAAGTCTGTGCTTGGACTGGCTGAAGATCCAGCATCTCATCTACATACAAACTTAAGCATAGCATCTGCAGCTCCAAAACGAGCTGTTCGCCTCACAATCTTGAAGATTCTCGCCAAAATTCCACAAATAATCGGTAAATCCTTTTTCATTTCCGGGTTTGTATCGTGCCTCGCTTCTCACTCGAGGGCTAACCCTAAAACACGCATAACGCTGTATATGTGGGTCAGCCTGATTCTCTGACGTCTCAGGTTTTCCAGTGAGCCCTCATATGACCCAATCCCTTCACAGGAAGCCTAGACAGGCCAGTGGGAACCAGAACCCAAGAATATCTCTGATGCAAAGTCCTCCCTACGTGCCGATGATTGACATTTTTCTCGGACCAGTTAGAACTCAATGCTACGAGACCCGGTTATCCTTGCAGCCAATAAGGAGCTGATTCAATAGAACCCAAACATGGTTCTTTACATCCAGGGCTGAGTTATATATGATTTTCTCCATAAAAATGGACGGGTATGATGCGTAGCACATGCTGAACAATTTATAATTACTTATTTCTATATATTTATGTAAATAGTTATCTCTAGTTTGTATGTGATGTGGGTGTGTTTGTGTATTTGAGAAGTGTTGTATTGTAGTTTTGGCTTTTTTGTTTGCACTTTTAAAATGAAAATAAGAAAAACGCACAGACATATCTGTAGAAGAAACTTCATATAAATATATTTTTGAGTCTTTTGGCTTCTGGATTTTTTTTGTAGTAACCTGAGACATGTGGCTATGGCCTTATGTTGTCTGTGTCCCACCTAGATGTGGTTACAGCAGTGTATATTAATCATTTTACAGATGTATGACTTGGACGAAAATAAAAAACCTCCATTCTAGCCTCTGTAACTCTGTGTCAGTAATGCCTAGAATAACACTTGTAACAAAAACGTGAGTGTTACCTTTCCAATGATATCAGGCACACTCCAGAGTGTCAAAGTATATGGGAGCTGTACCACTTTTAATTTGGGTATGATGTTTAGACCAAAAAGCATGGAATTTCAGCCGTTTCTTAACCCTCATATTGTCTTTCCGTCGGCCATATTTTGACAATTAGACACTTTATTGACGCTTTTTTGTCACTTTTGACTTTTATTTTGATGGTTTTAACGCTTTTGATGCTTTTCTCTGACAATTTAGGCATTTATTGGACCCTTTTTTTGGGCGGTTTTAATGCTTTGGAGGCTTTCTTTGACACTCACATGCTGTCCTCCTCTGGTTTGCCTGTTTGTGAAGCATAAAGTATAAATTATCACCCAATTCTGTGTTACATCTAGGCTTCTAGCCAACTTCATTCAGTTATTTTTGGGAAATTGGTTGAAAGAAACCCAAATTTCTGATATAGGAACTTTTAGAAAATGGGTCAAATTGACCCGAAGACATCAGGAGGGTTAACAGGCTAGCTAGCTCTAAGAAATGACAGGATCGTAGCAAATGTTAGCTCATATTCTAAGCTAGCTCGCAACATTAGCTAGCTAGCTCTAAGAAATGACAGGATCATAGCAAATGTTAGCTTATATTCTATTAATTACCTTAGCCTGATCAAATGTGTAACTTTTACTGGCTATGATAGCAAGTTACGCTGCTCTCGTTGCACATCGTTAGGTCTAGGGACATTTTTGCTGCTGTATTCTTGCTGCTCTCAGGGCATCTTGTCATAGCTACATGCTAGCTACATTCAACAAAATCATTGGCTGCTCTTAGGGCCACTTTGCTGCATATATTCTAATACTGCTCTCAGGGCACTTTGTAGTATCTCCATGCAGCAATGCAATAATAACGCGTTAAAAAAATGTTAGCTAGCTCATCTGCAATGACAAGATTATAACTAACTTCGCCTGAGATGATGTAGACATCTGTTTCCTTTATTGGCTATGGTTGAAATGTTCTATGTTGGATCATAGCTATTGCTCTCAGTGCATCTTGTAATGTTAGGTCTGCAATTAGCTGCTCTAACGACATTTTGCAGCAGCATTTTTATTGTTATCAGGACACCTTCTTGTCATAGCCACATGCAACAACATTCATTGGCTACTCTTACTGTAGTAGACTAGTTAGGCATGCTTATTATGATGGCTAATCTAAGCTATGCTTTTAGCCTAAAGTATGATACTGTATCACGTTTTTAATTTGTATCTACAGTATATCTTTTCTTTTCTTTATGATATTCGAGGAACCGAGTGAAAATGGATGGTGAGTGATGCAATAGGCCTACTTTTCATCCTGCAATTAGGCCTAGCCTAATGCTCCTATATGAAGTTTGATTATCTAAAGGAAGGAAACTTGGTATGGATTTTTATTTTCACTTTGTCATCCATGCAGTTTTACAACACTTTAAATCCAAAGGAGTTAGGGGAGGACAGGCTGTGGGTAGAGTTGGGCCCTATACTCTGTACTGGGAGAGCTTCCAGTCCCTTTTTGAGGACAAAGAAGTGTCTGGTGAGGTAGGCCTTTTTCTTCTTGTTACTATTAAGGAGGGCCTATACCTTGTTTGCTGTAATACAACTTTGATGACTTATCACCTAATGGCTCTTTTAACGCACTTAAAAAAGGTTAATTACTGATCATCAATACTTTTCTGCAATCGCTCCTCAGACAATGGATGCCCTCTTCTATCTTCTGAGCATGGTAATTCAAGCCATATGCCTTCAGCTCATTTTTGAGACCTTGTAAATGGAACAATTATATACTTCTTATCATAATCTATTATTTCTCTTTCATATAGAGATGGCCTGGAATAGTGGCAATAAATTGCCACAGCTGCAGCTCATACTTGCAGGCAGCTCCAGGGCAAGGAGTCGTTACTTTCTTAAAGTAAGAAATAACTGATATCTGTAATCACTGTAATCAAATAGAATTTGGTGACACAAAATAGAGGTTGCTACAAGATGTTTTTTCCGTTGCTCGGTCTAAAGGCCAATTTCGACTGTTATGCTTTAGAAACAGAGTAGCAGTGGCACGGTTGCCTCAACAAAAAAAAAAAAGCATTCTATTCAGTTTGGGCTATTACAACGATTACAATGTGTAAGCAGACTACAGGTGGTCCATAACCATTCTGCCTCAAATACGTTTCTGTTGGATTATTTTTTATTTTTGCTGTGTCTGATCTGTGCGGCTGCCATTCCATCTCTGGTGGAAATTACACTGAAAAGAATTCATTTTCCTCTCAGAATTTATGTAATGGGGATGGAGAGGTCATCGGGCCCTACCTGGAGGGGAGTCACTGGACACTGGTTCCACTTCAGCTTCTCCTGTGTTAGGCAGTGGAAGCCTGGACAGGCAGTCAGCAGTCACATTCAGTTTCCCAGGGCGGTCCTGGATCTCGGGTGCAATCTGTGGTATTGTGCGTGGTACAGTAGGTGCCCTCGGTGCAGTAGGATCATCAGAGCTGTTGACTCTAGCGCCCCTAGTGTTCACCAACAGCATTAACAGGACACAACATACAGTAGCAGTTAAATAAAATATTTAGTGTAAATCTCAACTTAAACAATGTAATCAAAGCAAATACAAAATTAAAGCTTATTGCCACTGCCAGGGCATTAATGTTATCCTGTTTGTTATATATACTGTATAAACTCCTGCCCACAAACTCCTGAGCCACAATCATAACATTAAAACAGGCAATTTCTTTTCTTTTTTTTTATCAGGGAGTAGCATAACCAGTCTATGTTCAGTACCAAGTGTCTCTCCTGTGTTCATTACAGTCAGAGCATGTGAATGCAATGCCCACTGTTCATCAATATAATGCACTGTAACTCCAAGGCAATTATGGTTACCCAGTGATGTCCAGTAGTCCCCAGTGAGAGCAACAGCGGGTGCACGTTGTAAAGTTGTTGCTTTTGCAGTCCTCTACTTTTCATACAACTATTCTTCTAGTGGTGGTGCGTCTTGAGGGATTCTCATACCTGCCGTCATTTGTTGAAGAACTTTAAAATGAAAATGGCCATGTAAAAGTTCCGCAACCTTCTCCATGTTTGAGGTTTATCAGCCAATTCTTTTCAGGTTCCTGTAAGCCCGGCAGCAGTCAGCAACAGACTTTTTCAAAATAAAAGCCTGTGAGCAACAGACTTTTACAATAATAACGATAACGCGTTAACTTGCCCATCCCTATTTAATATCTTAACATTTTCTAATATAGTTCAACATAAAACATACCGCTATCTTGACTGCAACAATCTCCTTTTGTTTGCAACTCTCCTTTTTGTTAGGAGGGGTGAGGTCTCCTGAGTCCTGAGAAAAAATAGCCCAAGTTCATTATTCAAATAATCCATGTCCCGCCTCCTGCTGTCGCTGATTGGACGGCTGAGAGAACCAATAAGACGCAAAGCTGCCCTTGAGAACATATTTCAGTGACTAAAATTGAATGAAAACCCATGACTACCTGCAGCATCGAGACATGGTAGGTGAATTAAAACAATGTCTGAGAACTGAAAACGCATCTTGTTATTACGTCAGGGCCCTGTTCATGTTGCACAGACATTTTAATTGCATTTTGTGTCTGTTAAGAGGCACACAGGCACTTTAAAATCTGCCCTGACAACTGCCGTTTTAGCTCAGTGGAAGCTTGTACACGTAGCTGCAGCTGCTCCGTGTTGCCTGCACCGTTGGGGTCAGGTTTTTAACAATCGAAAGTACACTCATATTTATAGCGATCAAGATTAAGGTAAACATTGGCCGGAATTCTCCTTTAATTTGATATACTGTAACTCACTAAATTTCATATTGACAAGTCACGCCCCCCTCAGGTGCAATCACTTCACCCAAACTAGAGGCGATATACTCCAATTTTTTTCTTCATTTGACGTCAGCCAATTTCCTTATTTCATATTTGATTTACATTTATTACTGCACACCCTTTCTGTTGAGATTTAATTTATTGTTAGGGTTTTTTTGTTATCTCTCGCACTTAAAACACACACACACACACACTTATAAAGAAATCTACAGAGAAATGAAAATTACAGATAGATCTGTATCAGAACAGATGAGAGCCAATAAATGACAATAAATGCCAAAGATGTATTTTCAAACAATGTCCCCATTATACAGTTTTTCCATAAGAGTAGTGTTATTCGTCAGCTGTAAAATGGCATGCCCATTACATTTCTTGGTTGCAATTCTTAAATAATACACAGAAATCTTATCAAAGATGTTTATGGGTTGAGTAAAGCAAATATATTTACCGGCCAAAGACACATTCATTCACATTCTTATGTTGCAAAGGATCACTATTTCTAAGCCACACACGTCTCATACTATCTCACATGTGTGAGCACTCCATCATTTTGGTATATATTGTTATAAATCTTTAACCTACAATAACTAAGCTTATTATCTAATGGTCTCCTAAAACATGAGGTACACATTATTCCACACGTGTAACATTTGAGTGTTCAGGTCCATATTTACATACTGTACATGTTGGTGTTTTACTGTCATGGAAATACACCAAAACAGCGTGCCCTGGCGTAGAAATGAACCAGGCTTTTCTTTATCACTAAATATACATTCTCCAAATGTCACAACAGTATGCTAGATGTTCTTATGGACCTTGAGGTGTACCCTCATGTTGGAGTTATCAGAAAAAGTCTTGTGACATGTTAAACACTTGTAAGGTTTCTCTCCCGTGTGTGTCCTCGCGTGTCTCTTCAGTGCTTCACTAACGTGGAACGATTTGTCACATTGTGAGCAAGAATACGGCCTCTCTCCTGTGTGGTATCGCCGATGTTGTGTCAAATTAATAGCGGTGGCAAAACCTTTTCCACAGATGTCACATTGACTAGGCCGCTCCCCTGTGTGCTTGCGTGTGTGCACCCGCAAGGCCCCAGAGCTACGGAAAGACATACCACATGTGCTGCACAGGTACGGCTTCTCTTTCTTATGAATCCTGATGTGCACAGTGAGCATATATGGCTGTGTGAATCTCTTGCCACAAAAAGTACAGGCATACGGCCGCTCACCGGTGTGAATGCGCACGTGGGACTTCAAATCTGCATTTGTCAAGAACCGCTTGTCACAGTACGAGCAGCCAAATGGCTTCTCTCCGCTGTGACGACGCAGATGAACTTTAAGCGCAGACTTAGAATGACATTTCTTCTCACAAAGGCTACAGGGATGGGCTTTAGGGTTAGAGTGAATACGAAGATGAAAGCTCAGGTCTTTACGGTTTTTATAGGTCTTGTCGCACTGAGTGCACTTGAATGGCCGTGCAGAAGTGTGAACAAAGAGATGTTGTTTCAAGGTGGCGCGAGACGCAAAGGTTTTTCCACACTCAAGGCAGATGTTTTCATCGGCTCTTACGGAGTGTTTACGTATATGCTCAAGCAGGTGTTTGCGCTTTTTGTAGGTCTTGTCGCACTGAGTGCACTTGAATGGCCGTGCAGAAGTGTGAACAAGGGGATCTTGTTTCAAGGTGGAAGGAGATGCGAGAGTCTTGCCACACTCCAGTGTGTTTTCATTGGCTCTTACGGAGTCCTCGCTGAATGGAAGAGAGACATCGGCTCTGCCTCCTGTCAAGGACTGGATGCTGCTCTCTTCTGATGGCTGAAAGGCGGCTTCAGCAGTTGTTTCTGCCAACAGGAAACAAGAGAATTAGTGATATATTCACTCAACAGAATCTACATGCCGAGTGAAGATTTTGTCCCAATATGGCTTCACAGCCAAGCACATGCCTGAGGAAGGCCTGCTGCCGACATATTTTTTTCACATTTATCAGAAAATCAGATACGATGAAAGAGATGCTCACCACCATCACCTGGCTCTGCAGCTTCTTCTGAACGTGGAGAGGAAGTGAGGGGTGACAGCCCGTACTCAGGCAGCCCACAGCTTGGTTCAATGGAACTGTTGTCAGTCTCTTCATCATCCTCACAAATATCTTCTGCGCTCCAGCTGTTTTCTTGCTTCACTGTTGTCTGTACTGAATTCTCTAGATTTCTTCCCTGTGATTGCCCAGTGCCTTGTTTGCCCTCTCCCTGATCCATTATTTGATCCTGATCTTCAGATGCCGCTGAAGTCTGTTTAGAGGCGAGCGTGGAGAGGATGGTGTCTGACATGAAGGTGAATTCACCTGAGAAACAGATAACATTCATGTTAAAGGCACCAGAGTGGAGCTGTTTGTCAGGCAGGAATGCAGCACTAACAGAACCAGAGCAAATGGAGATGAAATCAATACAGAATATTGGAAATATAATTTTCTTTTACCGGCTGTCATTCAGTGTTGGGAGTAACGGAGTTTAAGTATAACAACGTTACTAACAACGTTATTTTTTCAGTAACGGAGTAATCTAATTACTTTTCCTATCGTTGCAACGGCGTTATCGTTACTGAGAATGTAAAGTGGCGTGTTACTACAATTTGGTTGAATGAAACGCGAGGTGTCAGGCTTTGGTTACACATCAGCTGCCTGGAGAGAGCGGGGGGGGCTGATGACACCGTTGCAAATGCGATGATGATTGGCTGGGTGGGCGGATGCCCTGCTCACGCTGTCTCACTGCACGCTCTGACTACCACTAAACACAAGACAGCGACAATGGTGACGAGCCAGGGAAATTCAAAGGTAGCGTTCTCGAACTGGAAGTACCATCACTACTTCTCGCTCATTAAAATTAAAGGCAAGAATGTTTATGTAACATACACGCTATGCCCAGGAAAAACAGACTTCATCCACGTCTGCCTCAAGCAACTCCACTCCTATGAAGCACCTCACATCAACACATGCTAACACGACACTTGTTGCTGCTGCTAACCCAACCCCATAATAACCCCGAGCCCAAATGCAGCGAGCGTGAGCTCCAGCGAAGGAGACGGAGCCACTCTGTTAAAACAAGCAACGCTCGATTTTTCGGGTCAGCAACAGGTGACCAAGGCCGAGCTGTAGGCCAAATATATAGTGTTTTTATTCTTCAATCAGTTAATATAAACATCGTTGACGTTAAAGATGTTATAGGACGTATTGGCGTTATAGAACATAAAAAATAACGTCAGTTACTTTGCTGACTAACTAATTACTTTTACGATGTGGAGTTACCAACTCAGTTACTTTTTGTGAGAAGTAATTTGTAACTGTAACCAATTACTTTTTTAAAAGTAAGATGACCAACACCGACCATTCATAAAGTACCAAGTAAGAGATGAAGAAAAAACCTATTCTTCCTTTCCCTCATAGTTAGGCTGGGTAAACCCCGCCCACTCTGCCCTGCAGATCAGGCTGGAAACCTGCACGTTTATCTCTCCTGCTTCAGTTCACAATTTTGCGGGAACCAATCACAAACTGGCTTATCCACCTTGCGCGCTATTGGCGGGTCCAACACGATGACGATAGAAAAGCGACTAAGCAGCTTCTTATTTACATTCAACAAGCCGCCCCGAAGCGCAGCTACCCGTTGATGCCGCTGTCGCTGCTACGTCACCCGGATCGTTGGTCTGATTGGTTGAAGGACTATCCAATTGCGTACAGAGTCATTTGAACTATGCCCGTTGGTCACGCCTCTTGTGCAGAGAAAATGCAGAGCAGACTCCCCGGACCAATGCTCAATCTTAAATCTATTGAGCTTGGTGTGGTGATAGCCTGACTACCTCATAGTATTGATGCTCAGTTACATTTTTACTCACTAATTATTTACTTTATTAAACAGAAACTTGGAAATCCAGATTACCTATTAAACTCAGTCATTTTATATTCTAGAAATAGAATACTAAGAGTTAACAGTCGTACTTTTAGTCAACTTTTGCCGCTCCTGTTGGTGCTGCAAAACCCTCTTCAGATCCTCAGGGTCAGAGAGAAACTGCTCCAACTCCTCGTCAAGGGAAGAAATGTCAAACATGGAGCACACCTGGAAAAGAAGAATACGTGGATTTTAAACACAAACTGCTGCTCCTTCTTCCAAGATCATCCTTTGCTATGTGGATCTAACATTATTTAACAATGGCTAATTACACCGACTGATTTATGTCGGTGTAATTAGCCATTTAGGGAACCAGTGGATGGAAGGTCAGTTTATCTTCACCCTGCTGCCTACCTGTGAAAAACGTGGAACTGGGAGGAACTCTTCCAGCTGGTGGAAAAACTCCCACACCAGAATCTGCAGCGCTGTATCAAAACCAGCTCCATACTGTACTGGGAAGACCTCCTTAGACAGGAAAACAGATATAAAAATCATGTATGAAATATGAAGAAGATAACCTCATGAGGTGGAGGCATATATTAATGGCTTTAACAATTGAAAAACGTAAAACAAATGTTAGGGTGAAACTCACCTTGAAAAAATTCTCTTTCTCAGATTGGTCTTCAAGCAAAGTTTGAACCAGCTCCACAAATGCTGACTTTGAAGTCTCCACCTCTCCATCTGGGTCCTGTCATAAAGCCCAGGTAAAGTTTATTTACATGCACTCATTATCAGTTTGACATTTAAATGTCTCTCCTACTTATTAACAGCTTATAAATGTCTGCATCTGATAGTAAAAATAACTATTTCAGGGTAAGTAGTAAAACCTAAAGACTATTGTCTGACATCTAAAGCTACTGAGACATTAGGCTCGTTCGAGATGAACTGCGCCTCGCCTGTTAAGTGGACGAGAGCAGGCGGCAGCAGCCGGGGGCGGTGATAAAAGTCTGCTGTCAAGTCGGACAGTTTTCAGCCATTTCAAAACAGCCTTTAGGCTGAACAGGAAGTGACAGAAACACTGTGGTCCGATTCTGATTCAATAAAATGTTATCAGACCCATATATCAGCTTGTACAGTCTCCAGTTGTTTTTATTAAGACTAGGGCTGCACGATTAACCTTTATCGCATCGATATTGAGGTTTTAACTCCCGCAATAACCTAACCTCAGGAGTCTGAGGTTTTTTCCCCCGCCTCTGACATTTGAGTGACAAACCTATTAGCCAATCAAAATGGTCGAATCTTGCGTTCCTGGCTTGCTGGCCAATTAGAAATGGCAATGGAAAAACAAGGTTGTATGCAGTGCATCGGCTTTCTGTCAGCAGAAAAGCAGCTAACACACAACGTTTACCTCGAATTGTGCCAGAAAAAGCTTGTAACTGCGCAGAAATAGCCGAAGGCACTTCTTCGGTGACGGGAGAGGAAGCGGGGGAGCACTTGGTTAACAAGAAGGGTGGTACTTCAGCTGTTTGGACTTATTTTGGATTCGCGAAGAACGACGTGGAGCAAAAGAGTGCTAAATGTAAAATATGTCGACGTGCCGTGGCCAGATCCAGAGGATATTAGGGTATTTAGGTTCAGGTATTTAATAATCACGAAGCATCAAACAATCTCATTACCTCAATAACTATGTATGTAGTTTATTTAACCCTCTGTGTCGTAAAAGTAACAACATATTTTATTCATAATTTTAGGTTTTATGCACTTAAAAGTATTGAACGCAAAAATCGAAAATCGCATCGCGATATTTGTCAGAAAAACCGCAATTAGGTTTTTTCTCAAAATCGTGCAGCCCTAATTAAGACAGAGTAGCTGTCAAAATGCTCTACATGCGATCTGTTTCTGATTTTAATTAACAACACACTGTAGATGATCCGTAATCTGAACAGATTTAGTCTCTCTGACTTCTAAAAGTAACTATCAGCCACACGTGGTTTATACAGAATAAGCCTTTAAATCAGACAAATAGCAGTTAAAATCCCTCCGATTCAAAATCAATAAAAAGTTTATATAAATCGTCATCATGTTCAGTTGATTCTGAACCAATCAGCTGTTGGATCAGCTGAGAGGCAGGCATTTCCCAGCATGCCGTGGGTCTCGCGAGGTTATCGTTGCCCACGTGCGCATGACGTCGGAGCAAGTCGGACACAAATCTAACCGGCATGCATTGGGTGTCGATCGCCGGTGATCGATTTTGCGCAGACCGGGCTCATCTCGAACGAGCCTCTTGTGTCTTCATGTAAAATATCCTGTCATCATCAGCATTACCCACCTCTTTATACATGAGGTTTGTCGTCGTCTGTTGGAAACTGTTAAGATGATCCTGGATATCTTTACCGTCAACCTCATCCGTCGTCTTTAATAATTCAAGGATGAGCTGAAAAACACAAAATCAAAACATCATGCTCAACTTTCAAAATAATACTTTGACAACTAGACAATGGATGCATTTTTCTTGTTAAACATGAGCTTTTCTTAGGCCTTGAGAGGGCCACCCATAGAAATGAAATTAATTTAATTTTGTTGACTCCACTTTGACTGCTTAATAATAAAAGATAAAAGAACAGTAAAAGATGCCCGTAAATAGTCTCAATAATACCTCCATTCACTAACCCGAGATCTCAGTCCCAGGATCAGCTGAGTCTTCTGTTTGTAGTTCAGAAGCTCTGGGACCATCTCTGTCACCAACATGATGAATTCGGCCAGTTTGTCATACTCGTCTACATTCCGCTTCTGGGCCACCTGCCACATACAGGCTGACATCAACCTCAGTGGAGGAACCAGGAGGCGCACGGATGACAGAGGGAGATGAGGATCTAACAGTAGATGCATGCAGAGAAACAGATAAACATCAGTTATTACCCAGTCTCAAATCCTGAACTAAATGCACAATAATATGATAAGTTATATTACATCTTCTGACACATTGAACCACCCCCTGCTCTAGAATAGGGACATCCATTTCAGTAACTACAGTAAATAGGATATATGTTGTAGGTAGGGTTGGGTAGTAACAGAATACATGTCATCACAATTACATAATCAGATTAGAAAATACGTAATTATCATTAGCCCAGATTACATTTGAAAAAAAAATTCTTAACTACATATGGCAATTTTAAAATTATGAGTTTCCATGAATTCTGCCAACATGTTTCTAAGTCAAATTTGATTTCAATTCTAAATTGCCGAATATGTTCTACTGTTTATCAATATAAATTACTCCTCAGACTGCCAGTTTAGTTAATGGTGACTTAACTATTATTTGTGTTTAATGATGCTTTATGGATAATGGAGTTTTTATTCATATTATATACATCGAAAATGGCAGATGATTATTTTCAGTAAGTGCTCTTCTTGCGTTACAAAGTCCTCCATGTGGCCTGTGATTAACAAAACGGCAACAAAACAAATGAAACAAAAGAAAAAGCATCCTGCATGTTGTAGAACACAGTACACCTGTAGTTTGTGCCAGTGCTGTTTTTGTAAGGTTAATTTGATTTGACCAACTACGAATGATGAATATGATAAATGCATTTTATTTGCATTGAAAATGTAATGAGATTTTAAAAGAGGAAAAAAGAACAGCAAAGCTCAAATGATTGTGACTGCATCCATTTTTAGTTGAAATGTTTTTTTTAAGGTAGTAACGTTTTCAGATTAAATTAGGACCTACATTGTGTTGTAATCAAATTAGTTTTACTGTCGTTTTCCCAACTAATCGATTAATTGTTAAGTCACAACATACCATCAGAACCCAAGCCGGTTACATTTACAATGACTGAGAGAAGCAGACAGTCCTCACACATCTGAGGAGCTGGAACCAGAACGTTTTTTTCACTTGATAAATTACTTAAATTATTAAATTATAATCGAAACAGTTGCATATTCTTTTTCTTTGAATTTGAGTGGACATACTTTCCGCGTTCCACGGACAGCAGCGTACTTGTGCGGGTTTCGTGCACGCGGTGTCAGCCACACTACAGTTAAGGGTCCGCGACCGCGTCGCCTCCGTGCGACGATGCTGGATGAAGCCAGAGAGCCAATCTAACATGGGGATAATGTAGGGAGTCCGGCCGGTTTTGTCGCTCCCGCCTTTCAGCTTTTTCTTGGCCCTTACATATCTGTCTCGCACACTTCTCCACTTTTGACGGCAGATTGTTTCATTTTCCCCAAGCGTTTGAGCGATTTGTCGCCAGGACTTTAACGTAATTTCGTTGTCGTTGCCCTCCTTAACAGACCTATCATATAAATGTGGGTAAAGGCGGACCTCTTCGCACAACCTCTTTTCGAAACAAGCATCCATGTTGTTTTGTGGTAGTCTTCTTCTTCGTCTTCTTCTTCTTGGCAAACCAACTGGAGGTACATACGCCACCAACTGGACTGAAGTAGAGTATGTTGGTGTAGGTGGAGAGAGCTAACGTTAGCAGTTAGCCGGAGCTAGCTCAAGAGTCCAGACAACTGAACGGAGTTTCAACACTGATGCTTTATTCTACAACATGGACCATAGATGGACCATATATGTAGCCTACCTATCAATGCATCTCCACAAAATTTAAGTAAAGCACATAAACTGCATAAACCACATCAAAATTCTCATCCTGTAGGGCCTACATAAATACCACATTATGTGCGTCCATAGACTTTTTGGGGGCTCTCTGCATTGTAACGTGTTGCCACTTCACTAGGAATCGCGGCTATGGCTCAGGTGGTCGCCTACCAATCGGAAGGTTGGTAGTTAGATCCCTGGCCCTGCAGTTCCATAGCTTGTAATTTGTGTCTGTAGTCTTCCTTTTTATTGTTTATGTTGTTTTGAAATGCACACTGAGTCTAATAAAAAAGCAATAACATTGGAAAGTGCTGAATCTCACCTTTTTTTAATGTGTAAAATGTCTACATGTAGAAAGGATGTAACAAAACCCAAAATATGTGATGCACAAGGCAACCATATGGGGACATACGTGGTTATTACAAATTAATAATATTGTGCAAAGTCTGTGCTTGGACTGGCTGAAGATCCAGCATCTCATCTACGTACAAACTTAAGCATAGTACCTGAAATTATAGATACAAATACTACCATTAATTTCATCAGCTGCACCAGACCCATTCAAAAATCACTGCTGTAACTCACTAAATTTCATATTCACAAGTCCCGCCCCCCTCAGGTGCAACCACTTCACCCAAACTAGAGGCGATATACTCCATTTTTTTCTTCATTTGATGTCAGCCATGTTGTATGCAGTCCTGAGTGAATTTCCTTATTTCACATTTGATTTACATGTATTACTGCACGCACTTCCTGTTGAGATTTCATTTATTGTTAGGGGTTTTCAAACAATGTTCCCATTATACAGTTTTTCCACAGGAGCAGTGTTATTTGTCAGCTGTAAAATGGCATGCCCATTACATTTCTTGGTTGCAATTCTTAAATAATACACAGAAATCTTATCAAAGATGTTTATGGGTTGAGTAAAGAAAATATATTTACCGGCCAAAGACACATTCATTCACATTCTTATGTTGCAAAGGATCACTATTTCTAAGCCACACACGTCTCATACTATCTCACAAGTGTGAGCACTCCATCATTTTGGTATATATTGTTCTAAATCTTTAACCTACAATAACTAAGCTTATTATCTAATGGTCTCCTAAAACATGAGGTACACATTATTCCACACGTGTAACATTTGAGTGTTCAGGTCCATATTTACATACTGTACATGTTGGTGTTTTACTGTCATGGAAATGCACCAAAACAGCGTGCCCTGGCGTAGAAATGAACCAGGCTTTTCTTTATCACTAAATATACATTCTCCAAATGTCGCAACAGTATGCTAGATGTTCTTATGGACCTTGAGGTGTACCCTCATGTTGGAGTTATCAGAAAAAGTCTTGTGACATGTTAAACACTTGTAAGGTTTCTCTCCTGTGTGTGTCCTCATGTGTGTCTTCAGTGTTTCACTAATGTGGAACGATTTGTCACATTGTGAGCAAGAATACGGCCTCTCTCCTGTGTGGTATCGCCGATGTTGTGTCAAATTAATAGCTGTGGCAAAACCTTTTCCACAGATGTCACATTGACTAGGCCGCTCCCCTGTGTGCTTGCGTGTGTGCACCCGCAAGGCCCCAGAGCTACGGAAAGACATACCACATGTGCTGCACAGGTACGGCTTCTCTTTCTTATGAATCCTGATGTGCACAGTGAGCATATATGGCTGTGTGAATCTCTTGCCACAAAAAGTACAGGCATACGGCCGCTCACCGGTGTGAATGCGCACGTGGGACTTCAACACATCATTTCTCCAGAACCTCTTGTCACAGTAGGAGCAGGCAAATGGCCTCTCTCCGCTGTGACGACGCAGATGAACTTTAAGGTCAGCCTTAGAACTATATATCTTCTCACAAAGGCTACAGGGATGGGCTTTAGGGTCAGAGTGAATACGAAGATGAAAGCTCAGGTCTTTACGGTTTTTATAGGTCTTGTCGCACTGAGTGCACTTGAATGGCCGTGCAGAAGTGTGAACAAAGAGATGTTGTTTCAAGGTGGCGCGAGACGCAAAGGTTTTTCCACACTCAAGGCAGATGTTTTCATCGGCTCTTACGGAGTGTTTACGTATATGCTCAAGCAGGATTTTGCGCTTTTTGTAGGTCTTGTCGCACTGAGTGCACTTGAATGGCCGTGCAGAAGTATGAACAAGGGGATCTTGTTTCAAGGTGGAAGGAGATGCGAGAGTCTTGCCACACTCCAGTGTGTTTTCATTGGCTCTTACAGAGTCCTCGCTGAATGGAAGAGAGACATCGGCTCTGCCTCCTGTCAAGGACTGGATGCTGCTCTCTTCTGATGGCTGAAAGGCGGCTTCAGCAGTTGTTTCTGCCAACAGGAAACAAGAGAATTAGTGATATATTCACTCAACAGAATCTACATGCCGAGTGAAGATTTTGTCCCAATATGACTTCACAGCCAAGCACATGCCTGAGGAAGGCCTGCTGCCGACATATTATATTTTTTTCACATTATCAGAAAATCGTATACGATGAAAGAGATGCTCACCACCATCACCTGGCTCTGCAGCTTCTTCTGAACATGGAGAGGAAGTGAGGGGTGACAGCCCGTACTCAGGCAGCCCACAGTTTGGTTCAATGGAACTGTTGTCAGTCTCTTCATCATCCTCACAAATGTCTTCTGCGCTCCAGCTCGTTTCTTGCTTCACTGTTGTCTGTACTGACTTCTCTCCATTTCTTCCCTGTGATTGCCCAGTGCCTTGTTTGCCCTCTCCCTGATCCATTATTTGATCCTGATCTTCAGATGCCGCTGAAGTCTGTTTAGAGGCGAGCGTGGAGAGGATGGTGTCTGACATGAAGGTGAATTCACCTGAGAAACAGATAACATTCATGTTAAAGGCACCAGAGTGGAGCTGTTTGTCAGGCAGGAATGCAGCACTGACAGAACCAGAGTAAATGGAGATAACAGAGAAATCGATACAGAATATTGGAAATATAATTTTTTTTTACCGGCTGTCATTCATAAAGTACCAAGTAAGAGATGAAGAAAAAAACTATTCTTCCTTTCCCTCATAGTTAGGCTGGGTAAACCCCGCCCACTCTGCCCTGCAGATCAGGCTGGAAACCTGCACGTTTATCTCTCCTGCTTCAGTTCACAATTTTGCGGGAACCAATCACGAACTGGCTTATCCACCTTGCGCGCTATTGGCGGGTCCAACACGATGACGATAGAGAAGCAACCAAGCAGCTTCTTATTTACATTCAAGGGCAGCTACCCGTTGATGCCGCTGTCGCTGCTACGTCACCCGGATCGTTGGTCTGATTGGTTGAAGGACTATCCTATTGCGTACAGAGTCATTTGAACTATGCCCGTTGGTCACACCTCTTGTGCAGAGAAAATACAGAGCAGACTCCCCGGACCAATGCTCAATCTTAAATCTATTGAGCTTGGTGTGGTGATAGCCTGACTACCTCATAGTATTGATGCTCGGTTACATTTTTACTCACTAATTATTTACTTTATTAAACAGAAACTTGGAAATCCAGATTACCTATTAAACTCAGTCATTTTATATTCTAGAAATAGAATACTAAGAGTTAACAGTCGTACTTTTAGTCAACTTTTGCCGCTCCTGTTGGTGCTGCAAAACCCTCTTCAGATCCTCAGGGTCAGAGAGAAACTGCTCCAACTCCTCGTCAAGGGAAGAAATGTCAAACATGGAGCACACCTGGAAAAGGAAGAATACGTGGATTTTAAACACAAACTGCTGCTCCTTCTTCCAAGATCATCCTTTGCTATGTGGATCTAACATTATTTAACAATGGCTAATTACACCGACATAAATCACCAGCCAGCATTTAGGGAACCAGTGGATGGAAGGTCAGTTTATCTTCACCCTGCTGCCTACCTGTGAAAAACGTGGAACTGGGAGGAACTCTTCCAGCTGGTGGAAGAACTCCCACACCAGAATCTGCAGCACTGTATCAAAACCAGCTCCATACTGTACTGGGAAGACCTCCTTAGACAGGAAAACGGATATAAAAATCATGTATGAAATATGAAGAAGATAACCTCATGAGGTGGAGGCATGTATTAATGGCTTTAACAATTGAAAAACTTAAAACAAATGTTAGGGTGAAACTCACCTTGAAAAAATTCTCTTTCTCAGATTGGTCTTCAAGCAATGTTTGAACCAGCTCCACAAATGCTGACTTTGAAGTCTCCACCTCTCCATCTGGGTCCTGTCATAAAGCCCAGGTAAAGTTTATTTACATAGACTCATTATCAGTTTTACATTTAAATATCTCCCCTACTTATTAACAGCTTATAAATGTCTGCATCTGATAGTAAAAATAACTATTTCAGGGTAAGTAGTAAAACCTAAAGACTATTGTCTGACATCTAAAGCTACTGAGACATTAGGCTCGTTCGAGATGAACTGCGCCTCGCCTGTTAAGTGGACGAGAGCAGGCGGCAGCAGCCGGGGGCGGTGATAAAAGTCTGCTGTCAAGTTGGACAGTTTTCAGCCATTTCAAAACAGCCGATCTGTTACTGATTTTAATTAACAACACACTGTAGATGATCCGTAATCTGAACAGATTTAGTCTCTCTGACTTCTAAACGTAACTATTAGCCACACGTGGTTTATACAGCATAAGCCTTTAAATCAGACAAATAGCAGTTAAAATCCCCCCGATTCAAAATCAATAAAAAGTTTATATAAATCGTCATCATGTTCAGTTGATTCTGAACCAATCATCTGATCTAACATCTGATTTCCCGGCATGCCCTGGGTCCGCCTGGGTCTTGCAGTCGGTGAAAAGCAACTGAGCTGCCTCAAACCTGCGGCTGCCTTGATTTCGTGAGGTTATCGTTGCCCACGTGTGCATGACGTCGGAGCAAGTCGGACATAAATCTAACCGGCATGCATTGGGTGGCGATCGCCGGTGATCGATTCTGCGCAGACCTGGCTCATCTCGAACGAGCCTCTTGTGTCTTCATGTAAAATATCCTGTCATCATCAGCATTACCCACCTCTTTATACATTAGGTTTGTCGTCGTCTGCTGGAAACTGTTAAGATTATCCTGGATATCTTTACAGTCGACCTCATCCATCGTATTTAATAATTCAAGGATGAGCTGAAAAACACAAAATCAAAACATCATGCTTAACTTTCACAATACTACTTTGACAACTACAACCCCAAATCAGAAAAAGTTGGGGCAGTATGGAAAACACAAATAAAAAAAGAAAGTAGTGATTTCTAAATGAACTTTGACTTGTATTTCATTGCAGACAATGTGAACACAAAATATTTCATGTTTTGTCTGGTCAACTTAATTTCATTTGTAAATATACATCCTTTCCTGTTATTCAGACCTGCAACACAGTCCAAAAAAGGTTGGGACAGGAGCAATTTAGGGCTAGTAATCAGGTATATTGGTTAAATAATGATGTGATTTTAAACAGGTGATGTCAACAGGTGATTGTAATTATGATTTGGTACAAAAGCAGCATCCAAGAAAGGTCTAGTCCTTTAGGAGCAAATACTTTTCTCACGTATTTGTTGTGAAACTGCTGATCAATGTTCAACAATCAACAATGTTCCTCAAAGAAAGATAGGAAGACATTTGCTTATTTCACCTTCAACAGTGCATAACATAATTAAAAAATTCAAGGAATGTGGAGGAATTTCAGTGCGTAAAGGACAAGGGCGCAAGCCTAAGCTGAACAACCGTGATCTCAGATCCCTCAGGCAGCACTGCATCAAGAATCGTCATTCATCTATAAGCGATATCACCACATGGGCTCAGGACTACTTTGGCAAACCTTTGTCAAGTACCACAATACGTAGTTACATCCACAAATGACAGTTAAAACTGTACTGTGCCAAAAGGAAGCCCTATGTTAACAGTGTCCAGAAGCGCCGTCGACTTCTCTGGGCTCGGAGGCATCTGGGATGGACCATCACACAGTGGAAATGTGTACTGTGGTCAGATGAATCGGTATTTCAGGTATTTTTTGGGAGAAATGGACGCCGTGTGCTCCAGACCAAAGAAGAAAAGGATCATCCAGACTGTTACCAGCAACAAGTCCAAAAGCCAGGGTCTGTCATGGTATGGGGTTGTGTCAGTGCCCTTGGCAAAGGTAACTTGCACTTCTGTGATGGCACCATTAATGCTGAAAAGTACATAGAGATTTTGGAGCACAATATGCTGCCTTCAAGAAGACATCTTTTCCAGGGACGTCCATGCATATTTCAACAAGATAATGCAAAACCACATTCTGCACACATTACAAAGTCCTGGCTGCGGAGGAAGAGGATATGGGTACTTGACTGGCCTGCCTGCAGTCCCAACCTGTCTCTAATAGAGAATGTGTGGCGCATTTTGAAGCGAAAAATGCGACAACGAAGACCCCGTACTGTTGCCCACCTTAAGACTTGTTTGCAGCAAGAATGGGACAAAATTACACCTGAAACACTTTATCACTTGGTGTCTTCAGTCCCTAAACGTCTTTTAAGTGTTGTGAAAAGGAATAGCAACATTACAAAGTGGTAAATGCTTTACTGTTCCAACTTTTTTTTAAATGTGTTGCAAGAACCAAAATAGGAAAAAAATAAAAATCATGAGGAACACATTAAATTATGTTCTGTTGTATTGTCTGCAATGAAATACAAGTCAAAGTGCATTTAGAAATCACTACTTTTTATTTGTGTTTTCCATACTGTCCCAACTTTTTCTGATTTGGGGTTGTAGACAATGGATGCATTTTTCTTGTTAAAGCCCCAGTGTGTAAGAATTTCTCCCATCTAGCGGTGAAATTGTATATGACAACCAACTGAATTTCACTTTCTAACCCCCCCCATTCAGAGTACGTTCCGAACCCGAAATTAGCGACAACCGTCCATGAGTGTGCCTTCCAGTGTAATAATAGTTTGATGTTATTTTGGTACCATTTCACCTGTTTACAGCATAGGAGAGAAGCAACGGAGGTTTGTGTTTTTAATATATTTCTCTAGGCAGCATTAAAAATGTCAATGAAACTGAAATGATCTGTTAGTATCTCCATCGTTTCCATGCAGCTGTTCTAGCTGTAGCTAGACTGTGTTACAGATCCATGACGTGACTTGTCTGCCAGGGAAATCACGGCAAATATGATTACGTTTATGTTACAAGGTAGACAATGCTTTTTCATTATTGACGCGAGGAAAGGTATCCTAGACGTCGTTCTAGTGTTATACACAACCATACTATATATAGCCAAGCAAGTAGCAACTATAAAACTTTTACACAAATAGGCAGAATTACCTGTTGAGAAGAAAGCAGGCAACTTCGGCGTCCCTTTTAAAATCCTTGCTCCTCATCAGCTCTTTCCATCTTGGAAAAGCGCAAAATGCGGAGCAGTATAGCCTGTATGTCCCTTACGGGCTACCGTATTTCAAGATGGCGCATGGGTATGGAGCGTCTACCCCAGTTCATGTAAGCGCAAATGTAAAATTTCAAGCCAATATGAATACTTGGAATTGATGGTGGTGGTCAATATTCATAAAAAAGGACAAGTTTGTGAAGGGCAATACAGATTTTGATAATAAACAACCTGAAATGTTACACACTGGGGCTTTAAAAAATATATTTTCTTAGGCCTTGAGAGGGCCACCCATAGAAATGAAATTAATTTAAATTTTGTTGACTCCACTTTGAATGCTTAATAATAAAAGGTAAAAGAACAGTAAAAGATGCCCACAAATAGTCTCAATAATACCTCCATTCACTAACCCGAGCTCTCAGTCCCAGGATCAGCTGAGTCTTCTGTTTGTAGTTCAGAAGCTCTGGGACCATCTCTGTCACCAACATGATGAATTCGGCCAGTTTGTCATACTCGTCTACATTCCGCTTCTGGGCCACCTGCCACATACAGGCTGACATCAACCTCAGTGGAGGAACCAGGAGGCGCATGGATGACAGAGGGAGATGAGGATCTAACAGTAGATGCATGCAGAGAAACAGATAAACATCAGTTATTACCCAGTCTCAAATCCTGAACTATATGCACAATAATATGATAAGTTATATTACATCTTCTGACACATTGAACCACCCCCTGCTCTAGAATAGGGACATCCATTTCAGTAACTACAGTAAATAGGATATATGTTGTAGGTAGGGTTGGGTAGTAACAGAATACATGTCATCACAATTACATAATCAGATTAGAAAATATGTAATTATCATTAGCCCAGATTACATTTGAAAACAATTGTTTTCTTAACTACATATGGCAATTTTAAAATTATTAAAGTTTCCATGAATTCTGCAAACATGTTTCTAAGTCAAATTTGATTTCAATTCTAAATTGCCAAACATGTTCTACTGTTTATCAATATAAATTACTCCTCAGACTGCCAGTTTATTTAATGGTGACTTAACTATTATATGTGTTTAATGATGCTTTATGGATAATGGAGTTTTTATTCATTTTATATACATCAAAAATGGAAAATGATTATTTTCAGTAAGTGCTCTTCTTGCGTTACAAAGTCCTCCATGTGGCCTGTGATTAACAAAACGGCAACAAAACAAATGAAATAAAATAAAAAGCATCCTGCATGTTGTAGAACACAGTACACCTGTAGTTTGTGCCAGTGCTGTTTTTGTAAGGGTAATTTGATTTGACCAACTATAAATGATGAATATGATAAATGCATTTTATTTTAATTGAAAATGTGATGAGATGTTTAAAGAGGAAAAAAGAACAGAGCTCAAATGATTGTGACTGCATCCATTTTTAGTTGAAATGTTTTTTTTTTTAAGGTAGTAACGTTTTCAGATTAAATTAGGACTTACTACATTGTGTTGTAATCAAATTAGTTTTACTGTTGTTTTCTCACCTAATCGATTAATTGTTAAGTCACAACATATCAGAACCCAAGCCGGTTACATTTACAATGACTGAGAGAAGCAGACAGTCCTCACACATCTGCGGAGCTGGAACCAGAACGTTTTTTTTTCACTTGATAAATGACTTAAATTATTAAATTATAATCGAAACAGTTGCATATTCATTTTCTTTGAATTTGAGTGGACATACTTTCCGCATTCCACGGACAGCTGCGTACTTGTGCGGGTTTCGTGCACGCGGTGTCAGCCACACTACAGTTAAGGGTCCGCGGCCGCGTCGCCTCCGTGCGACGATGCTGGATGAAGCCAGAGAGCCAATCTAACATGGGGATAATGTAGGCATTCCGGCCGGTTTTGCCGCTCCCGCCTTTCAGCCTTTTCTTGGCCTTTACATATCTGTCTCGCACACTTCTCCACTTTTGACGGCAGATTGTTTCATTTTCCCCAAGCGTTTGAGCGATTTGTCGCCAGGAGTTTAACGCAATTTGGCTGTCGTTGTACTCCTTAACAGACCTATCATATAAATGTGGGTAACGGCGGACCTCTTCGCACAACCTCTCTTCAAAACAAGCATCCATGTTGTTTTGTTGTAGTCTTCTTCTTCGTCTTCTTATTGGCAAACCAACTGGAGGCGCATACGCCACCAACAGGACTGAAGTGGAGTAACGTTAGCAGTTAGCCGGAAACACGCCCCCTGACCTCGGATTTCCGAACTCGGACAACCATAGACATACAACATACAACCATGGATGTATTAAGAGAACATATAAATAGACCTATATATAAAATGGACCCAGCTACTCCGCTGTTTTTGACGGAGACAAGTTTTTTTTTTTTAACTCTTTATTATAACAGTCGTACAAACAATCAAGGCACAATGTCTTAGTACATTTGTCCAAAACGTGTTAACAGCTTTGAGGTAGAGACAATATGTATAGCAAATTAAAATAAAGAAAATAAAAATAAAAAATAAATAAATAAGATGCTAAGGGTCTTTTAGTCCAGTAGGGAATGTAAGTCCAACACATACAAGAGTCTTTTGGCGTTTTCCTCAGTCATGTATTGTAAAGATGTAGCAAAAAGCTTAAGATCATTCTTCCAACCATTGATGTAGGGTTTGACCTTCAACTATTTGCACCTATGAATAAAATGTTTACAATGATCAATCAAGTTGTTTATCAGGAATTCTAGATTTTTATCCTTTAAAAATATTCCAGTTTTGATTGACATTTCGTTTAAAGGTTGAAGCAGTATATCTTTAGATTGAAGCCAGCATTGAAAAGACAGCCACAATTCATTAATCGGTTCACTGAAAGAAAATATGTTCGACCGTCTCATTATCGCTCTTTGACGGAGAAAGGGCCTGAGCGTTACTGCGCAGCTGCAAACTGAGCTTGCCGACGTAGATGTGACGTGAGCAACGTGTCTGAACGTTGTAAGTCTTCTGGTAGCTGTGCCAAGAGAAATCTCAATCATTCCCAATCTTGCAGAGACGGAGAGCGTAGGTATATGTAAGGAGATAACATAGGCACAGGCTAATTATTGCCAACTAAAATGCTAGTTAACATTAGTAATTAAACATCTAATGTACGTCGAAACTGCCTGCGAGCTTCTCCTGTACTATACGGTAATTCCTGTACTATGCGACAGTAAGTCGCGTGGTTATGACACAATCGTTAGCCTATTTTTATAAAAACGTCTGCTACGGAGCCATAACGTTAGGTACAAGGTAATGGAGCCTTTTATACATTGTCGTGTTTCTTTAGAAATAAACGATGGACAAATAAAGTTTTTAAATGCTAACGGGGGGTGATGGCTTATTAGCATCAAAATGGCGCCATAGGAGGCTTCACTCTGAGCAAGGGGCCAGGCTTCTCTCCTCAGAGTGAAGCCTCCTATGGCGCCATTTTGATGCTAATAAGCCATCACCCCCCGTTAGCATCCCATTCACTGCCATTCATTTTGGCTTCACTTTGACAGCCAGTAACTTTACATCTGAAGCGTTTAAAGACTTTATTTGTCCATCGTTTATTTCTAAAGAAACACGACAATGTATAAAAGGCTCCATTACCTTGAACCTAACGTTATGGCTCCGTAGCAGACGTTTTTATAAAAATAGGCTAACGATTGCGTCATAACCACGCGACTTACTGTCGCATGGTAGAGGAATTACCGTATAGTACAGGAGAAGCTCGCAGGCAGTTTCGACGTACATTAGCAGTTTAGTTTAATTGCTAATGTTAACTAGCATTTTAGTTATCAATAATTAGCCTGTGCCTATGTTATCTCCTTACATATACCTACGCTCTCCGTCTCTGCCAGATTGGGAATGATTGAGATTTCTCTTGGCACAGCTACCAGAAGACTTACAACGTTCAGAGACGTTGTTCACGTCACATCGGCGGCGGGAATCTAAGTTTGCAGCTGCGCAGTAACGCTCAGTAACACTTTCCCATCACCGGAAAAGTGCTGGTAAGAGGCTTCACTGGTCTCCGTCAAAAACAGCGGGATCGCTGTGTCCATTTTATATACTGTCTATGAAAAAAATAGACTGGTGCGCGCCCTCAGGTTGCGCGCTGAAAATCGGACGCGCCGGCCGGAAATTACGTCATTTTGATGTCACGAATGCGCGCGCCACCTCCAACGCGTCAAGCATAAAACAGCCTTTACGCACGGGGGTCACCGCAGTATTTGTTTACAACAATTTTAATTATAGACATCTTGCCAAAATCACAGCATCAACTAGCGGGATCCCCCACCCCGAGATACAATTTCAAGACGAAAGTCTAAAAGGCAAACACTTATTTATGCAGGTTTTGTCGCAAACAGCATTCAATTAAGGACCAATAATGAGGACATTAAGTGTAAAGATTGCGCGAGAACTTAACAGCTGCATTTCCAGACTTTGACATTTGATGATATAGGCTATGCACAGCATTAAAGACAGATATTTAGTTATTTACACTGTGTTCTGCACTTATCTAATGGTAGGGTATTTGATGCTATCCTGTATTCCATGGAGTCGGGCCATCTCTTCCTCCTGCGCTCCGTAGCGGACAATGTGACGGTGAGACAGCGCCGATTAAATATTAAGAACGAATTATGATTCATGATTTGGACTTTACAAGGTGTTTATGGAACAAGTATCTCTCAGTACAACCGCAAATAACAGTGCTGGATTTAATTTTCATGACAACGTGGATGATATGGAGTGAAGAAATGTGTATGAGGCATTAATACTTGGAAATATTAAGAGTAATCTTTATTCCCACATGTAGGCTACTTTCTGCAGTCTGACTTCAGTTTACCAGTTTACCATTCCCATTGTCTCCAAAATGTGCGTATGCATGGTTCAGAGTTTGCGTGGAGAACCGCACATTCTCCCGTCAAGTTTTTTTTTGTTATAAATCACAACCTTTACGTGGGAAGTGGCGTACCCACATTTTCTGCCCCGTTTTGTACGTATGCCACGTTTATAAATGAGACCCCTGGTCCATATTTACATACTGTACATGTTGGTGTTTTACTGTCATGGAAATGCACCAAAACAGCGTGCCCTGGCGTAAAATAAACCAGGCTTTTCTTTATCACTACAGATAAACTCTCTAAAAAAAATCACAACAGCATGCTAGATGTTCTTATGGACCTTGAGGTGTATCCTCATGTTGGCTTTTTGCGAAAAAGTCTTGTGACATGTTAAACACTTGTGAGGTTTCTCTCCCGTGTGTGTCCTCATGTGTCTCTTCAGTCCTGTACGAAGGTGGAACGATTTGTCACATTGTAAGCAAGAATACGGCCTCTCTCCTGTGTGGTATCGCTGATGTTCTGTCAACTGTATAGCTGTGGCAAAACCTTTTCTACAGATGGCACATTGATGAGGCCGCTCCCCTGTGTGTGTGCGTGTGTGGACCAGCAAGGCCCCAGAACTACAAAAGGACATACCACATGTGCTGCACAGGTACGGCTTCTCTTTCTTATGAATCCTGATGTGCACAGTGAGCATATATGGCTGCGTGAATCTCTTGTTACAAAAAGTACAGGCATACGGCCGCTCACCGGTGTGAATGCGCACGTGGGACTTCAAATCTGCATTTCTCAAGAACCGCTTGTCGCAGTACGAGCAGCCAAATGGCCTCTCTCCGCTGTGACGACGCAGATGAACTTTAAGCGCACCCTTAGAATGATATTTCTTCTCACAAAGGCTACAGGAATGGGCTTTAGGGTTAGAGTGAATACGAAGATGAACGTTTAGGTCTTTACGGTGTTTATAGGTCTTGTCGCACTGAGTGCACTTGAATGGTCGTGCAGAAGTGTGAACAAGGGGATCTTGTTTCAAGGTGGAAGGAGATGCGAGAGTCTTGCCACACTCCAGTGTCTTTTCATTGGCTCTTACGGAGTCCTCGCTGAATGGAAGAGAGACATCGGCTCTGCCGCCTGTCAAGGACTGGATGCTGCTCTCTTCTGATGGCTGAAAGGCGGCTTCAACAGCCGTTTCTGCCAACAGGAAACAAGAGAATTAGTGATATATTCACTCAACAGAATCTACATGCCGAGTGAAGATTTTGTCCCAATATGACTTCACAGCCAAGCACATGCCTGAGGAAGGCCTGCTGCCGACATTTTTTTTTTCTTCACATTATCAGAAAATCATATACGATGAAAGAGATGCTCACCACCATCACCTGGCTCTGCAGCTTCTTCTGAACGTGGAGAGGAAGTGAGGGGTGACAGCCCATACTCAGGCAGCCCACAGTTTGGTTCAATGGAACTGTTGTCAGTCTCTTCATCATCCTCACAAATATCTTCTGCGCTCCAGCTGTTTTCTTGCTTCACTGTTGTCTGTACTGAATTCTCTAGATTTCTTCCCTGTGATTGCCCAGTGCCTTGTTTGCCCTCTCCCTGATCCATTATTTGATCCTGATCTTCAGATGCCGCTGAAGTCTGTTTAGAGGCGAGCGTGGAGAGGATGGTGTCTGACATGAAGGTGAATTCACCTGAGAAACAGATAACATTCATGTTAAAGGCACCAGAGTGGAGCTGTTTGTCAGGCAGGAATGCAGCACTGACAGAACCAGAGTAAATGGAGATAACAGAGAAATCGATACAGAATATTGGAAATATATTTTTTACTGGCTGTCATTCATAAAGTACCATTACATTACATGTCATTTAGCTGACGCTGTTATCCAAAGCGACTTACAATTGCTAGGTCACACACCTCTGGAGCAACTAGGGGTTAACCGTGCGTTCATGGACATCGGAAAAACATTTTTCCGGGTGAAAACGTCACCATTCACGTCACCTCCTGTGGGAATCAGAGGTGGGAAACTTGGGCTAGATTTTGCTAACAGAGTTTCCCAGTTGGTGACGCGTTGTTGACAGCTGACGTACAAAAACATGGCCGACGATCGCCAAAATGCGTTGAAGGGTGAGAATCCTTTCCCGTTCGTTGTCCTGCTGATAACACAAACACCTGTCCATGTGCCGTGTGTATGCTCGCATAAGGAAACAGCAGCAAATATTTTCGCCTCCATGTTTTCACACACCTGATGCTCTCTGCTACGCCCAACAGTTGGTGGCAGTCATGCAACAAATTGTTATGCTAAACGCCATTATAACAGAAGAAGAACACGCATTCCGACCACCCAAAGGCATGTGTCATATCCACTGCGCCATTACCACCAAGTCAGAGATTAAGAAAAAAAACTATTCTTCCTTTCCCTCATAGTATGGATGCACGGATACCACATTTTTACTCACTAATTATTTACTTTATTAAACCGAAAACTGGAAATCCAGATTACCTATTAAACTTAGTCATTTTATATTCTAGAAATAGAATACTAGGTTAACAGTCGTACTTTTAGTCAACTTTTGCCGCTCCTGTTGGTGCTGCAAAACCCTCTTCAGATCCTCAGGGTCAGAGAGAAACTGCTCCAACTCCTCGTCAAGGGAAGAAATGTCAAACATGGAGCACACCTGGAAAAGGAAGAATACGTGGATTTTAAACACAAACTGCTGCTCCTTCTTCCAAGATCATCCTTTGCTATGTGGATCTAACATTATTTAACAATGGCTAATTACACTGACATAAATCACCAGCGAGCATTTAGGGAACCAGTGGATGGAAGGTCAGTTTATCTTCACCCTGCTGCCTACCTGTGAAAAACGTGGAACTGGGAGGAACTCTTCCAGTCGCTGGAAGAACTCCCACACCAGAATCTGCAGCGCTGTATCAAAACCAGCTCCATACTGTACTGGGAAGACCTCCTTAGACAGGAAAACAGATATAAAAATCATGTATGAAATATACAGAAGATAAACTCATGAGGTGGAGGCATATATTAATGGCTTTAACAATTGAAAAACGTAAAAAACAAATGTTAGGGTGAAGCTCACCTTGAAAAAATTCTCTCTCTCAGATTGGTCTTCAAGCAATGTTTGAACCAGCTCCACAAATGCTGACTTTGAAGTCTCCACCTCTCCATCTGGGTCCTGTCATAAAGCCCAGGTAAAGTTTATTTACATGTACTCATTATCAGTTTTACATTTAAATGTCTCTCCTACTTATTAACAGCTTATAAATGTCTGCATCTGATAGTAAAAATAACTATTTCAGGGTAAGTAGTAAAACCTAAAGACTATTGTCTGTCCTCTGGCAGAAAGATCTGTTTGACATCTAAAGCTACTGAGACATTGTGTCTTCATGTAAAATATCCTGTCATCATCAGCATTACCCACCTCTTCATGCATGAGGTTTGTTGTCGTCTGTTGGAAACTGTTAAGATGATCCTGGATATCTTTACAGTCGACCTCATCCATCGTCTTTAATAATTCAAGGATGAGCTGAAAAACACAAAATCAAAACATCATGCTTAACTTTCAAAATAATACTTTGACAACTAGACAATGGATGCATTTTTCTTGTTAAAAATTAGCTTTTCTTAGACCTTGAGAGGGCCACCCATAGAAAAGAAATTAATTTAATTTTGTTGACTCCACTTTCACTGCTTGATAAAAACAGATAAAAGAACAGTAAAAGATGCCTGTAAATAGTCTCAATAATACCTCCATTCACTAACCCGAGCTCTCAGTCCCAGGATCAGCTGAGTCTTCTGTTTGTAGTTCAGAAGCTCTGGGACCATCTCTGTCACCAACATGATGAATTCGGCCAGTTTGTCATACTCGTCTACATTCCGCTCCTGGGCCACCTGCCACATACAGGCTGACATCAACCTCAGTGGAGGAACCAGGAGGCGCATGGATGACAGAGGGAGATGAGGATCTAACAGTAGATGCATGCAGAGAAACAGATAAACATCAGTTATTACCCAGTCTCAAATCCTGAACTATATGCACAATCATATTATGAGTTACATTACATCTTCTGTGTCATCACAATTACACAATCAGATTAGAAAATACGCAATCATAATTAGCCCAGATTACATTTGAAAACAACAGCCTTTTTAGGAAGCAGCGACTGTATTGCATTTTGCCTGTAAAACCGTGTCTGTGTTTTTCATATTTATGCAGAATTATTATAGTTTGCTCTTATGTAAAATATGCGGCTCTGGTAGATGTTTGCGATTGGTCACGATGTGCAAACACCGCCTCTTTTATGTGAACGCGCGCGTCTCTAGATTGGGAAATCCTGGGTTGATTCAACTAGTTGATAACCACCGCGGTGACACAGGTTATGCGGGACCGCGGTTAGGGTTAGTGAAGCCGGGTAACTGAACAAACAAATCCAGGGCATGTTGATCTTGAGTCGTAGTAACAGCCCTAAGGTCCCCAAAAAGGCGGCTGTCGGCGCTCGGGCCCTAATAAAACAAAGAGCTTACCTGTTGCGAGGAAGCGCTGTGTGACCATCAGACGTTCACCGACAGATACACAATCACGGTCGGTGTTGCACCGCTGGATAATCGGTCTGACAAGTTCCTCCAACATGTGGAACTGGGCAGGAAAGAGCCGAGCGACATTTTGTAAGTCATCTGGCTCGTCCATCTCCAGTTCCCGACACAAACTCGGGAGAGCTCCTTGAGCCTGTCGCTGTGAGATCGACTTCACCCACTTAGTGCGGTTTCTCCTTATTTTTCGCCTGCGACATCTCGCTTCTTCCACAAGAAGAAGCCCGAGAGCTGACAACGCCAGTATCTTCTTATTACTAGCCATCGTGCTCTTCTTCCGCTCAGCGAGTAATGACAACAACAATCCTTCTTGACTACTATCAACACTCTCTGATGAAAACAATGACTGACAACAGCTTGCTCTGCGTTTTACCCACAGATAGTTCAAGAAAGGGTTTTACCATGTGTTCTACTCATAGAACTTTGCTCCATGGATGTATTAAGGGAACTAGGAACTTACTCAGGTCTGGAGAGATGATCCGTCATTTCCGTTTCTCAATTTTGTGGGCGACAATACAGATTAGCGCCGCCTGCTGTTGTGGAGACGTATTACGTCTCGCGCACGCGCAGAACGTACGCTGATTTCGGCGTCGCTTCGGTGTGTTCCGATTCCGAGCAACATAACCTGTATATCAATATATTGATATACAGTCTATGATTCCGAGGCACTTTTTTGACCCACTCGGGGAGACTGAGCAGTCCGACTGCCTTTTCTGGTAGCTTCAGGTCTCCACGGCGCTATACTTACAACATACAGGAAGTATCTCGTTTTGTGTGTCAGTCCGAGGCATAGACTGTTAATATTAGTTCTACAGTCAAGGGTCCGAGGAGAGAACACTGCTGCAGCACGTGTCTCATACTAGTGCATCACAATAATAACAAAGGTAGGCACCACCTTGTGGCACTTCTAAGCATTGCAGTTATAACTGTCTGTTACATGTGTTCATCTGCAGACTAATCCAAACTTCTCGTTTTGCCTTTTGCTGACTTGAAGAGAATGGAAAGCAAAGATCCTGGCAAGAAGTTGCTTACTTTGTAAAAAATAACCACAAACACACACACACACACACACACACACACACACACACACACACACACACACACACACACACACACACACACACACACACACACACACACACACACACACACACACACACAAGGTGGCTCCTGACAGGTGCTGTAAACATATTTTCAAAGAAATTACAATTTTCCTCTAAAAACGAATGATCTTGATTTTATGTCAAATAGAAACATTTATTTACACTCTGAAAAGGCCCCTTTTGAATAAACAGTACATTTACTTTTGATAGTTTAACTATGTTGGGCTGAACACAGGACAAGAAGTGTCTTTAATAGCAAGGACCTTCAACTGCAGAAAAGTTGTCATATAAGCAAGTCTCTTAAATTCTGCTGAAGAAATTAAACGCAATTGATGCCATTTTAAGTGGAGAGAATGGTCCCTCAGTTTTATGACAACAGTCTGCAGACAGGGCCGAGTAGAAATACTTTGATGGACCTCACTAATGGAAAGTCGGTTCTCCACTGAGTCCCAGTTGATCCTGCAGATGTGTGTTTGTCAGACTTTGGTTCACTCTGTTACTACTGACCACCTACCCCGGATACTCTCGCTGCATTAGTGGGAGGGGTGAATACCTAATTATGTACGCGTTATACCACACGTGTAATATTTGTAATATTTTGTCCATATTTACGTAAATACATACATGTTGATGATTTACTGTCATGAAAATGCTCAAAATGGCACATCCTGGCGTAAAATAAACCAGGCTTTTCTTTATCACTACAGATAAACTCTTAAAATCACAACAGCATGCTAGATGTTCTTATGGACCTTGAGGTGTATCCTCATGTTGGATTTTTGAGAAAAAGTCTTGTGACATGTTAAACACTTGTGAGGTTTCTCTCCTGTGTGTGTCCTCATGTGTCTCTTCAGTCCTTCACTACCGTGGAAGGATTTGTCACATTGTGAGCAAGAATACGGCCTCTCTCCTGTGTGGTATCGCCGATGTTGTGTCAACTGTATAGCTGTGGCAAAACCTTTTCCACAGATGTCACATTGACTAGGCCGCTCCCCTGTGTGTGTGCGTGTGTGGACCAGCAAGGCCCCAGAACTACAAAAGGACATACCACATGTGCTGCACAGGTACGGCTTCTCTTTCTTATGCATCCTGATGTGAACGGCCAGCGGATATGACTGTGTGAATCTCTTGCCACAAAAAGTACAGGCATACGGCCGCTCACCGGTGTGAATGCGCTCATGGGATTTCAAAACTGGCTTTGTCAAGAACCGCTTGTCACAGTACGAGCAGGCATACGGTCTCTCTCCGCTGTGATGACGCAGATGAACTTTAAGTAAAGATTTAGAACTAAATCTCTTCTCACAATGGCTGCAAGCAAAGGACTGGACTGTCCATTTAGAGTGAGTAAGTAAATGGTGTTTCAGGTGTTGACGCCATTTGTATGTCTTGTCGCACTGAGTGCACTTGAATGGTCGTGCAGAAGTATGAACAAGGGGATCTTGTTTCAAGGTGGAAGGAGATGCGAGAGTCTTGCCACATTCCAGTGTGTTTTCATTGGCTCTTACGGAGTCCTCGCTGAATGGAAGAGAGACATCGGCTCTGCCGCCTGTCAAGGACTGGATGCTGCTCTCTTCTGATGGCTGAAAGGCGGCTTCAACAGCTGTTTCTGCCAACAGGAAACAAGAGAATTAGTGATATATTCACTCAACAGAATCTACATGCCGAGGAGCAGAATAACCAAGCTCATCTTTAAACTTACAGGTGAGTTATGTTGCTCTTGTCATAATGATTCAATAAAACACACCAGTATAATCAAACACTTGCGTAAGAATATTTTTTTAAGTATAGGATACGATGAAAGAGATGCTCACCACCATCACCTGGCTCTGCAGCTTCTTCTGAACGTGGAGAGGAAGTGAGGGGTGACAGCCCGTACTCAGGCAGCCCACAGTTTGGTTCAATGGAACTGTTGTCAGTCTCTTCATCATCCTCACAAATATCTTCTGCGCTCCAGCTGTTTTCTTGCTTCACTGTTGTCTGTACTGAATTCTCTAGATTTCTTCCCTGTGATTGCCCAGTGCCTTGTTGGCCCTCTCCCTGATCCATTATTTGATCCTGATCTTCAGATGCCGCTGAAGTCTGTTTAGAGGCGAGCGTGGAGAGGATGGTGTCTGACATGAAGGTGAATTCACCTGAGAAACAGATAACATTCATGTTAAAGGCACCAGAGTGGAGCTGTTTGTCAGGCAGGAATGCAGCACTAACAGAACCAGAGCAAATGGAGATGACTGCAACTTAAATGCAAAACACTGGCACTTGTATAAAGTACCAAGACATACAAAAAAACTAAATATTTTCTTTTCCTCCGTAGCATAGATGCACTGGTACCACATTTTCACTCACTAATTATTTAATGGATTTTATATTAATGTCCGGCGTTACACACAAGCCACTGCCAAATGAGTTGATACAAGGCTAATTAAGCCTCAGCTTACACAATGGACTAAGTAATCAGCTCCACAAAATTCTGTCTGCATTTCTCAGAATGGCTATGTTTACAAAATGGTGAAGTCCGGCAACATTCGCGCGCAGCAGCTCGAGTGAATGCGTTTTACATCACCACTGAGAAAGGGTAACAGCAGCGTTCAGCTTTGGAGACTAACAGGCCAAACAAATTACAAGATTATCACCTCTTCTGAAAAGTCCATGTTTTTTTAATCCTCTTTGATTTGACGGGATAAACGCTACTAGCAGCTGTGTGGACGAAGGGTGGGGGCGATGCGACGCGATCACCGAAGGCTTGTGAATGCAACAACAGTGTTGTTGTCATTACTTAGAATTCCTCATGGGGGCAACTATAGCTTTCACCAAACATTGGTTATACAGATAACCAATTAAACTCACTGTCATGTCATATTCTTAGATAATTGCAACAGATTAATAGTTGGGTATAAAATGGTGAGTGGGGATTGGCAAAATCACATTCTAATGACACAGTGAAAAGGGGGTTTTCAGTGCACCATGACTGTAATTCAGAGGAATAGAATACTAAGAGTTAACAGTCGTACTTTTAGTCAACTTTTGCCGCTCCTGTTGGTGCTGCAAAACCCTCTTCAGATCCTCAGGGTCAGAGAGAAACTGCTCCAACTCCTCGTCAAGGGAAGAAATGTCAAACATGGAGCACACCTGGAAAAGGAAGAATACGTGGATTTTAAAACACAAACTGCTGCTCCTTCTTCCAAGATCATCCTTTGCTATGTGGATTGACATGTATAATCTGTGTTATATGTGATTGTGGAAGAATTCTAAAGTGATGCTACGAAAAAGCTATTTTGGCCCCTGCACTTCTGTAATTCTGAAACATTTTTACTCTACACGCCATTACTACACGATGGCTGACTTAGGGTGTTTTCACACCTACCTCATTTGATCCGGATATTCTGACTTTTCAGTTTGATACTAACCCAAATTACAGATGTGAAAACACCACCCACTACCACTGTCCAGACCAAACAGCCATACCTAGCTCCGACAATTTTGTTTTTGGATAGTTCGGACTTTTAGATCAATTTCATGAAGTTCTGGCAAACTATCTTCATATTATGAGAGAAGGGAAGGTCCTATAAGGAATAGCTCAGTGCTAGTGTGTACGTAGTGTGTGGTTGAGCAAGAGAGGCAGTGACGGACACTAGATATGTAATGTATAGGGAGAAGCAGCCCAAGTAGGTGATGATGACAGGACGTAGGTACCTCACGTGAAAGGTCTTTAGAGTGCCTTCATAATTGCAATGTGAAACCAAAACTACCTGGATCAAATGTATACATTTAACAAAAACATGAACCTTGGTTCAGACTTTCAAGCGTGAAAAGCCCCTCAGACATAAATCACCAGCCAGCATTTAGGGAACCAGTGGATGGAAGGTCAGTTTATCTTCACCCTGCTGCCTACCTGTGAAAAACGTGGAACTGGGAGGAACTCTTCCAGCTGGTGGAAAAACTCCCACACCAGAATCTGCAGCGCTGTATCAAAACCAGCTCCATACTGTACTGGGAAGACCTCCTTAGACAGGAAAACAGATATAAAAATCATGTATGAAATATGAAGAAGATGAACTCTTAAGGTAGATGCAAATAATAATGACGTTAACCATTTTAAACCTTAAACTTATGTTTAGTAAAACTCACCTTGAAGAAATTCTCTCTCTCAGATTGGTCTTCAAGCAATGTTTGAACCAGCTCCACAAATGCTGACTTTGAAGTCACCACCTCTCCATCTGGGTCCTGTCATAAAGCCCAGGTAAAGTTTATTTACATAGACTCATTATCAGTTTTACATTTAAATATCTCCCCTACTTATTAACAGCTTATAAATGTCTGCATCTGATAGTAAAAATAACTATTTCAGGGTAAGTAGTAAAACCTAAAGACTATTGTCTGTCCTCTGGCAGAAAGATCTGTTTGACATCTAAAGCTACTGAGACATTGTGTCTTCATGTAAAATATCCTGTCATCATCAGCATTACCCACCTCTTTATACATGAGGTTTGTTGTCGTCTGCTGGAAACTGTTAAGATTATCCTGGATATCTTTACCGTCAACCTCATCCGTCGTTTTTAATAATTCAAGGATGAGCTGAAAAACACAAAATCAAAACATGCTTAACTTTCAAAATAATACTTTGACAACTAGACAATGGATGCTTTTTTCTTGTTAAAAATGAGCTTTTCTTAGGCCTTGAGAGGGCCACCCATAGAAAATAAATTAATTTCATTTCTTAACTCCACTTTAAAAGAAAAGATAAAAGAACAGTAAAAGATGCCCGTAAATAGTCTCAATAATACCTCCATTCACTAACCCGAGCTCTCAGTCCCAGGATCAGCTGAGTCTTCTGTTTGTAGTTCAGAAGCTCTGGGACCATCTCTGTCACCAACATGATGAATTCGGCCAGTTTGTCATACTGGTCTACATTCCGCTCCTGGGCCACCTGCCACATACAGGCTGACATCAACCTCAGTGGAGGAACCAGGAGGCGCACGGATGACAGAGGGAGATGAGGATCTAACAGTAGATGCATGCAGAGAAACAGATAAACATCAGTTATTACCCAGTCTCAAATCCTGAACTATATGCAGAATAATATAAGTTATATTACATCTTCTGACACACTGAATCACCCCCTGCTCTAGAATAGGGACATCTATTTCAGTAACTACAGTAAATAGGATATATGTTGTAGGTAGGGTTGGGTAGTAACAGAATACATGTCATCACAGTTACATAATCAGATTAGAAAATACGTAATCATCATTATCCCAGATTACATTTGAAAACAATTGTTTTCTTAACTACATATGGCAATTTTAAAATTATGAGTTTCCATGAATTCTGCCAACATGTTTCTAAGTCAAATTTGATTTCAATTCTAAATTGCCAAACATGTTCTACTGTTTATCAATATAAATTACTCCTCAGACTGCCAGTTTAGTTAATGGTGACTTAACTATTATTTGTTTAATGATGCTTTATAGATAATGGAGTTTTTATTCATATTATATACATCAAAAATGGAAAATGATTATTTTCAGTAAGTGCTCTTCTTGCGTTACAAAGTCCTCCATGTGGCCTGTGATTAACAAAACGGCAACAAAACAAATGAAATAAAATAAAAAGCATCCTGCATGTTGTAGAACACAGTACACCTGTAGTTTGTGCCAGTGCTGTTTTTGTAAGGGTAATAATTTGATTTGACCAACTATAAATGATGAATATGATAAATGCATTTTATTTTAATTGAAAATGTGATGAGATGTTTAAAGAGGAAAAAAGAACAGAGCTCAAATGATTGTGACTGCATCCATTTTTAGTTGAAATGTTTTTTTTAAAGGTAGTAACGTTTTCAGATTAAATTAGGACCTACATTGTGTTGTAATCAAATTAGTTGTACTGTTATTTTCTCACCTAATCGATTAATTGTTAAGTCACAACTAGGGTCCAAAATTAACTCATTTGTCCTCCAGCCAAATGGCTAGTGAATGTTCAAATTGTACCAGCCACTCAATAGATTACCATTGTTTTTTGGCTGGTAAGTGAAGAAAATCGACCAGCCACTTGCATATTTGACCAGCATTTGGCTGGTAAATGGTGCTAATTTCGGGCCCTGGTCACAACATATCAGAAACCAAGCCGGTTACATTTACAATGACTGAGAGAAGCAGACAGTCCTCACACATCTGAGGAGCTGGAACCAGAACGTTTTTTTCACTTGATAAATTATTAAATTATAATCGAAACAGTTGCATATTCTTTTTCTTTTAATTTGAGTGGACATACTTTCCGCGTTCCACGGACAGCAGCGTACTTGTGCGGGTTTCGTGGACGCGGTGTCAGCCACACTACAGTTAAGGGTCCGCGACCGCTTCGCCTCCGTGCGACGATGCTGGATGAAGCCAGAGAGCCAATCTAACATGGGGATAATGTAGGGAGTCCGGCCGGTTTTGTCGCTCCCGCCTTTCAGCTTTTTCTTGGCCCTTACATATCTGTCTCGCACACTTCTCCACTTTTGACGGCAGATTGTGTCATTTTCCCCAAGCGTTTGAGCGATTTCTCGCCAGGAGTTTAACGTAATTTCGTTGTCGTTGCCCTCCTTAACAGACCTATCATATAAATGTGGGTAACGGCGGACCTCTTCGCACAACCTCTTTTCGAAACAAGCATCCATGTTGTTTTGTTGTAGTCGTCTTCTTCTTCGTCTTCTTCTTGGCAAACCAACTGGAGGTGCATACTGGGTGCATACGCCACCAACTGGACTGAAGTAGAGTATGTTGGTGTAGGTGGAGAGAGCTAACGTTAGCAGTTAGCCGGAGCTAACTCAAGAGTCCACAGACAACTGAACGGAGTTTCAACACTGATGCTTTATTCTACAACATGGACCATAGAATGCCAGCTCACCACGGCGCTATATTTACCTATCATACATGAGCAGTAGAACATACAGGAAGCATCTCGTTTTGTGTGTCAGTCCGAGGCATAGACTGTTAATATTAGTTCTACAGTCAAGGGTCCGAGGAGAGAACACTGCTGCAACACGTGTCTCATACTAGTGCATCACAATAATAACAAAGGTAGGCACCACCTTGTGGCACTTCTAAGCATTGCAGTTATAACTGTCTGTTACATGTGTTCATCTGCAGACTAATCCAAACTTCTCGTTTTGCCTTTTGCTGACTTGAAGAGAATGGAAAGCAAAGATCCTTTGTCAAAATAAACACACACACACACACACACACACACACACACACACACACACACACACACACACACACACACACACACACACACACACACACACACACACACACACACACACACACACACACACACACACAGCTGTAAACATATTTTCAAAGAAATTACAATTTTCCCCTAAAACGAATGATCTTGATTTTATGTCAAATAGAAACATTTATTTACAGTACACTCTGAAAAGGCCCCTTTTGGATAAACAGTACATTTACTTTTGATAGTTTAACTATGTTGGGCTGAACACAGGACAAGAAGTGTCTTTAATAGCAAGGACCTTCAACTGCAGAAAAGTTGTCATATAAGCAAGTCTCTTAAATTCTGATGAAGAAATTAAACTCAATTCATGCCATTTTAAGTGGAGAGAATGGTCCCTCAGTTTTATGACAACAGTCTGCAGTAGAAATACTTTGATGGACCTCACTAATGGAAAGTCGGTTCTCCACTGAGTCCCAGTTGATCCTGCAGATGTGTGTTTATCAGACTTTGGTTCACTCTGTTACTACTGACCACCTACCCCGGATACTCTCGCTGCATTAGTGGGAGGGGTGAATACCTAATTATGTACGCGTTATACCACACGTGTAATATTTGTAATATTTTGTCCATATTTACATAATTACATACATGTTGATTTACTGACATGAAAAGGCATCAAAACGGCACATCCTGGCGTAAAATAAACCAGGCTTTTCTTTATCACTACAGATAAACTCTTAAAATCACAACAGTATGCTAGATGTTCTTATGGACCTTGAGGTGTATCCTCATGTTGGATTTTTGAGAAAAAGTCTTGTGACATGTTAAACACTTGTGAGGTTTCTCTCCTGTGTGTGTCCTCATGTGTCTCTTCAGTGCTTCACTAACGTGGAAGGATTTGTCACATTGTGAGCAAGAATACGGCCTCTCTCCTGTGTGGTATCGCCGATGTTGTGTCAACTGTATAGCTGTGGCAAAACCTTTTCCACAGATGTCACATTGACTAGGCCGCTCCCCTGTGTGTGTGCGTGTGTGGACCAGCAAGGCCCCAGAGCTACAAAAGGACATACCACATGTGCTGCACAGGTACGGCTTCTCTTTCTTATGCATCCTGATGTGAACGGCCAGCGGATATGACTGTGTGAATCTCTTGCCACAAAAAGTACAGGCATACGGCCGCTCACCGGTGTGAATGTGCACGTGGGACTTCAAAACGTTGCTTGTCAAGAACCGCTTGTCACAGTACGAGCAGGCATACGGCCTCTCTCCGCTGTGATGACGCAGATGAACTTTAAGTAAAGATTGAGAACTAAATCTCTTGCCACAAAACGTACAGGCATACGGCCGCTCACCGGTGTGAATGCGCACATGGAACTTCAAAACTGTCCTTGTCCAGAACCTCTTGTCGCAGTACGAGCAGGCAAATGGTCTCTCTCCGCTGTGACGAAGCAGATGAGCTTTAAGTGAAGATTTAGAACTAAGTATCTTCTCACAATGGCTGCAAGCAAAGGACTGGACTGTCCGTTTATAGTGAGTACGTAAATGGTTATGCAGGTGTTCGCGCTTTTTGTATGTCTTGTCGCACTGAGTGCACTTGAATGGTCGTGCAGAAGTGTGAACAAGGGGATCTTGTTTCAAGGTGGAAGGAGATGCGAGAGTCTTGCCACACTCCAGTGTCTTTTCATTGGCTCTTACGGAGTCCTCGCTGAATGGAAGAGAGACATCGGCTCTGCCTCCTGTCAAGGACTGGATGCTGCTCTCTTCTGATGGCTGAAAGGCGGCTTCAGCAGTTGTTTCTGCCAACAGGAAACAAGAGAATTAGTGATATATTCACTCAACAGAATCTACATGCCGAGTGAAGATATTGTCCCAATATGACTTCACAGCCAAGCACATACCTGAGGAAGGCCTGCTGCCGACATATTATGTTTTTTTCACATTATCAGAAAATCAGATACGATGAAAGAGATGCTCACCACCATCACCTGGCTCTGCAGCTTCTTCTGAACGTGGAGAGGAAGTGAGGGGTGACAGCCCGTACTCAGGCAGCCCACAGTTTGGTTCAATGGAACTGTTGTCAGTCTCTTCATCATCCTCACAAATATCTTCTGCGCTCCAGCTGTTTTCTTGCTTCACTGTTGTCTGTACTGAATTCTCTAGATTTCTTCCCTGTGATTGCCCAGTGCCGTGTTTGCCCTCTCCCTGATCCATTATTTGATCCTGATCTTCAGATGCCGCTGAAGTCTGTTTAGAGGCGAGCGTGGAGAGGATGGTGTCTGACATGAAGGTGAATTCACCTGAGAAACAGATAACATTCATGTTAAAGGCACCAGAGTGGTGCTGTTTGTCAGGCAGGAATGCAGCACTGACAGAACCAGAGTAAATAGCCGCTTCCCGACCAAATAGTACAGGAACGTAGTTAGAGGAAAAGTACACTTCTAAGCAGTTCCAAGAACTATTCTCCCCCAAAATCTTTTTTTCCATTTGCATTCGCACTGGCCAAGTGACCATAGGGACAGGTAGGAGGGGTAAGGGAGTGATACAAGCACAGCAACGGTCTTTATAGCATTAAAATCAGAAAAGAAATATATACGCCAAAAAATATGAACTATATACTAAATCTAATGTATATGTCATAATTTAAACAAGTCTCCCGAAGAGAAACGGGTATATCTGTGTGTGTGTGTGTGTGTGTGTGTGTGTGTGTGTGTGTGTGTGTGTGTGTGTGTGTGTGTGTGTGTGTGTGTGTGTGTGTGTGTGTGTGTGTGTGTGTGTGTGTGTGTGTGTGTGTGTGTGTGTGTGTGTGTGTGTGTGTGAGTGAGTGAGTGAGTGAGTGACCGGCCTGAAAGACCTCCAGCTTACAGCGGGGTGCCCCAGGATGACAGGCCGACCGGCAAGCTAGCGATCCCGGCCGCCACCAGCTGGCTGTTCCGTCACTTTATGGATCTTCTCAACTCCAGCAAATTCGGCAACGATTTTCGGAAGACTGCCTCTATTTGAAATTTAAACAGTTCATTTCTCGCCTAAAACGTTGTCAGAAGTGAATTTATGATGAATAAGAAAGATGGTGAAAATTGTTCAAAATGTCCCGTTGTTGCTCTGTCTGCAAGTTCCGGGTTGGCAGTGGGCGTGACTTATAAGTTCGACCAATCAAGTAGACCTAGGAAAAGGGAAAAGACCCTGCTCTGAAGTAGGAGC
Source organism: Gymnocephalus cernua (assembly GCA_023631565.1). NCBI lineage: Eukaryota > Metazoa > Chordata > Actinopteri > Perciformes > Percidae > Gymnocephalus > Gymnocephalus cernua. Next base: position 12,419,586 of record CM042447.1, on the reverse strand, counting down.
TGAAAGAGTACAGTACTGCGGACAGAGGAACTTAAAAATCGTCGGAACACGACAAAAAAAAGTGTTCTAGGAACGTTAAGTTCTAGGAACTGCAAAAATCCCTCCGGTCGGAAAGCCCCTATAGGAGATGACTGCAAGTTAAATACAAAACACTGGAAACTGTATAAAGTACCAAGACATAGATTAACAAAAAAAACTAAATGTGACGCGATCACCGAAGGCTTGCATCATGTGAATGTAACGACAGTGTTGTTGTCATTACTTAGAATTCCTCATGGGGGCAACTCTAGCTTTCACAGAAAATTGGTTATACAGATAACCAATTAAACTCACTGTCATGTCATATTCTTAGTTAAAGGACATTTCTGGCGCAAAATGAAGCTAAGGGTTAATAACATGTGTACCAAGTCGACAGTTATCTGGCATCTGTTTTCATGCTAATCGAAACAAGCTAGCGCAAACCGGTGACTAGCTTCTAATGCTACCTTTCGGGGCACATGGTAAATCGCTATTTCTACACCACTAACAAGGCTCAAAATAGCACCACACTTCAACGGTAGCATAATGAGGGTCCCTACATGTAAACCGAAGCATTGAGAACTTTGTGTGTGTACAGTGTGTACACACAGTTTATTAAAAAGAGATTATAAAGACTGTACCGTTCATGTACACATGCGGGCACCATCTTGGAAAACAGTCATGACCAGTCGAACCACGAACGCCGTGTTTGAGCTATGTTACTGGCTACTGGTTGCACAGCGTTCGTTGTTCGACTGGTCATGACTGTTTGTTGGGTATAAAATGATGAGTGGGGATTGGCAAAAATCACATTCTAATGACACAGTGAAAAGGGGGTTTTCAGTGCACCATGACTGTAATTCAGAGGAGTAGAATACTAAGAGTTAACAGTCGTACTTTTAGTCAACTTTTGCCGCTCCTGTTGGTGCTGCAAAATCCTCTTCAGATCCTCAGGGTCAGAGAGAAACTGCTCCAACTCCTCGTCAAGGGAAGAAATGTCAAACATGGAGCACACCTGGAAAAGAAGAATACGTGGATTTTAAACACAAACTGCTGCTCCTTCTTCCAAGATCATCCTTTGCTATGAGGATCTAGCATTATTTAACAATGGCTAATTACACCCACATAAATCACCAGCCAGCATTTAGGGAACCAGTGGATGGAAGGTCAGTTTATCTTCACCCTGCTGCCTACCTGTGAAAAACGTGGAACTGGGAGGAACTCTTCCAGTCGCTGGAAGAGTTCCCACACCAGAATCTGCAGCGCTGTATCAAAACAAGCTCCATACTGTACTGGGAAGACCTCCTTAGACAGGAAAACAGATATAAAAATCATGTATGAATTATGAAGATTAACTCCTAAAGGCTGATTTATGCTTTTGCGTCGAATCGACAGCGTACCCCCACAGACCCCTCTGCGCCGCCGCAAAGCCCCCTCCGAGCCCTCCACTGTAGCTCGACCTGCACCTCCCAAAAAATTTTTACTTTGCGTCAAGGCGACGCAGACCGCAAGGACTGTGATTGGTCAACTGGTCCTGTGTGTTGATAGTCGGTGTTTCAAGCAGCCTACCGTGGGGAGTAGCAACATGCTAGTTCACTGACATAAACTCAGATATATTTTGGTTACAATGACGGGATTATCCGTTTGTAAAGTGTCTATATGTCAGTAACGTTTTGAAATTAGCACTTCACCAGCAAGCAGTACTTTGTGGGCAGTTGTGCTAAAGTTTGCTTGCCAACATAACTTAAATTGTCCGGCAGACACCTCGCAAATAACCTCAGACTTATCACCCCCTAGCGTTATGGCGGTGAAATGCACCGCGATGCAAAGCAACCCCGACGCAGTACTCCGAAAGGGTCATGACGCCGTAGGAGCGACGCCATAGCTACGGCGTGGAGTTCACACAGAAGCATAAAACAGCCTTTAGGTAGATGGCAAATAATAATGACGTTAACCATTTAAAAACCTTAAACTTATGTTTAGTAAAACTCACCTTGAAAAAATTCTCTTTCTCAGATTGGTCTTCAAGCAATGTTTGAACCAGCTCCACAAATGCTGACTTTGAAGTCTCCACCTCTCCACCTGGGTCCTGTCATAAAGCCCAGGTAAAGTTTATTTACATGAACTCATTTTTCTCAGTTTTACATTTAAATGTCTCTCCTACTTATTAACAGCTTATAAATGTCTGCATCTGATGGTGAAAATAACTATTTCAGGGTAAGTAGTAAAACCTAAAGACTATTGTCTGTCCTCTGGCAGAAAGATCTGTTTGACATCTAAAGCTACTGAGACATTGTGTCTTCATGTAAAATATCCTGTCATCATCAGCATTACCCACCTCTTTATACATGAGGTTTGTTTTCGTCTGTTGGAAACTGTTAAGATTATCCTGGATATCTTTACAGTCGACCTCATCCATCGTCTTTAATAATTCAAGGATGAGCTGAAAAACACAAAATCAAAACATGCTTAACTTTCAAAATAATACTTTGACAACTAGACAATGGATAGCTTTTCTTAGGCCTTGAGAGGGCCGCCCATACAAAAGAAATTAATTTAATTTATTGACTCCACTTTGACTGCTTGATAATAAAAGATAAAAGAACAGTAAAAGATGCCCGTAAATAGTCTCAATAATACCTCCATTCACTAACCCGAGCTCTCAGTCCCAGGATCAGCTGAGTCTTCTGTTTGTAGTTCAGAAGCTCTGGGACCATCTCTGTCACCAACATGATGAATTCGGCCAGTTTGTCATACTGGTCTACATTCCGCTTCTGGGCCACCTGCCACATACAGGCTGACATCAACCTCAGTGGAGGAACCAGGAGGCGCACGGATGACAGAGGGAGATGAGGATCTAACAGTAGATGCATGCAGAGAAACAGATAAACATCAGTTATTATAGTCTCAAATCCTGAACTATATGCACAATAACATTATGTTCTGTCTCTCGACACATTGAATACCCTGCTCCGAAATAAGGGGCACCCATTACAATAATTACAGTGAATATGTTAGGGCAGCAATAAATAATTTGTTATCGTTGTTCAAACCTTATTTTCAAAATTATTGTATTATTCGTTAAGCCAATTCATGTCAGAAAAAAGTGAAATATGGCCATTGCAATTTCCTGGAAACTTCAAACTGTTTCTGTATTTTTGTCCCATAACAGTCCAAAACCTAAAGATAGATGTTTAGTCTACAATGAGAGAAGCAGCTAATTCTCACATCTGAGTAGCTGGAAAGAGAAACTATTTTGGTGATTTGACTCAAATTATTCTCAAAACATATTCATGTTTGTCCACATACAAGAATGTCCATAGGCTGCAGATGAATGGTTCTTTCAGACTGTAAGTATGATGGACAGCTGTAATCCATTACTTTTATATGTATATAAAGATAATTTACTTGTCAACTAGTGCATAGTATACTTTTTTTGTTGGATTTCTTTCTAAAGACTCTGACATACTTTCCGCGTTTGACGGAGAGCTGCGCGCTTTTATCGGTGGCGCGCATTGCGTAGGCTCTGGCGTACTACAATTGACGGTCGGCGTCGCCTTTGTGGGACGACGATTGACGAAGTCAGAGAGCCAATCTAACATCGAAATCACGTAAGCGGAACTTCGGCCTGCTTTGCAGCTCCCGTCTTTCAGCCTTTTCTTGGCCTTTACATATCTGTCTCGCAGACATTTCCACTTTTGACGGCAGGCTAGTTCACTTCTCCCAAGCGTTTGAGCGATTTCTCGCCAGGCGTTCAACGTCGTTTGGTGGCCTCTGTACGTAGACGAATCATATAACTGTGGGTAACGGCGGACCTGCTCGCACAACTCCTTTTCAAAGTCCATTTTGTTTAGCTTCTTCTGTTTTTTTTTCTTGGTGGACTACAAACCAACGTTGGTGCATATGCCGCCACCTACCGTACCGGAGTATGTAACATCAACATCAAGACTTTATAAAGAGAAGAAGAAAAAGTGGGCGTTTCTTGTACGCGACGACCACGACCCAATCATAAGAGTGGCCGCTGCGGCTGCATTCAGGTGCTACTGGATTTATCTTTACATTTCGGCCAGATTTTGCTCTACCGCGGCCAAGCAAAACTACTAAGAACTTTGGAAGGTTACTGACGTTATGTATAATGTCTCTTAAATAAGTAACGTAAGTTATAAGTGTAAGAAAAGCTAGACGCTGGACTTTTTTTTTTTTTCCAGGCTTCTTTTTGTGGCCTGTTAATATAAAATGGAAAGCCAATTGCGCCATCTAGCGTTGTAAAATCTGCATTGCCTGGTTGATCCGGTCTTCGTCAGCCAACCCGGAAAGAGGGCTTGCCGTGATCTGGACTGAGGCGGATGAGACCAGAAACCTTTGTTCTGTCTCTCGTCCCAAAAGCGAGATTTAAAAACAAGAGCCTGTCAATGGTTCCTGCAAAATTGCGCTCGCGTTGTCGTTGGTTGGCAATCGGCGATTAATGTTTTATGAATCAGAAATTAGCCGAATCTGTTCATTAGGCTCTCTAATATTTTTTTCTGATCGCTACAACCCGAGGGGGACATCTGCTCGTTTTTTTGTTTTTTTTCTGTCAGCTTCTAAATGGAAATAAAACGGGGAGCTGAAAGTGGAAGCAGTCGAGGTGCGTGTAATGGAAATAAGAATCACGTTTAATAATGATCACTGATCTCTGTGTTGTCATCAGTGAGTTGACTGACAGTGACCTTAAATTAACTGCTTATATTCTGTATGATACCCCTGCATTGTTTCTATATGGAGCTACTTGATCCACATTGAGCTTATCACTCTAGCATCTCAAGTGATGCCTTATATCCATCACCCCACCAGAGGCTCATTGATCTGCTGGAATAGTTTGCTTTTAGTATTATACTGGAATAGTTATTTTTTTACTAGAGCTTCCTACATCAGAAATGCAATAGGTTGCTCAGTTGTACAGCATTTAACAAGATAAGAGTTTGTTTTGAGTTTGATGGATGCTTGCCACTATAAATCAAGTTCACTCATGCATAGTGTACACTTGGCCAGCATGTAAACTGTCAGGTGGATGTTGACACATTGCTTGTTGAAGTGTTGATGAATTATATGGAATGTATGAGTAAACTGTCACTGCTGTTTTGCACTCTCTGAAGTAGCCTAGGCTTTGGATCAAGTTTCCTTGTCTGAACAAGAAAATGCAGCTTATTTGATAAAAAGACTGCCGCTGTCTCTTCCCAGACAAACTGTGGTCCAGCGTGTCCATTTTTTGGCAGCTATACTGTACATGTGCTATACAGCGGATATTTTTCATGAAACTTTCCTTCTGCCGCAGCATAATAATCGTAGCAAAAATATGAAAATCCATTACTGCACATGAGAAGCCACATTCTGTAGCCATCACCCTTTATGTGAAGACCACCGAAATTAATATTTTGTTGTATTTGTTTTAGTGTGTCACATTGAAATATTTCCCTTTCACAAGTAGAGGCGGGCGAACTAAATACAATTTTATGTCATTTTATTTTGTGATATTGTAATCAAATTTCGGTTCCATTGCTTTTTGGGGCTTTTGATCTTATCACACAAACTTATTTAGCAGATGGAGTTTTATTTATAAAATATTTGAGAGATTGTCAATACATAAAATAACCAGATCATGTCTGTTATTGCCATTAGCTATAGATGGTGTGGCAAAATCATAGAATAGATACATTTATATTGTCCATTGGCATGTTTCCTGAACTGATTGGAATCTGATAAGGAATATGAACAATAAAACTGTAATGCAGCCATTAGAGACTTGTGCAGGTGTTTGATGTTACCTGGTTATTGGGTTACCTGTATTGGGTTGTTTACTCCTGCTCTTGGTCTTATCAGGTAGTGGCTCATTTGAAACATCCACTGTTGCCTGTTGATACACAGTAATCCTCTCTAACCGGCTGGATCAAAGGGTTATAATTGTCAGTGGGCATGAAATGTTGATACATCTTTTGGTTTTCACTTTTTTACTCTTCCTCCACTTCAGGTAATGATCTTCCAGTCCACTATCTTCGCCTCCTGGCCCCGCCCTTGCAGCTTTTATCAGCCGCAGTGTGGCAAGTAGTGCAGCAGGGACTTGTGGACCACTACGGGATGCTGGAGGAGTTTGTTACCATGGTGACAGAACTGGTCCCAGAGCTGATGAGCTACAGTCAGAGGGCTCAGCTCATCCTGGGGCTCAGGGCCAGGGTCAGTAATATGATAACCGTTAATTTCTACTGAGGTGACGCTTGTACTTATTTTAGGTTATTGTCTCATGTTAACAAAAGTCAAGTTAAAGAACACATTTCAAATTTGTAAACAGTAGCTAATGAGTAGATCATAAGTGATGTTGGTATTCTCTCACAGTTATGTCTGTATTTATTTCATCTCCTATAAATCATGTTGGCAGAGTAGCAACAGGTGAAACACTGAAGAACAAGTTAAACACAATTTAACAGCACAGAGAACACTGTGTGTGTGTGTGTGTGTGTGTGTGTGTGTGTGTGTGTGTGTGTGTGTGTGTGTGTGTGTGTGTGTGTGTGTGTGTGTGTGTGCGTGCGTGTGCGCGTGCGCGTGTGTAGCTGGTTCTGGAGATGTGTCGAGGTGAGCACCCGGTGGACATGCAGACCATTCAGCCACATTTGGACAGAATTAAAGCTCCTGTCAGCACTGCCAAGGATCACCATGTAAGTAAACTGTCGCTCGCAACACGCTCTCTGGTGTGGAAGTTTACTGGGTCGGTTATTTTTGAGTCTCATGATGTAATTTCAAGAGTACACTGCTGTTTTCTTGAATTTGTGTGTGTTCATAACAGCTAACCATAAACCAGGTGGAGGAATCTGAGGTGAACTTTGTGGAGTTGGTGCATTCGTTACTGGAGGATCCCTCGGAAAGAAAATATTTTTTTCAGGTGAGACAGCACTCACTCCTTAATTGTGTTTCACTTAGCTTTTGTAGATGGGTGGGACTGTTTCATAATGCGATGAAAATAATCTGTTGTGGATCCTAATACCAATTTGTTTCTATAAACTAAATACATATTCTGAGTACTACCATAAATACAACATATAAACAGAAAATCCGTCAGTAGTCAGGCTGACTTTACTGCATCATATACTCTATTACATGCTGTACCATCAGTTCATCAGGTAGAAGAAAAAAAAAACAGTTCACTATTCATTCAAATGGTTTTCTCCAATCTGATTATGTCTTTATGGTGATGCCCGTTTCCGACAACAACCCATCCTTAACGTGTTTGTGTGTGTGTTTCTCTTTTGCATCTGCAGGAAATCTTCCCTGTATATTTTGGCTCCAAGTATGATGCTGCACTTGAGATGTTGGTGTGGGAGTTCATATCAAGACTGAAGGAGCTGCTGCCAGTTCCCGACTTCACACAGGTGCCATGTTGCTTTTAAACTCTAGCTTGGCATGCGTTATCAGCCAATTACATACTACAGTGACCTTTTTCTGTAGCGCTGCCATCACGGTCTTCCATAGCCACACTACTGCTGACATTCACGCTTATGTAACGGGCCATATCCCCATTTTGTTACCTGCCCTCTGCAGTGTTGATGTGAAGCTACCTGAGGGAGGCTGTCAGGCCCGGTGCGGCCCTGTGGGAGGTCTGCACTACTTGTTTTGCCTCTGCCTTTTATTCCCCCATCAGAATAAACCAAATGCTACACACAGAAGTGTATCACCAGGATAATTGCTGTGTCGTTATTCCAAACCGAACCGCTTATTTATTTCTTTTTTTGGCTAACTGTGGCACTCGGGCTCAGTGCAGGGGCTCATCTGTCTGCACCACTGACCCAGAGACAGATGTAGACGAGGGTTAACTGGGTGCAGGTGCAACAACACAGTGTCTCAGTGGACTGCTTCATTCTTTCTCCTTTCTCTACCAAGCAGTGGCAGAGTAGCAAAATAACAAAGTCAGATTGGTAGCAGTTACATACTATAACATAAAAAAAATGGTCACTAGGCCAACACACTATTTGTTATGTGGGTCCACAGCACTGCAAGAGGTTCTAATGTGGCACTCCTCCTTTTCCTGGCAGTAACACAAGTTTATAGGAACACAAAGTGATGTATGTATGTCAAGGAAAACGCATAAACCCTCATCAATTGAATTTCTTTTCCATTTGAACTCGCTGTGAGTCATTCGGCAGTATAATGATAAATGAATGCAGGAATACTAAAGCCAGTAACCCGATCTCTTTTCTCAGTTAGCAGCTTTGCTCGGAGACGCTCCGTCATTCCTCGACGACTGTTTACAATCCTTTTTCCCGCCAGAGGACGTGAAGGCTGTACTTGAACACCACAGAAACCTCGGTTATTTTGAAGAGAAAGGTACGGTTGGCCGACGGTTGCGCACCGTAATTGTATACTGTAACATTGTAACAGTAAGTGACCAAAATGAACAGTCACCTCTGAAAACAGAAAGTGATGTAATTGCCGTTTGAAAAAGCCGTTGTGAAAAGTCCATTTGGAAATACCCAGACCTTATTGGACAAAATGCTGAGGATTTACCCTTAACAAAATATAAGTTATATAAGTTAATATAATATAAGTGTCTCCCTAAACAAAGATTATTTACTGTAGGTTGTTTCATCACGCTGCAGAGAAAACTAAGAAAGCATTACTTTTCAAAGGTTTCAAAGAGAATGTGAAGATGCACTGAGAACAACCAATCATTGTTTGTATATTGTTTACAGTCTTTGCATTTTGCTAAATTCAACAGCTTTTCTTGTCAGTTGATTTATGTTTGAACCAAGCCGGGGTCTAATTAACCATATTTGTTCCTTATTGCAGATCCTAGATTATTACCGATGGATGACTGCATCCTCTCCTCCCTGTCTCTGCCTCCCGGGACCAAACCTGTCATCAACACCTCCTCTTGCTCACCTGCCCTCAAAGATTCAACCCCTCTAGAGCACAAAGGACGCCTCGACGCTCCCTTCAACACAAGCAGCCTGGAGAGGGCGAGCAGGAGGACCTCTGAGACAGTCAGACAAAGACTAAACGAGACAAGAGACTCGGGCAGCTGGCAGCTGCAGGTTAGAGGCGGGAACATTTCACAGGAGAGGACAGCGCAAAGCTCAGTCAGTGCACGGCCATGTGATGAAACCATAGACCTCACTACGTCTGAGACTGCGGACACAAATTCAGCAGCCAACGGCAACAGCCAAAGCTTGAGAGGAGGACGGGTTCTCAGGAAGAGGAAGCTGAGCGGAGGCGTAGACGTTCCCACAAAGCAGCCTTTGGAGGCGACAGCTTACCTGTACGATAAGCACGTTTGTTTTGGGTTTTTTTAAAACACAAAGACATGACAGCGGGGGTTTCCTATTGGTTCACTGGGCAGCCATCACTTTTGTTTTATTTTCATCACTCGTGGTTCCATTCGCTTTTCATCCACATTAGCAGCGTGGCTCTAAAGATGGCAATGCCGTTCTGTTAGTCCACTACCTTAGATTGAAATATCTCAACAACCATTTGATGGATTGGCACACATGATTTGGTACAGTTACAGTTACAATGCTTTGGTCTCCGAAAACCTGCACAACTAAAGCATTCCCATCAGCCTCAGCTGTACTTTGTGTTTAGAGCTATTTAGCAAAGGTTAGCATGCCAACATGCTAAACTGTGATCATGAAGAAAGTAAACATTATACCTACTAACATCAGTATGTTAGCATTGTCGTTGTGAGCATGTTAGGGTGCTGCTGTTAGCATTTAGCTCAGAGCACTGCTGTGCCAAAGTAGACTCTGTCCTATTGAATATCTGATGCGGTTCGTGTGTTTTCCCCCATTTTCTTCTTGTCATTTTAATCTTCTGAAAACACCTAATGTGTAACCGTTGCTTTTAATCTGTTTAAAGCTCATTGTTTCCGTCTCTTTTCATTGGGCATTTGTGGCTGAATTATGCTCACATCCAAGTTTTAGGAATCACAAAGTGAGAGACGCCACTTTGATAGGATTAGAGAAAATCTGTCAAATCTGATCCTTTAGTGTTTTTCCACCTTTACAGGGATTCGCCAGTGGATGATGAGAATTCAGCTGAATCCCCGCTAATCTCAATATGGGGAGAATATACAGGTGTGTACAGCTTATGTACAGTGGATGGGTGGGTGCATGAGTCTAAGCCTCGGCCTTTGACTAACTTCCCTCGTTTCATTTAAGACACTCAGGAAGGTTCTTTCCCAGTTGTGACGGACACAAAAGTTCCCTGGTCGGACGAGGAGACGCTCACTCTGCTCGACATCTGGGGGAAGGACTCGATGCAGCGGGCTTTGAAGGGCTGCTTGAAAAACCGTCACATATTCACGCAGATCGCTCAGAAGATGGCGGAGAGAGGCTACATGAGAACGGTGGAACAGTGCCAGACCAGGATCAAACGACTGAAGAAATGCTTTCGCAAGAAAAACAAGTGGGTGTTAAATGAGCTTTTGTGCTTTCTCTCTGCTCGTCTTTCTGTCCAATCCTTTGAATTGGTCCGACTTTTCCCTGCTTAGACGTCACAGCTGTGATTTGTGAAACAAAAAGGGGAATAAGCCTATGCCCGTTGCCTGTCTCCCTTTTCTAACAACAGAGGGAACTCCAGGCTGGAGTATAAATTTTACGAGCAGCTGAAGCGGGTGCTCGGCTCCTCCGCTCCCTCAGATCTTCCTGAGGTCACCTATGATGTCGAAGAGGTCATGGGTGAAGACGAGTCCGCGGACGGCGAGGAGGACTTGCAGTTTCTCGGCCATACGAGCCGACCGGAAATCGGTACAATGTCATTTTGTTTTCATATACGGTTTAGAGCTGAAAAGTGAAAAACACCTGCTATTATTTCCCACAGCCCAAAGTCATGTATTTATGATTGCTTGTTCAGTCCAAACCTTGAATAGAATCAGTTTACTATCAAATATGACAAAGAAACGCATTGCATCTTCACATTGAAGAAGCAGCAACCAGAAAATGTTCTGCATTTTTGCTTAGAATTGAGAAATAAGTTAATCTGTTATTAAAATTTCTGCTGATTTGATTTTTTTTTTTTTGTCAATCCTTTCTGTCGACTAATTGTTGCAGCTCTGGTTTAGTGTATTTGATTCCAAATTTAAACTCAAAGCAGGCATTATAGATGTTTCTGGTATTTTGTCTTTATATCCATATGTGCTTCCCAAAGCTCAGAAATAAACACCAACTATAATATACGGCAATGCTAAAAGGACAAATTCCAGTGAAATGATCACACTTGAAACAATGTGATTTATATTTATATGGAAGGCACTAGAAGTGTTCCGTGGACCGACTTTGAGACGTTGGCTCTCATCTACTTGTGGGGTGAAGACGAGATGCAACAGGAGCTGAGAGGAATGCATAGAACCGGACACATTTTCTCCACCATATCCAACAAGATGGCCGCCCAGGGCTTCTCCCGAACACCAGAGCAGTGCCAAACCAGGCTGAAAAGGCTGAAATCCAATTTCAGGCAATGCTACCAAAACAAGTACGTATACTCACAGCAAGAAAGAGAGAGAAAAAAAAAGGGAAAATGTTGTGATTTTGGTTGATTGTATATATCTGCTCTCTTCTTATCCCTCGATGTAGCCTGAAGGGACAGGAGCAAGTTGAGTGCAAGTTTTACCACGAACTGGGAAGCATTTTAGTGAAGGACTTCCTTTCAGCGCCGCAGCTGGAGGAAATCCCAGGGGAGCCTGAAGACAACGACCCGTCCGTCTCCCATCAGGCTATCGGTAAACTCTAATGTTCTCTACTGACATTGACAGGTGTGGGAAGCAAAGGCGTAACTTTGGGTTCAACATTGGGGGGGGGTGGGGGGGTTGAGATCTCCACCTATCTTGCGAGGTTGTTTGCTTCATCATTGAACTCATTCTAAATGGGGCTCTGGGCAGATCCAATAGTTTTAAACTTCAACAGAGTACCGGCCTTCAAGGAAGTTAACACTTGTCAATGGAGAGTGGCCAGACTCTCTGTACAAATGAAATGTACGAGAGTCTGGTAGGACCAGGCTAGTCGTAGCAACAGTAGCAATCTTCAACAAGTATAATTCCGTCAAACTTCTCAGAAACATAAAAAAAAGGCTACATTGTCAGGTCATCAGACCAAAAATATTTTAACACCAAATGGATTGTCATTATAATAATCACCTTTAATGATTCAATGGAACTTTAATGGCATTTACTGTCTACTTAAATTCATCTTTATTGTTCCAAAACGTTGCAGCTCAACATCATGGGATATTCAGAACAAACATACAACCAGAGAGTAGTGTGGCTAATACAAAACAAACTAGTCAAATGTAATATCAACAACGGTAGTACTTAAGTGACCAATAAATAGGTGATGGCAGAATTGACTCAATAAAGTTATTAAATGTTGTGTTTTCTTTTCTGTCTGTGTCTCTTCAGAGTCTGCTGGCGTTCAGGAAGACAGGAGGAAAGTCCCCTGGTCGGACAAAGAGACCATCATCCTTCTGGAGATCTGGGGAGACCCACAGGTAGAGGGCAATATTATAGTGTATCCAATCCCAAAATGGAAGCTGCATGTGCATGTGTGTTTTTTTTAATGCCACTTTTACTAAGAATTTCCCCTGCATTTAGGTCCAGCAGAGCATGAGACGCTACCCACACAACGGTCACATTTTCACCGAAATATCAGAGAAACTGGGCGCCAACGGCTACTACCGCAGCGCAGAGCAGTGCCACACCCGGATCAAGCGGCTGAAAGCCAACTATCGGCAGTGTCAGGAAAACATGAGGTAAATGCTGCACATGACTATTCATTTTTGCATACTGTGCCGTTGGCAGGACGTGTGTGTTCATACAGCTCCCTTTTACCGCCTGTAGCTCGTCCGGGACTGACCGAGTCGACTTTAAATTCTATGATCTGCTGGAGCAAATCCTGGACAAGCAGCCGTCAACATCTTCCACCGTGGTAACAGACTCCATTGAAATATCAGAAGACTCCAATGGTGAATCAGTGACTGAGACAGGTAAAGAAAATCCCCTCATCAACTCCGTGCTGTGGATAGTAGGGCAGCATTACTCAAGATTACACTTTTTGGTAGAGATGCACCGATTACAACTTTCTAGGCCGATTCCGATTTCCGATTATTCATTGAGTTTGACCAGCCGCTACCGATTTTAGCCGATTCCGATTTAAATTTTTTTTTCTAACCACTTTACAGCACACAAATATTTATTTTCTATCTTTTCTTTAATAGAAAATTTAACATTTTGCATAGAACATAGAACATTTTTTGAATAGATAATCAATCGCTATAAAATAAGATTCACACATCGCAATGTTATGAAAGAACCATTTCCTTCTTTTCACATCCAATATCCAACCTCAGCCTGTCTGTCAGTCAGTCAACAGGGCATAGTGATCACAGTGGTGCCTGCCTGTAACAGAGGAAGGTTAACCCATACCGTGAGAGCTTTCACCTCGCCATTATATACGCTGTCTTATACACACTTGACTTTAACAAAGTCAACGTTTCACTCCGGCGGCACCACGGCTCTGCGCGCGTGTGTGTCGGGAGTCGAAACTCCGCTATCTATAGTAGAGCAGACGGCTCAACAGCTGATTGAGCAGCAGTGCGCCGCTTCATGCATATAGCGGAAAGCCTGCGTGTGCACGTGTGATGCTGATTTTGCGCGATGTTAATCATGCGGCGCCCGAGTGCATTTGACCGGTATAACATCAGGCCAATGACGTGAAAATCGGCCAATTCTGGTCACCAGCCGGTCACTCGGTGCATCTCTACTTTGTGGCTGATTGTGAGTCCACTCTTACAGTTTTACACCAGTGGTATGGACATATGTAGTGTTTCAAATGTTGTGTAAATAAAAAAAGGACAACTGAAAATTAGCAAAGCATTTCCTGCAAAAAATGTGATTTTTAGCATTCACGCTCTTATGAGGTTGTTCTAGTGTCTCAGAACTATTTGGGTGTTTGGGCTTCACTTTACAATTCTTCTGGTGTCACATATTAATGGTGTGATGTTTTATATTTAGTACAGTATACATTTGTACAGTATAATAATGGTTATAAAAGTTTTCAAATCAATTGGAGGTGAGCCCCAAATGCATTCAGGGACTCAGATATAATATGTAATACATGTACAATTATCATAATGAGCTTCTATATGGTTAGTTAGGTGCAAAGCACAGCATTTAATTTGAAAGATTGTGCTGTATTGTATGTAAGAGATCTGGGCTTTAAAAGCTTCAATACAACATATATCTCAAAAGTCATAATTATGGGCTTATGTGCATTTGCTATTGAACATTTTGAATTATAAATGGAATTTGTACTTACACATGCTGAGTTATAAATACTACTGTATGGGCGTGAAACTTGTTCTGAATGCGTGATAATTACAGGCATAATGGTAACTGCTAAAACGTAGCGTAACAGAAGTAAAAAAAGAGTTTCAGAGATACAGATAGAGGCTCTCTCTAAAGTTAGCTGACATTAGCCACCATGAGCTACTGCTCATACCAGACCCAAAGAGGCCGTTAGCACCAACATGTTCTAAGCTAAAAACAAAAGGGGTGTGTTTTATTGCTCATTTGTGTAACTTTACATTTGTAAGAGAAAATAATTTTGTATTATTCTTTCTTTCAAAAGAAACACAGTCTTGCTTTTTATGTATTCTATAACTCAAAATAACTCACTAACTGTACTTGTCGAGTTGACAATGAAGCATTTTTCAAGAGCAAGAAGAAACAAGAATCATCACAGCAACAACTGCAGTATATTTATATGCTTTACAAAGACAAAAATCAAGATCAAAAAGTTCTTGGCTGAAACTACAGTTACTTGTAAAATTGTGCATTCATACCAAAACTGGTACAGACAGTGACAAGTGACTGTGTTTCAACTGTTAGATGTAGAAATCAGCATGTCAACGGAAAAAGCGGCACCTAGCTCGTGGTCCGACGAGGAGACCCTGGCGCTTATCGAGATCTGGGGCGACGAAGACGTTCAGAGGGCACTGAGGGGTTTTGTCCACAACGGACACGTTTACGCCGACATTTCGGAGAGAATGCGCACTCTCGGCTACTCGAAGACCTCGGAGCAGTGCCGCTGGAAAGTCAAGTCACTGAGGAACAACTTCCGACAGTGTTACGACAGGAAGAAGTGAGAACAACCTTTCTATCAGTTCGCCACTTTATCCGTTTGCAAATCTAATCCAGTATGACTCTAATGGTTTACATGTACGTCTTTTCACGCCTTCTAGATGTGGAAGACGAGTAGATTATAGATTTTACCACCAGCTGGAAGAAATACTGGGACATGAGGCAGTTTCTGTTGACGAGTATGACGAAAGAGAAGAGCAGGCAGACCAGGATCTAGGTACAGTCGTCTTCATTCACTCACACAGCAGCACTGTGTTCCCACAACACCCAGTCGGTCTTTCTAACTGCCACGTCCACCTGGAATAGGTGCAGATGGTGTGAACACAGCATGGACGGAGCAGGAGACGGTCGCTCTCGTTGAGGTGTGGGCTGCAGACGACGTGCAGGACAGCCTGAAAACCTGTGTCCGCAACGGGCACATATTCGCCGACATATCGGAGAAAATGGCTGCCACGGGATACCTGAGGACGGCGGAGCAGTGCCACTCCCGGATCAAAAGGTTGAAGAAGAGTTACAGGCGTTACTGCAACAGCCGGAGGTAAATAAGATGTCTGTGTGATTGTTTTTAAAGTGCTCATATAATGCTTTTCGGCTTTTTCCCTTTCCTTTTATTGTGTTGTATATCTTTTTTTGGGCATGTTATAGGTTTACAAAGTGAAAAAAGCCCAAAGTCCACCCTGAAGGGAGTTACCATCTCCCACAGAAAACACTGTTCACGACCTGCTCCAAACAGCTCCATTGTAGTCGTTTTAAGGACACCATTTCCACCCCAGCACACTGTTTCCCAGCTTGCATTTGATTTTTGTTTTCCAGAAGTGGAGGACGGACCACTGTGTTCCGATACTTCACCCTGCTGGCTCCGGTGCTCGGTGACTCTGTGTGCGCTGATGTGGACAGTGCTGCTGCTGACACCGCCTCGCAAACCCTTATGGACCTTAAGGATCCTGACATGTGTAGGTTCAAATATGAGCAAATCAGTTTGTGTCATCACACCCTTGGATAGGTGTACAAAGTGTTATTCCGCAGATATTCCGCTTTAGTGGGTAACTATTTTATATTAATGAATGGTACATTCAAGCCATTGCCAAATGAGTTGCTACAAAGCTAATTAATAATCAGCTCCACACAACTGTATTTCTCAGTATGGCTATGTTTAGAAAATCGTGTAGTCCGGCGACTTTCACACGCAGAAAATCTAGCAAAAATAATGACCTATTCTGAAGAGTCCATGTTGTTTTTAATCCTCCGTGTCCTCTTTGGCTACTAGAAACTGTGTGTGTGTGTGTGTGTGGGGGGGGGGGGGGGGGGGGGGGGGGGGGGCGATCACGGAAGGCTCGTATCATGTGGATGTGCCGACAGTTTTGTCTTCATTACTTAGAATTCCTCATGGGGGAGACAGAAACTACGCACTATAGCTTTAAAGCCCAATAATAAATGTGCTGTTCCTCCACTCAGACGAGCAGCCGTCAGCCAGCCACCTCCTGGCCGACCTGAGCAAGAAGACGCCCTGGTCGGACCAGGAGACCCGCACGCTGCTGGAGATCTGGGGTGAAGACAACGTCCAGCTCACCCTGAGGGGCTGCCTGAAGAACCGCCACGTGTTTGAGTACATCTCTGAGAAGATGAGTGACGAGGGATTCATGAGGACCTCCGAGCAGTGCTACACCCGCATTAAGCGCCTTAAACATGGATTCCTCCATGAAAAGTCAGTGATGACAAAAACTATTGATTCTTTTTCATCCAAACGCATTCATAATTTATATTATTGGTATTGTGTATCATGTGAAAACCTTTGGGATTAGCGTTTCTGGCTAATAACAGG
Source organism: Gymnocephalus cernua (assembly GCA_023631565.1). Lineage (NCBI taxonomy): Eukaryota > Metazoa > Chordata > Actinopteri > Perciformes > Percidae > Gymnocephalus > Gymnocephalus cernua. The sequence continues at coordinate 12,402,592 of CM042447.1, read as the reverse complement.
CTAACTGTCACGTTTTTTTCACCTTAAAATTCAGGGAGGAATATAAATTCTTCAGTGAGATGGATGAAATTTTCAGGAGGGAGCTGAAAGTGGACGGCTCAGTCGCAGAGACGTCAGTCACAGATGAGCCGGATGACTGCACTCAAACGAAAGGTGAAACTTACAGAAAATGCACATCTTCCTAAATATGAAGTGACACCATTGGATGCCATAAACACTGGATCAATCTAACTATAATACATAATAATGTGGCAGCAGCAGCGACAGCGGTCTCATGGCAGCAAAAGTGACAGGCTTCGCTTCATTTATTTAGTTTTTATAATGACAAGTTAAATTATACCAGAACATAAGACAAAATCAATTAGGTTCCGGACCAAATTCAAACACATGACAGATACAGTTTCATATACAGTACATATACCAGAAGAAGTTCAGAAAAGGACCCAATATTTAAAAAAACTACAAAATAAGAGCTTCTACTGCGGAAACAAATCCTTTTTGGAAATATCCAGTTAAAAAAAAACTTCTTACTTATGTTTTAGTCAGCTTTTTTTATATTCCGCGTTATATAGCAAACGTCAGAAAAGTCTTTTTTTTTATCGCATTCTTTTTTTTTTAAACGTGTGCTTCTTATCCTGTGTCCTGTAAATAAGTTTAAGGAAAAGCGATACCGTAAATTTCAGTGAGAAAATCTTTAATTCTATCTAATGTTTTTTACTAGTCTATATGCCAGATAATATACATGTTTCTATCAATACGGTAAGATCTATACAACTGACTATAGATTTTCTCATTATTAGTAATTATGCTATACATTGTGCAGATTTAGTATTTTCTTCCACTCCACTGTTAGATGCCTCGGGTACCCAGTGGGTGGCTGACAGCTCGAAGCTGGCCTGGAGCGACGGGGAGACCGAGGCCCTCCTGGACATATGGGGGAGCGAGGCCATCCAGGAGACCTTGAAGGGATGCACCAAGAACAAACACATCTTCATCCAGATCTCTGAGGTCATGGTCAACCAGGGCTACATGCGCACTCCTGAACAGTGTCAGACAGAATAAAGAGGCTGAGGGCCAATTTCCGACACTTCTTAGAAGGCAGAAAGTAAGCACCTTCGATCAGAGCTGTGGGGGGGGGGGGGGGGGGGGGGTCTAGATCATGCTGCAGGTCTAAACCTCGAGTTACAGTTTTATCCTCTCAGCATGTTTCAAACCGCATAACGTTCCACTGCGCTGTTGTACACAATCATTTGAGGCACAACTTTTCACTTTATAACAAGCTCTGATATTCTGTTTCCAGAGGAGACAAACAAGAATGCAAGTTCTTTGACCAGTTGGTGCAGATATTTGGCAGCAAGTATGTAACAAACTCCGACCCCCCTGGCCGAGGGTACAGCCGATGGCGCAGGTAAGAATTGCTTCACTGTTGTCCATCATGTTAGTGTCATGCAGTGGCTTTATCAACTGGATAATGCTTGTGGTAACCAGTGAGCTGTGACAGATTTACTTTATTGTTATTCTCAGTCTCATGTTTTGTCATGTAAATAACATGAAGATACATCGATTTATCTCCTTGTCTAATTCCTTTTTCAAAAGGTAAAAGTCATCTCACAGCTACTCTGAGGAGGGTTTATGATTTTTTAAATTATTTTTTACATTTTTTTTTTTATGTCAACTGTGTCTGTCTTGTATACGTTGCATAAATGTTATAATATCAGATATGTTCTATTTTCAGTTTTGGAGCAACAACATTAAACGCTCAGTAATTAACACGTTATATCTTGAGTTTTTGTACAGATTAAACAAATGAGATATTGGATGTTAATTAGTGAATGTAGAGGTGCTGGGAGGTGGGCTAGCTGTTGAACAAAGATAAATGTAACTTCTAAAATTCCCAAAACATGTTTTTATCCAATTAAATATTCTGCTTCAATACATATTTGTTTGCATTTAGCCTTTCGAAAACAGTTTGTTTGCTCTCCTGCTTGCTGCACACAAAGGGAGGAAACGCACCTGTATTAACGGGGCAGTCTAGCAGCAATCTAACAGCACCATGAATTACATTTTTATAACCAAACTGAGGATTGTGTACAATGATTTTATTTATTTTTTACGGTGATGACGTCGTAAAATATGGCAGACAAGCTTCAATCGAAACCTTTGAATGTTAGTAGCTTGTAAGTCCTATTCACAATTTAATATTTAAAATGTACTTTGTCTGATCCAGAGAGCTGAAACTGTCCCTCGTCGTAGAGTCAAATCACGAGGACGACGCAGCAGCTGCTTATTGACAGAGGAACAGCCAGACAGGAGAAAAACCAGGACACTCAAACAGCTGTGTGTAAAGTTGTTTACAGATGACATTTGCCTCTGTACATACTTCAGATACTTTTACATTCTTCAAACACACAGGTGTGTGTGTGTGTGTGTGTGTGTGTGTGTGTGTGTGTGTGTGTGTGTGTGTGTGTGTGTGTGCAGTGTGTGTGTGTGTGCGTGTGTGTGTGTGTGTGTTTTATTTACAATAGAGCCATGCCACTAAAAACCAGGAAGCTCAGGGCTCGAGGGGCAAAAATGAATCTCTGATCTTGACCTGCTGGGAGTCTAGAAAACATGTTTTTGCTAGTATTTAATTATTTTGTACTGAGAACTAAGAGTGAGTAAATCAAAGCACACGCAAAAAGAAATACACGCAAGGCCTCGATTACTGTAACCACAGCGTACATTTGTTTTTTGTCTTAAATCTTTTGTCTTTGTACTTTGTTTACAACGTTTGAAATCGGAGTGGTGAAAGTTGAATTCCTAAAGCTAATCCTTATTTTTTTACATGGTATAAGTTGATCTTGTCCAGACTTTAATTTATTTAAATTATTGTTTACGTATGTATTACAAAGTTTTACGATTTACCCTAAATATGTTACACTTCAAACTTCATTGAAGCACATTTTTTTTCCACAAACACGTTGAGGTTTTGTCAAACCCATTAAAAGAAACTTGAAATGTTTAAATGATTTGATTCTTGTCTTTATTTTTTGTTGCGTGAAAAGTTCATCCTCAAGTGTTTTAAGCTTGTGACTGAACACTGAACTATAATAGAAACAAAAAAGGGGCAGCTGTAGCTCAGTCACTTGGCTTTGGAACCGGAGGGTTGTCGGTTCAAGTCCCCGTACGGGCCAAGTATAGTGTGTGGACTGGCAGCAGGAGAGGTGCCAGTTCGCCTCCTGGGCACTGCCGAGGTGCCCTTGATCGAGGCACCACCCAAACTGCTCCAGAGGGGTTTGCGAAAGATACATTTCAACTGCCAATTACATAACTGTACATACTGTACAAAGGAATGCGGCTACTCGCCCCAAGACAAAACAACACCAATCTTATCAACTTTCGGCCCCCCTTATCCAGCACTGGCCTCGGCCAAGGCTGCTGCTGGAGCATCAACTCCCCTGAAGATTACTGCTTAGAGACGCTCTTGTGTTTCCTCCCTCAAAACACCTGCTGATTGTTGACTCTGCTTGGGACCTATTCAAGGTTGTCTCCATGGCAATTTGCTGTGTTAACACTATGACATCCTGCGGACTGAGGCACCTTGGACTGGTTGCCTGGCAAAGTGACTCTCTCCAGGCCCCCCTCCACCCCAATACCCCCGTCCCACGCCTTCGCAGCTTTTTTGGCTGCTTGCCGTACTGGATTACTTCCACCCCCCCCGTTGCAAGTTTGTTGTTATGTCTACTTATGTTACGTTATGTCTACTTATGTGCTTGCAGAGTTTTTTTTTCCTGTTCCCAAAATGTACTCTTAACAAGGAGCATAGTTTGGGGGTCGCTTCTTTTTTCTCCTCACCCCGCCCCCCCCCCCCCCCCCCCCCCCCCCCCCTTTTCCTCATGTCATGCTGTATCTTCCTCACTGTATTATTCTTTTTGTCCCCGGGCGCTGTCACTGGCTGCCCACTGCTCCCTCAAACAAGGAGGGATGGGTTAAATGCAGAGAATGAATTTCGCTACATGTACGTGTATGTGATAAATAAAGTTTGACTAAACTAAACTAAAATACCTTGTGGACAAATACTTTTTACTCCACTACATTTATAGCTGTTATTACTGGATTCACTACATGTTACATTTTACATTCAATACATATGATCATCGAAAAACAAAAATGGTGACATTATCATACGAAAAAGGACCCAAAAGTGCATAAAATATTCAAAATTACCTCCATCTCGACTAACAACAAAGTTAAAATCTATATTATATATATATATATATATATATATATGTATATATGTGTATATATATATATATATATATATGTGTATATATGTATGTATATATATGTATATATGTGTATATATATATATGGGTATATATATATATGTATGTATATATGTATGTATATATATATATATGTGTGTGTATATATATTTATATGTATGTATATATATATATATGTATATGTGTATATATATATGTGTATATGTATATATATTCTGGAGACTGTCATTTAACTACTTTATCCTAAACGCATAGCCACAATTGTGGGATAAATGTGAATATCACAATGTAGTGTAACAGTAGCACATGTAATGCAGACTCATATGCAAACTGACTTAGTAATGTCAGTTGTACAGCAATATGTACCTTTGCTGCCATTAGCCACTGTACGCCACCGATTATAACAGACCAAAGGAGGCTGTAGCAGCAAAACCTCTGAAGAATATGTTTGTTACAGTACATGTTACTAATCTCACTATAAAAGCTATAGTGTGTAGTTTTCCATGAGGAATTCTAAGTAATGACAACAACACTGTCGGCGCATCCACATGATACAAGCCTTACGTGCGTGCACAACATTTTCTCTTATGTTGTGTTACTAGCCCACAGTGATGAAGTCCATACTATCCCTCTCACCCAAACAGTCTAATGACGATTTACTGCTGATTACATTAACTGCAGTCAGCCAGAGCTTCCTGCTCTGCCTACTGTAGGCTATATTAGATTAGTTCTGCAATTGTGGGAAATCAGAGGGGGATTGCTAGGCAACGTCTTCTAAACATGCCATGGTTTCCCATCACAAGACCATAAAGTTACATGGTGTTATTTTGTTGAGACATGACAAACACTCCCATTCTGTAACCATAGTCGCTGTATCGGGCAATGAAGCAGGAAGGTACAGCCTGTTCATGTCATTAATGGGTTTGTACCTACAAGTTTGTCTAGCACATAGAGGCGGAGCTGAGTTGGAAGACAAGGGAGCCTTCTGGTTTGTGCAGTGAGTCTCGTTAGGGATGGCAGTGTCTGTTGGTCTGTCTGCCACTTTGGCAGATTGAAATATCTCAACTATTAGATGCATTGCCATTTTGAACAGACATTCGTGGTCCCCTGAGGATGAATCCGGATGACTTTGGTGATCCCCTGACCTTTCCTCATCTCCTAACTTGAGATTTGTCATTACTTTTGCAGGTGTTTGGTCATGAACCAAAGTATTGGACAAATTCCAATTTTGACCTGATGGCACTATGACAATTCAGAGTCTCTGTTCTGTTCTCGCAACTGACAGACCAACGTTCTCATCCATACGGCCACACCCCGAGCAATTTACGCATAGTGTGAGTAAATTAGCAGGTTATTATTAACATTTTGCAATATGACAAATTAAGAGACTTTAGCTCACAAATAGTTGTGCATTATTAAAGTCAACCAGTGCAAAGACACTCAAAACAATCCCCAAAGACATGGCGGTGGAGTTGTTGGCATCAACCAACACAGCACCAGTGGGTACCAGCGGTGAACCTTGGACACATGCATTGAACCTGGCTTTGTACACGAGGCGGGTCAAACTCTTCCTGCAGCCTTCTCACACTCCTCCACTTGTACTGTCTTCTATGTCTAAGACTACACCGCCATCACTGCCGCTATCTTTTGCCTCCCTGTCTTTCCCGTTTTCCTCCTCTGTTTGGTTGTTATTGTCCTTTCTGATGAACACCGCTGGAACCATATCCTCTCCAATGGTACTGTTCTTCCAAACGTACACACACATATCGTGAATTACCTGAGTACACAAGGGAAACATATTGCTTTGTGTTAGCTGGTTCATATTTGAACACAAATGTTACTTCTGTCTAAATTTGCCATCATGTCTTGGTACTTACCCAATACCCAAGCTTTAACAAAGTGGCGACTATACACAATATAAAGTAGAGAACGGGAACACCAGTGAAGTGGATCTAAATAAATTAGGAAATAATGACATTTTTAAGGGCATCTGGTATGATGTATCTACTAAATCTTATTTCATCTTTAAATCTTTTCTATGATGGCCCTGGAGGCCAAAGACACACACAAAAAAAAGACAAAAAACTATAGTGGACAAAACACATTATAGAAATACAAAATACATAATTAGAGAAACACCATGGCATTTCAGAAAACACGACTTCAATTGTGACATTTGAGGAAAACAAAGATATTTGACCGTCCATGTGAGATAATTAGGCTAAAGAAAGGAAAGAAGTAAGATGGTCTCACACCATTTTATTTACTGTGATGTAAGAGGAATACACTGCGTCTTTAATGCATGGGCAAACAAGTGAAATAACCTGATTTGAATGTAATACTCTTTACCCAAGATGTCATGGCGACCCAAAACGTGGAGGTGCGTCTTTTTATGAGGGATAAGACTGTAGGAAGACAAGGCTACACACACACACACACACACACACACACACACACACACACACACACAGAATGTGTTAATAATTAATGGTTTTCATCTCTCTTTGTTTTCTGCAATTCAAAGCCACTGAAAACTGAGGTAGTATAAGAGTTTAACACTCAAAACATTGTAAATAATGCAAATAATATATCAGCAGATTTCTTTCACAGGAAAATACACACAAACAATTAAATGAAGTAGAAAAATACAGAGATCTTCAATTAAAATAGCCAAAAGTGTTAGTCAGTTTGTTCTCAGTTCATTTAGGGCTACATTTTACCTTCTCATAAACAAGGCTGTAGTTTCCAACTCCAGGCTAAAGCAGAAAAAGAAACATTATATGTCCGTACTAAACACTAAAATAGACGACATATTGTCTATGCAATACACACACTGCAGTACATCTAGTATACCTGTTTGAAGGTTGAATGATTCACACATCTGGAGCTGTTGTCCGGTCCATCGCACAAGCAGGAGTCTGGAATCAAGGACTCCCAGTCTTTGTAGCTTTGGAGTCCACAGCAATTAAACTGAAGCGACACACACACACACACACACACACACACACACACACACACACACACACACAAACACACAAAAAAAAAGCTATGTGCTTTACTCATGTTTAAATGTCATAAACTGCAAGAACACGTGTACAATGGCTGACAGTATGTAATGAAGAACTTTCTTTAAACCTCTGAACACAACATTGACATATCATCAACTTTTAGGTTGACATGACAGGCTTGTTAGCAAACAGTACATCCACTAGTTACGAAGCAACATTAGTTAGAAGACAAACGGTTGTTTTCCTTACAGTAAATTTGACATCCTAAAAAAAACATGTTTCCTGCCTTACCTCAGCCTGCCAGCGGTACACATTGTTGAGTGAATGGCAGATTGTGTCAGTCTGGTTTAGTGTGTTTCCTGATGTATCTGCCAGAGGCAGCAGAGCCAAGTAGCGCTTCTCAAACCGTTTTATCACCTAGAGGCAAATAGGAAGACAAACACCTGCAATTATTTTCCGGCTGCAGATTGATGATGCTTTATTGCCACTGCTACCATTTCTGAAACAGGCTACTTCCGTTTGACACTGGGACACTGACCAAGACCGTGACATGTGAGAACTACTGTCAAAAATAAGCTTTCATTCTCATGCTAGTTCATGTTTACAGCGTTCAACTATACAGGTGAGGTGGTGCATGCTTACCTGATTCTCTTTTTCCCAAACCCCAACAGATAGAAGCATATTCAGCAACAGGACACTGGCTGCAACAATTGACTTAAGAGAAACAAGAGGAGGGAAAGACGGTTCAAGTTTGAAGTTTTTTTTTTCGAGGGGGAATATCTTACACACAGACATCCACATACCACTCTTGCATAGAAGCCATTTCTTCTCCAGAATTCCTGCAGCAGCAAGATACAGACCATCAGACTGAACCCCGACCAGAAATACACCAGTCTGGCCCAAATTTCCACCCTGGAATCTACAAGATCCTACAAGAAACAAAGCTCACAATCACATCAACATGGACAGAGCACAACACAGTGACTAGGGCTGGGTATTCAATCTCAGTCAGTACTGAAAGCTGGGATCAAATGTCTTGGTCAGATTCATAGTCTTGTTTACATATTTTTGATCAGATAATTCCTGATTAAAAAAAAACACTGTTATGCAGATAATACACATTCCTATATTTCAGTTTAACCAGATTTGCATCAATTTCCAGTTTCGCATTTCAGATGACGCAACTTTTTATTTGAGCTGTTACCGTCATCATGTCACATGGTTACATATCATTTTTATCATCATACAACATATCATATTTACACATATCATTTGATTTAAATATCTAACTGATTTCTTTTAGGGCACACTGGGACTTAATTTCATTTAGATACATATACGTACGTCCTTATTTGCTTCATTAGATTATCCAATATTGCTCACCATTGTTACAACCAAGACCAAAGGAGAATTTGCCATTTTTTATTCTGTGAAGTGCATAATATATAGAAATGACTTGTGTTATTATCACCTGTCAGTCTCACCTCGCTGTTCCCACATTCAAAGCTCCGGCTGTCCAGAAGGAGTCCTGATGCCATCAGGATAAGTAACAATACACACCAGACCTGGAAAGCAACAGCGGCTTTACCGTACAGCTGCAAATTTCACTCACTAAAAAGACCAGAAGTGGTGGAAAGTAACTAACTACATGTAAGTATACTGTACTTAAGTATACTTTTGAGGTGTTTGTAGCCTACTTTACTAGGGTATTCCACATTCATGCTACTTTAGAGAGAAATATTGTACAATTTACTCCTCTACAACCATCTGGCAGCTACTATTTACTATTTACTTTAAGATTGTTTATACAAAACATATGAGCAGTATTGATTAAAGTAATATTGCTACTTTTACTTAAGTAGCTAAAGGATTTGAATACATCCCTTCCACCACTGAAGACAACTGAACACATGCATTTCTGAGATAGACTTACTTTTACTTTTGACTGCATAGTAGTAGCAGAGTTATTCAGATATAATTAATAATTATTAGACTAATTCTAACATGCAAAGCAAATATAAGTGATCAGTCTATCTAACTGTATTTATCTATCTATCTATCTATCTATCTATCTATCTAATAGTAAAATGAATACTTACTGCATATAATATCACCATCACTGTTGCAATCCACAGGATGGCATTTGGTTTTCTTAAGAATCTGTTGTTACCCGTCTCAGCTGCCATATTGTTACAATTTTCCTTCTCCAACTGCTTCAGGAGGAAAAGGACCACAGAGTGACCCTGGACAGATGTTTCGTTATGAGAGAAGAAAAGAAGAGGAGGAAACCGGCGTCTCTGACCATCAACACTCCACCTCTGTATGGAGCGTGAGTAGTGCCACAACAGGTCCTCCTGCGCTCTGCCAAGAAAGGTCTTACCTGCTGAATGAATGTATTTATGAAGAATAATGAATAAGAATAATTCCTATAATGGGGTGGGGCTTATGTTTGACTCTGTAAAAATGTAAAAGTGAACAAACTACTCAGTCGTGACATGAATCTTTCAACTGAAATGAACTGACTGATTACAATCAGCAAAAGATGAATCATTTTCACCTCTGATGTGACACCGCTAAAGTTCAGTTAAAGATCATGGTTTGGGTTATGATAGCTCCTTGGTTAAAGTTAGAAAACCCTCATCTTCATAATTAAGCAAAAACACCCACGTGGTTAAGGTTAGAAAATGATTGGAGTCACTGTTAAAAGAAACTGTGACTGTTGTTATAGGAAACTGAAAACGAACAGCAGCTTCCTGTGTCAAAGTCCACCATTTTGTTAGACCTACATCTCAACCTCTCCAACTCTTTATTTTGCCATTTTCTGAGTTACTGTAGTATTAAAACAGCAGAGTACTTCAAAAAGTAAGTTACAAAGTTGTATACATAAAAATAGAAAAAAAGAATATGATGTTGATTCTGTATCTCGGATGGTGAGGTATGTACATTTATTCAGGTAATACACTATACAGAATGCATGAAGTGACACAGTTGATGTAAAAAAAAAAAGAAAAGTTCCAAGGGGATGGGATGATGGGACAGGTTTCAATGTATTGAAATTTATTGAATTTATTTATTGAATTTATTGAAAAGATTTCTGGTACAGCATATACAATCCTCTATTCCAGACTCTAAAAACACAAAACAAATATATATATACATTCACATTCTAACATCTTATTTTCATAAAACACATTCATTTCATAATTGAAGTTTTCTAACAATTCATGAAGAAATGACATAAATTACTGACAAGCTTTATAATTATACATTACACCTTTTGACAGGCAAAATGCTTCCAACCTATTCTTAAAGGAATTAGTAGAAGGGGAACACACAACTTCTTCTGGAAGCTCGCGCCGCGATTTTACCGCACGGAGTGTGAAAAAGTTCTTTCTCTTTTCAGACAGGCATGTTCTAGGGTGAAGTTTTAAAGAATTCCCTTGTGTCTCATACCTATTGTTCCAAAACTGAACGATAGGCTCAACTGTTACATCATATATTCCGTGTACAAGCTTATACACCTATCATAGGCTTTAAATGTTCGTATCATTTTATTCTTCTTTGCTTTGTCTGCTCTGTGACTCTCAGCCCTCTGCGCGTTTGCAACTGGGGACTGTTGAGGTTCTTGTTGTCCTCTGGCAGTCTGTGCAGATTCCCTCCCTTTGGCCTGGAGCGCTTAACTTGAGTGTTCTTGATATCAGGCAGCTTGCAGAAATTGTAACGCTCACTGGCATGTTGTACAGGCATCATTCTGCCCCGTTTCAGCTGACTTGCTTCCTTGTTGCTGCAGATTTGTTTGACTTATTATAGAAAAAAGAAGTAAAACTTTAAAGTTTTGACTGAGAAGTAGGAAATACTGCAAATAACCCTGGGTCAGATCATACTTGAGTTATCTAAACTTGACAATGTGGCACCAGGAGGCAAATGTATTCTGTTCAAAGTTAAGTACAATGAATGCTTCATCAAACAATGGAAATAAACAAGTAGAATTCTGATCTTTAAATGTTGTTAAAACGTACGAGCATACGCTGCTACATTTCAGTAGTCTACTTTTAAGTTTTGAGCCTATTCAAAGAGCATGAGACATGAGGGTACAGGCTGAATTTTGTGTTCCTCTGGTAAAGTGTTTCAGGTTGATACTATGTGATCAAACAGCTTTTCTAAACGGATCTCAGTTGCAGGTAATACGGGCAGTTCCTCAAAGCCCCGTCTGTCCTGCTGTGGATGCGAGTCCAACCTGAGAATGGAGGCTGAGGAACGTTTGTTAAACTTCTTGCCCCGCTGCTGGGTAATGTACTGTACTGGTAATGGTGGAAGGTGGGTTGAAATCAATTTGCCACTACCTGCACGCTGATATGTTATACAGTAGGAAAAAGAAGAAGGGGAACGTCAAGGGGAGGGACAACTTGCAAAATGCCTTCAACAAATACCAGTAAGTGTTTTGTTTCTTTTCTAATACTATTGTAGGTACTACTGGTAATGGTAAACACAATAATATTCATAATCAATCAAATGTAACAGTAATTATACAGTGCAAAATAAATTATGGGTTTTGCTTTGTTATTATTTCGATGGGCAGACTAACCATTGTGTTGCCCGTGTGTCGTTTAATCAGCTGGCCATTGTTCATTTCTGGCAGGTTGAATCCGTGTACAACAGGCCTGGACAAATGTGATGGCAAGAAGTCATGGACATCTCCTGCATGAACCTGTTATATGTTCCAAAATTGAATATAATTCAGAGGGAGATTTGGTGACGATGAAACCCTGAGATCAACAATTCATTTAAGGTTTTTTTGTTGTGCTATTTTGACACTATTTAAATGTGCAGGGCACGCAACTGAAGTTACTGTAAATTACTGTTTGGAAAGAAAAAGCTCAAATTGGTGTTAATTGTGGACTTCAGGAAAAAAATATTGTAATTGAAACAAAAGAAAAGGGACAAATACAAATAATTAAGATACACAATACACTGGGGAAAAAATGTACATTAATAGAAATGTATATGAAGAGTGTGACAGAGAGTAGATGAAATATAGAGGAAAAACAGATGATCGTGTTCTTGTGTCAACTTTTTTGTTTGGGTTCACATCACTTCCATCCTCTCCCTTCTCCCATTTTTCTGTGATTTTTCAGTCGCCTGGTAATTACGTTTAGGGAGGTTAACCTGGTTTACTGTACTATTGAAGGATAAGGACCTTGTTTACAGATATGATGTGTTCAGTCATTGTGAATGTGGACTAATGAACTGGGAAAACATGGAACACATTCTAACTCTCAGTTACCTGCACACACCACACATTTGTACCAACAGAAGGAAGATTCAAAATGACATCTTCAATGTCTATTTTTATTTCATAGTAGTTGTTTTTACAGTTCTGCTAACATAATATCATAATTCATCTTTTCCTTACAGTATCATTAGCAGTACGTTTGCAGGAAAGAATTAGAGATGTTGACTATCAAACTCCACATGTCATCACGTTGGGTCAGATACTGTAATTGTTGTTCATTCAAGGATAAATTACCAATATTATCAATATACCAATATACAAATGGTATAAAAGAGTATTTGTGATGTTGGATCTTACTGAACCAACTAGTTTTTCCTTCAGTGCCCTCATCTTTTCTTCATTGAAACATCTTCTATTAGTGACTTTTGCACTGCAACATGCAAATGTTACCACTTGGAGGCGCCAGTTGATAGTACATTACTCTACAGTGACTGGAATTGCTTTAAAGCAGTTTTTCTGGACTCTATGTCAGGTTCTCTTGTCCATTTACAATAGTGTGTCAATATGCAAGCAGGGAAGCTCTGTACCAGTGTCACTGACATAAACACACTCCATGTAAAACACACACATGCAGTATAGGCTACTTAAATAGACACAGACAAACACACACATATGCAGCTCTCAAAAGCAAGGACAGTAATTACGTGTCTAAATCTGACAGAGCGTCCAACCGCCAATGTCTGGCTGCCTGCTAGTGTGTGTGTGTGTGTGTGTGTGTGTGTGTGTGTGTGTGTGTGTGTGTGTGTGTGTGTGTGTGTGTGTGTGAGAGAGAGAGAGACATTGGTAAAGACAGAGACAGGCTGGCTGGAATCTGTTGAGGGAAGGGGCTGCACCCAAGAACACACAAACACAAACACACACACACACACACACAAGGCTGAGCAGTGCCACATCACCCACCTCACCACCTCACATTTTACACACATATCACACAGATAATAAATTAGTCCATGTTAATCCAGTATTGTTGACTTTTTTAATTTGTGTGTTATATACATACATTTTTATTTTGTTTTTTATCTTTTAGGGGGAAAAAGCCACTGAGAAAAGATTTTGGAGAAAATAGTAAGGTAAGGTGTTCCGTTTCATGCGAGTACCCTAAAAAGACTCTTCTAGAGCTGGAAGATACTGCCAGCTAACATTTACCTAGGTTGGGTCCCTATCTGATAATGCAAATATCATCCTTAAGTACAATTTTGAAGTATTTGTTCTTTACTTCAGTATTCTGATTTTACTTGCACACAATTTGAACCCAATTTGAGACAACCTAGCACCGCCCCAGTACCATGAGCATAAAAACCACTGGGTCACCAATCACACACAAAACAAATTCTTATTTTGACCCAGTTTTAGTTATTGATCATATTTCCATTAGGCTATTCAGCCACACCAATATGTGGTTATTTTGACTTTGACCCAGTAACAATGTCATGTTTAGATTTTTGTTGGGTCATCAATCAAACCATAAACTGTACATTTTTATAAACAGTTTTAGTGTTCTGTTTAGACAAAAAAAGCTTTTTACAACTCAAAATACCCACATATTGGTGTTGCTTGGCTGAATAACCCAAAAAAGAATTCTATAAATAACTAAAACTGGGTTAAAATAACAATTTTCTTTGGGTGTGATTTGTGACCCAGTGTTTTTTATGCTCATGGGTACTGGGTCGGTGCTAGACTGACCCAAATTTGGTTAAAATTGACCCAGTATTTTTAGTGTGGATGAGTGAATTCTGAAGCCTTTAACAGGGGGGGGGGGGGGGGGGGCATAGCGGGGTTGAGCAACATGCAACTGAGTCATTCCTCCCTGAGGGCAAACATTTTCACCCTACTTCATTACTGCAACAGGCAGGCTCACGTTCTCTGTCTCTCTTTCTGTGTGTTTGTGTTCGGACCAGATATACTCATCCTGCTATATGTTCTCGAACATGCAGCTTCATGCTCTGCCCTCCACTGCGGGCACACATGTAAAAGACAGAACACAAGGGAGTTTATCGTTTAGCAGTGAGAAAGAAAGTCAAAGAACAAAGTCATGATGAAGAAATGTGTGTGTGTGTGTGTGTGTGCGTGTGTGTGTGCGTGTGTGTGTGCGTGCGTGCGTGCGTGCGTGCGTGCGTGCGTGTGTGTGTGTGCGTGCGGGGAGCCTCCCTCCCCTGGGGTTGTGTATGGGCTTGTTACAGCAGCATTCCTCCACTCAGCTGCTTCTGAGCAGCACATTCCAGGAGAGAGAGAGAGAGAGAGAGAGAGAGAGAAAGAGAAAAGAGAGTGAGTGAAAGGGGGGAGAAAAGGAGGAAGGGAGGGAGATAAAAGGGGGGAGTAGGGAGAAAGAGAGCAAGACGTGGTAAATGAAGCAAAGAAGATGGACGGGGGCGAGTTGTTAAGAAAACGGGAATCTTAATATGATGTGTAATTGATCCCTTGTTGTGACTACCTTCTCCACAGAGAGATCAAAGGTCAGGGTCAGATACAGTACAGAGAAAACAGAAGCAGTGCTAAGAAAAGGAAGTGACAGAGAGAAGGGGCTGGATCTCAGGAGGCCATAAGGTCTTTTCTTAAAATATTATTCCCCATTCAACCATATATATATATATACACACACACAGTAAAGAAGAGTACTCTTTGGTGTGGTTTCATATCTTCAGCCTGCTTGACCTTTTTCCACTTAACTGTAGAAGAAAGAAACAAATCTCACCACAAACACATAATTCAACCACAGGCGCCATTACACTCCTCTATGCAGACACAGTAGATAAACACAAATATAACACGCTGTAATCAGGTAGTTAGATAGTTTATTGGCTTTATCAGGGTGGCAGTAGCTCAGTCAGTAGGGAGTCAGTTTGGGAACCGGTGGGTTGCTGGTTCAAGTCCCCATAACAGACCAAAGTATGGTGGTGGACTGGTAGCTGGAGAGTGGTGGACTGGTAGCTGGAGAGGTGTCAGTTCACCTCCTGGGCACTGCCAAGATGCTCTTGAGCAAGGCACTGAAACCCCCAACTGCTCGGGCCGTCTTTCCATGGGCAGTTCCCTCACTTTGACATCTCTCCATTAGTGCATGTATAGGTACTGAGCATGTGTGTGTAATTCAGGCCTGTGTGTAATAACAACAGAGTTTCCCCTTGCAGGATTAATAAAGTATATATTATTATTATCGTTATTATTATAAGTGACTCAAATTTCACTTTATTTTGTTTCAGAGAGGAGAGGAGAGGAGAGAATTACTATGGCAGGCTCTGTTATCAGACATGTTCAAATCAGCTGTGTCCCTCATGGTAAGTAAATAAAGAGGGTACAGAAACACAGCAAATAAAACAACACATATTTACTGAGGATAACAAGCAAATACGTTTAAAGACAAGAGCGACAAAAAGCAGTGTGTGTGTGTGTGTGTGTGTGTGTGTGTGTGTGTGTGTGTGTGTGAAAGCTTGTTGGCTCAGTGACAGCGTCTCTCTCCCTCAGACTGAATAGTTGGGTTTGTTTGTTGTCACTGGTAGAACTAAAGGGAAACAATGTCACTCGATTCCCCTTCTCTCCATGTGTGTGTTTAACGGAAGACAGTTCATCATGCACAAGTGTCTATTGAGTTCCTGTCCTCCGACATCTCTATCCAGAATACTGATTTATTTATTCTTTTCTCTCCTTCTCTCCCTCCCATCCCTGTTGCTCTTTCTTTCTGAACAGTTTGTCAGTTAAATTTAAGTGAAGTGGATGCTCAAAATTAGCAAACCTTAATAAAGTTATGAAACAACAATATTTTTATTGTAGAACTTAACATATTTAACACACACACACACGCATGCATGCACGCACGCACGCGCACACACACACACACACACACACACACACACACACACACACAATTGTGTAACCGGTGTGACCATTAGTGGAGATGTTTCATGACAAATTTGTTTGTTTCTATTTCTAGTAGTATCTTAATCCAGATTATATATCTGAGCCATTAATCTGTTGGTTGTTAGCTGCTTCTTCACTCTGGGCTTCTATCTATCTATCTATCTATCTATCTATCTATCTATCTATCTATCTATCTATCTATCTATCTATCTATCTATTGTGTGTGTGTGTGTGTGTGTGTGTGTGTGTGTGTGTGTGTGTGTGTGTGTGTGTGTGTGTGTGTGTGTGTGTGTGTGTGTGTGTGTGTGTGTGTGTGTGAGTGTGTGAGATCCAGATTAAAATCCAGTAACTGCTCTGGCTCTGAGTGACAGGATTATTAAACCAGAGGAGTTTGCTGTAACCTGTTCTCTCCTGCATCTCCTGACAGAGTGCAGCATGCAGTGCAAAGCACAGGTATGTTGGGAAATAGTGGAGGTCAGTGGCCTCAATGTGTGATTGTACATGTGACTCTCACCCCCACTAAAAAGAGTTGAAGGAATTAGACAGAGTGCCACCTGGAGCTTTTATATAACAGAAATGCTTTCACATTAATGCATCAATGATTTAATTGAAAGGTGCCATTCTCAGAGTGACACCTATACTGCTTGTTATTTTACTTGTAGTTTTGAGTTACTGTATGTAAGCAACTATTTTCGGCAAATTACAGAAATGTTAGATGTAAGAGTGTGAAGTTCAGGAATAATTTTGGATTACAGGTTAATGAGAAAATGCATCCCCTTCTCCACAACAGATAAAACCAGAAAATGGCAGGTTTATAAAACAATCAGATAGGCCTATAACTTCAAAAGGTATACTAGATACAGGAAAAACATGTGTATGCTATATTACTGTAAATGATGTAGTCTTCTTATAGAATAACTTAGAGGCTGGAAAATGAAATCAATTTAGTAACAGATTTCATACCAAGCAAAAATCTAAATACGTTTAATTGGCACGACTGTTGTAAAGGGGCACTACTTTTATATTTGAGTAGAAAGTACAGAAAGGTGTAAAATTGTCCTTGGTCTATCTGGCAGTTAATTACATATTTAAACATACATACACAAACAACACATAAACACAGCATTGACAGTTTGAATCATAGAAATACTATTACTTATTTCTATCCCCATGCAATAAAAAATACATTGAATCAATAATATACATAACAGTATTACAGTTAAATCATGTATTTGTTATATTGCGGGGTTTTTTTATACAGTATTTTGGTAATTTCTGATAATGATGACGAACCGCGTCAAAACGACAGACACACATTTTATCCAATCAGACTTGGATCTTTGGTAGAGCTACATCCACGTAAACCAATGGGATTTTAATTTCTGGTGTCAGATGTCCAATCACAGGCCGCTATATCCTGGAAAGGGAAGGCCGTGTTCTCCCTCGGCTTTGCCCTGTCCGGATGTTCCCCAGTAGCGAATAACGAGCAGCAGTGTGTGAATGTGGCAACCGAGGTAGACAGGGAGGGGTAGATAGACTGACCAGATCAGGGTTTTTGTCTTTTTTCAATCTTTTTCTTTTCTTACAGAGCCTAGTGTTAACAGTTTATGTGACGCCACGGTTGTAAACTTGTTTGTAGACGTGAAAGCCCGGCCGCCGCTGCTTTTCTTTGGGACTACGTTAACCGTTAGCGTTGTGAAAACAGCCCAGAAGAAAGAAGGAAAGGGTGAAACAACATGGGGCGATAATGAAAAAAGAAGGTGTTGTGTTATGAACCGACGATGACTCTCTGGGAGGATCCGTGAAGCTTATTTATTTTTAATTTATTTCCCCTCTCCCTTTACCTTGTGTCCTTTTTTGTTTTATTTTGAATTTTCTCCTCCCTTGCTGCTTTGGGAGGTTGTTTTTTTTAAAAGGAAAAGGCAACGGGATACGTTACAAGAGGACCAAAGGATGGACCAAGCCGGCATCCTGAGAAAGTTTATCCAGGGGGTGAAGGCCATGAGCGAGGGGGACGAGGAGAGGGGAGAGGACAACTTCGGCAGCGACTTTATGGTGGGTCAAAATTTAAATGAGCTTACCTAGCCTCCTCTACCTTACATCTATCTGAACCAAACCTCTCTCCCTTCACATTGTCCACCTCTTCCTCCATACGGACCCTCCATATCCCACCCCCCCTCCCCGTCTCCTGGTTCCCTGTATCCCCCAGGAGGTGAGGCAGGGGCGGCCACACTGCCCTCTTCCTTTTCCTCCCATTTCCAGGCTTTACATGGCGGCCTAGCATTGTCTCCCATTCCACAGAAACCCCACCGGCTCCTGTTTCTTTAAAATAAAGAGACAACAGCAAAACAAGACACATTTCACGTCACTTTTCTAGCCCGTGGGCTAATTTTTTTACATAGCGTTGTTGGGATAGCTTAGCTTGTAGGTAAATGCTGGCCTAGTGTTATTGTGGCTTACTGTCTGATAACCATGCCTGATTGTTAGGATGCTGTGCAGTAAGTCATTGTCCTCTCAGATACTCAATAAGCAGCGAGTATCTACTAACCAAACTGAGCTTAATTTGTATGCATTATCTCCTATTGTGTGCCTGTAGCATCCTGTTTTGTTATAGTGTATTGCTAGACTTCTCTATGAAATATTTATAGAATGACTGCAGTTGCTTATTTAGTTTATTTTACCTAAAGACACAAATATATTTGCTGAATACAGATTCCTAGCTTTCAGACTCAATACACTTTATTACACCATCGTTGATATAGAGTGAACATTATATTAAATACACAGCAATATATAATGTAATCAAATTCAACCGCACCACAAACAACAGCCTCTAAAATGACCATAAAGTTGAATCAAAACGTTTAGACTGTAAGTTTAAAACTAAATATTATTATAGCCTTCATTAAGGTTGTTGTGAGGTGTGAGTGCAGATGTGTTGTATTAGACTGGCTAAATGTACCTAATAAACTGGCAACTGAGTACCTAATAAACTGGCAACTGAGTGCATGTAATAATCGAGGAAAAAATGTAAAACCTACTGTCTTTCCCCCCTCTTATGGTTCAATCTTTTAGCCAACATTGAAAAAATATCATTCAAAGTATACAGCAAATTGTATAGTATTTTGCTACTTAGGTACTTTTGTTACATGTGGAAAGGTGCTTTTTAAAAGAGACATTTGTTCTTTGCTTCCTTGTGAAATTGCTGAAATAGCTGGTAACATAACAGGTAATGCACTTCTGTAATACCATTTCCATAATTAGTGATCATTTTAGTTCAGTGGATTTGATTAGAATATGTTAGGAAATAATGTGCCAACTGGAGGATGAATGCACATTTCAGTTTAAATTGATGTACAGTAACTGTTAGTAAAGCCTCTAAAGGATTCTCAGTTATAGTTGAACTAGTTGTATAGTAGCAGCGGAGTTTAGGTTTGAGGTTCTTTATTAATTCACATTATGGTCCAGGGAAGTTAAGTGTTTCTTTGTTTTCTTGTACTGCAGTTTGATTATTTGTGAAAGAGGCTAATCAACATCAGAACGGTTAACTTTTTATCCTTTTGCCTACAGTTACACACACACACACACACACACACACACACTCTCTTCATTCTCCTTACTTCCCTACTTCATGCAAGCTGCTTGCTGGAGCTTGCAACATTCTTTCTTGGCTCATTTCATAACATTTTGTCCTGGCTTTAAAACTGGAGCTTTATTGACTCCTGGGCACACTTTGGATAAAAGCTACACAATTTGTCAGGCCTCTCTCGCTGAAATTAGGTACACAACAAATTCTGAAATGAGGGAAACTCTGTGTATGTGTCAAATTGTGTGCTGATGACTTGGTCTGTCCTGTCAGTCCTTCGAGCGTGTGTTTCATAGAGCAAAACAGGGAGGTAGCGGCTGTGTGTCAAAACCAGACTATGAGGGGCGTTGGGGCTGTACATTGAGGAGGTGCTTTATGGATGAGGGAGAGAGCAATGCATGTGATCAGACTTAACACTTTTTTCTTGAAATTCTGTACTATTGCCATTTAGTTGGAATAATTATCTATAATCTCTACTAGTCTATCTCTACTAAAAATATATATATATTCAGTGTGCATTTTTATTGGCTGCTGGTTCCTCTTAATCTTAAATTCTCCATGTAGAGTTGAGTGGGTAAATATAGGTTCTTCTTTTAGCACCACCATACCTCTCATTCATTACTTTACACACATCCACGCCTTGTCAAACTGCCTACTACAACCACAGTCCTCTGCTGTTGTACATTGGGAGGAACCATAGGAGAGGTGATCTTATAGCTTGTTGTTGAGGTAGAAAAGAGTTTCTTTATCAAGTTTCCCAACAAAACAGCCGTCGGCCCCCGCTGCTACTGAAAATGGCAGCCTTTTAATCAGAAACCCCCTTTTTCTAACTTGCAGGTCACCACTGACTGCTTGTCGTGCCTTGCTTCTTCATGTGATATCTGTTCAGTTTCCTTTCAAATGAGCTTTATTGGCATGAAGCACAATAATTCCTTTCTGCAGTGAAAACGTATTTCCTGTTAGCCTTTTGTCTATCTCGTGTCCCTCTAGACCGTAATATGACTGAACAGTTCATGTACATCATCTTTGGGCCATGTTGTAAGCGATTCAATTTGAACTATTTCTTAAATCCGATTGTTCTCAGTAATCGCGTTATTGTTTTTGGGCACGCAAACTTGCTGAATGTCAGCATTCATATAAACGGTGCTTCAAGCTACATTTGCTCTCAGCTGGCAACATCTGCTGGTCAATTAAGAGTTTCATCTAAATTATTCAGCAGACAAACCAGCTTGTAGATGAGAAGAAAACATGTTCTGGTGAGTACAGGTGGGGCTGTGTGCCAGTGTACCAAGCACAATTAAGACTCGTCATCAGCCACAGCCAGCGTGTAAGTAAGTGCTTTAGCCGGTTGCTGCCGGCCTGTCGTACCAATTTTCGAGCCTTACGTGAAGCTTTCAATTGCTGGAGTCAAACGCACAATACCACAAGTGCATGGGGTGTGCTCCTTCGCACACTGAGTCACCAGAACACCCCAACATAACACCCACTTTAACTGCCTATTGTTGTTTATATATAGAATGTGTTTTATAGGCATAATTACAATGCTCTAGAAGGGCAACAAGTCAAAAATTATATGCTGTGTTTGGTACTCTTTTTGCAGCTGTTCAATGGAACCCTTGAAAATGTTTCCGCCTGAGAACGGTCTCGTTTTTTTCTTTTTTTCTTCTTCTTCATTTTTGCGACCCATTTCGGCTGTAAGAATTAGGGATCGACCGATATGGATTTTTTTTAGTGCCGATACCGATTTTTTTTTTCATCAGCCTTAGCCGATGACCGATACGGGCTGCCGATTTTCTTGAGCCGATATTTGGAGCCGATACTGCTTTTGCTCCCTCAATTTAAACATCATAAAAATGTAAACCCTGCCACACTGGATTTTCTTTTCGGAATCCGCTCTGCCATTTCTTTAAAAATAATAAACTAAAACACAGATCAGTGTCACTTCTGCAATCGTCTTACATTCATATCACCCAAATTATGTGTGCAATGTGCATCATATGGATGGGTGCACTGCATATGGTTAACTGTGCAAGGGTAAAAGGCTTTCATCAACGACACAGGCTTGATGATGCATTGCTTGCTGACATATAATACAGACAGATATAAGCAGGTCATCACAAAATGTCCTATGTCCACACATTTAAATTTAAGAAAACAATAAACCTGAAAAGAATTTTGTTTAGTAAAATTCATGGAGACACCAACAACTGATGTAATTACACGGCACATACTGGTGCATGGTGTGGGGTTACGTCAGAGCCCCCCCATGACGTGCAAAGAGACAGCCCCGAGTCTGGATTTAAAGGTGTAAATTGAACACATATTTGTCGTAATGTTGGCGCTATAATAATCGAATAGCTAGATTACATGCTGCCATATACTCTCAAAAACATACCGCATTATAGCCAGTATGTGCCTATAATTACAGCTTTGCATGTTGGTGGATTCAAATGGCAGTAAGAAACTCCAGTGACTATTCAAAAGATTTAAGCCTTAACAGTGATATCATGCAGCATATCTCATCAGTAAAAGGCACACGCGTTATGGTCATTTTAACCAATCTGGTCCGCTGATGATGGCTTCATTTAAATGGATACAAATGGAATGAAAGGCAAAATACTTACTGTCTCATGACGCAGGTTCTGCAAAGTTGGGGGCGTCTGTGCAGTCGCTGGTTCCACGCAACCAAACAATTTCAATCTTACTTGTTTCGCAAAGGGTGGTTATCAACTGGCTCTTGTCAACCCACGACTTTCCAAACCAGCTATTAGTGTGCTTATGTAAGAGAGGCAGAGTTTTTTAACAGACAGTTACCGAGACAACATTAGGAACACATCCAGAGAAGATTAAAACGAAGGAACATTTGGGGAAAATAGTGCAGATGTAATATGATTCAGTAGGTAAAAAGAAACGACCTAAACACACAACAAGAATACTAAATAAAACTTGCAAATTAAGTCGTCCAAAAGGTAAAATATATCTATGAAAAGAAGATATATATACTGAGTCTGATGTAGATTATGTTTACCCTAAATGTATCATCTTTCAAAGTGAAACATAGTTTTTGTTTTGAAGGCTAATGAGATTACTAGAGGTACACTGCAATTGGCCTGAATATACTAAGACAAGCCAGATTTCTGATGACTCCAGCTCCATTACTAGCGAGCAAGTAAAAGCCCATTTAAGAGCACACAGTGATGTCTATGGAACCTTGTATCGTGACTGACTACAAACCATCCTGCAAGGCTTTTGCATTGCAATTTTTTATTTTGCTGAAGAACTGCATGAAATGAAATTGGCTTCCTTTTTTATTTTGGACCCTGCAGTGCGTTTGCTCCCTTGACAGAGGGAATTTGGGTGTCAAAGTTCATTAAAGTTGAACAATATGCGAAAAGTGAATTGAAAAAGGTGTTACGTTTTGTTGTGGCCAGACCCCGTCCCCAAGTTATATAGCGGACTCACAAATCTGGCTTTGTGAAACCAGCTTCAGAGTGGGGCTGCTCGATTATGGAAAAAAAAAGAAAAGAAAATCATAATCACGATTATTTTGGTCAATATTGAAATCACGATTATTTGACACGATTACTCATTGACTTTCAGAAAGATGTTGCATTGATTGAAGTCACAAAGCAGTGCAAAAGTTGAACAAATCAACAGTGAAAGTTACACCTTGAACTGTGACATATCTCTTAATACTGTTCCTGTTTTAACTTTCTTTCTTTTTTCCATTCAGAACACAAGACAAAATAAGAGTTTACTTGCAAAACGTAAGATGCAAAATAATCTGTTTTCTCAATTATTCTATTTTTGTGATCCTTAGGAGCCGAAATTGCAATCCCGATTTTTAAAATTTGGATTAATTGCACAGCCCTACTTCAGAGCGCTGCCTGCTGTCGTGGAGATAAAGTGTCTGCGACACAGACTTTCAGAGAGATGCATTCTAGAGACATCAGTCTTACATGCAGGCTCACTTTCTTAATTTGATTAGGACTTGTGTATTTCTACATACAAATCGTACCTTTATAGTATTTAGGTGACAGTTGTTAGGTGACAGTGTTACGAGTATAGAGCTTAGCAAGGCCAGGTTGATTGAACACCCAGCTGTTGATAGACATACAAGCTGCAGGGATGGAGCTTGTGACCTCTGTGTTATGGGAAACCCTCTGTAACTACCAGGCCACCGCGCAGCCTAAAAGAAACGTGCCATTACAGAAGACTTTCATTCAAAAGTGCCTCAGTGCACATGCATTTCGCAGGGCTGTCCCCTAGTGGCGGTGGATCTCCAAACCCCTTGCAGCGTGATAGGATCACAGAAGACACAAAATTGAATGTATGCAAAATCTAACTTGTTGTAGAACACGGAGCTGAGAACAAATTTCTATAAACACATTGCGATTTTGGCGTCTGTTCATATACCCCCACGTGGCACTTGAACAGACATCTGCATATTAACAGATCCCTGGATATTGCAGGCCATGTATATGAGATAGGAGGAGACACTTTGTGTGTCTTCATAGAGGTGTAAAAATCATTTCACAGGTCCAGCAAACGTAGCTACAAACTAGTGCGCCAACTTGGAAGATGTAAAGACAGGAAATAAATCACATGGACGGAAGCAAAGTCTGATCTGTGTGATCAGTTATCTCTGTCATGTGTTACCTGTGATTGTTTCTAAATACACTCTTAAAAAAACACTGCTTTTGGGAACACTGCGCTCAACATTGCAATCTAGACAGGATTGTGTGTGTGTGTGTGTGTGTGTGTGTGTGTGTGTGTGTGTGTGTGTGTGTGTGTGTGTGTGTGTGTGTGTGTGTGTGTGTGTGTGTGTGTGCGTGTGTGTGTGCGCGTGTGTATGTGTGCCCGTGCCCCACCTTTGCAAGTACATTACTACCATGCAGCACATCAAAGAAAACGAAAAAGTGCAAGAACACGCTTCTCTAAACATGTGTCCTGTCGGGCAGACATTAAACACTCAGAGGGGAGGCAAGAAAATGAGTGTGACAATGCCTAACGTGTGTGTGTGTGTTCTTGTGGGTTTGTGTGTGTGTGTGTGTGTGTTCTTGTGGGTTTGTGTGTAGCAGCTATTTCCACTGTCCCCAGGGGGCTTCCCCTTGTCCTCTCTTAGTTGTGTGTGTGTGTGTGCCCATTTTAAGTGCCTGCACACACACATTTGAGCTTGCAGCACATGATCTGGAAGCCTTTATGCCCATGTATTACAAAAGCACACACACAAAACATCTCACTGGTCAGGGAAGCAAAGATCCCATATCTGCGTAACAGCATGGTAGGCTATTGCCAGCACATAGTGTGTATTTTCAAGAGAAGGGTGGACTTGTGTTTAGGAAACTTCATGCTGAGATTGTTCAGAGTTGTTTCAGATAAACTCAGCTAAGGCAGTATACCACTTTTAGGTTTCAGTAAATGTATCCAAGAAAATAGTGCATACTCGTTTTTCTTGCTTTATAGCTGGTAAAATCCGCCATCTTCCATCACTGACGAAAAATTGAGAAGCCTGATATGTGTTTGTATGGCTGTGTGCTTTTATTAGCTTGTTTGTGTGCGCGGGTGCAGGGGGCTACACGGCAGGGGTCGGCGTGTGTGTGTGTGTGTGTGTGTGTGTGTGTGTGTCAACCACTGTAAGCCCGCCTTGCGTTACTCTAACAAGACTTCCCAATTTCCTCTGGTGTCACAAGCCTCCTTCTTTCTCACCCGCCCTCCTCCCACGGCTTAACCCAGAAACTCTTGCTCTTGTGTGTGTGTGTGTGTGTGTGTGTGTGTTTCTACATGATAAAAGCTAGCTGACTTTAGAACTTTATTGATCAAGATAAGGAGAGACCACTAAAAGCTCTTACAGTATGTGGAAGGAAATAGCTACATTGAGGAGTCATCTTTGCCATGGCAACTCACACACATCAGTGATTTTACACACACACACACACACACACACACACACACACACACACACACACACACACACACACACACACACACACACGTCAGCAGCATCTGTGTGTCCTTGAAGTGGACAGGATACACCAGTCGTTTATTAAATTATTATATTGGTAAACGGACAAACATGTCAAATGAATGCACAGAAACACACACTTAAGATGTATAAATCACACAGGCATGTTACAGAATTAGGCTTAGTGAGAACAGTTTGATGGGCTGTGAATTTCAGAGCTGGGAAGTGATTATTAATACACACACACACGCACACACAAACACTAAGCACACACTAAACTCACAATGAGCTCCTGTCCCAGTCGATTAGGATTATATGCGGTTTGTCCACATCTGCTTCCTGCAGCAGGCCTCACTCCAAAGCGGGAAATTACCACCAGGCAAATACCGCTAAATGTTAACCGCTTCGCAGTGAAGTCAACAATTTTAACTAAAATGTCAAACATGTCAAACTTCTCAGGTAGTGTTTTTGGGCTCCAGGAATGTGCCTGTATCTTAATGCTTTCAGTAATAATTTCCATGTTGATGATGTCCTTCAGTTTTGAACTTATGCAGTGAGTTTTAGAGGGTGTTTGTGGTTTCAAGCTTATTCCAGAAACACAAATGATAGTGGAGAGCGAGGGGGAGTCCTTCTGATCTTCACAGGGAAAAGTCACATGGTGGTCAGCTGCAGAGAAGTGTTACTGGGGGTTCAGTGTCTGACTTCTCAAACCCCGAATGAGAATATGCACGACCGATACTGTAAATATGTTTCTGTATCTTGTAAGACCTTCTGTGAATCCTTACAAGCTCTCCTTTACTTATTTTTCCATTCCTGTTCTCTGACTGCCCAGTCTCTAAGACTGGCCACTGCGTAATTGTCTAGTGGGTCTATCATTGTTATTGTGTCATGGCGGGTTTTTTTTTTTATATCATATCATACAATGTGGTATTCAGTTTTGCTTTCTCAGTTTGACATGCAAAATGTTTACACTTCTTCTCTTTACTTGATAATGCCATAAAGTCAAACTTCATCGATTACTCAATAGTCAAGTTTCCATCCAAATTTTGGGCAAATTTTTAACAGAATTTCCAGAAAACTGGCAAAAGAAAATGCAAAGTAATCCATCTGCTACTGTTATGCGATTTTGAGCATTTGGGTGCATTGAGATAAACAGTTAGTGGCGCTAATTCTCCAGTCCTTTTTAAACCATTGAAGAAGAAGAGGGTGGAACCGGATGGCATAATATGGGTGTCAGTCAAACCTCATATCATGGTATTTTATTGCTGTTTGGTTTATTTTATTTGGAGGAAACACAGATACTTAATCACCTTACACACAGATATTCTATTTTTTTTTATTTTTTATTAAAGATTATGTTTTTTTTGTTTTTTTCCCCCTTTATTCGATAGTGACAGGATAGGCAGGGAAGGGGGGCGAGAAAGAGAGGGGATGACACGCAGCAAAGTGCCGCAGTTTGGATTCGAATCCCGGCCGCTGCAAAGGACTCAGCCTACATGGGGTGCAGTTTCTACTGGGTGAGCTAGAGGCCGCCCCGCACACAGATAAGACGGGTCTTCTGGTAATTGTTAACGTTTTTCCACATCTCCCAGATCTACTTGAGTCCCTCATCTGTTTCTCTGACTGTCCCGCCATCTCTTTCCGCACTACATCCTTCCTCCAGGCTTTTATTTTATCAATCCACTTTGTTTTGTCTTTTGACCTAAAAGCCACAAACACACCGACTCATTAGCATACTGTATATGGGTCTGTGTACTGTGCAAGCTGAGATTTAAAGGCCCCAAAGGAAGAGGGCACCCAGAAGTGGCTGTGGTTTTAAATGGCTGGTTGAAGCAGACCTGTGCTGTCAGGTCAGGCCAGGTGCTTCCTGCCATCTGTGTGGCCGTATCGCCGGCCACATGCACGCAAGTTGCGTTTGCAATCACAAACGCATAGATGCAGGTTAGAGGCTGATCATTGTATACACGATTCTTCTATTTTACTTCTACTTTGGAGTTTGTGTGTGTGTGTGTGTGTGTGTTTGTGCGTTCCCAATCATGCTATCAGTGCTCCACTGACCTATATTTGGCTCAATGGTGTTTTAAGCCCCCAACGTCTCCTTCCAGGCAGCGCTGCGACCGTTGACTTCAAGGCACCTAACCCTAACCTTAACCATAACCATTGCCTAATCCTAGGCAGCGCTGCCTGGAAGGAGTCGTTGGGGGCTCAAAACGCCAATAAACCCTATATTGGCCAGTAGCCATAAAGCGGGAATGACTGCACAATGCATGCATGTGTGTACGGCTTGACAACTGACGCTAGTCGTCGGACATTATCTTTGTCAGGATCTTTAGCTAACAAGGAGGTTACACACACACACACACACACACACACACACACACACACACACACACACACACACACACACACACACACACACACACACACACACACACACACACACACACACACACACACACACACACACACACACACACACACAGAGTTGTGAACCCCTGACTCATGCTAAAGGTCAGGGTGGGGTTTCATGTTATTTCCTTAGTGATTGCGCTTGATTCCTCATCTCTCTTTAACTGTTAAACCAACAGTAGACACCTGACATGGTGACCTGTTCTCTGAAAAATGTGGTTTGGTGCATAGGCAGGATAGGAAATATATTGCAGTGTTATAAGAGCAGAATAAATATGGCTATGTAATATGAACAATGTATGAACAACATGTACAGATATGTGCAATGTAGTAGCAGTGACCTTACATATTACGCGTACAGACGGGAGAGTGGTATCTTATCTAACTCTCAGCAGGAAAGTGAAGAACTGTATAGCCCAAAAATGGCAAACTATTTCTTTAATGCTGCTGCGGATTCATGCTGCCGTATTCATCACAAGCCCTTCTTTTCACAACTACACATTCATTCACTTGATTATGCATTCAGCATTTGGTGCAATCACATTTTTATATAAAGCCTATTTTTTTCCTGATTTGGGACACTAATGCCACACACAGAGAAAGAAAAGCAGCAAGAACCCCAGTCAAGCTCATTGAATTGACAGATTCATATAGAAACGTATAGAAAGCCGTACGGACCCTTTTAGTCTCTGTGCTGTAGCAGTGCGTCTTTTCCCCGCCTGCTCGCAGCGCAGGAGATTGAGCTTTCTGAGAGCATTGTGTGACCTATTTTAGTGTGTGTGTGTGTGTGTGTGTGTGTGTGTGTGTGTGTGTGTGTGTGTGTGTGTGTGTGTGTGTGTGTGTGTGTGTGTGTGTGTGTGTGTGTGTGTGTGTGTGTGTGTGTGTGTGTGTGTGTGTGTGTGTGTGGCAGTGGAAGTCGAGCATTCACAGGAAACTGGCCAACTCAGTCATGCTGTTTTACTCTGACTGATAGGAGGCAAGAAAATAAAAGGAACAGAATGGAAAGGTAGAAATAGAGTGTGGAGGGAACGAGAGCAATGTGAGCAATGTGTTTTTTATTTTAATCATTTGTGCTTTTAATTCTAATGAAAAAAGAGAGATAAAAACACTGGAGTGTGTTGCAAAGTTGAACACTAGTTGAACTTTTGTCAAAAGTGCAAGTGAACATCTAATAAGAGATGTCCGTCAGCTGTTAAAATTTGAGTAATCGGCTTCACACATTTTGCAGACACGACCACAACAGTCATCTGCGTGGGTGGTTTCAGTGCATTCTTGTCTTTAATGTGTGAAAAGCATAAAAAAAATGTTTGATTAGTGTTTTAGTAACTTCCCTTTCCTGTGAAGACAATTGTTTCCTGTGATGTTTTGTACATATGCTGTCTTGCATAACATAAATGATACACTTGTATACATATCATATCGTTGTATATAAATTCACAACATGAATTTTTCAAGCAAAAAGATTAAAAACGTGCTGATCTCCCAGCTTCTCAAATGGGAAGATTTGCTGCTTTTTCTTTGTCCTTGTTGTTCCGTGTAACAGTAAATAAAATAAAAACAAGGCAGGTAGATAGAAGATAAACAGCAGATTAATCGATGATGACATTTTTTTTCCACTGTAGACATATTTATTAATATTTGGATTACTGGTTACTGTGGTTAGGTCGTAGATGAAAAACATTCACCAGTTCCAGCTTCTCAAACATGAGAATTTTCTGCATTTCTCTTTATAATTGTGGTTAAGTTATATCTTTCAATTTGTCATACAAAACAAGAAGTCACAATTTCCCAGAGCCCAAGGTTATGTATTTAACGCCACATATTTGGCAATTATTAAGACTTAAACAATGACTTAATTATGAGAATAGTTGCATCATTTTCTGTCTGTCATTTAATCGAATCAGTGACT
Source organism: Gymnocephalus cernua (assembly GCA_023631565.1). NCBI lineage: Eukaryota > Metazoa > Chordata > Actinopteri > Perciformes > Percidae > Gymnocephalus > Gymnocephalus cernua. Next base: position 12,372,305 of record CM042447.1, on the reverse strand, counting down.
CATTGTAACTGATATTGACAATGATTATTGGTTGCAGGCAGCCCTACAAGAGCTTTTCCATCACTTGTCACTTTGGAGAAATTGATACACCCAGGGCTGCAACTAACAATTATTTTCATAGTCGATTAATCTGTTGATTTGTTTTCTCGATTAATCGATTAGTTGTTTGGTCTCTAAAATATCAGAAAATGATGAAAAATGTGGATCAGTGTTTCCCAAAAGCCCAAGATGACGTCCTCAAATGTCTTGTTTTGTCCACAACTCAAAGATATTCAGTTTACTGTCAGAGGAGAGAATAAACTAAAAATTATTCACATTTAAGAAGCGGGAATCAAAGAATTTTTACTTTTGTCTTAAAAAATTACTCAAACCGACTAATTGATTATCTAAATAGTTGGCGATTAATTTAAGAGTTGACAACTAATCGATTAATCGTTGCAGCTCTAGATAAACCACTAACTGTGCAACATATAAGAGTTGAATTGAGGAGTACACTTGAGTAGTGATAGATACAAACAGGGTTACTATTCTTTGCCCTCTTTCTCTGCCCCCCCCCCCCCCCCCCCCCCACCCCCCTCCATTCAGGACAGAAGCTAGTGCGAAGCGACAGAGTGTGTGAAGAGAGCGTGTGAATGGACGACAGAAACGGGGAATAAAAGAACCCATTAGCTTAGTTACCAAGTGCCTCTTAAAAGCTTTGGCTCTCCCTCTTCGCTCCCCTTCTCTCTCTCCCTCTCTCTCTCTCCCCTCCCTGTTCACCTCCCCTTTGCCCCCCCCACCCCCATATCTCCTCCGCTTCTTTCCTCTCTTTTTATCTTTCCCTTAAACTCCACCTCTTGTTGGTTTGTTTAGAAAAGGTACAGAGCAGCAGGCGAGGACTCTCTGCCTCTGCTTAATTTCTTCTGCATCCTCCAGGCTTACCCATCATTTGTGTGTGTGTGTGTGTGTGTGTGTTTTATGTAACAGGAAGTAAGAGTAATTAGAAACAGGGTTTGTCTGGGACAATAGAAAGTAAAGAGAAAAATGGCGAGACAGATAGAAGCTGGGTGTCCCATACCACCCCCCCCCCCCCCCATAATGAAATCAAATTTTTTTAAAAAACTGAATTTTGAACACAATATAGCTTTTATACATGTGTGAGGTGGATTTTTTTTTTTATTATCAGTAATTAGGTTACCAGGCTGATGAATGGTCGAATTTGACTGTAAACGTCTGTAAATATCTTCTCACTGCAGCCTTTCAGAAGTGTCCGATGCATATTTGTAATATAAAAACAAATCGGACATCTCTTGACTTCATTCAAGTTGATGGAAAAACACACCCAATCCACATTTAAGTATGCAATGCTTAAAATGGAGTGCTTACAATGTTTGCATACAGCTTGCTTGGATGGAAATAGTTTGTTAGTGTAATAGTATGACAGTGTAGCCTCTATACTTAACTATACTGTCAAGGTGCTCGTGAGCAAAACATGTACTATTTGATTCCGATATGGCTTTTAAACCTGATACCAGTCTATAAACAAACTGATATACATGTGCTTCTCTAGTACAATAGTTGTGTCAATGACCATCAGATGATGGAACAAGCTGTCATGTAAACAAAAGTTGAGAGAGGGAGGTGTAAGCCTGGAATTACAAATGCTGAAATGTCTTTGAGCAAGGTACTGAAGTTATTTTCTAGGATTGTTTCTGTGGCTAATCCTTTGCAGTTTGACCTCATGATTATACAAGTTGTGACCTTGTAAAAACATAAAAATCTCTTTCCAACTGGCAGCTGACATAGTCTATCATGTATAGATTCATACTAAGGCCAAAACAAATCATTGATTAGGTGCTACAAAATGTCAGAATTCATTGGCTCTAATGGGAGAATCTCGACTTGTACTTCCCAGTTTGCTGTAAATGAAGGGACATGGGCTACAAAAGGAAAATACTTATCATCATTACAGTGTTAGAGGGCACAATTGTGTGCATGTTTGTTTCCAGATAATGTGTTTTGCGGGTTGGGGGAAATCACAAACCATCACAAATCACTGTTGCCTGCCTTCCCTTACTCAATGTGTGTGTGTGTGTGTGTGTGTCTTCCCGGGCTCTGGCCCAGCACAGAAGCAGACCTCTGTTGGAAATGTAATTCACATGAGGCCAGAGGAGCTCTAATGCTATTACACACACACACACACACACACACACACACACACACACACACACACACACACACACACACACACACACACACACACACACACACACACACACACACACACACACACACACACAGCTGTGTTGCCGCCCACAGTCTCTGTGTGTACCTCTCTTTCTCTTAAACTCCTTTCCTTGTTTCCTCTCCCTCAGCTTGTCGTCGTGGTTTATAAAGATGAGTGATGCAAAATGAAAGGTGAAAAACTCATTATGTCTTTAGGGTGCCTCTGTGCCGCTAGTCTAAGCTGTTTATGAGTGTGTCAGTAGTACATTCAGTGAGTACAGCAGTCGGCTCGACAGTTTATGAAGGCACTGAAGCCCTGTATCAAAAAAGGTAACTTTCAGAAGGAAAAAGAATAGAAGACAGGAGTTGAAAGTTATGGTGCGTATGGGAGAGAGATTCTTCTGAGTTACAATTTTCTCTACCCGCTCTGGAAATGAAGTATTTGTAGCTTTGTAGATGTACATCAAGATTAACACGTAATGCATTAAAGATACAGACCTACAGAAAGCAATGTGTTCTACAACTGAAGCTGCAACTAAATGGGACAGATGTTCTCAACTATGCAATATTGTTTTTGATGTTGTAGTTTAATGTTTTCATCACAACTGTGATGTTTTCTATGTGTGTGTGTGTGTGTGTGTGTGTCTGCAATAGCACAGAGGTAATGTTATGTCAAAAGAGAAACAGGGACAGGAAGAAAAGGCTTGAGGTTTGAGATTTCTCAGGAAATCAGGATGTACAGTATGTGTCCCTGTCACTAACACAGGGAAGGCCTGCAGACAGTGCCAGAGAGAAGAAGAGGTAGGACCATTTTGTCACACGAGGCGCCAGCAGCCCCGAACGCCCACGCTGACTTAGAGAGAGAGAGAGAGAGAGAGAGAGAGATCACAAGCAACAATACATACAATAGAAATCTGAAACACAACTGTTAATTCTTGAACAGAATATGGAGAAAGAGGAGTGGATGATCTCTAAAATTTGGCTTCAGCTTGAATAAAAAAACGCAATATATATTTGTTTTTTATTGTGTGTGTGTGTGTGTGTGTGTGTGTGTATGTATATATATATATATATATATATATATATATATATATATATATATATATATATATATGAATTAATTAATGAAATGTCTGACAAATCACTTTATTGCATTGATGCAAAACTCCTGTAAATCAAATACTATTTCATGACACTGTCCTGTTCATTTGCATCATTGCCGGCATGCACATCTGTGCATTTGTATGAACCTTTTTGCCGTTCTGTTTTATAAACCACCTTGAACTGCTTTTGTATGAAACGGTTCTATACGGATAACATTTGGACTAAAACGTGAACTTTTAATGGTCTAAGACAACCAATGGTTGGATATAGTGGTAGAACATCTGTATAGTCAAACAAATCTCTTATAGATTGGAGTATATTGTGAATCGACTCAAGTTAAAGAACTGCCAGCTGAGCTTTAGCCTGCTGTCAGACCAGAGACGCTGTAATTGTTCTCTTCCCATTAACTGGATGTGTCTTCATCAGTGTCTGCCAGTATTTGATTAGGCCACACTTTAACTTAATGCACTATCACGCAAAGAGGAGCAGGAGTATGTGTGGGGGTGGGGTACTGTGGTATTGGTAGCAGTGTGATTGTTGAAGTGTGTGTGTGTGTGTGTGTGTGTGTGTGTGTGTGTGTGTGTGTGTGTGTGTGTTAGAAGAGTTTAACCACTGTAACCTGTGTGTAAGCCAGGATGCTTCGGAACAAATATATAATAAAACGGCTTCATTGAAACTCAAATGAAAAGTTTTCACCACAGATTTAAGTTGTATTTGCAACACTTTAATCACTGCGGTCTGGAAATCTGTTTTCTTTGTATTTCTATTGGATACCCAGATAAAGACTTCTGTATCACTTTGCTTTGCTGTCATTCATCACTTTTCTCTGGGCTGTTGAGGAGAAGTGCTCCCATAGTGAGTGTAACCCATGTTAGGTTTCCTCTGTTTGTAGCTCCATTTATACCTACAAAAAACACGTACAATCTCTGTTGGCGAGAGAGGAGGAAGGGAAGATAATGTATTACTATCTACTAAATATATTCTTCTCTCTGGTTTTTCCAGCGGTTACGGCGGTTATCGACTAAATACCGGACAGAGAAGATCTACCCCACCAACGTGGGAGAGAGGGAAGAGAATATCAAGAAGAACAGATACAAAGATATACTGCCATGTAAGTACCGGTACAGATGCATTAATGTGAATGGGATGTACAAAATACTGCTAAAACTTTTCTAAAACAAGCTGAACACCACACTAACCTAAAGCACATTTTAAGGCGCTGACACACCAACCCGATGATTGGCCGTCGGACTTGAAATGTTTTCAGAAACACGTTTGCGGTGAACTATTTTCGTAAATAAATGAGATCGTATTCCGAACGAGCCCGCCATTATGACGCGTTATGACGCGTTCGTCATTTCTGGTTTTCATTTTTTGGGCCGACAATACAGATTAGCGCCGCCTGCTGTTATGGAGACGCGTTACGTCTCGCGCACGTGCAGAACGTACGCTTAAGTCGGCGTTGCTTCGGTGTGTTCCGAGGCACTTTATTGACCAACTCGGGGAGGCAGTCAGTCCGACTGGCTTTACTGCTGACGGTCGGCCGTCGGGTTGGTGTGTCAGAGCCTTTAAGAACCAAGTGTCGGTTAGTTGCGTACTGCTTTGACTGATGGAGCATGCAACAGAACCGTAGGTGTACCGTCATGCCTAACTATCAGCCAGCGTAGCTCTCGGCTGTCTTGTTTCACTACTTCACTACTTTCTGTTACTATGTTGTTTATCTTCTGTCATCTACCTTGCAATGTACCAAAAGGATCCTCCAACACCAAACCTTAGGCAAAATGTACAAATTTAGATGAAAAACAAGTGTTATCAAGCAGAGATGTTAGCCCTTACTGGCTATCTGCTAGTTCAACAATCTGGTTACCTCACACATGCATGCAGCTGAAGCCTTAATTTGACTAAGTTTCATGTGCTATTTTTATGCAATGTCTGACTTTATAATCTGTATGAAAGCTTGTGTCCTGCATGACAGCAGCATTTAACATATCATGTGTCCTCGGCTTTAAAGATAAGTCACTTTGCGTGCCAGACAATATAGTTGAAAAATATTGTCAACATTGTCAAATGTACAAAAATTACTTTTATAATCATATCGCCTACCACTGTTCAATTTCTATTTCACATTTCTTTAGACTACCCCACTTCCTTTTAGGTAAAGGTAGGGAGTGACAGAAAGGAGCTAGAGATTGAAACGAGAAAAGACACGTGCAGAAAGTCACTGAAAAATGTCATGTTTTGTAGAAATGTGTACGCACATTCATTTAGAACAAACACAGAAATCCATTATGTTGTAATAGGTCATGTCTCACGTGCACACACGGAGCTCGCGCTGTACTTAATGACCTCAGGACAAGCTTCCATGACCCAACATCTGTCCTACTTCTTTTATATCTTCATCCTCTTTTTCTCCTCTGTCATCAATCATCCATCTATTCATCCATTTATTCATTCATTAATGCTTTTAGTGAATGAGCTGCTGATAAGGCAAAGGAAGAACTGCTTCATTCGTAACACACACACACACACACACACACACACACACACACACACACACACACACACACACACACACACACACACACACACACACACACACACACACACACACACACACACAGGAATGATGATGTTGCTGTGTGTCCATTAACCCATTTTCTCTTTCTCTTGGTCTTGTTTTATTTCATCATCCATTTCTGCGAAGTTAAAAATATTTCAAGTGCATCAAAGTAAATAATTCTCTTTCTTTTTTTGTCCCCAGTCGATCACACTAGGGTGAAGCTGACATTAAAAACGACCAATCAGGACACAGATTACGTCAATGCAAACTTTATCAAGGTAAAAAAAAAAAAAAAAAAAAGCAGCTGAAATTCCAGTTTGACACTTTGATTACAGTATTAGGAAAATGTACGTGTTATAAAGTTGTGGAGGTAAAGTGCCTTTACAGAATCACCTTAAAAAACAGTGTGGAGGTGTGATCTTACTTTCTCTCTCTTCTCCCCATCGTTCCCTTCAGGGTATAGATGGCCCAGAGGCCTATATTGCAACTCAGGGCCCGCTGGCGAACACTGTCATCGACTTCTGGAGGATGAACTGGGAGTACAATGTAGCTGTGAGTATATGGCTCGTAGGATGGCGGAAAACAGCAGGAGAGATGAATTAGAAGAGCAGGAGGTTGATAAGATGGCAGAGTCCCTCTCTGTCAACTTGAGTGTTTACTGAATAGGAACAGAAAGCTGTCACTTAGTGCATTTTTTTTAACGAAAGTGGGTGTAATAATTAAGGTAATCAGGGTGTGATTTGTGAAGAAAAAAACAGAGGGGGGGGATGATTTCAAGCCGGGGAGCAGAGTTCACTTCTCGGAGAAAACAAGAATTTCACCCAGAAAACGCTCCTGAAGAATGAAGGAGCGTTTTCTGGGTGAAATTCATTCATTTTTTTAAAGATTATTTTTTGGGCATTTTTAGGCCTTTATTCGATAGGACAGCTTAGACATGAAAGGGGAGAGAGAGGCGGAATGACATGCAGCAAAGGGTCGCAGGTCGGAGTCGAACCCGGGCCCACTGCGTCGAGGACTGAGCCTCCATATATGGGCGCGTGCTCTACCAGACATTTTGATAAAAATAAATCAGCAGACGCAGGGATATAAAGACCGGGAAGGGGGAAATCCCTCGCACCCTGAAGGTAATTGGAATACATATTTAATGTGGTTGTCAGGCAGATGGGGAGTGATTATGCTTGAACCAGATGGATAGAAAAAGGGGGGAGCTGTGATTGGGTTTAACTAGCACTCTGAAAAGCTGGGGGGGATTGCTGCTGTGATAATTACTCCTGTAGGATCAAAGCAAATGATGTGAGATATAGACGTAAGAGTGAAACGTATGATCAAAAATGATCTGAAGTCTGAACTACTACTGTGGGAATGGAGCATAAAGAGAGGTTGACTCTCAATTTAAGCTTTTCTTATTCTGCTGGGTACTCGTCTGAGTGTCTGGCAACTACAGCATTACATAAATAGAACATACAGGAATGAATATTTTTGGAAATGTAAGATTTAGCTGTGAGAGGCTGAGTGTAAATATTGATCGCAGTCCTTCCTGTTTGTGTCTCTGCAGGTTATCGTGATGGCTTGTCGAGAGTTTGAGATGGGAAGGGTAAGGCTGCGATATGTAATCCCTTCTTGTATGTCTGCGTGTTCGGGTGAGGGCATATGTCGTATGTTTATGTGTCTGTACACACATCCATGTTTTACTATCTGGTACCATGGTTTGTCTCGTAGAAATCGATGGAAATCGTAAAGTAGAATATATTTTTTCCTTGATTCTTTTGTCCAAGATGTGAAATAACAAATGTAAATATAAATTGTTTAGCCTTGGTGAGTGTATTTTCTAGTATTTCACGTTTTTCTTGCCTGCCTAGAACAGATTATTCTTTATTAAACCGGTGAATAAACAAATATAATAGAGTCTCTAAAAGTCACTATAAAAAAATAAAGACACAACCAAGACATTCACTGCACGATTCATCCTTAATACTCAAGTAGCATTAAGTGCAGTTATGGCTTTTGGATAAAACACAACAGTTAGCATGATCAGTCCGCGTACAGTAAAGGCAATGAGTCTGTGTTACCTTATTTGCCAGAAATCTATGCATTTTCCTGTTATTTCTGACAATTTGAAAAACTAAAATGTATATGATGCTTGAGTAAATAAAAGCCAAATTAACAAAACTGGTTTAAAAAAATAATAATTAATGTTTAAATAAATCACCTGGAGAGTCCGGTACAGCTTGACTCTGGAGATAAAACTGAGATTAGCTCTCATATTCAAGTTCATGTTCTGCTTGTTCAGCGGTTGTTTGGTAAATTGCTTTTAAAACACATTTGGAGAGGATTTGAATTGCTATTTTTTAATTCTCAATTCTTATCATCTTGGTGCTTGTGATTTTTCCTTTGGACTGGCTTAAACCTCTTTGGGGAGGGGGTGCCTAAAATTCCTCAGTATGCTCGGGGCTTTTATTAAGGCAGCGGAAATTTGTAATGATCTTCCGGGGAGGGGAGAAGGCAGCCAGTGATCTTCTGGGCGGTGGTGACAACCCTCTGGAGCGCTTTCCTCTCTGCTGCTGTGCAGCTGGCAAACCACGCACAGATGCAATAACTAAGTCTGCTTGTATATTTATGTTTGCGAAAAGAGAAACTGAGAGGTCACTAATGGCAGTTACCAAAGCCCAAGACGTCAAGACATTCACTGAACCAGCAATGAAGTGTGACCAATAACAAATAATTAGCATATGCCTCTAGAAGTGTCTGTTTTGCACATGTAGGTGTATAAAGTATAGTATCTATGTATTTAGTTTTTCTGTAAATGTAAATGTCGTCGTCAATGTTCCACATGTCACGTTAATTGTTTATTTCAAGCCAGAAAGCGTGTGTGAACAGTAAGCTGTGGTATTTGTCTGGTATTTTGTTCTCAGCCAAAGGCTAACTCCTGCTTTCTTCTCTGGGTAGAAAAAGTGTGAGCGGTATTTCCCGCTGCTCGGGGAGGAGCCCATGAGTTTTGGCCCTTTCAGAATCTCCTGTGTAAGTAGACAAATTTATACTATCACAGCTGTGTGTATGTGTGTGTGTGTGTGTAACGAGTGTGAGAGGAGAGGAAGGGGGTCTGTTGTTCTGGACTCCTGCATTTCTCACATTTTGTTCTAATGACCGTTTTAGTCAAGGATTGTGTAAATGTTCTCCCTGTCTCTGTTTTGTAGGAAGCAGAGCAGGCCAGAACAGACTACTTTATCAGGACCTTGACGGTGGAGAATGAGGACGTAAGTTCTCTCACTTATTGATCTATCTATTCTTTAGACGTTACTTTATTGATTGAAAGCATTTTCATAAAACTTTACAAAAATCACATGAAAATAATCATTCATTTGGACAACAAAATGTGGTAAAACAAAGACACAAGCATGTTCTTGTATCATCACTGTACAACTCCACTGACCGTAGATGAATGCTAATATAAAAGAATCGCCCACACGTTCACTTTCTCCTCTTTGCCTGATGATTTAATTCGCTGACCTTTCATCGACTCTCTCTTTTTTAAACTAAAATATTCCTCTGCATGTCTCCCTGCAGGAAACTCGGAGGCTAACACAGTTCCATTATATGAACTGGCCCGATCACGACGTCCCCTCATCGTTTGACTCCATACTGGATATGATCGGACTAATGAGAGAATATCAAGAGAATGATGATGTCCCTATATGTGTGCACTGCAGGTAGGTGCAGTATAGACGTACTCTGCAGAGACACCGACATAGATCCACCAATGTATGCACGCACTGTACCTAAGGCAACATTTAAAAAAGAGACTGATGCAGATGAGAAGATCAAGCAATGAGAGTAGACAGGGTTTTTAGACAATATAAATTACTGTACACACCTAAAAAAAAAAACGCTGGTTCTGGATCAAGTCTCTTGAATCACATTATTTTTCTTGCCTGTGCTCTCGAATTGAATTGAATGGTTCATGAGGTTGCCCGTAGCTTTCTGTGAGGAGGCAGGAAGAATGTGCAACAGGTGGCCGGCACTGGTTTGTCTGTTTTTTGAAATCGAGTTTCAACACCGCAGAGAAATGTTGCACTAGCAGCTGTACCCGACATACAATTACACATCCGCTCCTGGCAAAAAAGCTACATTTCTGTGTTTAATATTCAGCTGATATACTGTATGTATACGAACTGTAGATCTGGTCGACTCTTGTTTCACTTGACCGATCTTGTTGAAAATCGTATTACAGCTCTAGTGTTTAGATACGATTGCTGTTGTTTGAGAATTGAAGTGTTATGGTGAACAGTGATACATTTGTCACAAAGCAGTCTCAAAGATGACTGCACCGTTTCCACCAATAAACATCATAACAGCAGCAGTCAACAAGAATGACAACACACTGATTCACGATGCCATAGAAGTCCCCTGCTGAACACATGCATGTGGTACACACACACACACACACACACACACACACACACACACACACACACACACACACACACACACACACACACACACACAGTCTCCATGTGTGCGTAATCAGCTATAATGAGCAGCCTGCGGACATTTCCTATTTCCTCTGTTACACAGCAGGACCTGAAGCCACGTCTCTCCGTCTGTAAAGATGCCTTGTGTGGGTCGATGTGCGCTGTACTTTATGTGTGTGGAGAAACTGTGCTTGTTAGAGTAGCAGAGGCTCTCTGACAGCATGAGATAAAGTTTTATGATTCTATGTGTCAGACACGATGCCACATGATCTTTAGCTCCCGTCTCCATCCTGTCCGGACGGAGTGTCGTTACATACAAACATTCATACATGTAGTTGAGTGTTTGTCTGTACTTACTGGAGTTGATATTTGTGAGGAGTGTGTTTTCAGATGATTTATTTTTGCGACGAGGAGGAGGAAGCTCCAGAGTGTGTGTGTCTGTGTCTCTACACGTGTTCTTCTGTTGAATCTAATCTGTATGACTCTGATTGTACAGTGCCGGCTGTGGGAGGACGGGTGCTATCTGTGCTATCGACTACACATGGAACCTCCTCAAAGCTGGGGTATGTGAACACACACACACACACACACACACACACACACACACACACACACACACACACCAGACACACACACACCAGACACATGTTAAGATTTAAAGTGAGAATTAACCCTTTGTTTTGTTGCGTGTGCTGTGTTTTTAAAGAAAATACCAGAAGATTTTAATGTTTTTCGGTTGATCCAAGAGATGAGGACGCAACGGCACTCTGCTGTTCAGACCAAGGTTTGTACTTAATTTGTCTTTTCTTTTACGCACAGAATGGTACGTTGCAGTCGTACTGCTCTAAATGAATGACACATTTAATACAAAGCTTTTTGGAGAAATATAGAAAAGATAAGAACACGATTTGATGCTAATGTGTATAGCTGCTGCCAGAATTTTCTATGCCTTCACACACCCTGGGACATGAGGTCGACATTGTGTAATATTTGAGTGGGTTTCACCCAGCTGGAAGTGCCTCAACTGGTCGTTTGAAAACATAAAAAAACCAACAACATTAAGTTCCTGCCCCCAGCGGTTGCAAATGTGGTTTTAAAATTGAATTATTTGGTTACACAACGAGCTGCGTTATGTATTACGCTCTTAAAGTTTCAATGACATCCCTATATATTGTTCAGAATTTCTCTGAGCGACAGTTATAGCAGTGTTTCCTCCCATTACATAGCCTGTGTTGAGTCTCTTCATTCCTGTGTTACACCTGCTTGAAAATGGATTTCAGCCAGTTCAGCAGAGGTGGACACATTCCAACCATTATTTTGAACTGGTTGAGTTTGTTTTTTTTGCGACAGTTTTGACATGGGTGCGGTTTGCATGTTTCTCGTGGAGTTCACTGCAGCGGAGAGATGATTCTCAACTGGACACAACTAACATTTTCCAGTCATACGTTCAAAAATAATGAGCATGTCTCGACCTAACAAAGCACCCGGCGTCCTATGCCGTTTTGTACCTTATTTATGGTGTCCATTCCCACAAACGTGTCCTGACATTGAGAGGGGAAATTAGCCCTGTTGGTTAAGTTATAGAATTGCCTTCTTCATAGAGACTGCTGGAAGCCGGTAACTGTAATGTAATTTCTGAAAATGCAGTGCAATACACTTACTGCTTTACCGGGAAAGTAATGAGATTCAATCAGTGTGGATCAGTGCAGGCCCTTCTCTTGTTTTCACACAGGTTGTGTTCCATAGCCTTGTAAATGGATGTTTTTCAGTATAGACATGAGAATGTTGTTGGTTTTATATTGATTTGCTGAAACCCTTTCTTCTTTTCCTTCACCTCACCTCTCATCCATTTACCTTATTACCTCCCTTTCTCTTTCTTTCTATCTTTCTTTCTTTGTCTTTGTCTCTCTAGGAGCAGTATGAGTTAGTTCACAGAGCGATCGCCCAGCTCTTTGAGAAACAACTGCTGCTACTGGAGGGCTCCACCAACACGCAGATACATGATGGCATGGTATGAACACACACACACACACACACACACACACACACACACACACACACACACACACACACACACACACACACACACACACACACACACACACACACACACACACACACACACACACACACACACACACACACATACATACATACATATTGTGGGTGCTGTCTGGTGTTAAAGAAAGACAGGATGTCGCTGAGTAACACACTCAGAGTGGGAAAAAAACACGAATAATTAGTCACAGGGGAGGGCGAGGGTAGGAGGAATAGAAGAGAGGGATAGAGAGGCCTTCAGAAAACTTTGCTCTTTACACAGACCGAAAAAGAAGAGTTGCAGAGTTTGTGCCAAAAAGATCTCTCGTCTGCAGGGTAGTCTCAGCACTGCATACAGTTAGACCTATTTATTAGAGCTGGGGGGAAAAGGCTTTGCTCTGTCAGTCACCACTGCCCTCTTTCTAATTTACTTCACACTATCCTCCATTTCCACCAAACACACACCATATACGAAGTGTCCTCAATTGTCCCTGTTCCTCCTCCCATTGCACTAGAAGTACAACCACACCAACAAGTTTACTCATGACTAACCTAACATATTTAGAAAGTCAAAGAAGCAGCAAAAGATTCGTCCTCAGTGGCCTTATCTTAACTTCAAGTGCAGTTCGGTGTAGAGCTTTTTTGAAATCCAATCTGGTGTTGGAACATTGCAGGTGAGAGACACATGGGAAAAAATGAATCTGTAATAGCTCTCATCCATCACCCCACATCATTACTTTGAAACTAATGAAGCTACAAGCTACTCTTCATTGGAAGTATTGAAGCTGCAGAAACACCACACTCTTACTGAAAGCTAAACTACAAGCTTCTCAGAAAAAAAGCAGCTTAACACACTGAAGCTAGGTGTTACATGAAGCATCTACTGGTGATTAAAATGATAAACAAATGCATTGTTATTGTATAACTATTAAGTCATTTATTGACAAAATTAAACCGAGTGAGGGACCGGCACCAGACCAGCTCCCACCCTGCTTCTTTCAGGGCAGGTTGGCAGTTGGTCCCGATTTCTCCCTCTCTTCTATGAAATAAACAGGGGTGTAAGAGCAGAATTTAAATCATTTCTAAGCTTTTTAATCTAAAAAAAAAAAAAAGTGCATGCTGTAGCATTTAGTTGTGATTTACAGCTACTTAGTGAAAAAAGAAATGGCTCTCTACTTGAGAGGTTACATGATTGTAGAAATAGCTACTTTACCCCACTGCTACTGGGAAATGTAGTTAAACTCCCCAACACTGTTATGTGGAGCTATGAAGATAAAAGCCAGAGGACAGAAGCATCAGTGTGCAAGATTGACACACCTAAAGACAAAAGGACACAGAGAGACGATGAGAGAGCGCATTGGCAGCAATCCAGGAGTTGACTTCCTGCTTAGGAAGCTCTGATGACATCACCCCTCTCCCATAATGCACTTTGAGTCTGAGAATAGACACGCATCCGTTGGGAAAGGGAGACCCTTGCAAGAGACGGTCACAGGGACACACGCAACTATGTTTACATCGGAAAAGGCTCAGCTGATCCATTTCTGAAAGCTTTCAGTGTCTCCACCATGGGGGGGGGGGAAGATTGTCCACTGAACTGTACTACACGTTTACTACTTGTTTTGAGGTTTGTGCTATTAATCATTTCTTAAGAGTGGGCGTGTGTATGTGGAGGAAGACAACAACTCCAGTTTGTTGCTACTCATTATAACCTTCATCGTCATTATCTTCCTAAGTTGCAAGTCCAAAAGTGTGTGTGCACACACACACACACACACACACACACACACACACACACACACACACACACACACACACTGTAAACCATGAGTAAACCATTATCAGTGTGCTGTACTGACTCAGTCCATGCACCCATTGACTCATGTCCAGTCAGCCATTGTTAGTGACTAAAACACCCACATAGGTGCTCTCAATGGCAGTACGAACAATAAGCCTACACATATACACGTCCCACACGCGGTTTTCTGCTAGCACGCAGGCGCCATTGTTTGCAGGAAGTGTTCCTACCCAATTTATTCTTCACAACACAAATGGACATACAGCCAAACTAGATGTTATCAGATCCTCTGTCTTTTTTTTTCTTCATGTGCACTGAACGTGCTCAAGTTAGTTCCTCGGCAGACACGTAGAGCTGAAGTGGCCTGATTTGGCCCGCTGTCTTGAGTTCATGACGACTGAAGTCGTCCCGTCATCTTCTCATTATCAGAGTGGAGAGCGAGTCAAATTAACGAGTCACGGGGGAAGAGGAGAAGAGAGGAGAGGAGGAGGAAGCCGAGAGTTGAGAGGAAGAGAGGGATTAGTCGGGAGGAGGAGAGCTGCTTTCAGAAACTATTTGGATCCTTCAGTGAAGCAATTGCAGCAACTTTCTGCCCCTGCTCCAGAAACATGTAGGAGAGAAGAAAGAGTGAGTAGGGAGTAGGCTAGTTAGAGAAAGCGGAGCTGTACAATTCAACAACAATAAAAAAACATACAATGTGAACTGAAATTAGCCATTTCGAAAATGTTGCTAAACAAGTAACGTGTAAAGTCATATAGGTGATTTGACAATTATCAAGGTGATTTACAGCTAGCAAGACCAAGTTTGTCTTTCTGCATAATTCACCTTTTTATCCATACATACACAGAAACACAAAGGTTCCTAGGCCGGCAGTGCATGCAAAACAAAATCACATTTGGGATGCCGTCAGACTGAAAATACCAGCACACTCAATACAGCTCAGGTGTGTTAATTTAAGACTCGAAGCTCAATGGATTAGTGGGAGCAGAATCAAAAATTCCTTAAAACGACAAGTAAACACAGAATTCTCATAAAACTATGGAAGTAAAATGTACTAATTGGTCATGTGAGCAAGAGTTGTGAGCAAGATATGTGCTGACTGGGACATTACACCGTATATACAGTTAAAACATAAACCGTGCTCTCTGGGGGACAAATTATGTAATGGAGACATTGTTTCTAAACTGCCTCAAACATATCTTTGACATTTCTATACTGGTCGTCCTTTTTACTTAGTGTCTGTGTTGAGCAGCTCTGGCTCTTTGTGTATGAAAACCAGACTTACCCATTAAACTGAAAAGTGTTTTATAGTTGTGTTTGTGTGCGTTTTGTCCAGGATGAGAGCAGTCCAGTTAAAGCAGTCCATCAGTCTGACGATGAGAGATGGGACACACCACCTCCAAAACCTCCCCGCATACGCAGGTAATGCAGATTTCATGTTGTTTTTTTTTTTGTTTTTGTTTTGTTTTTTTTAAGCTTGGTCTGCTCTCGCCTGCTTTCTTAAAGTTCAAAAAACACTTTGAAGTTGACGAATAAAATAACCCGCGCTCATCCTCCACACAGATGAATGAACAGGCTCACACAGAAGTGAGCAGAGTGGGTGCTGTTTTTTTTTGTAGGAGGAACGCAACAAAAGAAACCCAACCAGCCCAGTTTGTGTGGAGCGCAGAATAGAAACACATTAAACTGACCAAACAGAAGCAGCAGGCGTTGTTTTCACCAGAGCTTTCTGACACATTAGTGCCCTGTCAACCCACAGACACACCCAGCCCCCACTTCACTGAAGTTAACTTCTGTTTGGCTGTCAACAACTGTGTGGCCTGAGGGGGAGCTGTATTCATAGATCATTTTGCAACTCTTTACAATACTCTGCAACAC
The DNA here is from genome assembly GCA_023631565.1 of Gymnocephalus cernua. NCBI lineage: Eukaryota > Metazoa > Chordata > Actinopteri > Perciformes > Percidae > Gymnocephalus > Gymnocephalus cernua. The sequence continues at coordinate 12,356,257 of CM042447.1, read as the reverse complement.
TACATGGTGTTACATGTACCACAACCCTAGGCTAGTTAAAGTAGAACGGCTATAGCTTTCATCTTCCCCCTCTTTGAGAACAAACACACGCCTTTTCACACTTAGAGGCATATGGTTGGTATCTGCTATCTGTCATATGCATAAACACACATATATATGCCCTCTCTCTCTTTTCCTCTAACTCTCTAACCCCCCCTCCCTCTCATTCCTTTCTTATCCTCTCCTCTTGCTTCTCTCCTTCACTCTGCCGTCTTACCTCCCTCTCCTCTCATTTTTAATTTTGCTGTATGTGCCCAGCAGGGGATGTGCTCCAATTTCTCTCAGCCAGTTCATCTTCAGTCCCCCTTTTCCCGTCTTCTTATGATTCGTCCACCGAAGGCTGCTAATGCAGCAATACATACACTTTACTACTTTTTAAACAAGCCGGGGGGGGTGCTCAATGAGTTGCTTTAGTACTGCTGCTTTTAATGTCACAGGGGACATCTTGTTGCCAGGAGACTATTTCACTTAATTACCTGTTGCTAGAAACATTGTCTAAAAATGTCCAGCGTGTCAGCATTTTGTGTGCCTGTGTGTGTGAATCATTCGCTCTGCGCTTAGCAATGACATTTATCACTCTTCATTTTCATTTGGCTAATTTTAAACCTTTGCAATAGCAGAAAAATCTGAGCCCACATGACCTCTGTTGTGTTGTCTTACTGCACTGAAATGATGGTGTGCTTAATTTGTCTTCTGTACCAGGCAGCCGGTTTGATGGGAAAGTTAACATTTTTAAGAGGTCCTAATTTTGGAAAGTAGCTGCAAGCGATTTGTTTACCGAAAGGTTTCTTTCCTGCTCTAAGCAAAATATACAAATTTGGACTCGGGAGATGCTGCCAAAATACGAGGCTTTCCTGGAACACTATTAAATCCTAAATCTCAGTATGTGTCTTTCTCTCTCTCTGTGTCATCCCTGAGTTTCCTAAAGGAATAATATCCAGGCCTAGTTTAAGCCTGGGAGTATTTAAGTGATGGTGAGAGCTATTTTTACCACCATAGTCCACATTCCCACATACTGATGACCACACTCCCTGTGTGTGTGTGTGTGTGTGTGTGTGTGTGTGTGTGTGTGTGTGTGTGTGTGTGTGTGTGTGTGTGTGTGTGTGTGTGTGTGTGTGTGTGTGTGTGTGTGTGTGTGTGTGTGTGTGTGTGTGTGTGTGTGTGTGTGTGTGTGTGTGTGTGTGTGTGTGTGTGTGTGTGTGCGCGTTGCGTAGGGGGACATTTTTTGTTGCTTGTGTTAGAGAAATACTGCAGGAACTCCAATTAGGCTGGCATCAAGGTCACAGATACTGAGACACTGAGTCATGGCTTTTACACACCCTGAAGAGTCATATCAAAAATGTTTTTTGTTTTTTTTAATTTGAAAGGGGAGGGGGGGGAGAACCATTCAAACAGCAGCATGAAAAATGTAGGATTTAAAATGACACTAAACTAAGAATATTAGTAGTGTCCTATCCCTGGTAGAATTAAAGAGAGAGAATACTGTCCTTTAACCTCCTATAATCCTACATAACATCTTAGACCTAAACCTGAAGCACTGTTGAGAGAGAGACAGAGAGAGAATTCTTATTATTTGCAGACAGTCACATAGATAATAATTTAATTTAATCCGGCTAAACTGAAACAAATATTTGTTGCAGAAGTGATCTAAATCTGTGTAGTTTGGGTGTGCGGTTCGCTACTTCTCTTGGATGTCTGTATGAATCTATCCTCAGCACAACCTGAAACCTGCATGCATGCGGAGGGCACAGTACCCTCGGTGTGTGTGTGTGTGTGTGTGTGTGTTTGAGTTTATGTGGGTGGCGCATATACATTTCAAGTTCTGGTGAAAGCATCTGTGTGCATACATGTGTGTTTGTGTGTAGGAGTTTAGGTTGTATGGGTGTATACATGTGTGCATACTATTTATGTGGCCTAGGTTAGCTCCTAACTGTGTCACCAACATTATGGATGGTTGTAGTGTAGTTTATACTTCAGGGAGTGGAAGAACTTGGAGTGCATGGCTGGTTGTATATGATGCTCTTTGAAGCATATTTTGAAATAGTTGCAAACATTTAATAAATATTTTTTTAACAGTGAATTATAGTTACAAACAGATATGAGGATTTGTAAGTGTTTATTAGTGTTCAGTGTTTTTCAACTATTATAACTTCTCCTATGAAGACACATTTAATATTACAACAACTTTGTTTTCCAGTGTTGTTGTTCATTTCCTGTTCATACACCAGCCTCCACTTATGGGTGCCCACAGGTGGAGTTATAGTTGTTGACAATTACTTTAATAATATATCTGCTTACAACTACATCATAGTGTGGTATAGACTATTTAATACGTGTTTAGATACTACATATACATGCTAGATAAGGGGGCCAAGTCTGACATGTTTTACCTCTGGACACCCAATGAATAGAAAACCTTTTACAGCTCTGTAATCGCTGTAAGAAGAGCATTTATTCATTTTATGTAGGGCTGGGCAATATATCGATATTATATTGATATTGTGACATGAGACTAGATATCATCTTAGATTTTGGATATCGTAATATCGTGATATGACATAAGTGTTGTCTTTTCCTGGTTTTAAAGGCTGCATTACAGTAAAGTGATGCACATTTCTGAATTTCCAAGACTGTTCCAGCTGTTCTATTATTTGCCTTTACCCACTTAGTCATTATGTCCACATTACCGATGATTATTTATCTAAAATCTAAGTGTGAAGGTATTTCGTTAAAGCAGCAATCGTCAACCCTAGAATATCGCCGCAATATCGATATCGAGGTATTTGGTCAAGAATATCGTGATATCTGATTTTCTCCGTATCGCCCCGCCCTAATTTTATGTCTGTCCGTGTTTCAAAAGTCGAGGAACTCAGTTAGCAAATATTGCACATGATTTTTCTAACAAGGCAGGTCATTCTGGTGAAGAGTTAAAAAGGTGCAGTCACGCCATTAAACGCAATTAAGGAAAATGAAGAGAAAGTAGTAATAAAACCAGGTAGACTATGAACAACCATTATTTGGTACACCGGTTGTGTTGCAGGGTAGTGGATGTGTCTGGCAAACGTTAGAGAATGTTGTTGTGGTCACTGATGAACAGATTTTCTTTTACTGATTACCAATCATTATTATTTTCTACAGTTAAACTAATCAAATTCAATTCAAATTTAAATGAAACTCCTTGGGAATGATTCGGTGTAAATCATTTCCACGAATAAATGAAAATACTTCATGAGAAAACTTTTTACAGAATGACTGCAACTCCAGAGTTGCTCAAGAAAAGGAAGTCCCCTGTCCTTCTAGCTTGCAACATCTCTAGTGTCTGACTTTCAATCTATAGGTCTTTTACACACACACACACACACACACACACACACACACACACACACACACACACACACACACACACACACACACACACACACACACACACACACACACACACACACACACGCTCTTGATTTAGCACACCACCACATCCTTTCACAGTTTTTTTTCCTGTGTATATATTTGCATGCATATGGAAATGTATATTCTGTGGAGTGGAACACTTTCATAATGTTTAACTTTTGTCACAACCTCAGTATCCTGTATATTCTTCACACACCTACACTGCGTTTAGGGGCTAGGGTTATGTGTTCTAACGCAGACATTCACTGAAGTAGCTGCTAGATGACCAGATGCTTGTACACTTTGGTAGCTGAAAATATAGAAAAGAAATTTTCGCTATGGACCAGAAGTGATCTAAGTAAGTTGCTGCACAGCAAAGAATAGAATAAAAGCAGAAAATAAAAGCATACAATGCTTTAATATCCCCTTTGGGTAAATTTGTCTTCAACTCTGCACTGCAGTTCTAGAAACACTATATACACAATACAGTACATTCAGAGGGATAAACTCTGTGGTCTGTTTTCAATTTGCTTGACATCAACACATCATAACCTTAAATCCAGAAAATATGGGCGAAACGTACTACACATACATCTGAGGAGATGTAATTGGTCTCAGACATACTTTGTTCATATAGCTTTTGTTTTTTCTTTCTATTCTGCCACCTAGTGGTAACTAAATAATCTTCACAACGTGAACAGAAACTACATTGTAGTATGAAAATGTATGAAATAAATTTAGTTTAAGTTTATTTCATCATCTTAGTTTCATAATTTCCTTTTTTAGATGGAGAATAATTTAAAACGGGGATGTCCAACTGTCTGGAAGTTGTCTGACCAGTGTGATGAAATCACTTCCTTTTTTCATCATTTTCTTTTCCTCATTGCCTGAACCACAGTCTTCAAACCCGCTTCTTCTTCTTTCTTTCTAAAGCAAATAGGTTAGATTTGTACTTGTGTGTTAATGCGTAAAAGCAAAATACATACATACATGCAAATAAATGAATTTTTCATCACAGTCTTACTGTGAATGTACAGTTCTTGCTTAGAGTTTGTGTTACATTTTGAGCTCTGTGGAACATCAAAAAGTGTGTGTGTGTGTGTGTGTGTGTGTGTGTGTGCGCGTGTGTGTGTGTGATATCCATTTAATGAAAAGCTTGTCTGGTTTCAGCTCTTTTTTTTTGTCTCTCTCTGTCTAGTTCCCAGGCTGAAGGTGATGTGAAGGAGGAGATACTCCAGCCCCCGGAGCCTCACCCCGTACCCCCCATTCTGACCCCGTCTCCCCCTTCAGCCTTCCCCACCGTCACCAACGTACGGCAGGACAACGACCGCTACCACCCAAAACCTGTCATACACGTCCTGGCTACCACACAGGTGAGTCTCTTTATACTGAAACATGCACATTTGCAGGTAGATTTTGGTTCCTTTCTACTATGTCAAGTTTGTTGTGTAATTAAGTACACAGCACATGTCTACGTTGTGTTTCTGTGTTGTTGTTTTTTTTAGCAGATTCTACAGACATTCAGTTAACTGTCACAAAAAAAATGCAAATCTCACAAATTCAGAAGCTGGAAGTAGAGAATATGTGGCATCTTTGCTTGAGAAAGGACTTAAACGAACAATTTTCTGTTGACGCATTAGTCGGCTAAATGTTTCAGTTCTACATTTAACCGTAGCATTTTAAAGGAACTATACTATATATATATCTACAGAAATACTTCAGAACTGCATGTTTCTTGTGTTGGGGGCAATTTTAGATGTTTTTGTGAGCAATTGCTACATATTTAAGGTGTTTATTGTCTATATATTTCACTTTCACTTCAGAATTGAGATGACCTGCCTAGATTTTCTAGGAATTTTACACTTTTTTTGGGAGATATAAATTGCTGGATCAACGTGCCCCAAATACTGACTCTGACTCCCTTTCCGGCGTACCCCAAGACATGGAAGATTTCTGTTGTTTTCTAAGGCTGCGTTTGCAAAAAGTGCTTAAATGTTTTCATTTTCTTTTCCCTTCAGAATAAAGACGCAGACCAGCAGCAGAACCAGTCCGAACCCAGTCCGAACAAGCAGACCAGCCCCTCAGAGCAGAAAGACCAAGAGCTACAAAGTCGAAAACAGCAGACTCAGGTCTCAAATCTGGATCTCAATGAGAACTATAACAACAAATCAACATCGACAAAATCGGAATCGGGCCAAAGCCAGACTCAGACTCCCTCCTCGCCCCTCTCGCCAGCTGTTGAATGTTCCGGCGCTCCTCGCATCGAGAGGAAGCTGAGCATTGAGATTAAAAAGGTGCCGTTACAGGAAGGACCTCGTAGTTTTGACACTTCCTCCTCCATGGGAGTAGCAGGTGGACTAGGCAGCAGTTCAGCCAATAGCGCAGCAGTGCTCCAAAGAGCCCACGCCTTCAAAGCCCGTTCTGGCCAGTCCCTGCTGACGTCTAGCTCCTCGCTGTCAGAGGACTCGGGCACGGAGGGAGGAGCGGGCGGATGTGGGGAGAGTCATGCAGACGGAGGCGTCCTAGCCCGACCGAACCACCTCCCCGTGAAGAACCAGAAGGGGGAGACGCACGGAGGGGAGAAAGTGGAGGCGAAGGCTGGCCATGCAGTGTGGGCTCAGGCCTGCAACAGCCCTGACAAACAGATCCCCAAAACCTCCTCTTCGTCTTCCTCCTCGGAGCGCGTGGCTCCATCGTCCTCCTCCTCCTCCCACCTCTCCTCCTCCTCTTCCTCCTCCTCCTCTACTCCCGTTAGGACTGCCCTGAGCTTCACCAACCCCCTGCACTCCGATAACTCGGACGAGGAGGGGGACGTAGAGATGTCCGGGGGAAAGGAGGGTTATCGTACTAATGTATCCACGGCGACAGCCATGGTTACTGCATCCCCTCACCACGGAGACCAGCAGCCGGTCCGGAAGGTGTTGCCCATGTCGATCGCAGGGCAGAGCACTCCGTCACCCACTGCAACCACAGCAAGTATGTCAGTCTGCTGCTTTAATGAAATGAGTGAATATAATTCCTTTAACTAACTGGCTGCTTTCCCGACAATCAAATAACAACTTTATAGGAAGTCAGACAAATAGACATCTGGATTAACTGAATCAATCCGATTCAGAACATCTTCGTTTGATGGTTCATTAAAACACTAAACTGACTAGACTTAACACTGAAGGTAGTTTCAGCTCCGCTCCGAGGAGTCTAGTTGGGTTCTACTTACTAAAACGCTGAGAGTAACTCCCAAGAGTACCAACCACACACACACACACACACACACACACACACATACGCTCAGAGAAACCACACGGTAGAGTCATTTTCTGGCTCAGTAAGGAGACAGAGGTCTCAGACAGACCACATGCTAATGATAACTTGTATCCTTCGACACACACACACACACACACACACACACACACACACACACACACACACACACACACACAGAGGAAGAGAGACCAGGAGGAAAGGAATAACAAGGAAAGAGTGAGAGAGTTCCAGTGAGTCCCATTTCAAGCATGGCTGTATGACTAATTGGTTTGCGAGGAATGCTGCAAATGTTAACAGGCAAACATCTGTCAAAACAACTCCTCTTTTCTCTTTCAGCTTGTGTGTGTTTGTCTGAGCGAGTGGATTTGTGGACAAAAGAAAGATCGAAGGAAATCCTTGTTTTTGTGTGTTTTTGTTGCAGTGCAGTTGTTTGTGTGTGTCTGTGTGTGTGTGCATGTTGGATGGTGAAGGATCAACACTGCATGATAAATACACATTGGCCAACTGTGCACGTTGGGTTGAACAGAGCAGTGTCACGCTGTATTTTTTTTTATTTTGTTTTTTTTGCATCAGTATGGCCTCACTGTCGTGCTCGCAACTAAGAGATGTGGGTTTTAATCTTCCGGGGTGTAAAAGAGTGAGATCGCTGCTTCTCCTTTTGTTGATTTCAAAATCGTTGAGATATTGAAATCTGATTCTTGCTGTGACTTGAGCTGACATGGAATGGTTTGAAATCGACTTTGGCTTGGAACGGTTTTGATCTTGAATGGGTTCAAAGCTTGATGAAATAAGACTTAACTGCATTTTTAAATATTTGGATTTAACAGTGAGGGTGCATGATGTGAATCAATTTGCAAGCAGTAATTTGCTTCAAATAAAAACTAGTATATGTGTTCAAATAAATAGTCCCTTGGACCTGGAAGATAAAGAGTGGGTTTAGTGTACAGTATAGTTTATTGATGCCTTCCAGTTATATAAATCTGATATATCAGCCAATAGTAATTTATTTTAAAACATTACCACATAACATATAGTTCCGATCCCTTAATTTTTTTATATATTTTTTGTCACGAAGATACATACCGTGTAAAAATCCGCTGTAAGTTAATATGGCCAAGCTATCCATCGAGCTCTAATTAGTTTTATGACAACATTTAGTCAATGAAGAATAATTTGGAAGCATGCCTAGAATTAGCGATATATATATATATATATATATATATATATATATATATATATATATATATATATATATATATATATATATATATATATATATACTACAGAGAAAGTTGCCTGTTTGAGGCTTTTATAAGTTGGGATGTTGAAGACAGGCGCTGACAGTTGCACACAAAACATAAAAGATGCAATGTTTTTTATTTTAAATTCTAGTGGTCAACATTTTGCCACATCCTCCTTGTTTCAGGAACCAACAAGAAAGTACTTTGTTAACAGTTACAATGACATGACATTGTAATCCTTCCTCATTTATACTAGAGAGTAGGGCTGCACGATATGACCTAAAATCAAAATCACGATTAAGTGCACATTTTACCATGTTAACGATTAATGAACGATAATCATATTTTTTTTGTGATTCGTTTTTTTTTTTTTTTTTTTGTCCTCATAGTTCATTGGTAATGTTAGTACAGTAAATAGGCACAAATATTGAAGGGGAGTTATTTTTGTTATTTCAAAATCATTGAAGGAAATACAAAGCGGGAACTATTATGGCTATTCATTGAAAGCACACATTGCTTGAAATGTAAATGTCTTGTGAAAAAAAGTCACATTTTAGTTTCATAAAAATTATCAAAATTATCGTCATGGAAAAATAAAAAATACGTCGGTAAGAGCTTCAGAATTAATCGTCCAGCCCTGCTAGAGAGCCACAGTAACCTTTTTTTTTTTTTAATAAGGAAAAACACTGAGAAAGTTACATGTTTCTGTTAAACAATATCTGGCATCATGCACTCCTGAAGTTTTTCCAATATTTCAGATAAATGCAGAAGAATGTTGGCTTTCCAGTCCTGAAGTGGACTAGTTTGTGTATTGGTCTGCTTGGCTTTCTGGCACATACAATATTTGGGCTGCGGGAAGCGCTTTGGAATCGGTTATGAAACGCTGATGGCTGCTGTTTGATTGGTTGCAACCGTGTAACGACTGCTTGTTGGCGAGTTGCGTTGAGCAACTTGCTGCTTTGGGGCTGGTCAAGAGAAAAGTTGGCGGCTGCTTGTTTACAATGCTTTAACAGTCAGCGGCGAACTAATGAGACAGAATTATATAGAAATATAAAACAGTTAAAAAGTAGGAAACCAATGGATGCAACGTTTGAGTGAAATATGTAAAACATGACAAAAAACCTAAGCTAAAAGATTAAAATTTAGGGATGAATTAAAGGTACACTGTGTAGTGTTTTTAAGTATTTTATTAGCTAAAATCAATGTCTTCATTTATAAATATGTCCTCATTGGTGTAAAATAACCTCTGCTAATGATTAGAGCGCGACCGGTGAAGGATTTTTCAGGCCGATACCGATATAAATATTTGGAGATTTTAAAAATCGGATATTCCGATATATATATTTAAAAAAGAAATTCCAGAAACGCATAACAAAACATTATTTATGAGTCCTCACTAAAGTAATATGATAACGCAGTTTAAAAATAAACTTTTTTTATTTATTGTCACAACAGAGCACCAAAAAATATAAAATATATTAAAGTTCTGATAAATAAAATGTATAAAAATACAAACTTAAGATCAGAAACTTAAAGGGTTAAACACAAGCGTTGCCAACAGGGACGTTGTAGAGCGCCCTCTGCAACGCCAAAACACTCACAACGTGGTTGAAGGGGTTTCCTCCCTTTTTTATTTTATTTTTTTTAATATTTATTTATCAGAATCATTTATTTGTCATTATAAATGAATATATAAAAAAATTATAATTATCAATGCCGATAGTTCGGAAAATGCCTAATATTGGCCGATAATATCGGCCCGCCGATATATCGGTCGGGCTCTACCAATGATCTGACTTATCCTCGTAAGCAAATAATTTCTTATCTGTATTTACATTGGACGGGTAAGTCCAACGAGGCTTCCATGTCGTTCCGCCATTTTGAAAAACTATAATCGCAGAGATGGACATAAAGCACTAGCCTACCTGTCTAGCTAATCCATAACGCGTTTTCGTTCAGAGCCAGTGTCACGTGACTGAAACCAGCTGAACTGGAGAAGGAGATCAGTGAGAGGCGCTGGTCACCGCCCCGGCAAATTTGAAAGCCTGCGCTGCACTTTAGTTCATAATGGAGGCTCATACTTATGCCGAGCCACAGGAGAAGGAATCCTCGTCGCCATAAAAGCGAAAACTGGAAGACATGTTGTCATAGCTTCTTGGTATGTAACGGCTACCGTAGTTGCAACACGCATTTGAAAAAGCGAGGCGCTAGAGAGCGCTATTCGTTTGAACGCAAAATACAATTTCACCGCTAGATGGGAGAAATTCCTACACAGTGTACCTTTGAAGTTCTCCCTCTCCTGTCTGAAAATGTAATCAAAATGATAAGAATACAAAATAAATAAAACGATAAAATAGACAAAATGTTCTAACAAGTGCCATTCAAAAGAAATGTTTTAATCAGGATGTTAATATTGGTAGCTGAAGACATTAACTTGCTAGTGATTCAACTGTTAATTCAGTTTGGCTTTATTGAAACACAACCAACATTGCAACAAAAGCAGGTGCACTCTACATTTCCTGAGTCCCCTCTCTCTGTTGGTAGCAGCAGCAGCACTGCACTGTAATTGCCATGTTAACTGCACTTCAGTTAGATCAGGAACAGCAACATAATGTGTCTCTCGCCCTCATCGCTTACAGTGACATTAACCTGCTGTACAAACACCTTGTGTTTTCCCGAAAATGGCGCCGTGCTAGATTAACTTAGCTAGTTGTACCTAATAAATGGGCAGCTGCATGTGCTTCCTGTTTACTTATACCATACAGTAAGATATGATCATCACAACGTGAATGGCTGAAATAAAAGAAGCATTATTTTAGATGGGGTCGATAGGGTCTCGAGGCTAACGCCATTACACGTAAAGGCAAAAAAAACTCTTCAAAGGCAACACCTCGACCCTTCAGAGCCTCAGAGATCATTCCAGCTGTCTGGCTGCCCTTTCCCTCCAGATGAATGGGAGAAAATGTAATTAAGGGGTCAAGCTTCCTTAAGAGACGGACACACTCATGGTCGTTAATATGATCTTTAATACAAAAATGACTTCTTTGATATTGTGCTTGAATTAAAAACGAGGCACATTTATTTTAGCTGGAAAAGTGAATTTAAAGGTAGCTTTCTATCAAAAAGAACCACTCGAAAGTTATTACTGTCAGGCAGCAGGACTGTAATGATTTTGGAAATGGGTCATTTCCCAAAAAGCAACATAGAAAGGCAATATTTCCCTCAGGGATGGATATAGTCAAATATTAATCAAATTGAAGAGGATAAAATCAGGAGAATCTAAGGAAATGTAATCATGAATGCCTGGAGCATTTCAGTGGTTTTTAGTTGCAAAGCCACGGCAGAAATTAAATGTGAATTATTATTTATCATTACATACAGTTTTCCTTTGACAGTGGTTACATGTTGAGGTTACCGCTACAGTTAGTTATCAGCATTGATACAGTCAGTATTCAGCTTCCATATATATATATATATATATATATACCTCACAATCAATGATAAAAATGCAAAATGTAGATTTTCATGCCTTGTAACATATGAGTGCATATTTTAAAGTTCTAATTCAAATAGCTTCATTGGCATTGGCAAACAAATTCAGTTACAGTCTTGACAAAGCAAAAGTACTGACATTAACCGTTTTATATTGAGAACATTGTTAATGAATAATAAAAAAAAACCAGTTTGTACTATTTAACAATTCAGAAAATGTAATTTCAGTGCTTTTTGAACTGCAATAGTAGATTTAACTTTTTTGTTAAACATCACAAAATTGCAATAGAAAGAAAACCTAACAATAACATACTTTAGTTTTGTCTGTGTGCATGTGTGTGTGTGTGTGTCATTTACCAAATACCACAAATAACAACAACAATAATAGTAATAATAAGAACAATAAGAATGCAACATTGGATACGTCCTAATTTTAAAGTCATTTTAAATAACCGTATGTTGTCGTCATGACATAAAACAGTCAAATGTCTGTCCGTATTGCCTAGCTATGTTGTTTTAAATTAGCCTTGCAAGGTTGACTAAACAGATTGACTTTGTGTCATAAAGCAGCTCTGTATCACTTTGCGTTTCTCATGTACCTCTATCACTAGAGAAGGAATCAGGGGGGGGAAAATACACTTGTTAGGAGTTTCAGCACTTGAGCTTTTCTTTGCATCGTTTCACATCTGACTGCCGATCTCTTGTGTTTCTTCTCGGGCCAGTGATTAACGTTGCTTCTCATTTGACCTCTGACCTTTTAACCCAGACTGCTGGGACAGCGATGACTCCCCTCCCCCCCTCCCTGCGAGAACCCCTGAGTCCTTCCTACTGGCCACAGGTGCGTTTGCATTGGTCAAGATTCACAGGTGTGTTTCCAGGGCAGTGGGCTCACTGGGTCACCTCCTGGATCTGGTGGTTTTTTTCTGGGTGTTCAATGGATCAATGAATAAGAGACTTTTTTTTGAATTTGGAAAAACTAATGTTTAGTAGTGTGAAACCATCCGCAGTAGTAGTTTTATACAGTCGGTATGCGATCTGAAAAAGGAATATGATTTCTGTTACTATTCTATCTGCTCTTCTTATCTGGTACAATGTATTCCGGGTAGGGCCTCGTCAACCAAACAGATGGACACACACATTGCAGGTATCAGGCCTGTGGCCTCTCTCTCACGGGACGCTCTCGTAAATAACTCGGCCACCATGTTGCCTTCTGCTTTTTGCTTTTTTTTTTTTTTTTTTTTTTTTTTTCCTGTGTAGTGCTCGGAGTATTAAAATAGTCAACCACATGAGAGCACATGAGATGAAAAGGAGTGAAAAACAACATTTTCTCTGTTGTGTCAGGGGGGGGGGGCGTTTCTTTAGTAAGAGGCATTATCAGTTGTAGAACACTAGGGGGCACCATTGGCAGTATTTCAGACCTGCAGTGTTTCCATGAAGACCATTTTTGAAAGAGACTAAATGATCAGTCACATGCTGTGTCCCAATCCATACTACATGCATTACATTGACAGAATAGTATGTACGCAAAATGGTTAGAATGTACACAAAGAAAGATGTGTTCTATTGATAGACACTATTCTCCCACAATGCAATGCACATAGGAAAGTGAGCAGCTGTAAAATACTATGGATGGTGGTGAAACGGCTCCAGAAACATTTCGCTGTCTTGTCATTGGCAGTGACATCCAGCGTTGCATGAATTGGAACATTTCCTGTTGGTATAAAACAGTGCAGTGTGTTGGTTTCTTGTGCACACACTGAAAAGCCAGTATACCGGGAAAGATCATTAAGTAGTACATAGCGTATGCAGTTGGCGTGTAGTATGGAGTTGGGGCACATGGTAAAGCGACACAGTAGGAAGTTAGAACAGTGTCTTGAGGCTCTCATGTAACTTCTTAATCTGTCTCCTCATTGTCATCATCTGCTGTTTATGATCAAAGAAGGATCCTAGCTCCTCTCACTTGTGTGCACTGGCACAATCTGAACGCAGGTGAGCATAAGTCCTTAGTGTGGAGGTCTTTCTCCCCCACTGTGAGGCTGAAGTATGGAGGAAAGGGTGGTTTAACTAATGGAGAAGAGAGTATGAATGTGTGGGAATGTGTGTCAATTAGTGCTCAATGTCTATATATGTCATACGTTGTTGTTCATTTGTCATCAGCTCTTTCTTTGTTAAACTCACTCTTCCTGTTGCTCCCTCTGTCAGACCCTGTGGAAGTAAAAACGTCATCCTTGACTGAATGGAGTGGAAATAAAGGTATGAACACACACACACACACACACACACACGCCTGTTTCTGTCCGTTTGTCGGTGTGCTGCCGTGTGCAGCGGAGTCTCTGCGTGTTTGCCCTTGTGTTGTTTATGCGTATTCACAGAGCAGAGCAGGAGACGGTGTTTTACAAATTAGCCTGTGCACGATAAGGCTGACAGCATTTGTCAAAAGAGCAGCTGTAAGAGCGAGAGAGTGAGTAGTAGAGACACAGAGAAAATGGGGAAAAAAACATGTTTATCGAGAGGTGAAATTAAAAATGTGTGTATGCTTATGAGGATTGTGTGGTGTTGGTAACTGCCAATTTAGTGCTTCAGTAGTTTCAGTGCGTGTATGTCTGTGACAGAGATGGAATAATCAAAAAGGAATACCAATTTGACTTGAATTCTGTAATGATTTGATGAATACAACTCAATGTTAGCATTTCATAAAGAATAAACAGGCTATGGTTGCATGTCAGTTCCTACTGAGAGCCAGCCTTTAAATGTTAAGTGTGTGTGTGGCCTATGTGTGGCCTATGTGTGTTAAAGCCTATGTTTATCATATTAATACATAAAGAGACAAACCTGATTATTAAATAAACTGTGTAGAAAACGTATTTGATCCACTGTAGCATTTCATATTTCCAGTGCAACCTAGATTGAAGTTAAATGGTCATAATGAAATGGAAATATTCATCTTATTTAAATTAAATATGTTTAGTGCTTTAGTGTTTAAATGGCTTACATCACTAAAACTATTGTACAACACCTCCTGAGCACTGAGCACTGCTGATATTCACACAATGCTTCCACCCCATTAATCTGTGTGTGTTTGTGTGTAGATGTGTCAGAGTGTGTTAAGAAGACATCACCAGCTGACCCTGCATCTGCTGGCACCAAGGCAACAGACAGCAAGGCAGACCTGGGTGGGTAAGTCCGCTGTCGCACATCTTTTACATGTTTTGTCATTGCATTTTTTTTTTTTTTTTTTTTTTCTTCTCTCTGTAACTACACGCTGTCGTTTGTCAAGTTTCTACTAGTCGCACGCAAATATTATTTGCGAGTAATGATTTTTATAGTCTCTGCGCAGAAACCCTTGCTGGCAAACGTGGTTATTATGAATGTCATCATTTTATTTGTGATGTGTGGCATTGCTTTTGCTAATCGGAAACGTAGCTTTGGGCTGCATGTGCTGAGAATGTTTGATGGCTTCGAGACCAGGCATATTCTCACTCCAAAGACAGTTTCTGGATGCCGCTAAGAACTTTTTTTTTTTTTTTTCCATCTTCCGTCAGGGTTCGGTAACCGCTGCATTCAGCCCAAAGGCCCTCGGGAACCCCCCCTGGAGTGGACATGATGGGATCATCCATCTGCCCGTCCACCAACAGTGTCCTCCCTTTGGCAGGAGATGGACTCTACCGCTTTCCCCTGGCTGGTCCAAAAACCTAGTTGATACACTCTACACAGACAGAGAGCACAATGTTACGTAGAACCACCTTCTATGTAACGCTGTGCAACACCTCCTCCTCCTCAGTCCTGTGCCACTGTGCCACTGTGCAAAGCAGAAGAACACTTACTGGTCAGCTGTCCACGTTTCCCTTTTCAGCTTGCTGATGTTAGACGTTTTCACTTTTCTAGACTCTGACCTGGGATCAGTCTGCTTATTTTCCTGTTAATGGTTAAAGAATAATTCCTACTTCTGGTGACTTGAGAGTAGATTTAAAAAAAAAAAAAAAAAAAAAAAGGGGGATGTAGGTGTAACCCTTACGTGTTAAAAATACATTTTCTTTCATGCCAAATGAGAGGGAAAAAAAAAAATCATAAATCAGGAATTATCTTTAATCAGAAAAGCTACTGTGGGAAGCTAATTCCTGAGGTTTAACTGAGCTCCCAGACAGTGTCTGCCTAGATAATCCGTTACTCATGATGCAACTTTTTTCTGTTGGGTAAGTACAGGTTCTCTCTCTCTCTCTCTCTCTCTCTCTCTCTCTCTCTTCTCTCTCTCTCTCTCTCTCTCTCTCTCTCTTCTCTCTCTCTCTCTCTCTCTCTCTCTCTCTCTCTCTCTCTCTCTCTCTCTCTCTCTCTCTCTCTCTCTCTCTCTCTCTCTCTCTCTCTCTCTCTCTCTCTCTCTCTCTCTCTCTCTGTGCTGGTGCTACATAACAAAGGATCAGCAAAGAAACCGAAGCACTTGAGCTGACTGTTACCAACCATGACCTGTTTCTCCCCTGCGTCGTGGTTTCTTGTAGGATTTATTCCTGTTTTAGCTGCAGTAATTTAAGCTCTAGTACTTTATATTTCTGTGCTGACCTCCCTGTCTACCAGAGTCATAGATTGGCATAGTTTGGTCATTGCACTGGTCAGTAGCAGCCATGTCGGCTCCAGAGTCCTGCTCTGTGCCTGTTAAAGGAATTGTTCCACTTTTTTGGGAAATAAGCGTATTCACTTTCCTGCTGAGAAGTTTTATACCACTCTCATGTCTGTATGTAGAGCTGGAGCTGGAAGCTGCTTAACTTGGCATAAAGCTCGGAAAACCCGATTAAATAAATAACATATGAAGCGTTAATTTGTGAGTTGTAGAGGTGTGGATTGGCGGTCTTTAGTAACCTTTTGAACACAGCCAGGCTAGCTTTCCCCCCCCCCCCCCCCCCCCTGTTTCCAGTCTTCATGCTAAGCTGAGATAACCGGCTGCCGGTTGCAGCTTCATACTAACCACAAAGACATTCTCCTCTAACTCAAAGCGAGAAATTGTTTTTCCCAAAACAATTTTCCCAAAATGTCGAACTGTTCCTTTTAAATATCTGCTAATTCTGTAACCATCATAATGACATCTTCATGTGGTGTTAGAAAACAAAGCTGAATGCATACGTACTAAAAATAAGAAAATAAAAAAAACTAAGGACTTCTGTAACAGGTAGTATGCCAGAGATATGATTTGCAAAAGGTTTAACCAAAGAGTGATGTTTCCTTCTCAAATATTTCACAATAAAAAGCGAGGATTAGTTAGAAAAGTCCTGGAAAAAAAAAAAAAAAAAAGCAGAAACATGTTATGTTGTACAACATTCAAAGCAAAATTCCCAACTGTGTGCCCAATAATTCAGCTTTTTCCAGCCACAACGGGGTTAAAATGACCTTAAAATCAGCAATGGCCGAACTTGTCCGCTCTGTGACTCTGGCTCTCACTGCTGGGACCATGAGTCTGCCTTAGTCTGCCGCTCAGAGAAGACAGCCTGTCCTCCTTTGTTTGGCTTCTCTCTCCAGTTCATTTCCTTTCCCTCTCCGTGCGTTTGGCTTCTCTTGGTCGTTGCTTTGGACTCACATTTGTTGTTTATTTCTTTCTTTCCTCGGCACTGTCCCGTTTTATCCGTTTCCATTGGTTACCTTTTGCTTTTCTGTTCTCATTCTCCTCCTCCTGTTGGACGATCGACCATGCAAGTCAATTCTTTTTTTTATTTAATTTTAGCAGCCTAAACCCCAGTGTTTCTGAGTAGGAATGTTACACATCACCTGGAACTCTCATGGGACTTAACAGATTAATATAAAGTCTGGTTTCCTATAACAACCATTTCTCTACAAATCAGACTTGTATGGTTTTTCATCTGGCGGACAAATTTAAAATAAAAATAAAAAAATCATACTCTACCTGCTTCTGTATGTGTGAGACAACGAGGATAGGGACCCAGGACTACTGTATTCTTCTTCTTCTTGTTCTCTGCTAACTTAATTAGCTACCATAAGTATACAGTATATGCATTGTTTTATAAAGATTAAAAAAAAAAACTGTACAGGGCAGTTTAGGTATATAATATTTCAGATTTTTTTTTGTTATCTCTTAAATATTCTTATTAACAGAAGATGTAAGAAAGTCAGTGCATGATGATGATGAAGATTCCTCCCCTACACAGTGTTTCCCTTCAAACTGTAAATTATTCTGCTGCCCTTTTTGTTTTTGCTTCTGGCAAATATATCAGGGTTGTTTTTTATTTTTTATGTTGGAGTTATATGCTTAAAAAGATTGAACATTTTTGTTTTAATTGGCTGGCAGAGAAAAAGCATTGACTGCCAGCCAGCCCCCTTTCAGATAGCTACAGCGGGCTTTGAATAAGATTGTAATAATAATATTAATGATGATGATAATAATAATAATAATGGTCGTTTTTTGTAAATGGTATTTTAAAAGTTATTTTTGTATACGCGGTTGTTTGTTGCGTCACAAGTCTACTGCTCCCCACCCAAACTCCCACTCCTCTCTTCCCTTCTCACATAACTGCATCATGTCTTTTTTTTATTTCTCACTCATTTTATTTTACACTTTTTGATTCCTTTTTGTTGTTGCCTCTCAGCTCTTTTAATGTAGAACATGCAACAGAAATGGATCTCCTGCTCTGGACAAGGAGCATCTCATTATTTTTTGCTTCCTTCATACTTCCCCCTGCTGTTTTCTCTCTTTTATCCCCCTCCCACCCGCCCCTCTGCCTTTTTAATTTTTAAAAGGCTGACGTTTCCAACACGTCTGTGCCAGCAGATTGGTCCACATCAGTAATGCATCCCTAACTTGTTGGTGGTCCAAAGTAACAAACTGTCTAATAGACATGCTGTCTTTTTTAAACTTCATCATTTGTTTTTCCAATCCTCCACTTCTTTCTGTTTATCTACCACATACCCATCTACCTACCTGACCCCTTCACATGCACACTAGCCTCGATCTCAGAAAAGAGCCCACCTGTGCCTTTAAGTGAGAGCCCGCCTCCCCCTTATCCCCTCTCCTCCAATCATCATTAGCGGCGTGAGTGTGAGCGATGTGATTCGCTGCTGCTTGCTCATCGCCTCCTGTGCACCCCCCCCCCCTACCCACACACACACACACACACAAACCTCGTGCCCCACACAAACGTAAACACACACAAAATGTTTGTATGTTGCAGAAATCAATCAGTAAAAATGAACATTAAGTAAAGACACGTCTCTTTGTGTTTACTCGAATGAGATGATGTAACAA
Organism: Gymnocephalus cernua; assembly: GCA_023631565.1. Lineage (NCBI taxonomy): Eukaryota > Metazoa > Chordata > Actinopteri > Perciformes > Percidae > Gymnocephalus > Gymnocephalus cernua. The sequence goes on along the minus strand of CM042447.1, from coordinate 12,337,591 downwards.
AAACGTATGTGCGCAGGTTGTGTTTGACTGTGTGTGAATGTGTGTGTGTACATACAGACAGCTTTTTATTTACAATATAGAGCAGTTAATTGTTAATAAATCCCTTTGACTTGTCTCTGAAGCCACAAGAAATAATAATAATTGAATTGTGTCTTCACTGGCTGATAGCTTTTCACATATAGGCCTAATCTGATAATGTCAAGTGTGTGTGTGTGTGTGTGTGTGTGTGTGTGTGTGTGTGTGAGAGAGAGAGTGTGAGTGAGGGAGAGTCACAGCAGGAGATCCTCTCTCACACCTGGGAAATCTGCCGACACACACGCACACACACTAATATGCCGATTAATTTATCACCGCAGGTGATATAAACACAGTCGCTCACAGAGACATTAAAGGTTTCCCATTTGTATTCACGTTACACGCATAGAGAGGCCCAGCAGGTGGGAAGACATTCTGTGATTATTTGCTACAGCTCACATGTAACCAAAGCTCATTTCAGATTAATTATACAGTACATAATACAATATTTAATGTGTAATGGGAGAGCGGAGGTGGTTTTGGCAGCTTTGTGTCATTGATAAAAGCACTTATTACAGCAATAGCATCTACAAACCTTCTGTCCAGTGATATCTGGAGTAAAGTAAAGCATTGATGAACTATATTTGCAGTTGTACAGCACTAGTGAATTCATAAAAAAGGATGAATTATGAGTTTGCTCTTATATGTAAAAATGTCACTTGAAGGGAGCATCCAAAATGTTTTCAATCAAGAAAAATACAAAAACGACATACTCCATCAGATAAAAACGACTTTATAATACATGACTAAAATTACAGTTTACACCCATTGTAGTCAATAAAAATTCATATAATGCATAAGGCAGGATCCAGTACATTCATTCCACAGGCCTCTCACTCTCCACTCCCACGCAGTTTCTGACTTTATTTTACTTCTCCCCTGTTCTGACTTACACAGCCAATAATCAATGTCTGACACACACACACACACACACACACACAAACACACACACACACACACACACACACACACACACACACACACACACACACACACACACACACACACACACACACACACACACAAACAAACAAAAAACACTCTCTATCTCTTGTACTGTATGTCTTAAGACAGGTTGTTATCTGTGTCACCTCGGTTTTCCCATGGAGCAATTTACCATGTTATGTAATGACTTAAAAATATAGCCAATCAGTGTTGAGTGAGTGTGTGTGTGTGTGTGAGCAGTAGCAGCAGGCTGCACTGCCATCTGAAGGAACTGACGGTGTGAGCTCTGTTTTAAAGCCTAGAATATGCAGTATAATGCATTTGACCAGATTATTTTTAGGTATGTGAGTCATATACAGTCGATGCTGGAAGAATTAGATACACGTGTTCTTCTTGGTAGTTCACACACACACACACACACAGACACAGACATACATCCAATTTCCCCTTCTGGGTTGCATCATGCATCATATAATAATCTTGTCACAATGTTTATGGCCAGCTGTAACTTTGCAACCGGCCGTGTGCAGCTGCTAATCATGTTTAGTATTCATGGTTGGCCTTACATTGATGGCTCAGCCAATCGGTCTGAGTGAAGAAAATGTTTTAATGTCAATAAATGTAAATGAAAACACTTCCGGAGGATTCACAAGGCTTTGTAATCATGTGTTCCAGTGTGTGAGAGTGATAAACTCAACCCGTTAGATTTTAACACATATACTCACCACCATTCTGTGGGCAGGGTACGGCCTTTTAGGGTTGTGTTCTGGAGAGAAAATGCAAAGCGGATTAAACAAACCCTGGAGGAAACAGATGTAAGCATAAAACTGAAAGAAAACTACATAATTTGAACTTTATGGTCAACTATTTGTAATAGGATAGGATAAACCACCATCAGTGTGTCTTATGATGCTGCCAAGCAGCAATGTTTGAGTAAAACCGGCTTATAACATTTTGACTATAAAGGTGGTGAAACAAAAAATACTGATTTGTCATATCTCAAAATCTTTAATTACGTATTATATGCTTTATCTTAATATTTATGTGGTCAAAGAAAAATATATAATGGGTTTTTATTAAATAAAATAGAGCTGCAACAGTCCAACATCTAAATACATTACATTTATAATCATATAAGACAAAGAAACACAAAATTTAGGAGCTGAAACCAGGGAAATCCTGGGGGGTGTTTGCTTGCAGAATGACTTAAACACTTAATTATTCAATTAGCACAATAGTTGCATACTTTTCTGCCAATCAACTGGTAGATTAACTGTTGGTCAGTCAAAACAAGCAATTTCAAGGCATCGCTTAGGCTCTGGAGCCACAATGTTCTGATATTTTGTAGACTAAATAAATTATCAAATAATAATTAACACATTATAATTAATGAAAATAATGTTTCGTTTCAGTGCTAAGTAACTAAGGCAGAGTCTGTACTGGGTTATTAAGTGATTACGTCTTGCTCCTCATTATTATTTCAGAAGTTACATTTACAGTAGGCCTACATACAAACAGCTTCTAAGCCCCGCCTCTAGTTTTTCCCTCTCTGTCTGTCAGTCAAATCTTAGTCCCGCCCCCTCTCTGACTGCCTGTCAATCAAAGTCTGCCCCGCCCCTTCATTGCCTGCTTGCAAGTCGCGCAAAAAAACAGAAGCGGCGGCCGTTGGGGGGAAAAGAGTAAATAGAGAGAGAAGCCTCAAGATGGCTGACTCGCTGGGCTCTGCTTACCTCACCGGAGCTGCTACTGCGGTAGCCCCGGCGGTCGCCTGCGACAAAAGCCCGCTCGTGAAGCCGATCGAGGCGAAGGGAGCTTCTGACATCCGCTCTCAGTCTTCCCGGGATTTCAACCCGCCGCCGCCCAAGAAGGTCCGAGTCGAGGAGAGGAGCGTTAAACCCAAGAAACTCAGCAGGGAAGGAGTGGGAGGCAACGGTAGCGGCAAAGAGAAACTCCAGCAGCCCACGAAGCAGCAGAGTTACGGCAGCAGCACGGGCTTGAACACCTTCAGCCCGGTTAAGACGAGCAGCAACAACCCTCCGGTGTCTGCCACCGGTGGAACAAACACACATAAAGTCTTCAAACAGAGCGATTTTTTCCTCCACAAAGCGCCTTCCTCTTCCAAACCCAAGAAACCGAGTAAAGATAAACAGCGAGGGAAAGAGGGGGAGAAAGGATGCGGAGAGGAGAAAAAGAAACATAAACTATTGGTGACCTCCGGACCCGGGAGTAATGTCAGTAACAACGATATCATACGAATTAATAACACTTCTGCAGTGAAGAGAGAAAATGGGGAGGTCATGCTGCCGCCCAAAGGTAGGCCATCATCAGTGTATTTTATTGAAATGTTACTTGAAGCGAATTCATAAAGTTTGTGTTGTGTTTATTATATTATTTATTTATATTATTAGGATATCATTTAATATCCCATATTAGATTCTTAACCCCTCACCCCCAGTCACTACACGCTACATTAACACATATCCCGGACTATTATCCCTGACCATTGCGCATATTATATAACGTTATACTGTGAACTTTTGCACGTCCCCTGATTAATATTTGTGCACACACTGCACAAAACGAACAGATTTTTTTTTCCCTTCCTAAAACAGTTACATTGTACATAATTGGTATAGTGTATAGTTTTACATATTTGTATTGCAATATTTTTATATTATATAATGTTCTTGACTGTTGCAGTACTTTGCTTTATTGTTTATTCCCTTTTTATATGTTTATTGTAGCTATGCACCAAACACCAAGGCAAATTCCATGCAAGTGAAAACTTACTTTGGCAATACATCTCATTCTGATATAAGTAGGCTAGAGTTTTTGCCCTTTACTTGCTCATCGTAGAATCAGCCACTCGGGATATGAACATGTGGCCCCGAGTGTGCTGTTGTCTGCCTCATTATGTGTCTGGACAGTCCCGTTTTCAGACCAGCCACTGCTCAAAGGGCGCTCCTACATGTTGTGTATGAACCCGCAGACCTCTCGAGGGTTACTCTTATTTATAATTGCACATTCTACAAGAGGTTAACATCGAGTTGAGTGTCTAAAAAGCCCAAAGGGCGATGTTTCTACGGGCTATGGCTGCCAGCTTTCGTCACTGTTCACCCGCTCGTGAACCCTCGAGCTCCACGATAGCGTTCCAGGGCATTAGCGTTGTGGCATTAGTGTGGGCAGTAGTTGCGATTCCTAGCTGTTAACATTGCAACCATCTGCTCTCGTGCTACTGCGGAATTGTTACGTAGTTACGTCGTATCGACAAAGTACAATGTGTTGTATTCCTATAGCCGTTTACAGTAATGTAATCGAGTCGATCTAAATGTTATAAACGGCATAAGCAAGCTATAATCTCCGTCGTGTCAGCGTAGCGAATGAGGTACATTGTTAGTTATTCTATAACATAAATGCCCATATTATGATTTTTTTTTTTTATTTCCTTCGGAGCGCTGTATGTATTAAAACTGCACGCTGCTGTCATAACAACATGACTGCCGCCCGCCATTATAGGGTAAGTGTTGTTTTGGTAGAGCACCACGCCCCCCTCTGTAACCTCAGGCTGGATCGGAAACAGACAGAGCTCCACAGCTTGTTGTTACTCCATGTTCTACAGTTGTACAGGCAGAGCATGTAACATTGAACCACTTGATTAATGGAGAGACAAGAACACAAACGCACATTTGACACTAAATCCCAGAAGCAATATTCAGGGCTTAATAGGATTTAGAGCGGTTCCAATACAATTTTCCTTCCCAATAACGATTTCAATATATATAGCTATTATTGTTGTATGGCCTGGTTAAACACTTTGTAGTATGGACAAATACATGTATGAATGCCATGTCACTTTCTTTTATTATCTTATTTTGACAGTTAAAATATTAAACAGTAACTATGTACAGTATAGTAAACATTTTACAATATTAATATCTCAAATACCAGACAAAACATATTCTTATTACGTAATGATGTTACTACAAATGTGTGATATCTATATGCATACATGCTTTAAAATATATATATATATATTTAACATAGATATTTAGATTCATAAATATCTATGCTAAAAACCTACATTTATTTTCTTTTAATGTATTTTATTTTTGGACCTACATTATGAAATATGCTGCATATGATCAACATACATGTGGCTCAAAACATCATAGTCATAATTAACATCAGGCTGTTAATAACATTTCAAATATGCTCTAGGATGTCACATTATTTTATAAGATAGATTTTATTAGTTCCTTGGGAGGAAATATTATATTAAGTTGACTGATTGGGTCACAGCTTTATCATCATCTCATTATAGGTCCTTGTGCATGGCTTTTTATTATTATTAATATTATTATTATTATTATTATTATCAAAGACAGTATATAAAATGGACCGACAGATCCCGTTGCTCTGGACGGAGACGGGTGATGTCTATTAAAAGCACTTTTCAGTTAGGCTGGAGCGTTACTGCGCAGCTGCAAACTGAGCTTGCCGCCGTAGATGTGACGTGAGCAACGTGTCTGAACGTTGTAAGTCTTCTGGTAGCTGTGCTAAGAGAAATCTCAATCATTCCCAATCTCAATCATTGCCAATCTATCAGAGACGGAGAGTGTAGGTATATGTAAGGAGATAACATAGGCACAGGCTATTATTGCTAACTAAAGTGTTAGTTAACATTAGTAATTAAACTAAACAGCTAATGTATGTCGAAACTGCCTGCGAGCTTCTCCTGTACTATACGGTAATTCCTCTACTATGCGACAGTAGGTCGCTTGGTTATGACGCAGTCGTTAGCCTATTTTTATAAAAACGTCTGCTACGGAGCCATAACGTGAGGTACAAGGTAATGGAGCCTTTTATACATTGTCGTGTTTCTTTAGAAATAAACGATGGGCAAATGAAGTCTTTAAACGCTTTAGATGTAAAGTTATTTGCTGTCAAAGTGACACCGAAATGAATGGGAGTCAATGGGATGCTAACAGCGGGTGAGAGTCTGGTAGCATTAAAATGGCGCCATAGGAGGCTTCACTCTGTGGAGAGAAGCCTGCCCCCTTGATTATTATACTATTTATCAAAAGCTCTGCCTTTGCTGTGTTCAAGTGTTATTTGCATGTGAGTGTTTAGACACTAGCGGAGGTACTGAGTGGACAAATGCAAATGTGTGTGAGTGCACGATCTCACCCTTTTCCAGTTGGGTAGTTTAAGAGGTCTTGACATGCTTTGAACGGTCACTCCAGTCAGGGGGAACACCAGAACGAGACGTGTTGTTTGGCCTGTAGCCCAAACACACACCATCAGAAACACAGTCTTGTAAACAGGCTGTGTTAAATGTGCTTGCACGCTTTATAGGGATTTCAGAACAGATAGAGGCTGGTGTTTAGTCTTTACACAGAATCAGAATGCAAAACTGGGATTCAAAAAAGAATGTGAATGTTAGATAAACCATGTCTTTTTAATGCAATTAATACATTTTCATTGAGCAATCATAAGACTAAAAGTCAATTAGTGTAGTTTATTTTATTATTAATATTATGTTTATTATGTTACTGTTAATGTTGTATGCAGGCATGTTGAGAATATTAAAAAAAAAAACTTAATGCAGTGCTGACATTTTGGTTTCAATGTTTTCATCTCTGAACATGACTGCGAAAATTTAGATACATCCAAAGGTAACAATAAATAATAGCACTCTTTCAACAGTCCCACTGAAGTGCTCTTGAGCAAAGCACTGGACGTGTGTTTGCTGTAGGGAGCTGCTCAATGGCAAGCATTAGGGAGACTGTAATTCTATGGAGTAGCTTCAAATTTGAAGATGGGGAAGTATGTAAATGTGGAGCAGAGTGTTGCTGGAAATGTTACATTAAAGGTGCAGTAGGTAAGACTTATAAAACTAACTTTCTGTCATATTTGCTGAAAATGACCCTATGTTCGAGTAGAACTACATGAAGCAGGAAATTAGGAGCGGGGGGGGGGGGGGGGTGGTGGCTAACTGCGTGTCAATCACTGCTCATGCACACGTTTTCATTCTCCCTTGTGGGGGGAGGGGCTTAGGAGACCATTTTGGGCTTTGGCGGAAAGCGGGGAGGGACTGAGAAGTTGTCGACGTTCACATTTTTTGGCTAAGTCCTGGATCTTCGCAATCCTATCTACAGCACCTTTTAATCCTGAGCAAAATGTTTCAAGGATTGAAATGCTCCGTTTTTAACGGCACCTTCCTGTAAAAGCTGGTACCTGTGTGTCAGTCTTCTCCCTTGACTCTGTGACACAGCTGCAGTCAGCGCTCGGCATAGGCTTAAGGTGATACGGAAAATCTTTTTAGATTTTAGTGGCAGGCTGGCCCAGTTGTCTGCTTTCAGCGGAGTGTTCTCTGAACTTCGTGGAAGGGAAGCATTTTCCTACAGGGATCAAAGGAGTATCACATCATCACAGCATTATTTGGGGTTGCTGTTGGATCGAGGCAACTGCCAGGAAGAAGTGACTCCTGGTTCCATTTGGTCTTGAAACATGAGACATGAGTCTGACTAAGCACAGTGAACAAGGAAACATTACTGCATTAGGCAGGCTGATCTAGTGTGAAATAAATTGTTGTTTAACTCAAAGGCCCCAGGTTTAATCCTCACTGAGACCAAGTTGACCTGTTGTTGACACCCAATGCAGTCCTGTTTTTATAATTATAACCAAATGCACTTCTCATAAAGATTATCCTACTCACATTGAGGTTGAATTCAAATAAATCGTAACAAAATTGTAATTTAAAAAAAAAGCTCTTGTCATGTAAAGCTCCTGTGTCTGGCCGCTCTGGGTGTTTTGATCTGGCACGTGTGCCACGTAAGTCACAGACTAATGCAAAGCAGCATTCATACCTTTATGTGTTTATAACTAATGAATAGGAGCTTTCATAAAGGTAGGCTACTCTTCAAACACATCAACCTACAAAACAGCGAGGACCAATTCAATTCATCTGTTTCCTGATTATTCATTACTCCACTGTCATATTCGCTTATAGGTTGCCTTGCCATGCATTGTTCTGGACATCATCCTGACCATTAAACAAGTCATGTAAACCTGGGTTATCGGGTTGTTGTTATCGTAATTAGGTTATTTGTGAGCAGTAAATGCAGCATGCTGACAGAAGGCCTGACTGTGTCTGGGACCACTCGACCGTGGCCGTGTGCAGCCAGGGGAAAGGTGAATGAAGCTTGGCTGCAATCAGCACCCAGTTTAGTTACTTCTGGCTGGGTCATTTGTTTAGTCCCAAAAATTACAAGACACTTATCTCTGTGTGTGCAGTAACCGTTCAATGGACCCATTGTCTGAACCTTATTGCTAAATCATTTCCAGATCAGCTTGAATGGTGAAGCATGCATCTGCCACAGCAGCGGGGGTGGACTGACCATCTGGAGTGGCAGTATTTTCCTAGCGGGCAGGTTTACCTGTAGTGTTACAGCGAGTCCCAGTTAGAGATCCAAAAAGATCTCAAAATATATCACCTTCAGTTGTCTGCTGAGCTGCTGATGACAGACTGATAGTTGAAGCGATATTCGTCTTACTACAGTATGTTTCGAATGTAACTGTTTTAACCCTTACATATGTACACACACACAAAGTACTGGGTGGCTTTTACCTGTTTTCGGTCATCCCAGTTTGCCACAGCATGTTAACACGGGACCGCTCTTCTGTCTAATCATTGAAGAAATAAAATGACATAATACAACCAGATGCTCAGAATAGAATAAATAGAAGTTATGTGTTTGATTAGGTTATCCTGTTCATGGTCACAGGGGGCTGGAGCGTATCCCAGCATGCATTTGGCAAGAGGCAGACAACCCACTGACAGGTCGCCAGTCTTATCACATTGCTAACACACACTCAAACCTGGCTGGGCTACAGCGTGACAACACTATGCTGTTCCAGTTTAAGATTGGTTAAATGCAATAAATGAATAGTTGTTTTTAAGGACTGGTGATTGGAGAAGGCTTGTTGTTAAAATGTACATGCTAAAAAAACAAACATCAAAATGTGGATACCCCATGGATTTTCTGAATTTATGATTCTCTTCGCCAGTTCTGAAAAGTTGGATAGCAGTGGGGGACCAGTGTAGTTGAAGTTAACAAACTGTCTGCCTCTGGCCCTCTATCTTTCAAAGTGTTTTCTCTCTCCTGTGATCATCCTAACAGTGAAAACCACCTGCTGTGTTCCCCTTCAAAACCTGCCACTGCAAGAAAGTCAGAAAACAAAATCAGAAAAAAAAACAGAAGACGTTTCAGTTGCATGAATCCCATTTATTTTCTAATTCCAGGGTTTCCCCCATTGTATCGCAAGCCTGGCGGCCCACCTGGCCTAAGTTGTCCCCCACCAGGCACTGGGAATTATTTTGGGATGTATTATTAAGGCGTTTTTTTAAAAACTACAGTTACAGTGGGGTGGCACGGTTGGAAACATAGAACTAGTTATATTTGCTAATCTCCAGTTAGCTTTTAGCACTGACTTAATGTTGGGCCATATGGACTCTGTCTTTTTTTTTATTCTCAATTTCGCGTTTCTGTCCGTGATTCTGTTATCACAGAAACTATTGGGCTCTACATTACTGCTGCCAGCAGTCTGCGACTGGCCCCAGCCGGGCCCTTGTCACAAAAAAAAAGACACTTGCCACAACTTTTCGGGGGGGGGGAAACCCTGTCTGCTATTGAGCAGTGTTGCCCTGACAAACCCAACATTGTTTAATGTTTTAGTTACTGACCAGATAAAACAAGGTGTGACCCTCAAGCCTTTTTATTTAAAGGGGAAGATTCTACTCTCAAGCTGTGATAAATCAGCATGTTCTCTAGTGTATTTAAGGCCCGGTCAGCCACCTGGGCTAATTTATCCCCCATTGCCTCTAAATTAAAAGTTTATGAATGTTACCACTCTGGCATGGTCTGACATGTCTTTAGAAATCTGGCAGGAGATCTGAGTGAGCTCTCCTTTGTAGGCAGCTTCCTGTTGAGCTAAATTGATGTTTTTTTTCTTTCTTCTTCAACAGGCAGCTTACAGTGTCTGGTAATTTTAAATAAAATGTTTTGTTAAAATTCTTGGCGTTCCTCCCATTGCCCACAAGGTATGAGGATAATGACTACCTGCATGTTAAGTAGCAAAGAAAAACGACCCACTAAACTTCTAAATGTCACGGTATTTATTTAAATATAATCATTGAAAAGAGTGTATTGATGTACCTCTAATTCTCATACTGCTCCTTTTTTTTTAAGCCTTTTTACTTTCACAGCATTTTCTCCTTTGATCCTGCAAACAGCGAGTCAAACCCCACTGTGTTCACTTTCCCACTCCCCATGTCCACAGGAGAGTGAACAGTCTGAAAACACAGCTTCCTTTTAAAGATGGATCTGACTAAGTTCAAAGAAAAAAGTTCTTTGCAAAGGAAAAGAAAGAGAATCAGCAAAAGAACTACTTTGGAAAAAAATAAAGGAGATTTTTTTTTTTTATATATATCTTTAGGGGAAATGAAAGGAAATAAAGAATCAAAGGAGATGTATACGAGATCTGATAAAATGAAAGTTATTTTAAGAAAGGGGAGGTTTCCTGAGCTCAGCTGGAGATTCTGATTTACACCCATCCACACTTAGACGTACTCTGCTTTTCAGACAGCACTGAAAAGGTGTGTGTGATATATTTACATTTTAAGCTGATGCTCTCATCCGGAGCAATTTGCAGTGAGTGCAACATTAGAGTGCACGCCAATTCCTTGATCAGTAATATTCCCCCAACACTGAAATGATTCAAATGTCAGACGGAGAAGCGCTGGAAGAGAAATTAAAATAAAGAGTCAAAAAGCAAGGGGGGATTTTAGGACTTTTAAGACAGGAGCATATTGAAGCCAGCAGAGGCACAGAAACAGAGATGAGTTAGGGGGAAGAAACGTGAGGTATATACAGTATTGATGAGATGTAGCTCTAAGGTTATGATGAGTGACTGCTTAAAGGGAATTGGTCATTACAGTGCTGAGGAAACATGAGAGATAGGAGTACAGGCTTGCTGGAGAGGTGAATGTGTTGCAGCAGGGAAGGAAAAGCCAAGCATTTTGTAGGAGGATAAGGGTCATGGCCAAGGTGAAGCACTTGGCAAGAGTTTAGTTAAGGGGCTAGAGGGAAAAAACTAATCGAAGGGAATGGAGTGTGCTCACAAGTGTAGTATGTGTGTAGTGAGTATATCTGGGCGCTAATGTGTTTTTACCATCAAGACCTAAAGCCCTCCCCTCTACTTCCACAGAGCACTCCAACAAGGACAAGGCGAAAGAGAGAGACCGGGAGGAGAGGGAGAAGAAGAAGGTCAAAGACAGAGAGAGAGAAAAGGAGAAGAAGAAGCACAAAGTGACAGACGAGATCAAGAGGGAGAATGGAGACGTCAAGCAGCCGATTAAAGGTAGGTGAAAACACGCGTAGCAATTGTTTGGTCCACAAAATGTTAGAAAATATGCCCATCGCCAGAACCAAAAAGGATTTCAAGATATGTTCATGGAAAGAAGCTAATTCTTGCATTTGGATATTTGGTATTTCTGCCAAATAACAGACATTTAAAATTGAGCTTGTATATTTATTCTTGACCAAAAGAAATCTCAACCGCAGGTTGGTAACTTGTTTCACATCTCGTGGCCTTCCTCAGTTATTTTCTGTCGATTGGCTCATTGATTAACTAATTGTTTCAGCATGAGATATATGTGAATCCCTTTAAATTACCGTACAATTTTTTTTTTTATAAAAGTAAGTAAAAGAAAACATTTAAGTGCATCAGTATATCGGGGAATCTGCAGGTCATAAAAACTAATAGGCAGTAATATTAAGTCATAAAATGTTGTATCAATTGCGTGCTGTTAAGAGACGTTATAAGCTAAAAGTGGTATTGTTATGACAGTGGATTGTTTGTGCAGGAGGGTGTTTAATACTTATCCATTCAACATCGTCAGCAGCATACACAACTCGGCATCCCAGTGCGTGTTGACAATATGCTAATACTGCAGAGTTGCCAGTGGTTGTAGCTATTTAATTTTTTTCCTGGAGAATCTAGCATTAGGTTGACCTGCTCCTGCACAAGGAGAACTGTGCTCAGGATTTATTTAGTCTGGCCTGTGTGTGTGTTTGTGTGTGCAGGCGGATTGTGCATCCAGTAGCTAGGATTGTAATAGGATTGGCTGTGTGACAAGCCGCGGCAATGTAGCCTACCCATGTGTCTAGTGCCACTCTCTCTCTGTTTCTCTCACTTTAGTTCAGGAAAGTATTTTTAATGTGATTCGTCCCAAAATAAATGTAAGAATGACATTATGAAAAGTCTCTTAACAATGACAGTGACTGGGATGGAAGGCACAAGAACAAGCCCTAGTTAGTGCTGAAATGATGAGTCAGTTGATCGATTAGTTGATAGACAGAGCAATTTTAATCTAACTATTTAAACTATTTATTATTATTATTATTATTATTATTATTATTAATAATAATAACTATTAAAGTTAGTTGTCAAACATTTGCTGGTCCCAGCTTCGCAAATGTGAATGAGCTGTTTTCCTTTTTTGTTATAAGATTGTAGATTGAATACTTTTTGGACAGACAAAAAACAATACCGTTGACTCTTGTTGTGATAGTATTTTTGTTTTCACTATTTTCTGGCATTTTATATACTAAATGAATAATTAATAATAATCATTGAGGAAATAAACAACACGTGATGAAAACAACTGCGAGTTGCACCCCTAAATGTCCTTAAATGTATTTCTTAACTGTGTGACCAATATTTGATTGTTGTGATCAATATCAACAAAAGATTGGTTTGATATTACATTTTAAACGCTAAAATATTTTTGGCAATGCCTCTTTAAAATATTGTATTAAATAATTGTGACAAATGTATGGTATGTACTGAGGCAGGACATTTTCCTGATGAACAACTTTACCAAACAGCATAGTATAAGATAATGGTACATTTTGAACAGTATACTCCATTGTGAGGTAACCATAGATGAACTACAAATAACAATACAATACGGATTCTTCAATCTTGAATTAAGAAAATACAGGTTAAAAAAAAAAAAAAAAATCATAGCAATGTAGCCTATAAAACATTTACTTACTTTAATTCCTGTGTACATAACTGCCATCTTGTACACCAATACAAACAGTTATGTGAAAGGCCACTGGCCTACAACGGGTGTATCAGTCAGGCTCGGTTGTGTATACTCTTGTTTTATCTTTTGTCCAGTTTATGAATGTGGTGGCGAGTTTCATTGTTAACCTTTCAACAGTAGTGAATTATTTGCCGAGCGCTGTGACGTAATCTCGGTCTCTCGCTCTCTCTGTACTTGACCTTTTTAAACAGACATACACACACACAACACACACTGACATGTATACACGGATGGCAGTTTTATTCAGATTGATTAGATTTGCTCCCTTTTAGACTCGCAGTTTCTCTGTGCTGGTATGCCATGACCACACTGTGACATTTGAAGGACTTAGTAAGCCGTTGGCCACATACCATAGCTAGTGTCTGCAGATGAAAATTACATTGATAATTCTGCTCTTTCTTTTTATCTTTTTTTTTTATCTTCATACTTTCTGTGAGATGGACAGGCGCCATTGTAATGTTGGTTCATCTTCTCCGTATGAGTGGAAAGGTGAATTGAGGGAGAGGCTGATAGAAAGAAAGAGTCGGTGTGTATTAAGTCTGCGCTCATCCTGTCAGAGAGGCCGGTATTTAATGGTGTGTGTTTACAATAAAAGAGACACACTGGGATACATGGTGGGAATAAGAGTCGAGACAGAAAGGAGGAGGAGACTCTCCCTACCAGATAACAGGGTTTCAGTAATGGTGAGTGAGGCATTTAATCAGAGAGTGTTAAGTTTGCAAATGTTAGGAGTGACCGAGTCAAGGAGGGGAAGTTAGAAATTTAATCACTGAGAGTGTTAAGTTTACAATTGAAAGGGCAACAGAGAGAGAGAGAGAGAGAGAGGCACCCAGAGGAAACGTATAGGAAATCAATAAGCAGCAAGCCGCTATCCTGACAGCAAGGCTGCTTTACTACGTGTGGGGGTGTGTGTGTGGGTGTGTGTGTGTGTGTGTGTGTAGAGTTGTTTATGCTCTTCATTGCTCTCCTGGCTATCTTTTGAAATTATATATATATATATATATATATATATATATATATATATATATTATTCAGAAACCCGTATCTCACTCAAAACAACGTGGATGTTTGTTTTTCCAAATTTGTATGCGTGTGGATGCACACTAAATGTAGAACACTAAATAACAACCCAAATCCCAGAAAAAGTGTTTTTTTTTTTTTCCATAATATGGGCACTTTAAAACTTTATTTTTAGAGCAGCTGACAGTGAGTAAACAGGGAGGAATGTACTGTCAGGAGTGCTACAACAGGTCATATGGCTCTTGATCGAAGCAGAAATAGTCAATTGTTGTAGTCGATTAATAAAAGTTTCACATGAATAATATTGATAATTGGTTGTTAGTCAAACAAAACAAGACATTTAAAGAGGGGCTTTTTGAAATCCACAAAGCTACATTTTGTAATCCAAAATATTAAGATAATTAAATATATTATCTAAAATTAAATAAGATATTAAATAACATAACAATTGGCAGGTTAATCGATTATGAAGATTATTGTTAGTTGCAGAGCTACTCTTGATAATCCAAAAATGATGATTGTAATACGTCTGTCTTTTGTCTTTTGTGCAGTGTTTCAATCTTTATTATGAAGCAGCTACTGGCACAACACACCACATTAATAGTGCTTTTTGGTCTGTGTATCACAGCAGAATATGATTGGACAAGTGGAATGTTGTTATTATTGTAATTTGAAAATAAGTTTGAGATGATCTTTTTTACTAAAGAACAAGATTTATTTCTCATCTATTTGAAGTTTGCACAAGCCATGATACTTGCATCCTTATATCTGTATATTACACTTCATATCACCATCGCAATATCAACACATTTATAACGCATCACATATTTTCTCCATATCTTGCTGCTTTTCTGTGGATTGATGAAGGTTGAGGTTTGTGATTAAACGTGTGTGTGTGTGTGTGTGTGTGTGTGTGTGTGTGTGTGTGTGTGTGTGTGTGTGTGTGTGTGTGTGTGTGTGTGTGTGTGTGTGTGTGTGTGTGTGTACTTATTCAGGGAGGGCTGACTTGTGGGTTAAAGAGCTTTTGGATTAGTAGCTTAGGTATTGTACTGCAAATACCTTCTTGCTGTTGCTGTCTTTATTGTTCTCTCTCTCACACACACACACACACACACACACACACACACACACACACACACACACACACACACACACACACACTCTATGTTCCTGCTTTATCTAGCGTTGAACGTGTGTGGAGTACAAACGTGTGTGTGTGAGTTGATAGCTGATATTTGAATTGTGCTGAGGCAGCAGCTATCAAAGTGACTCACATTGCAGACACACACACACACACACACACACACACACACACACACACACACACACACACACACACACACACACACACACACACATTAAATATATACATGTCCACTTGTTTACACAACTGCTGGGCAAGAAAGAACCAGCCAGCAACACATTTCCAAATAGATGTGAGCAGCGCTG
Source organism: Gymnocephalus cernua (assembly GCA_023631565.1). Classification (NCBI taxonomy): domain Eukaryota; kingdom Metazoa; phylum Chordata; class Actinopteri; order Perciformes; family Percidae; genus Gymnocephalus; species Gymnocephalus cernua. Next base: position 12,321,927 of record CM042447.1, on the reverse strand, counting down.
ACAAACATTCCCAAATACATACAGTAGCACTGTGCATACATTTGCATGTTCCACTCTGTCCTGCCTCAGGCATCTAAGAGACTGTCCACCATGTACGGTATTATCTCTGTTCAGATAAGCCACTCGAAAGCCTGTTCCTGGCTTAGTCATATCTGCTTTTCTCAAGGGATGCCATTTCAAGGCTCTTCAGTGTATTTTATGCATGCACCCCAGGAGATGCACACCACCTGGGAGAAGCTATGAGTCATCTGCCTACACGTAGTTAAAATTGTTAGGACTCATTAGTTTTTGTTTTATTGTTTTTTAAATAGGGAATTTATAACGATGAGAGTAAATAATACCACAAGTCTTGTATTTTATTGTGTATTGTTTTTTGTTTTTTTTACCTGTTACAGAGCATAATCAGCAGCTCATTTGCCTTTTTTTTTTTTTTTTTTGCAGTTCACCTTATTTTACTGGAAGCTTTTTTTTTGTCATTGCAAGAGGATCTGTTTCACTGTTAAGTACCGTGAAAAGTGGCTTCTTACAGCAGGGGAATGAAAAGGGCTGATGATTGGTTTGTTGATCCATCAGACAGCAGACTTGAATAGATTTTCTTCTACAAAGCTTCCAGAACGATGTGCCTCACCTATTCCCTTCGAGCCTTTTCTAAATTACATTTTGTTCATTTTGTTTTTGTGTTGATCTTTTAAGAATGTCTTCTCCTGTAAAAAGTATCTTCCATCTAAGTCATATGGTCTCTCTCTCTCTCTCTCCCTGTCACTTGGTCCAGATGAAAAAGAGAAAGCCAAGATCAACTCAGAGGAGCTGCAAATCAAAAAAGCGAAGAAGAAAAAGAAGAAGAAACACAAAGAGTGGGAGAAGCACAAACGAGTAAAGATGTACCACCGCTCCTGCCAAACCATTTGTGCTGGCCTGCTTCTCCTCCCTCCATCCTCTCCACCTTCCACCTCATCCTCCCTGTCTCCATTTAAGTCTCCTCTACCCGTTTACCCTCCACCTAACAACAAAACTGCACAACTCTTACCTTCCTCTCCTTTTCCTGTCCCCAAATCTCTCTTAAACTGCTCTCTCCTCAACTCTCTTAACTCTCCATTGTCCCCCATGAAGACACCCCAACCTTCCCAAACCAAACACCAGCCACAGTGCACCTATCCTGGCATGGCAGGCCTGGAGTTTGCCCCATACATCCACATAGAGAACCAGCCTAATGGAGGGGCCCTGGTGGCCCACGCCTACACCTCCCAGCTCTCCTCTCTCTCCATGGGCCAGAGACAGAGATTTGCCCAGGAGTTTGTCACATTGGCTTTCAGCGAGGACTCATCCCAGGTATGGCATAGTTGGATATTGATCAGATTAATTGACCATTTTAACCTTATATATTGTTTCACTTGTAGTTGTTTTAATAATTTAAAAAAAAAACATTTTTTTCTTCATATTTCATTACTGCCCTTGTTTTTCAGGCAGCTCATTACGTCATGGGAATTGTCCACGGAGAAGCCAGCTACCTGCCTGACTTCTTGGACTACTTCTCAAGCAAGTTCCCATCAGCTCCAGTCAAAATGGAAATATTGGGAAAGAAGGACATAGAAACCACCACGATGGTTAATTTCTACTCTCAGGTCAGTCAGACGCAATCACACATACCTGGAGAATATATATGTGTGTGGGGTGGGACGTTTGTGGGACAGATGTACACAACTATACTGACATGTCACTCATCTGAAAAACTTACACAGTTCTTGTCTGTGGTTATTCAGTTCTGGAGCTGTAGACACAGAGAGCACAGAGCAGATGGTGAGCTTATTAGACATGAAAAAAAAGTCTGAAGTCCAAAATAGCAAGGGCCCAGTGCTTCCAATCCACTTAGATTCTGTCCTCTGTATACAATCAAACCAAACAGTTTGGCTAAATATCAAGCTGAGTATCACAACTGTCCACGAACACAGGACATGTTGAGAAACTGCCGTACCACAGTCATGAGATTTACCTGTATTTGATGCGTGCATGTGACTTATTTTGCTGTTTCTGTTATTCTACAACATGTGAACACAAAGAGTGTCAAGTTTATTATTGACTCAACCTCTGGGTCAGTATTTTGTTCATGTGAGAAAAATGCAAGAAAAATATTAGATGAGTACAGTGAATATATGTCACCCAGTTGTATCTTTTTATGGCACACATACACTGCATTTATGAAGCATTTACGTAAAATACAATTTTGTAGGGGTGTGAATCTTCACTGGTCCCACGATTTGATTTGATTACGATTAGCCTGTCTACGATTCAAGTCGATTCGATATCACGATGCATCACCTCCTCAATATTATTATATATTGCTACACATGGTTTTCATCAACAAATTCAAGCAGTAAGCTATATATGAACTCCCCTTTTTATTGTATCTGCTCTTAAAAAAGACACTTCCTGAATGTAGCGGAGTCTGAACACAGCAGACAACAGACAAATGGCAAAAACAAAAAAAGCAGCGACCAGAAAATCAACAAGTAACATCAGTAGGCAATAATCGATTATGGTCTGTCACTGCATCGATGCAGAATCGTCCAGGTCCGCATCGCGATGCAATGATTAATTTCAACACCCCTACCATTTTATCTATGTGTGCATCTATACAGTATATACAGCAGAGAGTAAGAATGTGTATGTAAAGTTAGGCACGTTGCTGTCTATCTGCACATATATAACATCACATCTTCTGCCCTAGTAACCAGCACGTTTGATCCTTGAGAACAAAGATTAATGAAGAAGGAAGGCTGATGTAAATAATATAAGAAGGAAAAAAGAGAGGATAAGAAATTCAGCAGATGAATGGAGAGATAGATAGGTGGATGGAGGGAGGGAAAGATTTAGATACAGTACAAGTCGAGGGAGAGGATGAAGGGATGCTGGGGGAAGGAAAGAGATTGATTGATTGAAGGAAAAGACCGAGTGACTGCTGTGTGCGGATGAACAAGTTGTATTGTTGAGACTTTAACCATCTGGTTTGATCCTCGGCCTCAATCTGGCTAGCATTAAACAGCTTTTGGCATTTATACAGATGTCTTATTTCTCAGAGTAAATGACAACATTAACAATTACGGCAGAGTGGTGTGCAGTGCACAGATGGGACCTGCTCTCATTTCAGTGCTACTTAATCTGACATGGCAAAGTTTGAGTGAGAGCAAGAAAGGAATTAGAAAGCAAGAGGACAACATAACTAGAGAGTGAAAAGATGAGGGACTTCAGCAAAGATACGAGAGGTGAAAGGTGGTGAGAAAGCAAGAGGCTACATAAAAGAGAGATTATTATCCGAATCGGAAAGTGACAGAAAAGGTTGCAAGAGGATGTGAAAGCAAGAAGTGAAGTTCTAAACTGTAAGAGATGACTGCTCGCAGCAAGTCAGGTTAGGGAGTCATGGGAGTCAAGCATGGGAACCTCTCTACCACTCCTACACAACCTTTTTAAGACAACTGGAAAAACAAGAAATGTGTGTGTGTGTCTGTCTGGATTGTCTCCTGAACACAGCGACACAGCTAGACCTCTTCATCGTCTATTAGTTGTCTAATGAAAAGCATTTTGTTGCCTCAAACCTGGCTTTGTATTGAGATACTGCCTGCTCCTTTTCAAGGGGAGTGTAGGTGCCTGCTCCTTTTCAAGGGGAGTGTAGGCTACCACAGTGTGTGTGTGTGTGTGTGTGTGTGTGTGTGTGTGTGTGTGTGTGTGTGTGTGTGTGTGTGTGTGTGTGTGTGTGTGTGTGTGTGTGTGTGTGTGTGTGTATGTGTGTGTGTGTGTGTGTCTACAAAGGGTAGAGTTGTTTATGCTCTCCATTGCTCTCCTGGCTATTTTTCTCTTATGAAATATTCATCAGGTTATTCTGTGTGTTTCTTTCAGTTTTGGCCAGTTCTGCTTCAACAGACATGTATTTGATCTCGATGTGTCTGAATAACTTAAACCAAGATAATTAATGAATTAAACATCTAAATTGTCCATTGTCTAAATTGAATTTTCCCTGCAAACCTGTGTCTGAGCTGTGCCTTTAAGAGTAGTCTTTCTTGCAGGGCTAACGTCATTGTCCGTCCACCCCCCCCCCCCCACCCCCCCCCCACCCCCCCCACCCCCCTAGCTCTCAGCAGTGACCTTGGGAAGTAGACGTACAGTCCGCACACACACACACAGATTAATGATTTCTCCCACACATTTTCCTCCACCTTTCTCTTCAGTTGTCCCTCTCTTTAGTGTCTCCCTCCCTCTGTGTTAGTCTGTCATTCTCTCTCTTTTATCCCTCCACTCTTTATATTTCTGTTCTGTTGTTTGGTTCTCTGGTCCAGTTGCAAATGACTGGACAGCTGCTTTTTGTAATGTTTATGTGTGAGAGGAAAAGAAGGGACGAATTTAGAAATGTTGCAACAGCTTGCAATGTTCTTTGGCGTTTGTGTGTGTGTGTGCATTCATTCTCCTTTATAGATTTGCTTAGTTTTATTCTTGGGCTGCTGGAGTGTGAGACACTACTTGATAATGAGCCGTGTGTGTTCAGAATTTGACTGCAGGTATCAAAGCAGCTTTGTTGCCATTCAGGCTCTGTGTGAGTATTTTGTATTCAGTACCTGACTCAGGGCATTTTCAGCGGTGCTAAGGATTGTAGAAGATTACAGCACCCCATTTTCTCAGGGCAAGTACAGCCAGCCAGCCAATACATGATGTGCTTCAACAGTGAGGTAATTGGGCTTTCCGGTTTAGTCACTAAGTAATAATTTAGTTACAGCATCAGATTAATACAGTGCCAAGCAGTTCGATGATAAATGTATTAGAAATATTTTATCAACAGAATAGTATCCTAATCAGATGAAAAGAAAGTGTTTTAGAAGAATTCAAAGAGGCAAGGTAAGAAAGTAAGAAAAAAAGTATTTGTCGTATCCAACTTCACCTAGAGCCAAAGAAATAAGCTTTAAAATCTTGAAAAACATTTATCTATCCAATACATTCTTGCATAAAACATTTGATAACACCTGTGGATTGTGTGAGAAAGACAGTAGTTATGTGTATATTCGTGCCTGTTAAAGCTAGAGTATTCATGAATGATTTGGGGTTTTATGGTAAATAATGAGATTTTTTAATCTTACTCGAAGATGTAAATACCTTAAGGTTGAGCCCAAATTAACAAACAGAGGAAAGAACTAAATCTATTTACAAAATACTAGCTATGATGCCAATTTTTATTAGGCATGGCAATGTTATCATAAGAATGAGGCAAGACTGAAGCTAGGTCTTTGTCTGTTGGAAAATCCCTTTTGAATTTTCGGTGCTCTCCATTTGAAAAAAGGTTTTGTTTACATCAGTTACACAGTTTCAGGTTTAACATCATCACAGCCGAGCTAGTCATTTGTTTCTGCTTATCTGACTCTAGCTCCATCCTCCACCACTGTAGGCATCCCGCTCCTACACCTTTATATAATCTGACCTGGACACACTGCCCACAGTGTTTACAAAACAAGGCTAAACGTTGCGTCAGTCTCGCTTTGCAGCGTTTAAACCATGCTTAAGCCTCGACACAGTCCTGGCCTTGACTTGGACTTCAATGAAGCTGGAAATAAACCAGTACATAGCATTCATTCAAAGGGCCCAATTTTAACGATTTTCACGCACGACGTGAAGTGCAAGGCGCAGGTGCGTTGAGGGCGTGTCCAAATCCACTTTTGCTAGTTTGACGGCGGAAAAAAGGGTCCGTGCGCCGGGCGCATGGTTCAAAAGGGTTGTACTTAGTGTCTTCATTAATTCATAGGTGTGTTTTGGGCGTAACATGCAATAAACCAATCCGAGTGTCATCTCCCATTCCCTTTAAAAGCCAGGCGCGTTTGTACCTTGGCGCATTGCTATTATGATGGCGGATTTGCACCTTTAATATTTTTATTTGTAATCTTTTGCGTGTGTGTGCTGCTGCGCTTCCCTGTGTGTGTGTTACAAGCATAGTGTGCGTGCACTGTGCACGAGCCCAGGCGCATTTTACTAATTTGCTGTTAAAATAACAATGAAATGCTGCGCTGTTGACTTTAGAGCATATTTTTGTTGGTCACTGGCGCGATCACTTTCCGCTGCCTCAAGATAGCAATATGCCAAGAATATACCTGAACACACCTCCCTGTAAGACCAGCATTTAAACGACGCGGGCGCTGGACGGGAAATTGACAACTGCGTCAGTCTTAAACCAGCAAAGACACTTGCGTCGGGCTTTGCGCTGCGCCGGGTGCAAGATAGGGCCCAAAGTGTGTTTTGATGGTTAGCCGAGGGTGAGTATGTAAGAGAAGTTTGTGCGATTGTGTATGAGGCATCAGTCAGCGGCCAGAAAAGTTTGTTGTGACGCAGGCACAGTAATACACTTTGTACTCTAAGGACTGACTAGACGTAATGATTTAGAAAGACAGATACACAGAGCTGGGAAAGAGAGGAAGAAGCAGCACACATGCAGATGACGTAGAGAGGTCTGAGAGTGAAGGATGCATTGAAGAGAGAAGGGAAACTAGTTATAGAATTAACAAGTGGTTGCAGTGGCTGCACCAGAGACGGAAAGGAGACCAGGGAAGAGAGAGGCTTGATCTAATAGACTTCCCACCAGGGACAGGAGTATTATGAGGGGAAAGAGGCAGAGGAGGAGATGGAGAGGCTGACCGAGACAAGAGATAATCTACAGCAAGTGGGAAGAAGAGAGGGAGTGAGACTTAAAAATCTACTGCTTTTAGCCAAAGAAAGTGACAGCAGGCGAGAGATGACAGTAATGATGATTATATATAATCATATCGGCTTTTTAATCTTGTGAATTTGCGGACCTGGAATACCAAATGAGATGCAGTACATTTTAGATGGAGAAAAATGATTTGTCTATTCTATTGTGTCTATTTTTACACATTTACCTATTGAGTGTGTCTACACGCACGTACACAGAAGTACTATAGCATCTTGAACGATACTCGGAGGAAGTCTGTCGCAGTTCCTGTTTCCTTCTGTTTGCCTCCACTTATTAAAGAGAAACTGTGTGTGTGTGTGTGTGTGTGTGTGTGTGTGTGTGTGTGTGTGTGTGTGTGTGTGTGTGTGTGTGTGTGTGTGTGTGTGTGTGTGTGTGTGTGTGTGTGTGTGTGTGTGTGTGTGTGTGTGTGTGTGTGTGTGTGTGTGTGTGTGTGACTGGTAAATGTATCCGTTTATTTGAGGCAGAGCTGGTGTTTCCTAATACTCCTCCTGTGATAGTGAGACTGTTCTCTTTTCTAACAAGGTGGGGGTTATTCTGCTGTTAAATTATGCATAGTGTAAACACACTCACAGATACACAGTAAGAGAAAATAGACGCACACAGTTATAAGTATGCAGGAAGATGAAGCCTACACTCACATATGCACACATACTGGCTGAGATACACACATGCTTGTAAGCATGAAGGCATTTGAATCCATGTGTGCACACAAACCCATTTTCCTCTCAGTATCTAGGTCATTGACTCAGTGACACTATTTAAAGTAGTGATGTGTTTACACGTGTGGAGGTAGTATTTTAAGCTTTTAGTCATCATCTTAGGAGGATATTACCCAGTGTCGGGGCACAGATGCAGTGAAATGAAGTGAACAAATGCCACATGGCTCGGCCTGTCTATGCATGATGAGCTGATTTATCTGTCTAATAAAGCTGTGTGTGTGTGTGTGTGTGTGTGTGTGTGTGTGTGTGTGTGTGTGTGTGTGTGTGTGTGTGTGTGTGTGTGTGTGTGTGTGTGTGTGTGTGTGTGTGTGTGTGTGTCTCTATCTCTTTGGGGCGGCGGTAACCTGCACGTCACAGGCAGACGCCACATGCAGAACGCTGTACAGCTTTACCCTGACTTTATATCTATTCCTGCAGTGTGAACGGGTTGCTTCATCTAATGAGGAATCGCAGCATATTCTACATACTGTAGGGCTGAAATGATTAGTCGATTTAATAATTAAGTCGATTGACAGGTAGTTATTCAACAATTTTGATAATCTATCATCATTTATCAAACAAATGTGCTTTTCTCTGTTTTATACTACTGGTTTTAGAGTCGTTTGGTTAAACAAAACAAGCAATCTGTAGATGTCACTTTGGGCTCTAGGAAATAAGGCATTTTTAAAGGTGCCCTGCCACACGTATTTCATTACTTTGTGGTAATGTCTGAAGTTCTACCATGGACTCTGTAACCTTGGTTACCTTGTTTCAAGCCATTCTAGGGTGGTATAGAAAGCCTGCAGGAAGACTCAGCTCGATTTGTGCCAGCTCTCATTAATATTCAATGGGCCAAGCTGCTTGACTCTGATTGGCTAACAGCTAGCCAATGAGAGCCTGTCTATCGGCATCCTTTACCCAGCGCAACTAGGCGAGCTCATGAATAGTAATGAGCTCAGGCAACATGATGTCAGACTGACCAGCATTTGGAATTGGCCTGATTTCTCCGCTTATTTCTTTTCAGTGGCTAGAGCTGACAGAGGAGGTAGCAGGTCATTTTCACATTCACGACATAACACAAACACATACGGACCTAACATATTTCAAAAAATGCAAGTAAACAACATATGTCATAGGACATATTGGACTCCTCAGAAGAGATACGTCTCTAAAGTCATTCCCACTCCATATTGCACGCTCTGTCAACCTGAACAAACTGGAACTTTCCTGCACATGGTCTGGGAGCGTGAACAGGTGCACGAGTTCTGGAATACAACAACATCAATAATATCTGATGTGATAGGGTGTCAAATTCCTACCGACCCGGTTGTTTTGTTACTTAATGACGACTCTAAGTTACACCTGCTTGGGAGACAGAAGAAAGTTTGGCTTGCCGGCTCAACCGTACAAAACAGTGGTTGGCGTATTTTCTAGACAGAGTTGTGCTTATGGTATAAAAAAAATGGCTATGGGCTGATGTAACGATTTTTTTAAAACTCCCAAATATCAATATAGGCCTTTTAAAAATTCTGTATCGGCCGGGTTGTAGTCTCGACAGATTTTAATGTTTGCTAAATATTACAGTGGCTAAAGTGGATTATGAACACCTGTCATTAGCTGTGTCACTTAATCCTGTCTGTTGTGAGGAGTTGTTATTTTGAGCTCAACTTTTTAAGAACATTTCACTTTCGTTGACCCCCGTAATCCACTTGTTATGGACATTCTCTGCTAATTACCCAGCCTGTTTAAATAACCAAACTAGTGGACCAACAACAGTTCCTTATTGAAAGCACCACCCTGGGGAAATGGCTGTCGTGATCTACAGCATGATTGGCCTCTGCTGCTCAGCTGTATGGGGATTTGGTGCCTTGCTCAGGGACACCCCTGGGAGCTGCCGAGCACCTTCACCTTCAGTCTTTTCTCAATTCATTGTTTCCATATTCATTACTTCTCCCTCACCTTCCCATTCTCTCAAGCCTGCCCTCATCTCTCTTCTTCTCTTATTGGCACACTCTGCCTCCCTCCTTTTTGTCTGTTTCAAATCTTTGCTTTTTACTTTTTTTTTCATGTCTCCATGTTTTCTCTCTTTCTGTCTTCTCTGTCTCTTGAAAGCTTGTCTTCCCAAACTTTCTCTCCCCCTCATCACTTCTCTCCATCTGTCTCTCTTTTTCCTCATTCTTTCTCTCCAGTGTATCCTCCCTCTGGTCAGCGCCCCCCCCCCCCCCCCCCCCCCCCTCTCTCTCTCTGCCTTGTTGTCAAGTGGTGACTCACTAGAGGCACCCAGCCAAGGATCTGGCCAGCACACACACACACACACACACACACACACACACACACACACACACACACACACACACATCCTGGTCAGCCAAGAGTACAGCATGCAGGCCACATGCTGCATGTACTACACACACACACACACACACACACACACACACACACACACACACACACACACACACAAAGAGACTGTTGAGGGCCAAGGGTATGGGACACGTGCTAGACAGACACACACACACACACACACACATACACACACATAAACACACATAAACACACACTCACACACACATACACACACTATGCTCTGTCAGCCAAGTGAAGAGCAGCAAACAGTCTATTGAGTCACACCCGCACCCGTGAAGCAGAAACACCAAGTGAAACCGCCAACAGAGACACACACACACACACACACACACACACACACACACACACACACACACACACACACACACACACACACACACACACACTAATTAACAGCTTCCATGTCAGTGCCTAGTTTTGTGGTCCTCTGGATTGGATTGCATTTAGACTTGGCTTTATTTTAAGGGGTCACAAGCCAAAAGGGTTGGGAGCTGCTGCCCTGGAAGCCACTGACCACTGACAGAAATGTCAAGTGTGTTTGATTACATTCAGAATGTTAAAGGAATTCAAGACCACTGGAGGGAAATTACACCGGGACATGTCCCCCTTCTCAACAATTGGGGCATTTAGGCTCCATAGCAACTCAATAATAGGATGATATTGACAATGTTACAATGGTACATTTTTTAAGTTAAGATTTCAAACTATGAAATTTCCCCAGATTCACCTCTAAAAAACATAAATAAAATACAAATATATTTTTGTTAAGACCTGAACATTGTAACCAATCTCACCTTCCTGCTGTGTTGTTAAGGTAAGATTAAGATATCATTGTCTAATGTTGTGTTTCTCCCGTGGTTGCTGCAGGTGAAGAAAACGTACAGTAATGGTACGTACAGAGCCGGGGCAATGAGACAGATCAGCCTGGTGGGAGCTGTGGACGAGGAGGTCGGGGATTATTTCCCAGAATTCCTTGGCATGCTGGAGGAGTCGCCCTTTCTGAAGGTGAGTCAGGACAGGATGAATGGCAGTAATGCAACAGAATGGGTGGATGCATAGTGAATGGAAAAAGTGACAGAGGTATAGAGTAAACTAGATGTTCCCAAATATGTTAATGCTTTTACACCACTGACTATTTGGAAATGCCACAAGCTGAACAGATGGATAAATACTGCCTGACACAAACATCAACAACACACATAATATTCACAGTGGTGTCTGGCAAAGAAGAGACTTTAAGTTGGTGTGTCAGAGCGATTTGATGCAGCTTCCAGCTTTCAGTTCAGGAACTTGGTTCTCTTTTAAAATGTGTGTGTGTGTGTGTGCAGGAGCAGACCTCCAAAATGCTGTGTTTACTGCTGTTCCTGAAATGCAGGAGTGACAAGCTTTTTCTCTGTTTGCCATTCCGTGTTGACACTTCAAATCTCCTGCATGCAGTGTGGGGGAGTGGCGTCGTATGCTGAATATCAAAAGACGCACATCCTCTGGCACTTTCCATCTGTCGAGGGCTTTGGCTCTGAATCAGCACCCTCTGAAGCATCTTGGGTGCCAGTGACAAGTTTTGCCAGTGGGGCCAATTTCTGCGCATGAGATTTCTTTTTTGGGAGTCTCTGGAATAACTAAAATACTTGAATTGGTTAACTAAAAACATGAGAGATATGCTAACATACTGCTTGCATAATTTCTTTCCCCTCTCTCTTTCTCTCTTTGTCTGCCTGGCTGCAGCGGACTCTTCCATGGGGAACGTTCTCCAGTCTGAGGCTGATGGATCCCACAGAGAGCGACGACGGTCCTATCATGTGGGTCAGACCAGGAGAACAAATGATACCTGTAGCTGATATACCAAAGTCCCCTTTTAAAAGAAGACGGTGAGTACAGAAATGAAGCCAGCCAATATTTTGTATCCTTCTTAAGCACTGCAATGAGACAGAATTAGCAGGGATTTTGATCTCTATGAATGTTTGTACTGACTACAAGTCTCTGGTGTGTGTGTGTGTATGTGTACCTTATTGATCCAGCATGCCTCTGTACTCTCCGCACAGCCCACAAGGACTGATTATGAAAAACACTAACAAAACACACTCACACATTTGAACCAGCAGCCACGGTAGCAGCATTGAAGCTTTTTTGTAGCTGCGCCGCGCTGGGTGAGGCAATTACACCCTCTCTGTTTGTGTCCGTCACAGTGTCGTAGCTCACACATAAGCTCTGTCTCACAAACACAGGATTTATGTGTGTGTGTGTGTGTGTGTGTGTGTGAGAGAGCGAGAGAGAGAGATAAATGGTATGTGGCTGGCTTACTACTCAGATGAGATCATCGTTGTCATGTCAGACACTAGTTCACATGGCAGCCAGCCAGGCATGGGACGACACACACCACACACATTACTCCCATCGGCAGTTATTTATCTCCGTTTAATTGGTAGTCACATCAATAGAGGGATTATGGGATTAAAAAATATATAATTTCTTAATTTAACGATTAGTCATTTTTGGAGGAAAAAAATCAGTGAAAGTGAATACATTTTTCAATTAAAAAAAACATCAACCATTCACTGGTTGCAGCTTTTCTCTGTTTTATATCATTAACTGAATATCTTTAGAGTCTAAATTGGTTGGCAATCACCTTAAGCTTTAGCGAATTGAGACGGACAAGAATTGTTAGTTGCAGCCCTATTCGGTTGTTTTGTCTATAAGAAAGCTTAATTCAGTCAGAAGTTCCTAGGTGAATAAAAGAGGAAGTAATAAAGAGTGTAGTCTACACTTGAATCCAGCCTGTAAATGTATACATTTTGTCGCATCTACATGTTATGCATCAGTTGGTGCACCGTGTTTAAATTGGAATGGTGTAACAGCTGGGGCTGAAAATAATCTGCTTTTTATAGAGACACTGATGGATGGGAGATTGAAGGATAGATAGTGAGAGAGGTGGTTAAACTATTCCTTTCTCTTCTTTCTTCTGTGTTCTATCTCATCCCATCACTTGGTTATAAATCACCATGAGATATGGATACAAAATGACATCTACAAACCAAGGTGCACGTTTCTACTTTTCCCCCCTTTTTTGCTTCCATGTCTCTTCTCAATTGCTCTTTCCCCATCTCCTCCTCCTCCCCCCCAAACTCCTCTTTCCTTTTCTGTCTTCCACTCCTCCCACATTTCTCTGTCCTCTGCTGCCTCTAAATATCTGTCTCTGTTTCTCTATTTTCTCTTACCTCTTATCTGTTTCCTGCCCCTGACCTCTCTTTCCAGCTTTAAGTTGATTTATTGTTGAGTTACTGTGTTATCTTTATGAAACTCCGAAAGTGTATTGAACGAAAGCACATAGAATATGTCAGAGCAGTGCTTTTTGTTTATGTCTGTCTGTGTGTGTGTCTAAAGAAAAATACATAAAAACTGTGTTTAAAACAGAAGTTTTGTGAAGTGCATAGAAAGGGAGGACGACGTGATGTTTTTGCAGCGAGACCTCGTTGGCCGTATGTTGCGTTGAAGGAAGGCGGCTTGTGATTGGGGAACATCTCTTCACAGTGCTTCTTCTTTTTGTCTTGGTGGTTTCAGTGAAAAGGTCAAACTGTTACGTGTTTCTGACGGCACCGAGACTCTCAGTCTGAGAATTCAACTTGATTATAGTGGTCAGACGATGAAAATAAACCAAAGATATTTCAGCTTTTTGGTGAAAGAGCACCATGCTTCCAGAGATTTACAATAATTGCATAGTAAGAGCAGCAACCTCGGCAAGCACCAGTAACAAACAGGACAAGAGGTCTGACGCAGAGCATGCTGTTCCTGTTTAGATACGGACGGCGCGACGAATGACGGACACCGCGAGTCCATCGAGAGCCGGCTGGCTGTCAGCAAGATGTCAAACCCCAGCCTGCTTCGTCTCAAGTAGAGTTGAAATAATTTGTCGTTTAATCAGTTAGTTGGGCGACAGAAAATTAATCAGCAGCTGTTTTGATAACTTAGCAAAAACTCCCAAGTTCATGTTCCAGCTTCTCCGTTGTGAGGAATTTCCCTATTTTATATAATTGTGAATTCAATATCTTTAGATTTCGGATTGTTGGTTAGATAAAACTTCTCACATTATAGATGTGCGAGGTATTCGGATAAAACTAGACATGTGTTTAATGTGCTTATTGTTACTTCACTTGGATGTTTTACTTTCACTGTGTAGAATGATGTATGTGCAGTAGAGGATGGATACCCGACCCGAGCCCGCCGGGCCAGGCCGGGTTCAGACAGGTTCGGGTCGGGCTCGGTCACATCAGCGCGATATGATTGGGCCTCTTGTGCGCGCCTGTGTTAACGCGCGCTTGTTGCCCCGTGTGCGCTGCTGATGCGCTCATCTGTTGACATTTCCGAACGCCTTCCTACAGTTGCTTAATAAAAGCGGGCTTTCCACACAAACGTACATGTATCATTAGTATGAGAAAAAAAATGAGATTTTAACTGTCGGGCTCGGACATAAATATCTTAATGCCTGTCGGACTCGGGTCGGGTTCGGTTACCGCGCTGTCGGACGCGGGCCGGGCGCAGACAGAAAAATGCGGCCCGATCCTCGCTCTAATGTGCAGTGAGTTTTATATTGGAATGGTGTTTTTTAACAAGAGGGAACATTTCTCTGCGCTTACCTTTGATCTGAGTTTAAGACGTGAACTTACCAGCATGCTTTTTCAGTCCAGTATGTAACTCACACAAGTGTAAGTAGTATTTAAGTGGAAACTTGAAGCCTCCAGTGCACTGAGAATCTTAAGTTTTCTTTAACGAGGTACTTACCCAAATGTGATGAACAACCTTTTCAGTGTGCTGCAGCTTTAAGACTTACTTTAACAGTGTGTGTTGACGTTTGTTGATGTGGTTCCCTCTGTCTCCCTTTTCTCCCTCCTCTTTACACTCCTTTTTACTGCCCAATCCCTCCACTCCCCAACTCTCTCCTTCTTTATCTCCCGTTTCCCTCTGTCACCTCCTCTCTCCCTCTCCCTGCCACTCCTCTCCCACTCATCCATTTCCCTAGGTCTCCTCTTTCCTTCTCCCACCGACTTTAGTTGCCCATAAATGCACAGGAGTCTGTCCTGAGGACTTGGTGCAGAGACATTTGCCCTCTTCAAATACCGCTCTAGATGTGCACGTTCAGCAGTACTCCTCCCTTTACACTCTCTTCTTTTCAGTGTTTCACTTACAAGCGTTCCTGGTTTTACATTAATTACTGTCAGCCTGCAGTCAGCTCAGACACAACTGTGCGTGTGTGTGCGTGCGTGTGTGTGTGTGTTTGCTATTTTCCTCTGCTCCTTCCTTCTTCCACCAGCTCCTACCTCTCCTCTTATCTCTAAATGAATGAAGCGCGGGTAGTCTCGCTGCTGTTCCGTCTGTGTAACACTCTCGAAGGAATCTCTCACCGACTCTTGAGTGTGTGTTTGTACTCTTGTTTGAATCTGACTGCAGCTCCAGTGTGAGTCACTGATCCAGTAGTGAGCTGACTGCAGTACTTCTATTGTTTGGCAACACGGCTTATTTCTTATGCATTTACGCCTCAGCTTCTCCTTATGCTGTATGCATGAAGCCTAGTGTGGCCGTATGTAGATGTGGTCCAGCACTTTTTCTTTCCATTATTTCAAATGCCTTTTTTTTTTACAAAATAATTTTGCATTGGAAGAAAGAGATATTGGTCTGATCATTTTTATATATGCAGACAATGAATATGTTATTACAGTGTGCTGTGAAACATGTAGTTAGGACATTCATTGAATACACCACACAGATGTTTAATAAAGTTCATGCGAACAAGCTTTTTCATCCTCTACATCCCAACCGTTCTATGGCTGTAACTAACAATTATATTCATTATTGATTAATATATTGATTATTTTTTTGCTTAATCTTGTCATCAAGTCTTGTCTATAAAATGTTAGGAAATAATGGCATTTTCCTACTTTCCCACTTAACAATGACACAAATCAGAGAAAAGCAGCAGGTTTCTCACATTTAAGAACAAATGTCATTTAGGCTCCATAAATGACTTTAAATTCATCACACACAAATGTATTTTATTGTTATCATCATCAAAATCGTCAACTAATTGTTTCAGCCTTGGTATGCTGTGGAGCGCCTAATTAGGTTTAATTAGGATAATTAGGCTAAAACACTTAATTGATTGATGGGGCCATTTTCTTTTCTTTCTTTTTCTGACGTTTTAGAGACCAAACCAATAATCTAGGTAAGAATCAGCAGGTTAATTGATAATGATAATCGTTGCAGCCCTACTGAAAATGCTCCAAAACTACCTGAATACACACTCGTGTCATACTGTGGCATCTGGATTACATCAATGAGCAAGTCAACAAAGATCACAACACCACCAGCAGGGCAAGCCTGTCTGGTGCTTTTATTTTGCCACAGCAGACAGGAAACAAAGAAATAAACAAAGCTGCCCACTCACCTCTAGTCAATTCCTTCTTTAGGTAGACAGCGGGGAAGCAGAGACAGGAGAGCAATATTTGTAGAACTGTGTGTCTTTCTACTTTTCACAGTGTTTTATTTCTGTTCTGTCATAGCTCCACTAACGAGGTGAAGAACCTGCTGCAGTCGCTGCCCCGGACCAGCGAGCCCAGAGAGATGCTGTTTGAGGATCGGACTCGGGCCCACGCCGATCACATCGGTCAGGGCTTTGAACGACAAACCACAGCAGCCGTGGGGGTGCTGAAGGCCGTACAGGCCGGAGAAAGGTAGGCGGTGAAGCAGCGTGATGTGATCACATTGTTGGGTACAGGGAGTGATGGCATTTCTTTGTTTAGAAGCAACACACGCTCAGTGCTCATACAGCTTACTCTCCAAGACATGTCACGTAATCCTCCCTCCCTTGTTGTCAGCTCGGAGCCTCCTCGTGTAACCAAAGACGTCGTGTGTTTCCATGCTGGTGATTTCCCTCATGTAGTCCAGAGGCTGCAGTTGGACCTATACGAGCCTCCGCTGTCTCAGGTTTTTACACTATCACTCACACACACACACACACACACACACACACACACACACACACACACACACACACACACACACACACACACACACACACACACACACAGAAGGCATGCCACTGCTCATACATTTATTATGTCCCAAATGAGTTATTCCTCAGTGTTACCAACACTTACTATCTTGTAGTAAAGGTGTAAAGTTAAATGAATCTGTTGTAGATGCTGCCACGTTGTGGAGCAAAGTTGAACTGCAGTAAGTTAGAGAACTTGTCTACAATTTAACTAAGGATTCAGGATGTTTTACAACAACACACCTTTATCTCAAAATATGCATTTACTGTAATCAACAAAGCTCGGAAAGAAGAATAAAAAAAAGGAGAAAACTTCAAATTCTTCTTCTGATAATGACGTTTAAAATGCACTGTCAAAATATGGAGGTTTAATTTTTTTTTTCTAAACTCTCTTTACAGTGTGTGCAGTGGGTGGATGATGCCAAACTCAACCAGCTGCGCCGCGAGGGCATCCACTACGCACGCATCCGCCTGTGCCACGATGACATCTATTTCATCCCTCGCAACGTGGTCCACCAGTTTAAGACCGTGTCGTCTGTCTGCAGCCTGGCATGGCACGTACGCTTAAGACAGTATCACCTGGAAGAGGCAGAGGAGCAAGAGGAGGAGGAGGGGAAGGAGGAGGAGGAGGAAGAGCAGGTTGAGTTGAAGGAGAAGGAGAGGAAAACAGTGGAGGAAGACGAGGTAGTGGAGGAGAGGAGAGAAAAGAAGGGTGAGAAAGGAGTGAAGGAGAGGATAAAGGAAGAGCACGTGGAGGTTGATGTGGCAGAAAACGGGACGTTGCCGGCTGTCAAAAATGAAGAACAGAATCCGCCGCCTCTTTTGTCTCGGCCCGCTCTCTCAGTAGACTGGAACATGAGCAGCGCTAGAGACAAAGAGTCGGAGAAGGAGAGGCTAAAAGAAGGAGGGAAACCCAAACGACAGGCTTCACCTCCTGCAAAGGTGAAAGCAGAACTTGCAGCGCGTCCTCTCTGCAAGAATAAATCACCTTCACCTCTCCCTCCTGCCCCTCATCCTCCCCATCCGGACACAAAACCCAAAGCAGCAGCAGCATCATCAAAGCACCTTCATCATCACCCCCACCACCATCATTCGGACAGCAGAATGACGTCTTCCGGTATAAGGGCCGCCTCTTCAGCGCCTAAATCGCCCATCTCTAAGTCTTCCTCTGCTTTGTCGCCTTCAGCCGTTACTTCTTTGCGCTCCTCTTTTGCTGCTCCCAATCCATCCTCTACCTCTTCTCCATCGCCTGCTATGTCCACATCTTCCTCCGTATCCACCTCCGCTACAGCTTCCCTGACTAGTCCCAAACCTGCAGTGGACTCGTGTTCCTCCCCACTCCCTCCCTCCACCGTCTCTTCGACTTCCCGGCTGCCTTGCTCCCCTCAGTTGGACCGGCCGAAAGACAAAGCCTCACTTTGCCTGAAGCCAGACGTCCCTTCAGACACGCGGACATGGGCGCAGTCGGAGGTTCGAGCCTCACACGGGTCATCGGCTGCGGACATACAAGCACACACCTCTGCGAGTTCACAAGCCGACACGCGGACACACGCGCACGACAGACACACACACACGCCAGACTTTCGGACACAAGCACTCCAGGAGCGATGGACTCACAGTGTGGACACCAGGACGTCCGTGGAGCCACAGATGCCTCCGCCACAGGACACCGGGAGGCAAGGGATGTACATGCAGCAATACACACCCCAGCATCTCCCACCTCCTCACCTCCCTCACATGCTTCCCCCCACCTTCTCCCCTCTCCTGCCACACTCCCATCTTCCCCATAGACCTCCAATCCTCCCCCCAAATCCGCTATCCAGTCCCTCTCTCCCTGCACAGCCCCAGCCCCTGAACTCTTACCTCTGTCAGAAAGCCCCACCACATTCAGTCCACATGAGCCAGCTCCACCTGCATCCCCCGCACCAAGCCAACATCAGCGCCCAGTCCCAGCCGTACTACCAGCCCCCCCATATCGCCTCCCCGCATCAAGCAAACACTCCCCACACCGGCTCCCAGTCTCTTCCTCCGCACCTGTCTCACCATCACCAGTTCGCCCCGCATGCCAACACCTACTTCCCCCCTCAGCATCCCCACTTCTCCCCTCACCACTTCCTCCCCCCTCAGTCTTTCCTCTCTCAGCCCCCCAGCCCTTACCCGCTACAGCCGCAATACCAGCCTCAGTCTTTCCCTCACCCGCCTCCTCCTCCTTCCTCCACGCCGCCTCCCCCCCCTCCTTCTCTTCCACCTCCTCTCCCCCCTCAACCTTGCCCTTCTGTCCTCCTCCCTCCCCCAAAGCATGAAGAGGGGCAGAACCCGATTTTATAGAAGTTTTTGTACATAACAGTGTTGTTTTTAAATGACTGTATATGTACAGTACAAGGTTTTATTTTGGTTGTGATGTTGTAAAACGATGTACAAAGGAAATATCGAGGAAGACGGCGTAGTGTATCGGTGTGAACACACAGTATCGTAGTTTATGAGTCGATCTTTATTCAGCCCAGACCTTTTGACTCGTTTAGATTGTACTGAATGCTTTGGTTGAACTGGGTCAGTAATATTGAGAATTGATTGTGTTTATTGGTAGTTTTCAGTTTATTCGGTAGCCTTCAGTTATGTACTGCTCCACCAGTTCTGACTTAAAAGAAGATATTATTCAGGATCAAGGGGTGAATGAGCTCCCTAGTCTGCCACACTGCTGTCTGGTTCTGTTTTTTCTTCAAGTGATCCATCAGAGGTAGGGAGGAAAAAAGGTCCATTTCTGCTTTTACAGACTTAGTGTCAGATATTTATATGAAAAAAAGGTCATTAGAATGATGACCTTTTTGTGAAACTTGCAGCTAATGCTTCCATTTTTGTGGCTTTTTTGTAGTATATGCGTTGTGCCCAAGACTGATTCTGGATTTATGATGGGTCAAATTGTGATATTATACAATACACTATTGTATTTATGTCATATTTCTACATTTCCTCTACTATATTGTATTGATACATCTTAAACAATACAGTGTATCACAGTATGTTTCCCTGATATTGTATTTTGAGTAATAATGCTCCGCAATAATCTGCAGAATATAAATCTGAATACATTTCCCCATTATTGAAATGGTGACAGCACTTGTCCGTATTCTGAATTCAAAGCTATTGATACAAAGCCAGTGATGTCCTATTGAGTCATGTTAGGACTCTTCCAGTGTTTTATTGCCCCCCCCCCCCCCCCCCATGTCAATTATAAGTTTAGTTAGCTACAGTAAACAGTAGCATCATGGTGAGAGACACAGTTTAATGGAATATTTTGACATCTTGGAAAATGCATTTATTTGCTGTTTTGACGAGAACTAGATGAGAAGATCCACACCACTCATGTCTGTACAGTCAATATAAAGCTGGAGCC
This sequence comes from Gymnocephalus cernua, assembly GCA_023631565.1. Classification (NCBI taxonomy): domain Eukaryota; kingdom Metazoa; phylum Chordata; class Actinopteri; order Perciformes; family Percidae; genus Gymnocephalus; species Gymnocephalus cernua. Next base: position 12,301,687 of record CM042447.1, on the reverse strand, counting down.
AGCAGCCACTTAGCTTAGTTTAGCTTATCTTAGCTTAGCTTATCTTAGCATAAAGACTGGAAACACTGGAGTCTTGTCATCTCTGTGAGAAGCCAGGCAACAAGCGGAGACTAGTTACAAGTTACTGTTCCAACATCTACGTCTTAGTTGGTGAGCTCTAGAGGTGCTGGTAGGTGGATTCTGCTAGCTTGCTAACCTGCTTCAGCTTCATATTTACCATACAGACATCAGAGTGGAGACTCTGGAAAACAAACAAACAAAAAAAACAAAACAAATAAGCATATTTTTCAAAATGTCAAACTTCTTAAAAGTGTTGCAATTATCTTGTTACCCGTAGCCCTCAACACTAGTGGCAGAGCTCTTAGTGTAATCTTGCTGTGTTTTTCAGTGTCTGTTGGATGTGTACCAGGGTCTCCTAATTTTGGAAACAGAGCACTTGCTGTTCAGCCAAGGACGAATTCGACCCAAGCCAAGGCTGCTGCACAGAGCGGCCTTCAGAGTCTCAGGAAGAAAAAAAAAAGAAAAAACATTCAGCACACATCCACGAATATATTGGTCTCCTAAAAACAATCCTAAATCTTAGTTACTTTTAGCTAATTGTTCAGGGTCATTGAAATATTCAGTCTGCAGCATTATATATTATTAGTACCTATGCTACATTAAGAGCTCGCCATGACTTAACTTTTGATCTCACAGCATCTGGAAAAGAATAACAGAAAGAGCAGAGCAATATCATACAGATGCAGTAGGTCAAGACTTCCAAAATGTGACTCATTACAGCACTTTGTAACATGGATATATCCACTGCTGTTTAAATACAATTGATATCATTGGAGATACTAATTTTGTCAGATGTACAGGGCAATTCCGTTAATCATTCAGGCCTCAGACTAACATGATACAATTGTTTTTATTATTTGTGGACACGTGCTCCAAAACACAGAAGGTATGCTGTCGAGTTTATTCCCAAAGCACTATTTATCTATTTAACTGAAGTCTAGTTCTGTACAGTGTGGAGCATCATGTCTATTGAAATGTCTTTATTTATCAACCAGGGACTGGAGTGACCTCTTGTGTTTAAAAAGTACAATAAATTATTGAAATTCTGTTTTAGCCACAACTGTTAATATTTGTCTCCAAGTGGTGGATACCTGATTTTGGAATCAAACTCTTCTGTCTCACTTGAAAACTAGATTTTATTTTGCTATTGATGTCTTGATTTTACTATCAATATTGGAGTAGAGCCCACTTGCTAATGTAGCCCACATTTCCCTAGTGCCTGTCCTTAACTGTGAACTACTACATGGTCCAGAGCCATATAGAGGAGGAGTTCTGTCCTTTCTTGGGAGTTTTAAGTTTTCACTAGAAAATGAAAGCAAAGCCTTAAATTGGTCTCTAAAGCCACTGAAACCTCTCCCAAATTTCTGCGGCATGAGTTGGGATGAGTCAAATTTTGGACGATGCCCTAAAAGCAGGGTTGTTTTCCACGATTAGTCTTAGCACCAGCCTGTCTGTCTGTCAGGACTTCATTTCAGAGACAGAACTCTTCACTCTGTGGCTTTGGGGAGTGAGAAGGTGACGATTAAGCACTTAATGCCAGTTGCAAGGCGCTCTGCAGCTCTTTTTATGCTTTTGGTTTTCAGATGTTACAACAACAAAAAAAACTGATGGGAACTTCTATATATTTTTTTTTGTACAAATGTGACAAAATTATGGTTGAAAACAAAACAAGTCTTCAGGGGTTACGTTGTTTTCACAGAATATATTTATCTCAAGGTTTTTGGTTTGTTTTGTTTTTCTATTTTGTTTCTGTGATTTTTAACTGTCAGCACTGTAGTGTACATAAGAAGTTTTGTAAAGAGGAAAAAACTTGTAGTGTGGTTTCTACTTTAAATATGAGCCTAGCTAATAAAAGGTTCGATGTATGGAAAATGTTGTGGTACGGTCTGGTGGTTAAAAACTTGCATGTAGAAAAAGAGCAAAGTTTGTAAGAATGTTCATATGTTTTCTCAAAATAGTCTCATCAAACATGTTATGCATGTGGGAAACAGGATGGCTGAGGTTTAAAGATACTTAGCCTATTTCATTTTTATTTTATTTAACCAGGAAGAGACGAGGTTCCACTTAAGGGATTGATTCAGGAAACATCCTCCGAGCTAGAACCGACAATCAAATTATATTTATCTTTTATTTTGAGTCAAATTCTCATCACACACTCGACAGCCATTTTAATCCCAGAGCGCGCCTCCCTACGTGCACATGTTCCCCGAAAACAAGTTCCTTCCCGAGGCTATTTTGCAGAAGCACCGTACCTGCTTCCGGCGCCTGGCGCCGCCCAAGACGATTGTGATTGGTTTAAAGAAATGCCAGTAAACCAGAGCACATTTTTCTCTTATCCCGGAATGTTGTGTGGACTAGCCAGACCTTCCTCCGCAGCGCTCTGGAGGAAGGTCTGGCAATGCGAGACTAAAGGTACTCGGTGGAGTTTTTGACCACTAGTAGCGCTATAGAGAGGCGAAGTCCCTCCCCTTCGGACCTTAATTTGGAAAAAAATATGTCTGGTTTTATGAGTGGGTCCCTGTTTGCTTGTATGCCATCGGTTTCTGCTATCCTGCTGATCAACACTTGGTGGCAATAACGTGTCAACAAATGTAGCAATGCAACAACAAAGGCAGTGAAGAAAACCGTAAGCAAGCTAATGCTGCGTTACATTTACCTCCCAAGTCGCGTTCCAGTAACAAGTCGGAAAACTATTATTTTTAACGAATAGGTGGACTCTAGCTAAGTTAGCCATTGTTAGCAATACTAGTTGATAACAACGCATTATGCGGTATTTTGCGCACGCAAACAAGACAGAACAGCCATGTTGGACGTGATGCCGATGATTCTCCGATGGAGAAATTCTGACTACCCAGTTCAACTGGAACGCACCACAACATGACTGTAACAACGCAGGATTTAGAATGTAAAAAAAAAAGTCAAATTTTCTAATGTTTTTTGGAGGAAGGAAATGCACTCAACGCGTTTGTTAGACAGATTTAAGAATACACGATGTGTTTGGTTGCGAAACACTGAATGTAAACACAACTTTTATAAAACACCACAGGGCATCTTTAAACCTACAATAACTGTTTGGCACTTGTGGGCAGTGGAAACAATGAATTGTAAACACAATGCAATTCTTAAATATCTTCACATTGATCTTTTACTATCAATATAGTGATTATAGATGGTAAACAATTGGGTTTTTAGAGCTTTTTCGCTAAAAATGTCTGCTGTGGCTGAAACAATGCTCTGAGAGACCCTTTTTAAGAGCCCCTATTGTGTTTTTTTTTTTGATTTTTCACATCTTTTAGTGTGTTATATAGTGTTTTCTGTATGCAATAGATGTATAAACTACAAAAAAAAAACAATTAACGCCAAATGCAGCTTTCTTTCCCACAGACACCACTTTTTCTCAACTGCCTAAAAACGCCTCGCCACATTCCTCTTTGAAAGTCCTCAATTAGTGATGTCACTGATTAAGAAAGCCAGCCCAGTTTTTCAAATGTGCTGACCATAGGTCCTGCCTGAGCAAGCACAGCCCGCCCAGTGGCTTGTTTGTTTGGTTGACCAATCACAACAGAGTGGGCCAGCTGACCAATCAGAGCAGACTGGGCTTTTCAGGAAGGCGGGGCCAAGAGCTCAGACAGACTGTTTCAGATAGAGGAGCTGCAGCAGTGGGCAGTATGAGAAACATCGTCTGTTTTTTTAAACATCAAAGTATTTAAACCAATTCTAGTAGACCTCAGGAGTATAAATATGACGCTGAAAAGGAGTATAATAGGGGCTCTTTAAGGCACATAACATCCATTTTCACATTCAAGTAGCCTAGTCATGCTTTCTATATAGAATATTCATTATTTTTTTTATTTTATTTAACCTTTATTTATACAGGTAATCTCACCGAGACACAGGGTCTCATTCTCAAGAGAGCCCTGCTAGGGACAATATTATCTAACTGTGTTAAGGTGTAAGATTTGGCTCATGTCAATATCAGAAGTACCTGGCATTCAACACTTTGCTACCAACCTTAGCACATCGGTTTGTACGTGTGATTGGTTACAGACTAGAGACACCTGTGTGACCTAGAAAGAAAAACTCTTCATTTTGAATTCTAAGTAGCCATACCTCCAGCCTTTGTCTGTATATACCCACCTATGTTTTCTCTCTCCTCTATTGCTGTTATTCAAGCCACCCACTCCTTGCAGTCTGCAGCAATGACCTCAGCAGTTTTACCAGGCGAAATTTGAGCAGACAACTCATAAACAACACAATGCAGTAGCCCCATAATTCAGGGCTGGGGTGTGTGTCAGCTCAAATAAGACTCAAGACAGCCTTTTCCCTCTTTTTTTCATTCTTTCCTACACTCTCTCACACACAGCAGGAATGCCAGAGGAGCTCAGCTGACATTAACAGAGTGGGAGTGAGGCAGGAAGTTGGAGATGAGAGAAACAGAGTTTTGGAGGGAATACTCGGAAAAATGTCATTAAAACAGACTGTAGAGTCTTTGAGCATTCACTCCTCTTTCCAGTGCTAATTATCTAGGAACAGTATTAATCATCACTGTACTAAAACACTGAATGCAAGAAAATCCTTACTTAAGTAAAAGTACCACTACAATAAATAAAAAAGCTCTATTAAAGGTAAAAGTCCTGCAGTAAAAATCCTAAATAAAATGATCAGAAAAAGTACCAAAAGTAATGCATTGTGTTTTTAAAGTTTGTTTTTATGATGTAAATTTGTATTTGCAAAGTATTCAGTAACTATACATGTCAGATAGATGTAGTGGAGTAAAAAGTACAATATTTCACTCTGAAATGGAGTGGAAGTATAAAGTCCTAAAGACCTCATGACTGTACTGAGTAAATGTACTTAGTTGCCTTCACCTCTGCATATTATTATATGTTGTGGGATGAATGCAGGCTTAGTGAATTTACAACAATAGCAGCTAGCATGCTAGCAGCTCAACTAGCCATAGCACAACATGTTATGCCACAGTGATTTGTCCTGCTGCTGTAGATGGTGCTGTCAGGATGGCTAGGACAAACTGGAAACATCAATCTCGTACACTTAAATATCTGAACACTAACATTTTATAAAGCCATAAAAGCACTACAATATTTAAAGACTAGCGTAGACCGAAAAGACAAAGACTAGACACACACACACACACTCTGGTGTTGGCTCTGTGCTTGCCTAACGGCACATTTCAGAACATGTCACATTTCCCCCCCCCAACCACAATACTTTGTGTTACATAGTCTGCAAATAATTTGACCTTTCTGAGTATGGCAACACTTGAATGTGTATTTATTTGAGACAAATACCCGGCTTTTAATATACAGAATCCATTTACTTTTTTAAAAGACGTGCAATAATTATCAAATACTTTCAATCTCAAAACACCTATTCCTTTTCATTTTACCATAGTGCAAAAATAATGCAAAGAATGTATTTGAAATAAACAATCAAATGGCACAAAACAAATGGCATGCGTGCCACAGTGTCAGTCAGCCGTACCATGAAGTCGAAATATGAAACAATGATGACACAACACTAGCTAGTAGAAAGTATCCTGATGCACGCTAATAATTACATTTAATATACAGTAATAACATGATCTTTAACATGATACATGTCATTTTTTTCATAGCGACTGCAGACCTTGTATCTACAGCAATAACAGCTTACTGCTTTTCATGGGGCACATGATGATTTACATGGTACAAAAGAGACATTGTACAGAGTAGAGAGGGTAGCCTGTGGAAAAAAATCACAAGTTGTTCAAAGATGCTTTTATGTCCTGAACTGATTCCCTCACTTATCCAATTTCCTTATGTGATCGTGACCAAATCAAACACCTCTAAAGTCATAACTTGTGAAATAATATTTGGCCAACTACTCTGCACAGATCAGGAATGAAAAGAAAAGTGTTTGTGACTTAAATAAAGCCACACAATATCTAAAGCATATGTAGTTCTGCAGCTTAAACAAAGGAAGTGGAATACTGTTCCCATCCTCCCTGTGTGGCGTTCTTTACGAGAGCAGCTGTGCTAACTTATATACAGTACATAACAATACTGAACATCTTGAGTTCAAAACAAAAGCAAACATTAGGGGATGTTAATGTTTCCTTTTAGTGTAGGCTTCACAGTAGACTTATGCATTTACAGTTGATCCCCTTCTGGCATGTTCTCTTTATAAAGAAAATGGAGTCATTTTTTTGCTATTTTGACCATTTTAAATGAATGGACCAGGCTAGAGAGAGTCCCTGCCCTGCTGAAGCTCTCACAGCATACTCCTGTGGAGGTCGTACACACTATGATTTAGACTTTTACACAAAGTCTCTTATTCTTAAGATGAATACATTATAATACAATGATTTGATTCATTTTTGAGCCTCAGTCTTCTGGAAACATAAATCAGGCCAAAGCGAAAGCTCCAATTTTCACAAGTCTTGGTCATCCAACAGCAAAAAATATTATAGTTTGTCGTTGGTGTAATGATTCATCGCTCTTAGGCCTCTCTCCTTTCAGGAAAGATATTCAGCCCCAGCTCCACCAGCGCCCCCAGCAACATGGTCCACAGAGGTATACACACGAACGTCAGCTTTACATCAGCTAGCTTCTCCAGCTTGGCGCACAGCGTCAGGCAGAAGCCCAGCTTGAGCAGCATGGCCGTCAGGTACCAGGCACGCAGACGCAGGTCTGGAGAGCCGTTGCGTGGGTCGTACCCGGGCTTGCAACGGCCTGCCATCTTGATGGCAAGCATGAGGATGAGGATGCCATCAAATACCCAGACCGGGAGGAAGATGAGGAACCAGTTCCACTGCACCTGGAGGGAGAATGTTATGTCAGTTACATAATCAAAAGGTGTTTATTCACCATTTATATCAGTGTGATGAGTCAATTTCTAACTAAGGTGAGAAAAGAAAAAAAAGAAAAAATCACACACAAATCAAATCCAGTAAACAAAACACACCAAGGATTTAAAGTAAATGGACAATTAGGATATCTTGAGTGAGTAAAAACTACTATTATACTACTCACTTACAATTATAGGGTGAACAAAGAGAAGACTTACAAAAAGAGCCTGATGTATTAAGAGAGAGAAAAAAAACCTTTACCTTCCCGTCCAGTTTCAGTACTAACATGATGAGGAAGACCAGAGTGAAGACCCAGGTCAACAAAACCCTCTGAGCCAGAGACATCTCACTGACTGGAGACAGATCAGAGGAGACAGACAGACATCCATGGGATGGAGACAAAAAAAAAGGTCAGAAAAAAACTCAGCATCACATCACATGTCTATAAAGCATTTTAGCAAGGAACCCGACTTATAAGAATAGACAGCTACGTTGGAATAGCTGTTAAACAACGTTAGCTATTTCAAACGTAGCATTGTTAACCACATCATACAACATGTCACTAATAATAGCTAGAATCAATTTAAAATTAATTATTTTCATTCATCGTCAGTTAGCTCATTACAATGACAGCTAGTAGCATATAGCTAACCGGTTGGTGTATCATTTAAGGCAACTTCTGACTAACCTTACTTCAGTGTATTTCTATATCGGTGGCCGGCATTGTTGTCTCCCTGTATGGCGAACACCAAAACTCCACAACGTTTCAGATAATTCACATAATTATCATCCATGCAGCAGACGGAGGGATTTTTGGGTCCGTTATCTGTGTTTGGCCCGCCCATCCTGGGAGACAATTGGTCCTGGTTTTTGTTACGTCACGTGTGGGGTCTAACCGTAAAGTTTTTCCAAAAGCGCAAACTCGTTGTAATTTTTCCTGTAGTGGGGCTTAACGTCCACTAGAGGTACGTAACGTTCTTTCTGTTTTTCTTGGTGGTTGTGTTTATATTCGATTCACAGTGCAAGTACATTAAACGGATACATTTTGCTATGATATCTTGTTGCTTTTTAGTTCATTTGTTCATTGGAGAGACATGCAAGCCGCCTTTCTTTCATCTTCTCTTTACTAACCGTCGTCTTAAAATGGAATGGCGCATTTACACGGTGGTTTACGGGCAACGGGGTGAAGTTGTATTTTTACAGTGAGAGGCTGAAAGGAAAACGCTAATGCTTGCTTCAAACATCGGTGAGCAGCAGCAGACACTGAGCATCTCTTTCCACAGTGGACAAAGCTGGCTATCTCAGTGCACTATTAAATCACGTTAGGAAAGCACAGTTTGGGTCTGTGCGGGGACTCGAAGCTGTCGTCGCAATAAAGGAGGTAAGACTGAGCGGGTGCATGTTGTCTTTGGGCAGCATTGATCAGGATTGCAGAATTAGGGCCAGCTGTGTGGGCTCTTTGTGCCTGCCAGCCTGCCGGTAGCCTCACGCTAGCTTATGGTGTAGTTAGCATGTTATTAGCTAGCAGCAGCATGAGGAAAACAGTCTGTGTGTTAACTGAACCATGAAGATTGTCTGAAAACACAGTCTCTGCATCTACACGGAGGCTAGCTACACGATTAGCTGCATTTAGAATGCTTTATAGAGCTGCACTGGTTATATCCTTTTTAGGAGCGAAACAGACACACACACACACACACACACACACACACACACACACACACACACACACACACACACACACACACAACGTGAACTCTACTATTTTGCTATAGTGTAACGTAATTGACACTAATGCACTTTAAACCATGATATTTTAGTCTGAACTAACCTCCACTTAAATTATATTAGAGCTGCAACTGCAACCATTATTTCCATTACAGGGTTTTTATATTTCCAGCGGAGCTGAGGAGGGCTAACGTTACCTCGCCTAAAATCCGAAAGATATCTAATATAATTTATTAAACAGTTTTTACTCAAATCATTTGACACACAGCAAATGCCATGCATTTAATGACGTTATTGATTTGTGACTTGCTGTCATCTACCAACTTAATTGGTCAGAAGACGAGATGCTGGTGCTTACCACTCTGGTTAAACAATTTCTTGGTTTTCTTCATGGTAATCGTCTTCGGTCGCTATCCTTAAAGTATGCGCAACATTGTATGGCTGGAGGATGCCTGAAAACCGATACATCTTGACATTTCTGAAGCTGGAAGAACTTAAGTTGGGGCATTTTTTGCTGAAAACATTACCTTTTTAAAAATGTATCAATTATTGAAATAGTTGGTGGTTAGTTTCACGTCAGTTGACTAATGGATGTTTAAGGTCCAAGTTCTACTCTGTTCTATGAGATTCTATCATTCTGTCATGTTGTGCTCGTCACTCCACTGTGCTCCACTCTTGTGTTCTGTTCTGAAGCCAGTGTTGGTTTTCTCTACCTATCTTCTGTCCCCGGGGTAGTGGTGAGGGGAAACTGTGGCAGGCTTCAGCAGGCGGTCAGGCTCACAATTTGGCAGGTCATCTGATTATCCAGTGTGATTTGCCAGCCAGCCAGCCAGCCTGTCTGTTCCAGTGTCCAACTAACCCTGTCATCGCTCTCCTAAATTTGTCACTGCGATCATAATTGAACCCTTAAAATAAATGAACCTTTCTCACTATTCTGGCGGAGTCCTGTACAAAGCCATAAGGTTGACATACGGCAAGGACAGTCAAATAGAGCTTAACATCTTTTATACGTTTTTCTGTAAATCTATAGTTTGTACACACAATATGGATGGAAATCAGAATATGCCTGTACAGGCTGAAGAAGAGGGACAGATCAGACTATATTTAATTAGAAAATCCTGCTATTTCAATTTCAATTTCAAACCTTTTATTTAAAACTCGGAGCCCATTGAGGGAGACCTTCATTTGTAATGGGGCCGAGTGCACAGCATACATTTCAGCAAACAACAGGCCTAACATTTAAATTACAACAGATAAAAAGTTTGAACAATCAGGTAAAGCCGACACAAGATGTGATTATGAAACAATGACACTAGCAGAAACAACTACCTGCAGTATCATCTACTGTTGCAGCTGCTACGTGACTGTGCTCAGACTGTAGCCAATAATGAATTATTTTTTACCTGCAGACAGTTCAGGTCAGATGTGTGTGTGTGTGTGTGTGTGTGGTGCATCTGCCTGCAGAGTCGGTTACATCATCAGCTGCAATGTAGTTATATCACAACAGACTGCCATATCATCTTATGACCTGCAGGGATATTATAATTCGTGCAAAAATAGAACCATTGCAGTAACTGAGTGCGATCAAAGACGTCACAGAGAAAGGTCAAGTGGCTTTTGCAGTTGCTAAAGAAGTGACACATTACGAGGTTAGCTCTACGGTAGACTGACTGATTGTGTTAATGACAACGTGGAAACTGTGAGTGTTAGGATGAGCCATTGTGGGGAAAATACGGCTATTTTTTATGTACTGTTTATCAATTTACAGTAATACAAAAAAGGGTAAGGGCACTGCCTTGTGTAGCACACCCACACAGGTGTTTTCAGTTATTTTGGCAGATTAAAGCTCTGTCCGTGTTAAAGTTGGGTGGACCTATATTCTAGAAATTACGGAGGTCACCAGACATGCACTAAAAAGAACCATGATAGTGTTCGTTGTCCCACCCTATCAGGTGCAACTGTAGCGTGACAAATATGTGTCAATCGAACACAGTCTATATGCTCCCACACAGTCCCACACAGAAGAAGTCTAATCAGCCAGTATAAGAGAAATCACCTGTGCAGATTCATCTTTGAATTTATATACCCTAGAGTAGATTATTACACTCCCTGGAAACCCTTGTCCATACATGGATGTAGATGTAGTTGTTAGTCTGAGTGACCAAATGAAGCATCGCTTTCCTGAATGACTGGCTTTATCAGTGTGTGAGAGCACACAGTCACACACGGCTGTTGTTGCTTTGAATGTCAAATGTGATTGTCCCAGGCCTGACCGTCTCTCTCTCTCTCTCTCTCTCTCTCTGTGTGTGTGTGTGTGTGTGTGTGTGTGTGTGTGTGTGTGTGTGTGTCCGCCCACACACTCCATAGTCTGTTTTTGGTAAATGCCACATGCTTCAAAAAGCCCTGTTCCGTTGCTGTTAGGGTGTCCGCTGTCTACACACACACACAATTTCTTCATGTTCCTACGTCCAGAAAATGCATTGCATTGTAGTCTATTGTCACAAAGTTGACAAAACCTCCAATTGTCATATGACATAAATATAGGATGATTTGACTTTGTATCGGACTAAAGCCAGCACATTAGCTCAATAGAAAGATCTGCTTTTGTGAAGCAGAATTTGAGGTCCAGTTTTAGAGGTGTTAGGACGCCTGGTTAATTGCCTGAACGATCAATATTCTTGCTGATCGGATAGATTTCTGGCATGTCAGAAATGTTGGTCGGCTGTCTTTTGAGGAGTTCCAAGGTCTGATTTTTGTCATGACTACAGTCAAAACATCTAGCATAAACTGTAGTAAACTTGTTTTAATATTTGGTATTTTACAGGTTGTGGCTGAAACTATTGACTGAGTCTGTGCTGTGATTTAAAAGCTTTGCTGCAAAATAGCCATCTTCTCATTATTTTTTTGTTGTTGCTTCTTGCACAAAGTTATGCAAGACTGCCTTTCTCTTTTTATCACTATTGTTGAGGATGCTGTTATCTTAAAAAAATAATACGTGTGCATGGCTCTGTATAGGAGAAGTGTAGTGTTATTTGAGACTTGCATAAATGCACACATACCCACACAACACGGGGACCCACCGCGGCCAAGCTCAGAGATGTAACCTGCACCCATCATGAAATAGAGCACCCAGAGAGAGAGAGGTAGCAGCTCGTGTTACACATCACGAGTTACCAGACTCGCGAAGGAGGTCTCCTCTTGTGCTCATGTTTTTATTTAGACATCCCAGAGAAACACAACACCAATAGAAAACCAGCAGCCATCGGCAAGAGAAGTTCCTCTTTCTCTGGTTTTCCTGTGATTTTTGTCGTCCTGTTTAAAATGTACTTCTGTCATTTGTAGGGCTTCTCGATTATGGAAATAAATCATAATCGTGATTTATTTTGGTCAATATTGAAATTACAATTATTAAACACAATTACTCATTGACTTTTGGAAAGATGTTACAATTATTGAAATAAAAAAAACTGTGAAAAATCAACGGTGAAAACACCTTGAACTGTGAAATTTCCCTTAACCTTAACCCATACTTGTCCCTTTTTTTTCATTCAGAACAAAGTTAACCGTCAAGCCACTAAACCTGTATGGAAATTAATTGATATTTTGCGATTACATTACAGTCAGTAGTAGGCTATACAGTGCAGTTGCATATAAAGTGGTTTGGGGTCCTTCTGCAAGTCATTTTGAGGTACAATTTGGTTTTGAAGAATTCTGCAAGCAGCAATACCACAGGCCAAGCAATCGGCCCGTTCCAAACGGGCACATTTTCAATGGGCACTGTACTAGCATCTATAATGTCATACTGTCGGATTTTCATGTTAAACGTATTATAATAATATAATGAGGTTAACGTATTTCAGAGAAATCCCCGTGAGCTAAAACATTCAGATTTCCATCTGTTCTGAATGCTCTGCTTTCAACAGTTTTTTTTTTCTACTCTCGGCTAAGTGTTACGCAACTCCAAGCCGGTCTTCTATGATTGGTCATCTGCTCCAGCCAGGCAGGACTGGAGTTAAGCTACTGCAGTGTTTACATAGTGACCATATGACGACGACGTTTACTAATGTCGTGCCTTTTTATAATGATTGTTAGATGAATTACAATTAAAGATAATCATTAGTTGCCGCCCTACTTCAGAGATGCATGTGGCCAACCCAAGAGGTGATATGCTGTCATCTCAAGCCAACTAAAATAAAGATCTGTGAGCAGCCGGAAGAAGTGTCTAAAAGTTAAACAGAGGGTAGGCAGTACTTATCGCACTAAAATACTTAAAATAGGGACTTATCTAATCTTATGCCGAAGAGTTTACATAACCGCCGTCAGTTCGTCCTGATGTACTAATGTTTGTTAGCAGATTCTGATCTGCTCTAAAAGACTTTCTATTTCTATTCTAAAGACCTGAATTGAGCACAAGGGCCGGGTGTTATTTGACATGGTTTGATGCTACCAACAACACCATCCTCTACCTTTTATGTACAGATAGATACCCACCCTCTATATTTTTTTATATATATATCTAAACTATTTAAATATTAGGAGTATGATGGAGCTCCGGTGCACAAAAACAATCCAAATACATGTTTTCATCGAGCTATAAATCAAGGAGTCTATGTGTGCGTGTGTCTCCCGAGGGCACAGTACAGCAGCAGGGGCGGGGAGTTGCTACATCTCTTGCTACACCCCTTATTGGTGCCGTTCACTGGCTGTCGTGCCAAAAAGTGATCAACTGATTGCTGTTTATCTTACGTATCCTCCTGTGGCAGCTTCTCCAGCAGGTTGAACCGGGCTCCCTCTTTCCCCCGCCCGGCCCGCATCGCTACCTGGATGTGTGACAGCCAGATGAAAAAAGGGTATGCGCCGGATCTCTAGATGAGCCGCAGCCGAGCTTATGGTTAGATAAAGTTGTAAAAAATGAATTCTGGGAACCAAGCAATCGGCCCGTCCCGAACTCCAAAAGGACACTGCACTAGTTGAATACAAATGTGAATCAGCTTTCAGACACACACTAACTATAATAAATATAAAAATACGCATTTTTTGAAAAACATTTGAGGTCTGAAAACTCACTTAAAAAGTACCCTTTGAAGATTAAATGTCATTTGAGTTTCGTCTTTTTCTTTTTTCTTACCCCCCATGAAGGCAGCATTAAGCCACATGAAGATGACACACACACACACACACACACACACACACACACACACACACACACACACACACACACACACACACACACACACACACACACACACACACACACACACCGCATTTATGACAACTTCTACCACTAACGCTCATTAACATTCACACATTGGCTGCAAGAGACATATGGCTAACTACACTCAACCATTTCCTACTCACACAAAGACACCCATGCATGTACGCGCACACACATAGGCACAAAAAGAGCCCTCATATAAACTGTGGCCTACACAATACACACTGTCTTGCTTGATCTTTTTCTCTTTCTTTCTGTAAATGGGTCAGTTCAGACAGACCACTGGTCAGACAGACTTGGCAAGCCTGGTGGCTGGAGACCCTGCTTGTGTGTGTGTGTGTGTTAGCGTGCGTGTGCTTGTTGAATTCTTTGAGAGCTTTGTAATGGGTTGCGTTTTGTGAAGGAAGCTTTGTTGCTGACGCAAGTTTGCTGATGAATTAAAAACATTACAACCTTTTTAAAATATATGATTTGGGGTCAGACATGTAGCCTCAAATCTAGGAGGTTCACCGAAAAACACTCCTTAGACATGCGTATATTCTGGTCACAGGATTCATACATTGTAAAGAAAACAGCTGTGTGTGCGTCTGTCTCGCCTCGGTTCCCTAAATACCCCCTAGCAAACCACAGTGTATTTTGGGAACACCGTGAATGTGTCGTTTTGGAAAAAGTGTGTTAGGGAAGAACTCAAATGGCCTATTTCTTCTTGTTATGTATGTCATAAATAATAATAACTTGGGCGTTTACAGCTAATCCTGTGTATGAAGCTGTATTAGGCAATAGCATGTGTCAGTGTGTGTGTGTTTGTCTGATAATGTGTTGGCATCCCACTGGTATGAAGAGGGGATTTCGAGGCTTTAAACAGGGAGGATCTGCCTGTTTTTGTCTTATCACTGTCTGCATGGGGAGGATTTAAAGTCTTAGAGCTGTCTGAGAGTCTTTTGAGAGTTAAAAACAGAAAACATTGCTGTTTTTGGTCCAACTCCGCTAATGATGGGGTGTTGTTCCGATCGGTTGGTCTGTCTAGATAATCTGTTTTTTGTTCTCTCTGGTCATGCTTTATTTGTTCACAGCAGTTGTTGCTCTGCAGTAATTGTACACCAATGCATTTTTATTATGGACTTAAAGGGTGATTTTGTTTTTAACGGTAATCTTGTCCTAGGAAATATTTTCTGCTCATTGCAGAGCTAAATAGTTTGTCTCTGTTTAGAGCAGCAAAAAAGTGTGTGGTTATTTGTGAATGAGAAATGAACTCTTCCCCTCTCGGAATACGTTTCTTGCTTTCTCACCCTCATTGTGGTGTTTGCTCTTTAAAGATGTCCTCCGTCTTCCTCTCTTTCTTGGTCTGTTCTTTATCCCTTTCTTCCACTGCCTTTATCACCTCTTTCTCAGTCTCTTTGCATGTATGGGTAATAGCAAAAAGCAAGTGTATGATGTCAGAATAGTGCTGTTCAGCATTGGAAGATGGAGGGAGGAGTGATGATCGTAATCGTAGACAGCAGCAAGCGAGGGACTTTCTTCCTGTTGCTTAAAATGTCTCTGGCCTTCTGGGGCAAAAGTACACCCACAGACACACAGACAGAGAGACACACACACACACACACAAATGCATATACACTCACATCGTGCAACCTTATGAGCAGCGTGCGTGCAGCATTTACGGGTAAAGGAACAGGGTTCTATGCAGTTTTTGGCTTAAGTCAGCTGGTGGTTTGTTGTGTGCATGTGCTCAGTTAATGCTATTAGCAGACTTCTGTGCTTGAAGTTGAAATTGTTCACACTCGGGGTAGAAGATTTTCTCTACTTCCTGCTTTCAAGTTTCACGTTTCGATGGTGGCTTTGAACACAAGGACATTGACATACTCATACTAATACTCGCATATAAACAAGTTTGGCTGTTAGCAGATAAGCTGTGGAGCTGTAGTATGACACACACATTTCTTTTTAAGGTAAACTGCATCACAGCAGGGTGTCTTCACTCTTAAAGGTTGTAACTTTGAATGTAAGGTTATGGATAAAAGATTTCTTTTTTGTGAGATATGTCGTTTGAAAAGCTTAGGGGAGATGGCAAACTTAATGTATACTTAAAAATGTAACTTTGCCACGTTCCTTTGAATTGAGTTATGTTTCCTGATAACCGTTTAAGCCAGAGAGAAAAGAGAAAGCAGCTGCTGCTGCCCCGAGTCAGCCTGGCCTGCAGCCACTTCCCTCATCACTCTCCATCTTTCTGCCCTTCTATCACTCCCACTCACACAGCAGGACAACGTTGTGCACTTCTGTAACAGAAAAATGGAAAAGAGACACAAAAACAGAGGAAGGAAGAGAGCCAGAGAGAGAAGTGAGGAAGGAGAGTGGCTTTCCACAAAGCCTCCATGTTTTCCACTTCAAACCTTCTCATTAACCACATCTTCTCCTTGTTTTCCTCTTTCACCTCCACCGACCGAAAGTCTTAAAGTCTTAACTTGTCCTATATAAGCATTAGAAATTTGCTGTAGTCAAATGTAACATCACCTAAAGGAGTCTCTTTTCTTTGTTCTCAGTGTCTCAGTGTTTTTTTTTAATTTATTTTTTTAACCACAACCAATAAGCTCACGTCCACAACCAGAACATCCTGTTTCAAAGACAATTTACTGTAATCCCGCACTGCATACCTAATGTACTCTGAACTAGGCTTGGGCCGGTGTAAAGATTTTCAAACCGGTTTGATATGAAGCCACACCCCACCTAGTCTGGATCAACTGAAGTACGTTTCCAGGATAAAGCATGACATCCGGCGCTTGAGTCCAGTTAGTTTAAATAGCTCAAATTACTGTATTGTGTGAACAGAGTTAACTTCATTAAATATTTTATGTGGTGTTTTCTTTTGCAGGATTCAAATTTCCCCATTTCTTTCTTTCGTTCAACACAAGCACTTCTTCAGGTGAACTGTGTGCGTTTTGTTTGTCAGTGTAGGAGCCTGTAGCCAATCCCTCACACACCAAACCACTGCAAGAGATCCAAAAGCCGTTCCCAAATCTTTCCGTGTGTGTGTGTGTGTGTGTGTGTGTCAGAATGTGATTCAGTGGTAACAACCAGCTATAACCCCACTATTAGAGTAATACTCATTCCCAGGTCAGTTAATTGAAAGACTGTGTTTGTATATGTTGGGTGTCATGGGAGACGACGTGTAAGAGTGACAGGTCTTATTACTTTTATGTGTGATTTAAGAGCAAAAAGATGGAAGATCTACATTTTGTGTCTGTGTTTAATGTAGGAAGAAAGGCAAAGTTTTACTCGAATCAGGTGTGTGTGTGTGTGCGTGCGTGCGTTTCCCTCCCTAATCGGTTTCAGGACACACCTTCCAACCAGGTAAATATACCACAGTCGTCCTCCTTATTACTCACACTGCTCTCTCTCTCTCTGTGTGTGTTATGTGTTTGCAGTCTAAGATGCCCTAGGCTGGGAGAAGGGAAATGTAAATGGCTTCCAAAGTAAAAGATGCTGTGGTGTGGTACCAGAAAAAGGTAAGACGCTGTTCATTTCTTGCATTTGCACGATGGCTTGGTTTTTGCATGTCAATATCTGACCCAGTTGTATTAAAAAAAAAAAAATAAATAAAAAAAAAAATGTAATTCATTGCATCTGCGCTTTGGGACAAGTGTCACTCTAGAGAGCTTTGCTTTACGTTAGATGGTAGTCTAATTCTGAATTGAATAAGCAGTCTCTTCCTGCAGAAAAACCCTTCATCAACCAATGAATGTTGTTGAGCCTAGTTGTCTACGCATTTGTTTACACATGGATGTACAGATGTGCATCGATATATAACAAATGCCTAAAAACGACGAGTCTCCTCAGACAAAAGAAAGTGTCACCATCTTCACCAAAAAATTCTTTCAATTGCATAGAAATATATAGCAAACAAGGCTTGCCTAAAGAGTAAAGACGGCTAAAAAGAAGAATAAGGTAAATACATTAAAGGTGTTTTAATGTTTGACCAAATAAAACTCAGTAGGTTTTTCTGAAGCTTTCAGCTGCATCTCAGTTTTCCTCAGCTGAGTTTGCTCAGTTGTCATTACCTAAATGTGGAACTGTGGGCAGGACAATCTTCATACAGCTCTATCCAAGTAAATTTTCTAGTGACAAATGGGGGAGATTTTACTACTTAAGTATTTTAAACCACGAGTGGACACAATGGGATGCTATCAGAGTGTATGCACAGAATGCAGAACTAATTGATCTAACTGACTTGATATAATATTGAAAAGTACAAGACACAAACCTTGTGCCTAACCAGTAAAAAAGGAAAGCAGGGTACATATAACTTGTGTTTAGTCGTACAAGTTTAAAGTCTTAAGTTTGCACACCTAAATGTTTTTTATTCAGTTTCTGCAGTTATTGCACACTAGAGCCTGGTGTATAGGCCAATCCATTACATAAACACACAACATACGCAAACATTTTTGATAGGAATTTCTTACATTGGTAATTTTTTTTTTCTAAAGTCTTCTGGTAGACAAACGTTTTACCTATCGCCAGGCACACAGATATCAATATATCTGCAATAGACTAATATCGATTTATCAGTCTAGCTCTGTGGTGCACTGCAGAAGGCATATCTATTTCTTAATTTTTCTCCCTCAACACATTATATTTGCATGTGCAGACTAGTTTTGATACAGTATTTTGGCAATGACCTCTTGAGTGCTGTCAGCAGCGGCAGAGTCGAGCCATTCGGCACAGTGTGAAACCAGGCCGGTGTTATGTGTCTTCTTGTTCCATGGTCTCAGATATCAGATCCTCTGCTGGACTTCAGCGCTGCTCCCCCTGCAGCTCTCAGCTTACACACCCCGTCTGTCTGTTCTCACAAACCTGCCTGTCTGTTATTATGATCATTTGTCTCTTCTTAGGCATCTTCTGCTCGTCTATCTGCCTGTTATTATTTCTCCACGACCTTTCTTCTGTCATATCACAACCTGTCTGTCTGTGTATCTGTCTGTCTCTCTCTGATCTTCTGCTTGCACCTGGCATACGTAGATTGCGACCTAAGCTTTCACTGGAATCAGCTCACACTCAAAATTACTTCTATGAGAGGTTACGTACTTTAATTAAAGGTCTAAACTCTTAAACACTGCTGTCTGCATGAGACAAACGACTATTTTCCCCCTGCTTGGCTTCTTTATTTTGGTTCTTGAATTAGTCTTACATTTAATTGCAGGTAACGTTAAAAAAAAGGTCTTAAGTCCTCAATTACACCTTTTCACCATAAGATTAGTCTAAGAAACTAGATTAAAAGTTAAAGTTTTCTTAAAAATAATTGTGTGTGTGTGTGTGGCTGCGCCTGTCTGCACACCAATGACGACAACGTCTGAGTCATGAAGGAGTACACCCTTTTTAAGGTGCAGATCACCCGCCTGACTGTCCTCAGGGCTTCTTTAGCTCTATTGAGTGTTTTTTCACTCCACCTAACTACATGTAAAGGAGATTAAACACAGACACTTTGGTTTGCTAGGCGTCATAACCAGGGCTTTCTTTCTTGTCTTTGCTGAGTCACCAGGACAGAATGATTTGATTTATCTCTAATGATGCTGTGATTAACAGGCGGACCAATAACACGGCAGATAGACAAGCCTTGACTGGCAAAGACAGGTTCATTGCAGCTCTTACCTTTTGCAAGTTCATGCTAAAAATACAAGACACAACAAGAGATGGTCTGTGGTTTAGTATTAAGCAAACCCCTGAAATCACGCCAAATAAACAAACTGCCCTCAGGAGAATATTATGGTGGCCTCGCATGGTGGGAAAAAAACCTATTGTGTTTTGTAGCCTTGGCTTTTATTAGTGGTGGTGTCATTTTGATCAGGATCCCTCAGGTTATGTTGTAGATACTGTCAAGTATGGATTGGTCTCCTTCTATTAATTTGTTTAAAATTTGTTTAAGTCTCTCAGGGTTTTTCCTGCCTTACAACAAGATTTTGGGGGGTGACTACACACAACAGCAAGCATGATCGGTCCGCGAACAGTAAAGGCAATGAGTCTGTTACCTCATTTGACAGAATCTATGCGGTTACCTGTTATTTCTGACAATTTGATAAACAAAAATGTATATTATGCTTGAATGAAATGAAACCCGAACTGGTTCAATAAATCAACGGTAAAGTCCCGTACAGCCTGACTTTCGAGGCGGTTGTTTGGTAAATTGCTCTTAAACACATTTAGAGAGGATTTGAATAGCTATTTTTAATTCTGAATTCTTATCATTTGGGTGCTGGTGATCTTCCTTTGGGGGCTGGCTAAAACCTCTTTGGGGTGCGCCAAAAATCCCTCTGCAGGAAAAACCCTGGTCTCTGAAACGTGACCTTTTGCTAATTTGTTATGTTAAAGAAGGAGAATTTACTTGTGATAATCCACAGAACATTCCGTAAACGCTGGCACTGTTTTCTACTAAAGAAATGATCAGGGCACTATCCAGAGTAACGGTGACACTGTTCCCGAAAAACATTTATTTTGTTTATATTTTTTTAAAGATAATGTGTAATGCCATGAGTGCCATACACACCAAACCTTCCCCCCCCCCCCTGATATCTTAGTCAGACGCCACGCTATTAAAAAATTGCCAACCCCCACCACCCAACCTTTTTTTTTTTTTTTTTTTTTTATAAATCTCTTGCTACCTCCAGATTCCAAGCAGCTAGAATCAAATTGGTAATTTCTTTCAGTTCTTATTGGGGAATCCATGGCCAATGACTTGAATTCAGAGGTATCAGCCGATTCCTAGGGAGAGGCAATGTCCCAGAGTCATTGTTGTTCTATTATCTCACACTACAGGTTAATCCGGTACAAGGTGATGCAGAGACTGCATTAATCAAAAACAAAATTGAACCACATCCCTAGCACATCTATTCTGGTTTTGCCCTACAATATAAAAGTTTTAGACTGCAATTTATTGACTTCTTTTGAAATAATTTCTCCAGTTTTGTAAGTTGGGATTTGTTTTATTATATTAAAAAACACACAAATATTGAACAGGTGGTTGCCAAAGGGGGCAACCAGAGACCACGAAATGGTTGCCAATTGACTCAATCTGGTTGCCAAGGGCAACCGTTACTGCCGAGCCCTGTAGTGTTTAACACGATTCATTTATTCGTGCTCCTGAAATGTTAGGAATGTGACCGCATTTTGAAAGAGTATTTATGTAATCTTGTAAACCGCCTCACACCTTACTTATTTTGTTCTGTTTGTGTTCCATTTAGTTTTGTACCTTCTTTGTATTGTTTTGCATGTCCTTGAAGCTGAACTTCCCATCTACTTCTCACCAGCCTACAGGCAGTGCCCTGTATGACTCACAGTATGTTTCTGACTGCTGTGTCTGCAGACAGGCTTCTTATAGACTGAGTGTTTGTGTGGAAGCTGCTTTTATTCTCACCACAGTGCCTTGCCAAGCCCATATTACAGTGAAGATGTATGTAGCCATGTGGTCTTGTCTAGTCTGTTTCAGTACCAGCCAGACTTACTTTTTTTTTTTGTCTGACACATGCTTACTTTAGTCTAGAGCAGACCTGGGCATTGTACGGCCCCCGGGCCACATCCGGCCCTTTGGGCAGCCCTAACCGGCCCACGTGAGGTCAGTGGGAAATTAGCAATCAAATGTAAATAAGTGTACGCATGGAATACAACTGCATTGCATTTATTTTGAAGGCAACTGTTTTTTGTTGGTGCTTTTTGTTTTTTTGTGTGAACGTATGCAGCTTCTTCTCTGGTTGCAAGTCGCAATTAAAAAGAAGTAGAAGAAGAACTGCAATGTGTCAGAACCCTGTGTCACGCACGAGAGACGTTAGCATGGACGTGAATGAGCTGTTATCCCTCAAATGGCATGTCAAACATGGACTTCTAAGTATTTATTTACTGAAGTCAAAGGTAAAGCTGTGTGCTTAGTTTGTGTTAAAGGATTATAATTTGAATCGCCACTACAATACTAAACACGCAGAGAAATACAACTTGACTGATGCAGAGCAGGCAGGGACATCTGTAGCTTTTCTAGTTAAGCTGCAAAAGCAACAAGGCTTTTTTTACCAAGTATGTGCCGCTTTTCCAGGCGGCACATTCTTTTTGATGTGCCGCCTGACATAAAATGAATATTGAGCAGAATTGAGTTTAGCCTGTTGGTCCGGCGCTCCACAACAGTCCCTGTTTCTCATGTGGCCCCTTGGGAAAATGACTTGCCCATCCCTGGTCTAGAGGGAGGCAAATAGCCAGCTTCTTATGGCATGTCGGTGATATATTTAAACTTAAAACTGCACTGTAATAAATCAGCTTATAGCTTATTTGTGGTGGTGGCTTTAGGTCTTTTAAGACATCAGCATGGTAGTTCATGACCTTAGTATGTGTGTGAGATCTGTGCACTCAGAGCGAAGAATTTCCATGAAATAAGTTTATATATGGAGGACATGACTATATTTAGAGTAGAGGAGGCAACGCATGAATTAACAAATAGCTTCATATGTTATTTATATAGTATATATTTATATGTTCATACTTATTTGGTCAAGGCTTCAGTTGTAGGACACATGAGTGTGCATTTTCCTTTCCATCCATTCCAAAATATGAGAAATCACACCCTTTGTTTATTTTCTAACATTGTATAAACAAAACAATTAATTGAGGACATTATCGTTAGATTAATCGATTATGACAATAATTGTTAGTTGCAGCATTTATAATTATGTTCAGATTTTCTGTAATATAAGCTGATCTAGACCTGGAAAGATAGTTAGTTAAGTAATTGATGAGTCAGAAAAATCTATGTGCAACTCTTTTGATAATTGTAATTTCCAGCCTCTTTTTTATGAGGATTTGGTGCTTTTGTTTAGTCTAATATGATAGTAAACTGAATATATTTTGGTGTTGGCCTTGGGTTCTTTGAAATTGGGGAAAGAAATGTTTTTTGCCGATTCATTGATAGGTAAAATAGTCTTTATTTACAGCCCTTAAGAGATCATCATCTTATGACTTTATTGCTGAACCTATGACTGCTAACAAATTACCTGTACAACATTTAACCAGTTTTTGTATGAAGCTCAACAGGCAGAAAAATCTCCGTTTAGCAGCTAGAATCACAACAGGACATTTCCAAAGCGAGTGGAGAGTTTTCAAACACACACACACACGCACACGCACACACACACACACACACCTCTCTGCGCTGGAAATAGAACTTACACAACAACTTTACAGCAACCCCTCTCTGTGTCCGTTGCCATAGAAAACAACAGCAGAGGGTTAATTTGCACGTCACAACCAGCTGCCTGACCCACATTCCTTTTTTAAATCCTCTTTCACACACTTCTGTGAAATTTATTTGTTTAATTTAGAGCTGCAAAGATTAATCAATTAGTTGTCAAATCTAATCATCAACTATTTTGATAATCGATTAGTCGGTTTGAGTAATTTTTTAAGACAAAAGTAAAAATTCTTTGATTCCAGCTTCTTAAATGTGAAAATGTTCTCGTTTCTTCTCTCCTCTGACAGTAAACTGAATATCTTTGAGTTGTGGACAAAACTAGACATTTGAGGATGTCATCTTGGGCTTTTGGGAAACACGGATCCACATTTTTCACCACTTTCTGACATTTTAGAGACCAAACAACTAACCGAGAAAATAATCAACAGATTAATCGACTATGAAAATAATCGTTAGTTGCAGTCCTAGTTTAACTGATAAGTCCACTGACAGCAATTTTGATAACCAGTTAATTGTTTATCAGTTCAATATCCTGAATGATTAATTAATTTAAAAAAAAAAAAGACAAATTGATGGATAATGAACATAATCATTAGTTGCACCACTCATTTGGATTCATTCATACATTCAGTCCTTGAAAACTTTCCATTCGTTGCACAAACCACTCTAAACCGAAAGCATCCATGTACACACACTAGCAGTGCCTCTGTGCGTTACTGGTGGTTAATCGGTGTGCCAAAGCTCACCACACCTAGACAGAGGTATGTAAATAGGCAATTCTAAAAATAAAATAGATGTTTACCGATGTTTTAGATGAATAGGGAGACATAAAATATATTTTGTTGATTTATTTAACTTGGCTACGGCCATAGAGTACAGAAGAAAAGGACTTTATATAAAAGCATTACATATCCAGTAGTTTCCCATAGTTTTAAGGGCCTAATACCAATGAATTTCCAAAGATTTGAAAACCCAGCACACTTTATGAGTGTAAACACTGATGAACACTTATTGACAGCTGATATGTGTTAAACCTTAGGAATGTCAACTGTAGACATGCACTTAAACACAAACCTAATACTTCCCAAACGTGTGTGTGACACCCCCTCCATTGCAGAGGCAATAGTTATATAACTCTGTTGCTTGCCATAATCCCTCTCTCTCCCTCCCTCCCTGGATCGTCCCTTCATCCGTCACCATGGTGACCCCAGCACTGCCGCAGCGGCACACTTGGCCCCGTCATCTTCCCTTCTGGTGCACTCTCGGTGCTCGATTTGCTTGTCAAATGGCCAAAGTCTTTGATGTATGTCATTGAAATCAGTGTGCCATTTGAACAACAATATTTAACTCATGGCAGTCACTGAAGCAATCTTTTATTTCATTTTGAATTCTTTGTCATTGAAAGAGAGAATAATAATGCCAAAAGGAAGAGGCAAAGAAACGCACAAACGCAAGAGGATTTCCAGTGCTGCTAATTCCGCTCTGTCAGATCAGTTACCGCATCACTCCACGATGTAATAGTGTGCGTGTGTGTGTGTGTGTCTGAAAATGACTCCTCTTTCCATACCTGCCCTCCTCCTCATCTACACCCTCTCTCCTTCTTTCTCTTTCTGCTGCGTTGTCTGGTCATGTGTGCCCTCTGGCTTTCCTCCACATGCACTCAAACATCCTCTCCAATCTCTGTGTGTGTGTGTGTGTGTGTGTGTGTGTGTGTGTGTATTTTTTTTAATAGGTTGAGTGATGTGGAAAATTAGCTGTCAGCCCAAATGTCATACAGTTGATCAGTCACTCAGACAGATTTAATGCTATCCGGTGCTCAGAATAGCCCATTTGTTCACAACTGGTGGAGCCTCAGGATCCACATTTGTCAATAAGTCACAGCCCAGTCATAATGTCAAATTTTAAATTTATTTTGAAACTGCACACCAGAATGACTTGAAACTTCCTGGGTGGCAATATGAGGCGGTGTACGTCTACTATTACCGAAGTGAAATTAGTGTGTGGAAACAGGGCCTTTTTAGACATTCCAATAAAAAAAACTATTGTCTTAAGCATACATTTGTCAATTATTTGAGCTTTTAACAGAGGCGTAATCTACAGTGCCTTATTGCAGTGTAAAAAGACGAACAGGGGAAAAACCTCCAATACAAAAATAAAAAAATATTTTTTTTTTTTAAAATGTTAAAATTAAAATGTTAATTCCTGTTGCAGAAATTTGACTTAAGAAGACGGAAATCACTAGTTGGACAATTATGAAGTAGTGGTGAGCTCTGTGATTGAGGAGAAGTGGAAAGTGAGTTTCCCTTTAATTTACATTCTACAATAACCTGAGGGTCAATTTTACAAGAAATGGCTAAACAAAAACCCGAAATATTCCGGCGTCTCTGTCTCCATGGCGTGGAAAAGGAGGCAGGACGGACTTTAGTAACTGTTTGTAGCTTTCGATTTCATCATCAGGTAAAATATGCTGCTGCTTTTGCTAAATGAAGAGGGGAAAAGAAGAAGAAATGTTACTTTCTTAAATTGTTTCAGGTTGGCCGCAGTTAGCTCTGGAGCTATGGATTGCATCACACGATGCTCAGTTGTCATGAAATTAGAGATGTTAAAATGTCCATGCTTCTGACCACTTCAACAAGGTAGCTTACAAGTTGAGTTAAGTGCTTTTGTCTGCTGTTTTCAAGGTCAAGAATGAACTTTAAATCTTAGAAATTATGGAAACGGTCCCTTTTTAACTGTTAATGCCTTTGTTTCCGCAGACATGCTGATAAACAGCCGAATAAACTCATAGGACCCAGCTACTTGCAGACAAAACAAGTTGAAGAAGAGTCGTGTGCCAAGTTAACAGCTACAGAAGTTTAGGCATTTGCTTTGATTTGACCTGGAAAGCAGTAATTGTCTGTCTGATGACAGGTGTGACCTGCCACATGCTACAGCAGAAAGCACTATTTCAAAATGAAAGCAGCGCCTTAAAAGCGTGATACATGTCAAAATAAAAGTTGTGCAGGACGACCCGTCTCGAGATCAGGGTCAGACGTGGGCATGAGCGCAATGTGACGCACTGCCTGACCCACATCTAATGCTGGTATCTGGTGGTTAACACGGGGATGTCACAAGGCACAAATACAGATACTCTGGGATAATTAGTTTTTTTTTTTTTTTAACTGTCCAGAAGAGAGTGATTTATAAAGTAACCCTCTAACCAACATTATAGACACTTTTCTCCTCTCCACCCTTTTTCTTTCTCTTTAGGTTCTTTTTTTTCTTGTCTTTGACCTTCCTCTTTCTCTCTTTCTATCCATGTTTAATGAAGTCTCATAAAAGATGCAGACTTTCCACTGGCAAGCTTGGGGGGTGACCCAGACTAGATGCCTTGGAGAGACACACACACGCACACTAATCTGCTGAGGTCAGACCATCAGATGATCCTATTATGTCTATAAAATCGCACATGCTGTAAAAAAAAAAAAAAAAAGAAAGAAAAGCAACCAAATTGTAACTTTAGCCTCCCAGTGTCAATTTTTTCTCCTTTGTTTCTAACAGTCGAAGCAGAGTATTATCTGCTAATCGTAACTGTGTGGATTAAAACTCTGGCAGGGTGAAGTTTGTACAGATTGTACCTTGCAGTGTGTTCGTTTTTGTATGTGTTCCTCCAGGCCAATCTGGACACGGTACAAATCTGTCTTGTCCCCACGTTAACGGCACTTTTTGTCCATCTCTGTTGTGCTGCGCTCATAGAGACGCACTGCGTACACGAGGATTTGTCATACATCTACTTAAGTGTGTACTCCACCTAGCCTGCCTCATGTGCGCACACACACTTTCCCCTCCCCACTCACTCTGATGATCTATTGATCTCTGTGACAGGTGCTGCTGCTGCATTAATTTCCCCAGAGTCACACCCTCTTCCCTTTTTACAGCGAGTGTTGAACGTAGATAAATACTGGATTTAGCACAAGATCATGTCTGTTGGAGGAGAGGTTTCTTTTCTTCCTGTTGGCCATGATCTTTTTGGACCAGTTTCACAGGTTCTTAAATCCACTTTAGGGACGAGAAAGAAAAAGTGAAGACAGAGGTAAAAAGTAAACAAGAGCGAAAGAGATGGTGAAAGAAGGCTTACTGTAAGCCGATAACTCGTAACTGTAGCAGACTTTTTTTTTTTTTATCCATTTGTTTTGTTTTGATGTTGTTCTTTTCCAAAGAAGAGACCAAAAAATTACAGAATTTGTGGGGAATCGTGTATAAAAATATACACTGGACATCTAGAACATGGAGTCTTGGCTGAATATTTAACATATACAGTATGCAGGTTCAATGATAACTATAACAATTTGGTACAGAGTATGTAATATTGTCATAAGATGTGGCCCAAGAGGATTTTTTAAAAGCTACTTAAGGGGTGTTTTAATGTGTGAAAACTGTAAGAATTAAACACCGATTGCTAAATTAAAATCCTAATTTATGGGGAAAAGATTCATCACTATGCATGCAACATAGTTGTAAACTTGTTTTATGAGATCGTGACCGCTCCAGTTATGAAGCAAGAGCTTTAAACATCCTGATCTCACACACCAAACCAAACACCAGAATGATTTGTTTTTGCAGACTCATCCCGATCTTAAAAATCCGTTGTCATGGGGATATAATGTGGCTTTAAATAATGATAATGATGCACCTAAGGTGCGTTGGCAGTTCACTTTGTTTTCAAGGAGGTTATTTTTTACTTTTCTTTAGTAAATGTAGATCCTTCATTGAGGTGAAGTGAAGCTTGTTAACGCGTCTTAAGAAAACCTTTATTGTGGTTCGGATCATTAGGCCGGCGACAGACTGGCAGCGTGGCGTGAGCGTGGCGTTTCTGTTGTTTTTCTATGTCTTACACACCAGAAACGTGTCTGACGCATGTATACATGTATGTTTCCCATTGATTTACTGCACTCAAGCAGTAGTATACTTCATGTCAAGCATAAATATTTACTGACAGTATTGATGGCAAAATAGGCTACAGTATTGACAGGTGCGACATTTGAAAATCGATAATATTTAAAAAAATTATTTTACATCTATTTTATATCTGCATTTATGTCAAAACCTGGAGACTTTCAAACATCAGCATGTCATTTATTAATATGTATTCGTGTCAAAATGACAAACATATTTTCCTATTCTGTTTTGCGTGGAAACGCTTCCAACACGCTTGCGTGTCGCGTGAAAAATAGGCGTTGGTTCTATTTCTAGCAGGCGTGCGCGTCACACAGGCAGTTTGCGAGCTCTAACCTGTTAACATGGGAGCCGAAATAAAAACGCATCCAGCTCACGCCACGCATCCAGTCTGTGGCCGGCCTTATTCCTCTTCCTGTTAACACCGAGAACGTGACGTGTGCAAGATTGCTTTCCTCTCATTCATCATTAATCCTTACTCTTGCTTATTTTTCCAGATTGGCGCCTATGACCAACAGATATGGGAGAAATCAGTGGAGCAGCGAGAAATAAAGGTATATTTGTTTCATTGTTTGTTTGCTCCATGTTTCTGTTATTTCACTTTTTTTCATTTTCCTGCTTGTGTTTTCTTTCTGTGCGTTTTCTTAATGTCTCTCCTCATCCTCTTATTTCCTTTGGTTCCCTAAGTCTTTTTTTGTCCTCTCTTTGACTTTCACTCCTCAATCTTCCTCCCTGTTCTTCCTTTTCTTCTGTTTACTCTCACCATGCTGCCGGTTCTTTTCCAGTGTTTTCTTTTAACTCTTACCTCTCTCTGCCCTCCTGGCTGGGTGTCACCTGCCCATCTCTCCTCTCTTTATCACCATCTCCATCCCTTCTTCTTCCATCCGTCTTTTCCTCCTCTCTACAGTTTATTTCTCTGGTGAGTATACAGCGGGGAGGACGTCCCTCTTGGTGTCCCACAGTGCACGTCTGCTCAACCCAAGCTCTAGACTGTTAGACTGTGATTGGTTGGTTTGATCACTCATTTCAGTTGCCATGTCAAACTCCTGTTGTGTTTATTAACCCCACTCTGTGTTCACACTGTAGCAACACTGCTTTGTGATTGGCTGCAGGAGGAAGTTGTTTCCTTAAAGTTTAACTGCAGGTAAACAAATGAGGGAACTGAGCAGTGGTGTGAACTCACAGCTGGATTAGCGCCAAAACTGTGGTTGTCTTTAACTCTTCGCTGACAGTTTTTAGGTTGAAAGTGAAACAACAATGACTCTTAAAGGTACGCAGGCTTTTTGAAGGTCAGCTCAGCAGTTTATCTCCGGATTATATAGCTGCATTTCTGTGACCAGTCAGTGCTGTGTGTTCCTCCGCTAATAGACGTAACAAGTTTGGGTAGGGAAGTACACGTTCCCAGCCTCTAGTTCACAGCACAAATGTGCAAATGCTTCTAGTCCTTCCTGTTTGTTTCTCATATTTTATTCGGTTGATGATACATGTACGATGCCAAAAAAAAGACGTGGAAAAGAATAGGATAAGTAATGTAGATACAAATCTACCAAAAGAGTTAAGATTGATAGAAATGAAAAGATATAGAAAGAGAATGAAAATAAAATTGTATAGTTGTTATACATTTTATTGTTATAACTTGTATAGTGATAAATGCTCACTTGCTGTCACTGCATCCTTCTTTTTGTGCAATCTAGTGCGCTATGATATTCCAAACTGTTATGTAAACAGGTTAAACCACAAACAGGGACGTAGTAGGAAGTGGAGATACTGCAGAGTGGTGTGATTGTCATAGATATGGAAAAACCAAGTGTCCAGGCAGCTGCAGAATCAGAAAACACACACACACGCGCGCGCGCCTACATTATCCACAATGCAACGACTAACTGTAGCACTGCTTCACTTTGTGGGTTGTGGGACAATTTAGTGTGTGTGTGTGTGTGTGTGTGTGTGTGTGTGTGTGTGTGTGTGTGTGTGTGTGTGTGTGTGTGTGTGTGTGTGTGTGTGTGTGTGTGTGCATGGCTTGACTCCCTCACGGTGGGACTGTGGAAATTAGAGCCTCTTCACCGGTCTGCTGGGACATCTCACCTTTGACCTTTTAATCCATCCCTTCTCAGATTTGATAAGATATTTTCTTATATTCAACGTACCCAAAGGGGGGTTCGAGGACAAGATAAAGGTTTCTAACGGTGTTTTTAGGGCAGAATTACATTTAGTTTATTTGTTTTGAGATGATAATAATAGAGACAGGAGATATAAAAAAATGTGTGCACATCTATATTTTATCTGTACCTCTTGTCCTGTGAACAGAGGTGCGAGGCACACTCTTATTAATGAGCTCGACACACAAGCACAACGCTGCGACCTTGGTTCTTCGTCTGTCAACTAATTAGTTTCTCAGGGTTGGTAGCAGCAGACTGTGCAGAAGCAGAGTTTCTCTTAGCATGGTAAAGATACTGCAGATGTGTCACCTCCACACCCCTGTAAAGTGTGAATTGTACCATTTATAGCCTTGTAAAAAAATAGATAGATAACCAACTCTTCTCATGAAACTAGACAAACTAAGCTGTCTGTAAGACGTCATATGGCCCGGTAGCCGAGTGGTTAGGGCGCAAATGCTCTGAGCAGCGAGTCCCCGGTTCAAAGTCGGCCGGCTTAGCAGTCAGATTTGGCAGCAATTAGTTCTCTTAATATTCACTATGTATTTATCATGCTCTCTAGATTCTTATTTTAAAATGTTCTGATAACAAACGGTGTACAATGTCAATTTGGAAAAAGAATAATTGAGCTCTAATAACAGAATGGTTTAAAGTCCGAAGAGCAAAGTAGAACTGAAATAGTCTAAAAAGTGTTTCCTTTTCCCTTCTGATTTCTGACTTTGCAAAAACAAACGAGACAAAAAATATTACATTACATATATCATATTAACAGTTTTTCTTTTTTCACCTTTTGGCTAAAGCATTCAATTCTGCTCTGCCAAAATAATTTCTGCTGTTTTCCAAGTGTAAAGCTCTGCAGAGGAGAACCAATCGCCACCTGCAGGTACAAACAGGAAACCACAACTACATTCTGCTGGGTTTTTGGTTTAAATTCCCATTGTTAAAATGCATTTAAAATATGTACAATTTAGGTGTGTTGCAAATAGTGTACCAGAGAAATAAGCATGAATGAAAAGCAATGTATCATTAAGCAGCCTTTAGGGAATGTAGAGAGCAAATAGTAGCTGTTTTCTCCTTGGACGACTCTCATTCATTCATGTGACATTATAACTTGTAACTGGAGGAGATCAAGTTTATAAAGACAAAGAGACAACAAATGGCACCGGAATAAGAGATGTGGCCAGGCAAGATATTTAAGGACTTTACTGCTGCAGTAAATCTACTGCCAAGAGGAAGCTATTGATCAGCTTCTTTTAGCCCTGAGAGAGAGACACACACACACACACACACACACACACACACACACAGCGTATTAGCCCGTTGGTTGTGCTATATAAAGATAAGGAGCTCCGTCAAGCTTCCGTATCAGACCATTCACTGATAACACAGAACCAGATTGTCCTGTATGCAAATATTAGCCTGAGCCAGTCAGATTCAAGTGGACAGCTTTGTGTGTTGTTTCAGTCTTGTGAATAGTGACTCACATCCTTTTAAATGTACAGTGTTTTAAAGATGTGAAAGAAATGATTAAGAATGATTCCTCTCTTCTACACAAATAATGAAACCTTCAAGTAGCGCTGAAAAACGTTTTGATACTAGTGCTGATGCATTCCCTGACTTTGGGTGTTGTTACCAAAAAGATGTGCACGCGCGTTGCATACAGCACTGTGGTCGTGTCTGTTTACCGAGAGCCATTGATAAGAAACCTCATTAAAACCAAACTATTGTCAGGCTGCTCGCCATAATAACTTTACTTCACCTCATACACACACACACTTTTAATTGTTCATTTGTATTTACTGTCCCTGCTGCCGCTAACAGAAAAAGGCTGTCCTGCACCACATGCATGTGAATATCATAATTTACAGCCATTCATAAAGTTTCAGTACAATTTGTCATCACAGCAGTCACACACGCACAGATGAATTGATCCTCCCCCCAGGGAAATGATTTAGTTGCAGTTGCTCACAGTCACATTCAAGGTAAAATAAGAGTAAGAAAAGAGCAAGTCAATAAGTGTATACAGTAAATAAGTAACATATCTAAGTGTATGCATTATAGGAACAACTGACTGGTTGGCACAGGAAGTTGCCCCACCACAGGGGAGTGTAATTCCCAGGGTCATAAACTGCACAAGGCACCAACTTTTAAATGGTAAACCTCACTGGGATTAATTACAGCTGTGACACAAAAGGTATTAAGGGATGCTTTTTTCCATCCTCCTGAATTCTTTAGCAAATGCAAAGTAGCAAAAGAGACTTAATGCATTCAAGTGTATAAACGCGTTTTTCATCTAGTAGATGTGAGTAGATGCCCTTGCAGTGAAATGAAGAATAGAGCCAGTAGCTGTGTGAGCCTGAATGCACGGTGTGCCTCCTCAATGTTGTGTTCATGAAGGCATTAAGTGCATGAGAAGCCTCCTGTAGTTGACTTCCTGTGTGTGTTATGTGTATATTAATAATCTCTCTCTGTGTTTTCTCTGTTTGGCATTGACTCTCTGTCTCTCTGTCTCCCCCTGCAGGGCTTTAGGAACAAGCCAAAGAAGACAGGACATGTCAAACCAGACCTTATAGACGTAGACTTGGTTAGAGGTGAGAAGTGTGTGTGTGTGTGTGTGAGAAGGGGTTCTTTTTTTTAGGCTATACTCTCAATTCGCAATTGAACATGAATAAGTTTACTACTTAAAAACATCAAAAAGCTAAACCTATCTAGTCAGGAATTTTTGTAATCGAGTTATTCGAGTAACTCGAGGAATCGTTATAGCCCTAAATGTTATAATGTTGGAATGAGGTAAACATATTTTAGACAAATCCCTGTGAGCTGAAACGTTCAGATTTCCAACTATTCTGAACACTCCGGTTCAACAGTTTTTTTTCCACTCGCGGCTAAGTCTTACGCAACTCTAAGCCGGTAATTAGTTCTCCTCGTTAAACTAAGCGTGTGTATTTATTCTCTTCCTCCGCAGGTTCGGCGTTTGCCAAGGCCAAACCAGAGAGTCCCTGGACGTCACTGACCCGGAAAGGCATCGTCAGAGTTGTCTTCTTCCCATTCTTTTTTCGATGGTGGATCCAGGTCACCTCGAGAACCATTTTCCTTTTACTGCTGGCTCTCTATTTGCTGCAAGGTGTGTGTGTGTGTGTGTGTGTGTGTGTGTGTGTGTGTGTGTGTGTGTGTGTGTGTGTGTGTGTGTGTGTGTGTGTGTGTGTGTGTGTGTGTGTGTGTGTGTGTGTGTGTGTGTGTGTGTGTGTGTGTGTGTGTGTGTGTAAGTAATTCTCTGTTTCAATAGTGTTTAATGAGGTTCGGTAGATTTAAGAGGCGAGTTGCGGCAGCGTCATCTAAACATCTATTGATTGGTCTGGTATCTGAATTGATCCTCAGTGGACGTTTAAATCTTCTAACGAAAACCAAGTTCACAAGATGTTCAACAGCTACTACTTGCATCTAATCTATAGTTTTTCTTAAAATGCACATGCAGTGTAGAAAAATATCTTGAAAGCATGGAGTTACTCCTGGGTTACTCCTACAGAGCTGCACAAACACTTCCAAGACCACTCAACAGTGTTTTCCACCACCTGCATCATGATGCCCTTTTCAGCCCTGACGAGAAACAGACTGTTATTTTATTCTTCATCTCGCTCTTAAACCCTCCGCCCTTCCTGCTCACTTCCCCCACATACCGCATCAAAACACTCACAAACCCTGTATTTGATTTAAAGTGCTCATATTATGCTTTTTTCCCTTTCCTTTATTGTGTTATATATCTTTTTTGTTGTAGGTTTACAAAGTGAAAGAGCCCAAAGTCCCCCCCAAAGGGACTTACCATCTCCAACAGAAAACACTGTTAACAAACTGCTCCAAACAGCTCTGTAGTAGTCCAGCCTTTACTTCCGTGTCGAACATGCGTCACTTTGTAACATTGTTATAACGCTCACCTAGCTGCTAGCGTAGAACGCCCTCATACTCTGCTTCTGAATGGCTAGTAGTCCTTACCTAGCTACTGCGCATGTGCGACTCCCAACAAAGATGGAACAGAAGTGAGATGCCTCACTCTGGGGCGGCTGTGGCTCAGCGGTAGAGCGGTTGCCTGCCAATCGGAAGGTTCCTGTACTATGTTAAAGCGCTTGAGTAGTCGTTACGACTAGAAAAGCGCTATATAAATACAGTACATTTACATTCACTCGGTAGCTAAAACAGAGAGCTCAACACACAGGGTGAAAAGAGGAGCTGCAGCAATGTGCAGTTCAACAAAAATGTTTTTTTTTAAATGAAACCATGTAAACATATTCTGATATAACCTATAAATATAATTATGAACCTGAAAATGAGCATAATATGAGCACTTTAATACCACAGTTTCATTGAGAGATTTTTGACCACCAGAGGGCAGAAGAATAACTTGGTGAATGCCATTTGTCCATGAACGCTCGCTTCTCTCTCCCCTGCAGTGGCAGCAGCAGTCCTGTATGTGACCATCCCCCAGCCTCATGGGATACCGACCACTGAGGTGTTTGGAGCCATCTGGCTCATGTTGCTGCTGGGCACCGTCCACTGTCAGATCGTCTCCACCAGGACCCCAAAACCTGCCTCCAGCAGCGGGGGGAAGAGACGCAGGTAACCATGGGGAAAAGAAAAGCAGAATCAGTGGAAACCTGTCCAGGGAAAGCAGTGCAGAAAGTAAAGGGGAAATTAGACGGAGCTGGAGACAGGAAAGGAGACGCAGGATGGAAAGGAGGGAAGTTGTTGGAATGAGAAATAGATTAACCAAAAACCAGGAAGTCCCACTGGTAGAGATACAGGAAAAATGAAGATAAACAAGCATGACTTAATAGTTCTTTTGATGCTGGATTGGGTTTTTGCGTTCGCCGTTTGCTTTCTGACAACTTCTCAGTCAGTTTCTTTCACAAGAAAACCTAACTGAATAGAAGCGTCTTTATCATGGAGAGTTTTGCACACGTTTGTCAACCTCAACGGCCACCAGACTCGTCTCAGCTTTGTGACTTATTACATTTTTCTCAACGTGTGTAATTTTGACAGTTATGTTCTTTAAAAAATATTTTATGGGCATGAATTAGGACTATCACTTTAAAAAAAAAACTTTTGTAGTCAGCAAATTAGACAAGTCCTTTAAATTGATAATGAGTTCCTAAACGAGGCGTGTTTCTTAAAGCCTTGGAGTCTCTCCATGATAAATCTAATGTCACTGGTTAAAGACAAATTCATTCATTGTGTGTGAAAGTAGAAAATAGTTTGCTTTACTTGGTGTGGTTTTGTAGTTTTTAGACATGCTGTTTTGTGGTTTTGTCTCTGTTTAAAGCTGCTGTTTCTGGTTCACAATGACTTAAGACAATTTTCAGACTTCGGAAGAAAATTGGACCATGCCACAATTTTGGAAAGGGTTTGGGGGGTGCGAGGTAATGGTGTTTGCTCCTTAACGGAATCAACCACGGGGCTCTTTCATTAAGGAAAGAGGAAAAATCATGACAAGGGTACAATTTACACAAATTCTGTTCCTCTGTACATTTCTCTTTGTCTTCTCATCCAAGTCTATATACGTTTCATCTAATAGACAGAGAAATCAGTCTCTAGGGAAGAAATGCATACAATCTCATAATTCAAAACCAGAAATTCTTTTTTTTTTTTTTTTTTAATAGAAGCGACAGAGATGAAAGCTTTTATGAACGTCTTGTTTATCCTGCCTTATAAGTTGAAAGCCAAAAAACGAGTCCTTTCCTTCACCTCTCGTCTACGCCCTTTATCAAATCTTTGAGGAGCAATTCTGCCAAAATCTAACTTTTACGTTAATATCCTGCAAAAGTAGACCTTGAACTAAATCCTAATTGCATCTCATCTGGGACATTTAGTCTTTGTTTTGTCCCTTGTTTACCGGTTTTGAAAGCCCTTTATTTGTCTTTCATGAATACAGGAAATCGATCTGAGATAACTAAAAGATCAGATAGATAATGTCTACGGATTCAATTTTCTCCTCACATTAGAAAGCTAATACATTTAACCAACAACTTTAGATCTAAATGAAAAAAATCTACTTTTGCATAATAATAACCTAAAAGAGGATTCTAGTAAAATTTGCCTTTTTAACTGTATCAGCCTTTGTGTCCAGTGGGTACCTGAGCTTAGGCTACCAGTGCTTTGCTGTTTGTGTAATTACAGCCAGGTTCCTGGTGGACACACTGCTGTGGTTTAAAATTGTCTTAGTCTCCAGGTCCTCTCTAAGTCTGTCTCCATCCTCTATTCTTTCCAAACTGAAGGAAGTTGAGGAAGGCATCTCAGATGGAGGTGCATAGGGAAGGCGACGGGTCTAGCACTACCGATAACACACACGAGGGGGCGCCACACTCCCACTCAGCCAGCACCACATACAGCCTGGGCGCTCTCTTCCAAGATTTCTGGCATGATATCTGTAAAGCTGGGTGTGTATTTTCATTTCCCATCTTCCTAAAAACGAGATGATGTACAAAGACATGACTGGGGTTCAGTCCGCCAAATGAGGTTTAAGTTTTAGCCAATTTTAGTTAAAATAATTTATTTCTTCACGGTAAAATCGGCAATTTCCAAATCTGAAATTTTGCCTTGTAAGATTACACGTTTCTGTCCGAGTAAATAATCTTACTGGTTACGCTTAAAGCTACAGTTTGTTTTTGTCATATTTGCTCACTATATCCTGACGAATCAGATAATCTGTAAAAAAAAAAAAGAAATAGAAAAAAAGTGTTCCTCTGCCTCCTGGTGCTCTAATGGCAAAAGGAAAACCACCAATCAGAGCCACAGAGTCTCTAACGCAGTGGCAAACGCTGCATTCACGAGCTCTATGGATGGTCTCATTTCCCGAGTTTGGAAGTCGTTCTTTTTTCTTTCCTTTCTTATAAAAAAGTATTTATTTCCAGTTTTGAAGTTTTATATTGGTCATTTTGTCCCTGACTTGTTGCTGCACCGGTACATTCCCTAAAACCACTTAAATAATCAGAACAGAGCCTGATCTTGATTCGTACTTGATCAGCGCAGCCTAGTGTTAATTTGACTGCAGTTCACGAGCAGCCATTGACGCTGCCATAGAGACTCCTCGGCCCTGATTGGTTGTTTCTCTTGGGTTGCGGTGAAAACTCAGGAGCACTAGGGGGAAGCAGAGGAACATGATTTTTCACAGACGAGCTGTCTAATGTGCTGCGGTCAGGATTTAGTGACAGCAATAGTTTAAGCAAATATGATGAACCTTTAAAATCACTATTTAAAAAAAAAAAAAAAAAAAAATACCAAGTCAAGAACTGAATCCCAGCCTCGGCTGCAACATCCCTTCCCCTCCTAACTTATCTTCCCAGAAAATGTCTCCAATTTCTAGTAGGTTGACTGAATGTCACATTTGATGTTGCTATGCAACATTGGATTATTGGCTGTACAACTATTAATTCCTGAGCCACCTCAATGTAGCAACAAAAGCAATCTTTGGTCTTTGGCACCGCTGTTTTCAGTGAGGAACGGAGGGACTTTGCAGCTGATGTTGATGTGCACGACTTGCTGACCAAGCTATGTTCAAGACGAAGTACGGGGTGTGGTTCTTTGCTGGAAAGAAAATCTACCACGAATCAAGAATTCTGAGTTTCTCAAGCTGAAATATTACCCTCTTTAAAACAATTAAATGTCTATGATTGGAATTTGAAACTGTCTCAGACAGATGCCTCCTCCCCAAGCTTCTTTCAGCCATAGCTTTCAGCAGACTGCAATAGTGTGGAATGTTTCTGAGCACTAAATGCCTTGATTGAATGAACTTGATTTGGTTTCGTCATCGATTATCGACCACACTCACTTCAGCACTCGGTGCAACACTTCCACCTCGGTCAGTTAAAGCCCTTTTATATTTACATACAGAGCGGGTTCTGTTTCTACAGCAGCCCAGAACATCAAACCAAACGACGGCTCGAGATTGTCTGACGTCTTGCCCTTTGCTTTGCATTTTCCTTTCGGCCACCATATTTCTCCTACACACTTGGCACACTGGAGAAGTTTCAGTTGTTTGCAATCTGCAACCTTACCGCTAGATGCCACTAAATCTTACACACTGAATCTTTCATTTTTGTCAGTGATACATTCGTTAATCCTGATCAACTCATTGGTTTGCCTTGTTAACTTTATTTAGAGGTTCAGCTTAGGTTGCCCTTGGTTTTATATGCAAGATGCTATAGTTACAATACTTTGTCAGTGCTTTTATCCCTGAATGATCCATTCATATATTAACTT
This sequence comes from Gymnocephalus cernua, assembly GCA_023631565.1. NCBI lineage: Eukaryota > Metazoa > Chordata > Actinopteri > Perciformes > Percidae > Gymnocephalus > Gymnocephalus cernua. The sequence goes on along the minus strand of CM042447.1, from coordinate 12,263,279 downwards.
CTTCAGTGTTTTACTTGAATGGTTAGTACAGCAGCAGTTCTCCATGTTTTGTGCAACACTTTCTCTCCAATATTGGTGTTCATCAATGTTCCACAGTCTTGCATCCTGTTAGTGATTTATCTTACTGCATGTCTGCTTCTGAGACTCAACTTCATAACTGGTAAACTCACTGCCCTGCTGTGTTTTATACATGTCTATCTTTTTCTATTGCTATCTCCTCACTTTTTCTCCTACCTGTCCCCCTTCCCTTTCTCTGCTTCCTTCCCTTCCTCTGCTTCGTCCCTTTAGATCCAAGAAGTCCAAACTGTCCATCGACAAGTCAACAGAGACAGACAACGGCTACGTGTCGCTGGACGGCCGGGTGACCAATCGGAGCAGCGAGGAGGGGCTTCAGCTCCACGAGCAGCGATGTGAGTCGCTAAACAGGGCTGACGAGGTATGCTGGAACTCTCACGTCCAGTCCGTACACACTCACGCACCCCGCAGCGCGGGACTGATGCTGGCAAGCGCCAATAAGGTAAAAACCAGAGACGCAAGTACTGTTTGACAAGTGCCCATAAAATGTCTGTCTCTCCAGGATTTGTCCGACATGCATCTTGTGTCTTTTAGGAGCCAGCATCAGATGAGGCATCCAGTGAGGAGGACCCTGAAGCATCCTACAGCACACTCCGCAGGGGAGTGGAAAGAATGAACAGTGACTGTACGCTCAGAAATCGCAAGAATACACACCACTACAAGAAACACTACGCTGCAGAGGTAAACACTCACAAAAGGCAACACGTTAACCTCTCAGAGCAGTTCAGTGTTTCGTATACATAGGTTCTGCTTGGGCGCCCTGCCCAGGAAGAGAAAATCCGTATTACATGTTTTTCCCCCAATGTTTTTTTTTCTACAACGCACTCAGACCAGCTGCATCCAGCCCCTCCCCCTCGTGAAGTTGCGCGTGCATGACACAGCATAAACATTCACTTTTGGGCTCAGAGGCTTCACGTTAGTAGTGGCAGCTTGTGTTGTTATGGCTCTTTCCGGATGTGCTGATTAACCGTAGAAACGCCTCGGCCACACCGCTGTCAAAGCTCCCCGAACCTCATTTATCAGAGTCTGGTTGTTCCCCCTTTCCGCGGCAGCCTCCGCTCGAGCTTATCTTTTATAGCCGAGCCTTCAGTTCGTCCATGCCCGTATCCATGAACTGTATTATAGCCTCGAGCCCAAATAAAACCAAGCATTTTAATAAGTTGGCTGTAAACATTTTAAACTACAATTCAGAGTTGTTTGAATGACAAGTCTGTTCGGATGAGATCTTAATGACTGCAACACAGACATGTTTAGTACAAACGGCGTGTTTCGGATCCCCAAAACACAAGAACGATCAATGGTCTATAACAAACAAAATGAACAAGAATGAAATAGCCTTAGTCTTAAATGATTTAACAGGAGTTAGGAGGAGAGAGTTTTAACATGTAACTGTCTGTATGGATCATAGTATAGTTTTATGGTTAAGTTGTTAATATAGGCCTATAATATTTGAGCTCCAGCTGAACTATAAAATGTATTTATTTGTTGACAAAGCACATTAAAGGCTACACTTCATCTGTATCTTCTAGTTTGTTTAATATGTACATAGTTAAAATGATCTGTTAATGTTTAGTTTTTTCAATAAATGGTTCATAAACCTTTTGTTTGACTAGTTTATTACTGAACCCAGCCATCACATCCTGCGGCAACCATTACCACAAGTAAATTGCAGTTTAATCTATTTATGTCAGAACAATGCAAACAAGACCTAAATATTGTTCCATATTTTTCCTCTAAAATAACAATCCACCCTTTTGTCTGTCAGGACGTGCCCAAGTCCGGCACCAGCTGCAGCTCCAGATGTTCCAGTCTGAGGACTCATGACTCGGAGAGCACTCGACACGAGTCTGAGACAGAGGACCTGATGTGGGAAGACTTCCTTCACTGTGCAGAGTGCAGATCATCCTGCACCTCAGAGACAGGTAGAAGACAAGATTAGCATAGAACAGCTAAAGAAGCATTTGTGACTGGTCTGTTTTGATGTGCTGTCCCTGTACTGAAATGAATACTGTGACTCCTTCTTTACAGAGGGAGAAGGAGGAGGGGCACCCGTCTGCCCCCCTGCTAAAAAGGAATACAGAGATGACCCTTTCCATCAGGTCTGTAAACATAAGACATGGGGCTTGTTTGGGGCTAGATAGTGAACCTCACAATTAAAGTTTGATGATTTGCAGTTGTAAATATTGATAGGAATCAAAATAAGTTCACTTTCCAACCAAATGTAGCCCTGTTTCAACCCAGACACCTTCTGACATGCAAATCACCTGCAAAAGACATTTGATTGCTTACTGTGTTTCTCCAAAGTCCCATATTAATAGTACTACGGAGCAAAGTGGTTGCAGTAAATAGACAGGTCAATGATGTTGTGTGTACGTCTTTCCCTCAGGGTCATGCTCCCTGGATGCACAGCGCCAACCCTGGTTTAGAGAGAGTGAGCGCCATAGTGTGGGAGGGAAACGAGTGTAAGAAGGCCGACATGTCCGTCCTAGAGATCAGCGGCATGATCATGAACAGAGTGCGTGACAATTGGTCCCCACAGGAATATATACATTTAATGTTTTACCTACCCCTGTCTGCAAAAAACTCAAACAACTTGAGGCAGAAGGATTTAAAAATATATATTTTGTTCCATTTCTCTCCCTCCCTACACAGGTTAATCTCTACACACCTGGTATTGGTTACCAGGTCTTTGGCAACCTTGTTTCAGTGACTCTCGGCCTCACACCTTTTGCATACAGGTACTGCTTGCATAACATACGTCCTCATATTAAGTTTGGAGTATTCCTTTATTGTCTTCTTTCTTTTTTTATAACATGAAAAACATACTACTGTGCCTTTTTTGTTTTATGAAATTCAGGATGTTTTCATTGCTTTGATATAAATACGTATGTCGCTTTATATCAGGGGTCTTCAGAGGCAGTGCAGGGGGGGCCTCCAAGTTGTTAATTTAACATTTTTTTCAAAATTTAAAAAGTCTCAACATGAATCCAACATATTTTTAGCAAACATAATCCCCACTGCTTACTGGCCTATAGGTAAGGTAGTCACTAAGGGCCATCCACATACACTGTGCCACGTGTATGTTTAACATGAAAACATGATTTATAAAATCATGCCAACAATAAGCATGCTGTTTTAAGTATGCTATTTTTAGCTTAGTATTCTATGCAGGAAGGTATAAAGGATTTAGGCTGCCCGACATTATTGTAAGCCAAGTTTTAATATGCAACTTGACTTTATACAATATATGTAGTAGGAGGTCCCTGCTCTGGCTCTCTGTCAGTTAAGGGGTCCTCAGCTTAAAACACGTTGAAGACCACTGCTTATATTTGTTTATGGTTGTCTTGTGTTGGACCCCAGGAAGAATAGTTTTCACTTTGGTGATGACTAACGGAAACCTTACAGATATTTATATAAACAACAAACCTGTAAAAAGAGTTAAATAACAGGAAAAATATTGTCCCTGGAGAACCATTTAAAAATATTCAATAAGAAAGTATGCCAGAGTTTTACTTACTACAGATTACAAACTGTCAGTAGAGGGATGTTTTACTTACGTCTTTCTCCATCTCCTGCAGGCTGGCTAAGTACTGTGACTTTGATCAGCTGACCACACTCTCAGCCAATGAGCTGCTGTCTGTGGCGCTGGGAGGCGAGTCTGGCTCAGACGCCTTGGTCATCACCATGGTAACACTTAGCTTCCTGGTGCGCGTCTGCCTTATATGGCTCTTCTTCTTCCTGCTCAGTGTTGCAGAGAGGACCTACAAACAGGTGAGACAAATAAATGATGAATCATTGCTCTTAATGGTGAAGCTGCACTTATTTTTTATTTTTTTTACTTATGAAGCTTAGTTGGATACTTAACAGTCTGACCCTCTGCAGTTAGGGCTGGGTATCGTTCAAAAACTTTCAATACCGGTTCCTAAACGATACTTTTTTCAATACCAATTTAAAAAAAAAAAAAAAAAACACGAAATTACAACATTACGGCACAAATCTTTTTTATTTTTCGGCTCCTATACTACGTGAGCTAATCACAGACATTAGATCTTGGTAGAAGCATGCTGTGTGCTTATTGGCTCCCTGACGCTGATGATATTTACTCCTGGTATTGAACGATGAGGCATTTTTCGATACTCAATACTTTAGAGGCAATTCGGTCGGTGACTAAAAACTATTGAATTCGGTACCCAGCCCTATCTGCAGTACTTGGTACTTTGGTGACTCCTAACTGATTAAACTTTTTCATATTTGCAGAGGCTATTGTTTGCCAAGCTGTTTGGTCATCTGACTTCAGCCCGCAGAGCCAGGAAGTCTGAAGTCCCCCATTTCAGACTGAAAAAGGTTCAGAACATCAAGATGTGGCTCTCACTACGCTCCTACCTCAAGGTACGTCACTGATCATATTCACACCCTGTCTCTGTGACAACAGTTCAGTCTCTTGCCTGTGAATTATGCAAATTATTGCAAATAACAAATTGAGTCAATGTGCTGTTAAAGTGTTGAAAAAGTTATTTCAACATTTATATTTACAAATCTATTAAATTGGGAATGGAAATATTCACTGTTGTAATTAATGAAATATAGTGAAATTGTGTACTGTTGCATTTTTAGAGACGGGGTCCTCAGCGTTCAGTGGATGTGATCGTGTCGTCTGCCTTCCTGCTCACTCTGTCTGTCGTCTTCATCTGCTGTGCTCAGGTAATTTCTGAGTGGGTCAAATCATCACAACATTCTGGCTTTAATGTCCACATTAAACCAGTTATTTTAGAGTACCTTATCACATTGTGTGACTACAAACAAAAACATGTAAAGTGTGGCAATAGTCTCTCTATTCAGTAATTAAATGAGGCAAACGTCAAATATAGATCCAGCTTTTAGTGAGGACATAGTCTAGAGTTTGGTGTTTCTACTGTATTGTCATTACTTTACCTCAGGTTTGAATAGATTTTCAAATTAAAGCAAATAAGTAAATTATTTTTGGCAACCTCCAGTGAAAACTAGTGCAGTCTGTTGCTTTCAGCCCATTCATCTTAGTGCAGTGTCTGCCACAGTGTCTTTTTTTTTTTAATACTACCACTGGGAGGCGCCAAAATCAGATTCTTTAATTCTACACCAGGGGTCTTCAACGCTTGTTGAACCAAGGACCACTTAACTGATAGAAAGACGGAGCAGAGACCCCCTTGTATAAAATGAAGTTGCATATTAAACTGGGCCTACAATTACTGGTAGGGCGGCCTAAAGCCTTTATAAATATCTTTTTTTTACATATAATACTAAGCTATTAAAATAATAACTGTTGGCATGATTTTATAAACCATCTTTTAATGTCAAACATACATGTGGCACAGTGAATCCCTAGGATGGCTCTTAGTGACTATACCTTACCTATAGGCCAGTGAGCATCAGTGGGGATTTATATTTGCTAATAATGTTGGATTCATATTTTTTTTAAACTTTCAAAATTAACAATAATTTGGAAGCCCTCCCTGCAGTGACTCTGAGGACCCCCTGTTGAAGATCTGTTCTACACATACCGTTGGGGCTTATAAGTTAATAAGAAAGCCAAGACGACAAACATTTACAGACCAAATAATGTACTTGCATCTCTTCCTCCAGTTGCTCCACATCCATGAAACGTTCTTGGAGTGTCACTATAACTGGGAGCTGGTGATCTGGTGCTCCAGTCTGTCTCTGTTCCTGCTCAGGTTCGTCACGCTGGGCTCTGAGACCAGCAAGAAGTACAGCAACACCTCCATACTGCTCACTGAACAGGTACACACAGAAAATACATGCATAACCACACTGCAGCTACATATGTCTGAAAACACTGACAGTGATCTTTGCGTTTCACAGATCAACTTGTATCTGAAGATGGAGAAGAAGCCTAACAAGAAGGAGGAGCTGACACTGGTGAACAACGTCTTAAAACTGGCTACCAAACTACTCAAGGTACCGTCTGTTTTCACAACTCCTTTAAAACTAATTATCAGGATTCCTTACAGTCCGACATTTAGTTGAGGTGGCTCTCTTTTTGTTCTAATACCGGCACCAACTGTCTTTAAATATGCCTCATTTTAACTGTTTATCCCTCTCTTTCTTTCTCTCTCCAGGAGTTGGACACTCCTTTCAGGTTGTATGGTTTGACTATGAACCCTCTGCTCTACAACATTACCCAGGTGGTCATCCTGTCCGCTGTGTCGGGAGTCATATCTGACCTATTAGGATTTAACCTGAAGGTAAGTGTGCGTGTGTGTGGTTTATGGTATTTTTGCTGTTTTACAAGTCTTCATTAGGTTGAGAGGCTAGTTAAAGTCGTACCAGACCAGAAAGTGGTAATGGAAGTTTGGTGACTAGGTCATGTAGTTAACAAGATTTGTTCCGCCACTCCTGTCTTATGGCTGACCGAAGACCAATTTTTGTGCCACCTTTTGTTTATACTGCAACAAAGGAGAGTTATGTAAAATCGAGTCATGCAACACAGCTTCTCTCCTTCGAGGTCAGCACTGGGAAGAACTTGTGTATTTACAATTAAATTAATTGATTTTCTTTCTCAAATTTGGCTGTTTTAAAACCGCTGAATGTTGCATTTAAACACATTTACATCACTAGACAAGATTAGATCACAGGTATAGAAGTTCACCAATGTTGAACTTTGACTCTCAAATTCACACTGTTGACCAATAAGCTGTCTTCACAGTGCTGACCTTTGAGGGAACAGAGAGCCAGAAAGTTCAAATCAAAAAAAAAAGCTTGATCTTTATTTAGACCTTGCTATAACCCTGCTCTGAGTCCACAACAGATGCCAAGTCTGCAGACAGTTACATTCAGTTCCGATCAGTCAACAATAGGCAAGACTTGACAATGTCAATTCTTAGTCGGGAATACCCCCATTTTTTTGCTTGTGTACTTTCTTTGGTAGAATTGTACAGGTAGATCTTCTCATACTTGTAGCATTACATTTTTTTTACTTTCAGAATGTTTCTGCTGGAAAAGAACTGGAATTTAACCTAAAACTGGAGACTTTCCTTACTACTGCAGAACACAGATCAAACGTGTTTACTGTTAAAACGTGTATTAATCCTTTTTGTCTTTCTTCCTGTTCACAGCTGTGGAAGATTAAATCGTGACAGTGAACAGAGAAACGGCGTTGACTAACTGATTTAATGAAAGACCGAACGTAGGTCTCGACATATCGGAGTGCTTTCACCTTCAATGTTACCACTTTGTGCAATTCAAAAACTATTTATTTACCCACTCAGTGTTTTTACTTAGGGTTTATTTGAATTGTAGTTTTGTTTAACGACACAGAACAATGTCTACAAAAAGTATAAGTATTATTATTATTAAGCATAACTATGTTTAACATGACGGTTTAGGTTCTCTGCTGCATTTGCAACAGTTCAGTTTTAATTTCAGCTCACATACTTGAAGGCAAAAGTATTGAGCTGCTGAGATGGACAACCATCATTTTATTGTAATTAATTTGTTAAACTATTTATGTTGATTTATATTTTAAAACACAATTTTGAACTCTGTTACAACCTTAAGTCTGTTACAAAAATACATGTTAGTCAAGACGAGTTTCTAATTTAATTGCAACCTAATGGTTATATTTGAATTGATTAAAGACATTGTTAGATGCTTCAACCACAGAGTATATCCTCATGAGACTATAGTTACAAGGATACTTTATTTTGCTGCTTCATGCAGACAATGGCCAACTAAAATTAAAGAAACATCTGTAATTCCTGGCATTTGACAAATAACCTCTATTCCCTATTCTTACCAGCTCACAGGTGTTGACCCTTAAAGCGCAACTCTCGCCAAAATGCAACCTCGGGTCTTTATGTAAATGTACTTTAGTTTAAAAGCATAATTACGATGGAAGCGCCACTCTTAAGATTTACCGCATTCTCGTTTTTCGGTCAAACTAAAGTTGGTTGCATTTTGGCGAGAGTTACGCTTTAAGAAAAAATTACATTTATCTGTTAATGAATCACGAGTTCTGCAGGTAAGGCTTTTAATTTGCCGACTTACCTGATAACATTGTTGCTGGGTTTTGTTCTCACTGGGGAGAGGTGAAATGCCAGACGACATCAGCACTGCAAAGAAACAATCATCCAGTTAATGAAAATAACATAATAGGTGACATTTACAGAAAACTGAGGTTTTAAAAAGACCCCTTAACAGAGTGTGGATTTCATGACCCATATCGTTTGACAGGATTTCCAGTAATACGCGTGTACTGTAGGTAGAAACATGGTTAAAATGACTGTTAGCTGAGCGTGACAAAGTGCAAATATTAGGACATTGGCTTATTCCCTGCACGTGAAACTACTTCCTAAATTGGTAAACATAAGATCACTTCCTTTTGTATTAGATCGGAGTCAGGTGTCATTTTCTTGTTTCTGTGATGTTCCTGATTTGTTGTTTCTGTTTGAGTTTACACAGATTTGTGTCTGAAATGTTTGCTCTATATAGAAATATGAACTTACCACTTGCTATAGAGGAAACTATTGGGTGTATAATCTATAGAAAATAGTGAATGAGAGGGTGATTTTGGACACAATGTATTGTTCGTTTCTAAAATAAGTAATTTAGCTTTTTGGGGCTCCTCTGACAAAAATGAGGAATTATTTTAGTATTGTAGCTGTGTTGCAGTTTGGTTGAACACCTGCATATATCATAACAGCATGAAGAGTTTGGCTCTTGAAATTTTTTTTGGACTGGCTGATTGGTCAGTTTGTGTTGGCCAAGATTAAACTGTTCCACCATGCCACCAGTTTAGAAATTCAGTGGATTTTGTACAGAATTTGATATCAAACTCTCAGAGCTCATTAGACGGTAGATTCATGTGCATGACAAGTCAGTACGTCACAGGTTTCTAAACACTGCAGTTAAACATAAATGAAGAAATGCACTTTAAAAACAGATTTAAAATAGAAAGATAGAAGTAACATCTTGTTTCAATGTCAAGAGAAATTTATTTGTACCTCAGCTGCTTTACACCATATGCATTTGCTGTTCAAGCGAATGCTAGCTCTGAATTTAAGAATATTGGATCGACAATTCACATCACTCTGTAGTAAATACCACATGGTACATGCAGTTATCATACCCACAGAAAATATCTTAAATGTGATTAAAATGTTGCCTCAGCTATCGGGCTTTCATTCATAGAAATGCTAGCATAATCAGCTTCAGTATATTTGAGGAGGAAGACCAAAGTGCTTATTTTAGTTTTGTCTCTGCTGGAAAAAAGAATGTATTTGCAGTACTATGCTTTAAAATATATTTGTTTCCCTTTGGAAATACTTTAAGTTGTATTATTGTGTGCTGTTTGTTTTCATAATTCATTTGTAAGGTAGGTTGTTTCTCACGCTTGTGGGAAAAGAGATGCACGTTTTACTGTGTTTTTAAGGAACAAATAAGTTTGAAATGTATGTATGGAAATTAATCTAGGTAAAAGACTCCATGTGTTTCTGTTTCAAAGAGTCTGAATATTTTGATTCTTCTGTGAACTGGTCTGTCTACAAGGTCTACCTTTTTATAAGTAAAATAAAAAAATTGATGTTGACTCACTGATTCTTTTGTTGTCCTTCAGTATTATAAATAAAAAGTTGTATGTCAAAAAAAGTGATTAAAAAAAGCTATAGTATGTCAAAAAAAGTGATAAAAGAGCCATAATATAGTATGTCGAAAAAAGTGTTCAAAAAGTCATAGTACAGTATGTCGAAAAAAGTGATAAAAAAGCTATAGTTAAGTGAAAAGAGTGATTAAAAAAGCCATAGTATAGTACGTCGAAAAAAGTGGTAAAAAAGCCATCGTATAGCATGTTGAAAAGAGTGGTAAAGTCATAGTATACTATGTCGACAAAGTGATAAAAAATGCCATAGGATATTATGTCGAATGAAGCCATAGTATGTCGAAAAAAGTGATAAGAGCCACAGTTTAGTATGTCAAAAAAGTGATAAAAAAGCCAAAGTATAGTATATCAAAAAAACCTTAGTCTAGCATGTCGAAAAAAGTGAAAAAGCAATAAAGAATCCATAGTATGTCGAAAACAGACATAGTATAGTATGTCGACAAAAAGTGATAAAAAAGCCATAGTATAGCATGTCGAAAGTGTTATAAAAAAGCCATAATATATAGTATGTCGAAAAAAATTACAAAAAGCCATAGTATAGCATGTTGAAAAAATTATAAAAAGCCATAGTATAGTATGTCAAAAAAGTCATAGTATATCATGTCGAAAAGAGTAATGAAAAGTCACAGTATAGTATGTCGAAAAAAGTCATAAAAAAGCGATAGTATAGCATGTCCAAAAGAGCGATGAAAAGTCATAGTATAGTATGTCGACAAAGTGGTAAAAGGTCATAGTATAGTATGTCAACAAAAGCCATAGTATAGCATGTCGAAAAGAGTGGTAAAAAGTCATAGTATAGTATGTCGAAAACAGCCATAGTACAGTATGTCGAAAAAAGTCATAAAAAAGCCATAGTATAGTATGTCAAAAAAGTCATAGTATATCATGTCGAAAAGAGTAATGAAAAGTCACAGTATAGTATGTCGAAAAAAGTCATAAAAAAGCATTAGTATAGCATGTCCAAAAGAGCGATGAAAAGTCATAGTATAGTATGTCGACAAAGTGGTAAAAGGTCATAGTATAGTATGTCAACAAAAGCCATAGTATAGCATGTCGAAAAGAGTGGTAAAAAGTCATAGTATAGTATGTCGAAAACAGCCATAGTACAGTATGTCGAAAAAAGTCATAAAAAAGCCATAGTATAGTATGTCGACAAAAAGTGATAAAAAAGCGATAGTATGAGGCGACCTTTAACTCACCCAGTATGAGTGTGCGCCCCATGTAGGCTGAGTCCGTTGCAGCGGCACAGGTTCGAATCCGACCTGCTTCCCTTTGCTGCGTGTCTTCCCCCATCTCTCTCCCCCTTTCCTGTCTATCCACTGTCACTATAATAAAAGGGAAAAGCCCCCAAAAAAATCTTTAAATCTTTTTGTGACATATTATACTATGGCTTTTTTTAAATCACCTTTTCAACATACTATACTATGACTTATTTTGACATAATATGGCTTTTTTAACACTTTTTCGACATACTATACTATGGCTTCATCAGTTTTTTCGACATACTACAATTATCACTATATTATCACTTTTTTTCGACATACTATACTATGACTTTTTTCAACATACTACAGTATATTATGACTTTTTTCAACATATGGCTTTTTATCACTTCTTTCAACATATTATACTATGATTTATTTCGACACAATATGGCTTTTTATCACTTTTGACATACATACTATACTATGACTCTTTAATCAACATACTATGGCTTATTTTTTTGACATACTATACTATAGCTTTTTTCGACATATGATACTATGATTTATTTTGACATAATACACTATGGCTTTTTTATCACTTTTTTGACATACTATGCTATGACTTTTTTCGACATGCTATACTATGACTTTTTTTCAATATACTATCTATGGCTTCATCAGTTTTTTCGGCATACTATATTTCACTATATTATCCCTTCTTTCGACATATAAAATGGCTTTTTAATCACTTTTTTGACATACTATGGCTTTTTTCAACATACTACAGTATATTATGACTTTTTTCGACATAGTATACTATGGCTTTTTATCACTTTCTTCAACATTCTATACTATGACTTATTTCGACATAATATGGCTTTTTATTAAGGGTGCTCCGATCGATCGGCCACCGATCGGTATCGGCCGATAATGGCTTTAAATAGTTTGATCGGTGGTCTCCATAAAGGCCGATCAGATAGGCCGATCAGATGACGCACTACCACGGATGTATTAAGAGCGCACTACTCCTGAGAACATTTTCAAAATGGCGGCGTCCCTACATTCAGCGGTCTGGCAGTTCTACAAGGTGTCTGAACGGTGGCAGAACAGCAGTTGGCCCGCGGCAGGCCGCGGAACGAAGGCGGTAGGAAGACGGCTACTGCTTTTAAAAAGCGGCTGCCACTAGTGGTGCTCCGGCAAACGTGTTTGTGATTACGCCATTCTGACGCTTCTACTGCCTCTGGAGCACCGCTGGTGTTCCGCCGACTCATTGCTATCTGGGAAAAAGACAATACATTAGCGATTAGCAACGTGTGTACCGAGGAAATACCACGAGGCGGAAAGCTCCAAAGACATTTCAACACCACCAACCTCATCAGACATTTGAAGGTTAGTCACAGAAAGGAGGATGAGGAGTTTTCAAAGTTAGCTAACGCTAAGGCAGAGCGGAGTCGTGTAGCTAGCAGCTCCGGCGCTCAAACAGCTGTTTCCCCGTGTGTGTGTGTGTCGGTCCGTGTGTGTGTGTCGGTCCGTGTGTGTGTGTGTCGGTCCGTGTGTGTGTGTGTCGGTCCGTGTGTGTGTGTGTCGGTCCGTGTGTGTGTGTGTCGGTCCGTGTGTGTGTGTGTCGGTCCGTGTGTGTGTGTGTGTGTCGGTCCGTGTGTGTGAGTCGTGTAGCTAGCAGCTCCGGCGCCGCTCAAACAGCTGTTTCCCCGTGTGTGTGTCGGTGTGTGTGTGTGTGTGACTGACTGTGTGTGTCGGTGTGTGTGTGTGACTGACTGTGTGTGTCTGTCATTGAAAGGACATTTTTTAGATTTTGAGCTAGGACAGAAAGCCAAACAGTTACTGATACATTCTCTAAACATGTGTGACTGTTATGTAATGGCGTAATTTTCAGTTCATAAAAGTGATCGGTATCGGCCGATACGTCTGCCAGCAATCGGTGATCGGTCCCAAAAATCCTGATCGGAGCACCCTTACTTTTTATCACTTTTTCGACATACGTACTATACTATGACTCTAATCAACATACTATACTATGGCTTATTATTTCTTTTGACAAAATACTATGACTTATTTCGACATAATACACTATGGCTTTTTAATCACTTTTTTTCGACATACTATACTTGTCGTGTTAATGCAATAATACCACAATACTATGGCTTTTTATCACTTTTTCGACATACTATACCATGACTTCTTTTATAATTTTTTTCGACAAAGTATACTATGGCTTTTTTAACACTTTAGGCATACTATATTATGACTTTTTATCACTTTTTTCAACATACTATACTTTGGTTTTATTTGACATACTATACTATGAGTGTTTTATCACTTTTTTCAACATGCTATATTATGGCTTTTTTGTCATTTTTTCGACATACTATGCTATGGCCTTTTTCACTTTTTTCGACATACTACTATGTTTTTTTTATCAATTTATTCAACATACTATACTATGCCTTTGACATACTATACTATGACTTTGTATCACTTTTTTCGACATGCTATACTATTACTTTTTTCGACATACTATACTAAATACTTTTTATACTAAAAACTGAGGTGGTTGTTTTTGGAGCAAAAGAGGAACGATTAAAAGTAACGACAATGTTAAAAACAACAGACAAAGCCAGAAATCTTGGTGTAATTATGGACTCAGACCTGAATTTCAACAGCCACATTAAGACAATTACAAAGTCAGCCTATTACCACCTTAGGAATATATCAAGGGTTAAGGGACTTATGTCTCAGCAAGACTTGGAAAAACTTGTCCATGCTTTTATCTTCAGTAGACTGGACTACTGTAACAGTGTCTTTACAGGTCTCCCTAAAAAAATCAAATCAGACAGCTGCAGCTGATTCAGAACGCTGCTGCTCGAGTCCTCACTAAGACCAAGAAAGTGGATCACATCGCTCCAGTGCTGAAGTCTTTACACTGGCTTCCTGTGCCTCAGAGAGTTGATTTCAAAATACTTTTGCTGGTTTATAAATCATTAAACGGTTTAGGTCCAAAATACATTTCTGACCTGCTAGTAAACTACGAACCCCCCAGACCTCTCAGGTCGTCTGGGACCGGTCTGCCTTCTGTCCCCAGGGTCAGAACTAAACAGGGAGAAGCAGCATTTAGTTTCTATGCTCCACATATTTGGAACCAACTTCCAGAGAATTGCAGGTCCGCTGCAACTCTCAGTTCTTTTAAATCAAGGCTGAAGACCTTTCTTTTTGATGTTGCCTTTCGTTAAATAACTACCCATTTCTTATACTTTCGTTGCTTATTTTATCTGCTTTTATATTTCAACTGTTTAACTGCTCTTTAAATGTTTAATTTCTTATACTGCACTGTAACTTTTATTCTTGTATTTCAATTGTCTTCATGTAAAGCACTTTGAATTGCCCTGTTGCTGAAAAGTGCTATACAAATAAAGCTGCCTTGCCTTGCCTATGGCTTTATCAGTTTTTTTGACATACTATATTATCACTTTTGACATACTATACTATGGATTTTTCACTTTTTTCGACATACTATACAATGACTTTCTTCAATTTACTATGCTATGACTTTTTATCACTTTTCTTCGACATGTTATACTATGTTTTTTATGACTTTTTCGACATACTATAACTTTTTTTCAACACACTATGACATACTAGACTATAGAGCTGGGCGATATGGAGAAAATCAAAAATCACAATATTTCGAGAGAGAAGGCAAATATGGTAATTTTTCTGCAAAAGAACTGCTAAAGTTTGAAGTTAGCATGGTTTAGTTAGCATACCAACTCAACATTTATGTTGTTGTTACTCGTTAACAGTGTAACTGTTATTTATTGTTAAATTATTTTGGTGTGTTAGGTGACTTATGTGTACTTATATATTTAAGTACTTTAAAACGTTAATATATTGTTAAATTTAAATAATTTTCAATTTAAAAAAACTCTATAAACCCTACTACACTATGACTGTTTGACATCAATGATATACCATACTAGGACTTTTTTTTAAACATACTATAACATGACTTTTTCAACTTTTTATGGCATGAGTTTTTATGACATAATTTACTGTAACTTTTTCGACATACTATGATTTTTTATTTTAAATATTACTTCTTTTTTTAACTATGACATTTTGTATGCCTTTTTATTGACATTTTGTAGGACTTATACGACAGACCTTTTTAAATGATTTTTGTATGGCTCTGTGGGCTATCATACTGTCTCACTTAAATTGAAAACTATATTTCAACATTTTAACTACAAGAGAGCTTACTGTCCCTTGTATAATTCAAATGGTTCTTCTATTAAATGTTTAATATACAGCATTTAAAGTACAAAAATAAAATAACTCACCGTCCACTTTATTAGGTACACCTTGCTGGTCCCGGGTTGGACCCAGTGTTGCATTTAGAACTGCCTTCCTTAATTCTTCGTGGCATAGGCCTACATAGATTCTACAAGGGGGCTGGACACTGGACACATTCCTTAGAGGTTTTGGTCCATGTTGACATGACACCACGCAGTTGCTGCTGATTTGTCGGCTGCACGTCCATGATGCCAAACTCCTATTCCACCACATCAAAATCAAATGTGCTCTATTGGATTTAGCTGTGGTTAGATGTGTAGCTAGACTGTGGGTCATGTGAGTACAATGAGCGAATAGTCATGTTCAAGAAACCAGTCTGAGATGATTTGGGCTTTAGGGCATGGCGCGTTATCCTGCTGGGGGTAGCTTATAGCCATTGGAAGATGGGTACAGTGTGGTCATAAAGGACGGACATGGTCAGCAACAATACTCAGGTAGGCTGTGGCGCTTAACGAGGCTCAGTTGGTAATAAGTGGCCTAAAGAGTGCAAAAGCAAATACCTCCCGGCCACGCCATTGCACCACCACCACCACCACCACTAGCCTGAACCGAATTGCCACAATAAGGCCGGATGAATTCATGCTTTCTTGTTTACGCCAAATTCTGACCCTACCATCTGAATGTCACAGCAGAAATCGAGCCTCATCACACCAGGCAACGTTATTCCAATCTTCTATTATCCAATTTCGAAGAGCCCGTGCATGGAGCCTCAGTTTACTTTTCTTAGTAGACAGTGGCGGCGGTCGGGCTAGCTCATCAGGTTCACAGGTGCATTGAGTTGCTGCCGCGTGACTGGCTGATTAGATAACGAGCAGTTGAACAGAAGTGTATACCGGTGATATGTCGAAGTCTGTTACCCCTGTTAAAATGCGTAGTGCCCCCCCTTAAACAGACCGGTATTTTGAGTAGTAAAGCGTCAAGAAAAGAGGTAACGTTACATGGCTAAGATGAGACAAGCACTTGAAATCTTTAAACATATTAGATTGTTACGCAAATGTATTCATGTACCTTTTAAATACGCATTTAATTGACCTACTACACCAATGTATATAGGCTACTGTACATTAAAAGGCATCCAACATTGATGCCTGGTTATAAAAATAGAAGTAATGGAAAAGCAAATACTGTTTTTTTTAGCAGATGTTTAGCAGACTCATTGGATGAATAATGTACAGGTGACAAGCTTATTATATTATGTACTTTATGTCATGGTTCAATGGGTCAATACTAACCACATACAAGACAAAGTGACAGATTCGGAAAAAAAAACAACCTTTTTATTAGAACAATACAGCAGATATAAAGGTCTATTGCAATCAAACACTCCCATCAGATCAGAACGTGTGCTTCAACAGACAATATTTGCTCCCCAAGAGAAATAAATTAATATAAACTACATCAAATAAAACAGAAAATGAAGGAAAAAAAGAAATACTGAGAAATTGTGTTTAAAATCGTGTTCAGAAAGAGCTGCCATCAAATAGAAACTTGCAAACTTAAATTTCAAACAATCATAGACAGTTTATGATAAGCTCACAATTTAAGTGTTTCCGTTGTGGAGCGAGATTTTGGTATTGCCAGAAAGTTCTCCTTTTGTTTTAATCTCCAAGTAAAGTCTCCATATCTGAGGCAGGTCATGTGTCCTTAAAGTAGTTAACTTGATCATATCTTTAGAGGACACTTCTTTATTTGCTAGGACAAGAGAGACATGGTACTCAGGGCCTCTTTCCTAACCTCACATGATCTCTGGATAAATAAGAGAAACCAGTGATAAATAATAGAAAAGAAAAAAAAGAAATTAAAGCTTGTAATAATAATACCAAAAACAGCAGTGGATAAAGTGAAATGCAATCCAATCAAAAAGAAAAACATGTTTTCAGACCGAGTAGCCAAAGGAGGAGGACTACAATGAACTGCATCTGTACTTTAATAATACTGCAGTTTGACCAAAATTATATATATATGACTCTAGGGCCTTGTTTATAAAAAAATATCTTCAAGTTATCCTTGTGTAAAAAAAAAATATGATTTTCAACAAATCATGTAAGGGCATGTCATAGAAAAGAATAAACTTATATTGGTGACATGGAAATTGGTTTTATATTTAGACATATCAGACAATTTACAGTAAAAAGATAAATGAAAATGGCTACATATCAAGAGGACTCTTTTTTATATATATATATATATATATATATATATATATATATATATATATATCATAGTTTTGACTTTAGATTTGGTTTTTAAGCACAAATGTTCACATGAGAACGTTTTTTTTTTCTTCGTGAGGCCTGATTTGAGATCTGTGCACCAGGTCTGTGACAAACATAAGGGCGCAAAAGTGGAAAAAAAAAAACTGCGTAGAGGACAGTTCTGCTGTCTCCTCGTTTATATTTCAAGGTTTTTAGATCAGAAAAGTGACTCTGAGTTGTCACTTTCCACCTGCACTGAAGGCCAGCGAGTTTTGAAGTCGCCATTTGTTTGATAAGATTCAAATGTTGTGTTGTATATTTCCTCCTTGCTTCCACCTGTCATCATCGCATACACAGACTACATCAAGTTGTTTGGAGGGATTCCTTCCAACCACAGAATTATTGTATTATTCTCACCATTGCACCTCACTGCTAGAGCTAGTGTATAGAAGACCTCCCGTCCTCATCTTTAGTTGTTTCATCATCTAACATATTTATTTCTTCTTACCATCATATCATACATTTTTTTTCTTTTTTCATATATATTTCATAGAAATCTATAACCCCAAATTTAGAAATCTTATTTACATGGAAAAGGTTCTTTTTTTACTTTTCAAAGTGACTGCCCACCCCAATTCCCAACATCTCACCCTGCAACCTTCACAATCATGAAAGAAATCCACTCGGTTCTTTTTCTTTTTTCATATTTGAATGCTCTAAAGTGTAAATTAGAAAACGGCATTCAGCAAAAAAAAAAACACACCAAAAAATGTATTTTTTTAAAGCCACAATTATGCTTCCTTTTCAAATTCAACCATTCAACAGTCAGAACTCAACACAGAAGAAAATGTAGCATTAGTGAAGGGAGGTTTTGAATGCCTCACCTCGCTCCCAAACAAACAGCGATACTTTCTGGAAAGAGCAGAGTCTCAAAAACGGGTTTATAAAACACATCTTGTTTTATAATCGAAGCAACAGAGCCAGAGGAGGTGGTGGTGGACAGACAGACAGACAGACAGACAGAGGGACAGAAAGAGAACAAAAACCCCTGTCAGTCAATTTTAGAGAGGCTATTCTGTGTATTACGCACACAGACACACACCTGACAAGCCACGTCGGTCTTCAGTTTAGTGGGAGAGCGTGTGTGTATGTCTTAGGTTTTGTGTGTGTTTGTGTAACTCTGTGCACATTATTCAAAACAGTACCTCCCCATAAATTGTGTGTGAGTAAACGACTGAGTCAGTGTGTGTGCGTTAGAGGGTGCCGTCCGCGGTGCAGCCCCCTCCTGCCTTGAGGCGAAACTCCTGCAGATTGGAGACACCGTGGAAATGGACGCAGGCTCCTGCGACCACCAAGATGTGGAACAGCTGGTGGGAGTGGAACTAGGCAGACAGAGAGAAAAAGAGTCAATTAAATGTGTGTTAGAGAGAAACAAGAGAGCAAAATGTGATGATAAAAGTGCTCCTAGCTTGGTATCGCTTTAGCTTTAACATGAGAAACAAACAGGGAGGGGGGAAATGGCTTCAACTTTGAGAATGCATCCCTACGATTTTGTGCCGTGTGTGTTTTTGTTAGTTAGTTACTTACCCAGATGTCACACTTGCCGGGGAAGAACCTCTCAGGGATGCGAGCGGCGTACAGACAGGCTCCAGTGATGTAGAGCGTCGCCATGAGCAGCAGCCAACCCATCTGACCCATTGTGGTCGCTTTAATCAGACCCTCGCTGATGACAAAGTGCAGGGTAGGAACCACGCCGCTCAGACCCAGACCCACAAACACCCCTAAACACAAGACATTGAAGGAGAGAGACTGTGAATACTTGAACCTGCATTAAAAAATGTGTTTTGTGTCACTTGAGGTGACTTATATTCACATTATAAAATTAATATAGCAAACATGTTAGCGAACAGTTGCCTATTTACACATCCAGCAGACACAGAGTAATATTTGCATCTACTTGGACTCATGTATCTGGCCACTCTCTTCCAACTCCTGAGGGAAATATCTGGCTCTTCAGGAGCTAAATGCTCCACTGTGTTCACCAGCTAGTCGCTAACTGGGTCTGTCTGATGATTGGTGCTGAGCAGGTAGTGTACAGTTGGATTTAGAGTGACCCCATTGTCATTACACATGGTCATTTGATCCATCGCTAATATAAATGTTGGTTTAGAGCAGCTTTAGAGTACAAAAAAAAAACGTGTATCATGTCACTATCTCACTCTACCTGCTCTGACTCCTCTGTACTGCGGTGTGGCAAAGAAGTCACACTGGGAGACGGTGATGGCGGCCAATCCCAGTATGCACACCACTATCAGGTAGATGAAGCGGGGCTGAGGGGAGCAGTAGAAGGAGTAGTATAACCAGGGGACAAACGAGCCCATGATCAGGAAGGCAATCCCACTGTAGTCCAACCTAACCACAGGGACACAGAGTGGATGATTACAGACACAGTATGCCCATTGGCTTTACTCTTTGAGTTTAAAGGCCATGTTTCTTCTGTAGAATCTTAGATAGCGAAATCTGTGAGTTTACAGGATGTATGGTCTTACTTGGAGAAGACTCTGGAGACGCCCTCAGAGTGGCAGTAGACTGTGTGGAAGAGCCAGGAAAAGGAGAGGCAGAGGACAGCTCCCAGGAAAAACATCCCGATCACCACCTTCTCCTGGACTGGAGCCACGAACGACATGTTGGGCCTGAACATGAACATCAGACCCAGACAGAGGAAAAACAAACAGCCTGCAGAGAGAGAAAAAAGACAAAGAGAGACAAGAAGACAGAGTGAGACTTAAATATTATTTAAGGGAAGAACCAAACTGACCAAAACAAGATAAAAAGCATCAATACTATTCACACAATGTTACTCAAATCACAAAGGCATGTAGGTGCAGTATCTCTGTTATAACCACTAGGTCGGAGCAGAAACCCACACACGTGTTTCTAAATCAGAAGAAACGTGCTTTGGATTGAACAAAGTGTATAAATTACAAACAGCTTTAAACCAAAGTTGCCAAAACACAAATCCAACTAATTCCAAAAATAATGCCCTGGAATTTGATTGAGGACTTTGTTTTCTTACACAAACCCACACCTCAGCTTTTGACATCGCAGTGCTTATAAAAGCTAATAAAGCCTCTTTTTTTTGCTGTTTGCCGTTGTGACATTTTACATTTGTACATGTCTGGTTTAGTGAAGATGAACTAAAGAATAAAAACAAAAACGAGTGCACAGAGAGAAACAACAAACACTGGAAGTACTTTTAACTCTTCCTTCCTTCCTTCCTTCCTTCCTTGCTTGCTTGCTTCCTTGCTTCCTTCCTTCCTTCCTTCCTTCCTTCACATTTTTGGGAAGTGAGGTTATAGTTGCCTCGTCACTCCACTTGAAGAGACAACTTTAATTTAAGACAGAAGCTTTGCTGGGTGTTAATATCTGTGTTGTAAAAGCGTCGGTGAGCGTGTGCACTACCTAGCAGATGTGTCCAGATGTTTCCCGTTTCTGTGTGGATTCTGAAGATGCTCTTGAAGCAGGCGCGGAACGAAGGCATGGGTGGCCTGTGGCCGTGGAGCAGAAAGTCATTGTCCTTCAGCCAATCGGGGAGCACGTCGTGAGGTATGACGCGCCACCGGCCTTCCCACACCTGATTGGTTCATAGATAGAAACATCCTATTAAGGTTTAAAAAACAACTTTATGGCTGGTAAGAATGGAAAATTAAAAAAAACGACTCTTCTCCTTTATGAGAAGCAGCTGGTTGTTTACTGTGTGTGTGTGTGTGTGTGTGTGTGTGTGTGTGTGTGTCCAACCAAGCTGGTCAAACCAATAATGTGCTGTTTTTTATAATTAACTTTGCATTTCCATACTACACTGAAAACACATTTATCACTAGTAAACAGGTTGAATTCTGCCATGTATTTTGGACATTTTCCAGTTTGGCTCGTGTCCAGACTCATGAAACATGTTTGTATAAGAGATAAAGCAGAACTTTAAAAAAATGAAATGATAATCCCCAGCATATGAAGTTTTATTGGTTTCTTTTACTATGTGGTTTATTGAGTGTTGTTATGAAACCGACCGCCTCGGTAAAATAAACATCACTCTTAGGAAGATTAGCAAATTTAGTGGGCGGTGGATTTAAAGGTGGGGTGCTCCTAAACGTCTGTATAGATAAGTTAAGGGTCAGAATGCAGGGCAAAAAAATATTTTCTACCATTTAAATGTGACCTAATACACATGCATACGTGTGTGTGTGTGTGTGTGTGTGTGTATGTATGTATGTATGTATGTATGTATGTATGTATGTATGTATGTATGTATGTATGTATGTATGTATGTATGTATGTGTGTGTGTGTGTGTGTGCGCGTGTGCGCGTGCGTGCGTGCGTGCGTGCGTGCGTGTGTGTGTGCTCATTACCTTGTGTACAAACTCCTCCATCCTCTCCATGGCATGGTGAGCCTGCAGCAGCGGAGTCATTCCCATGAAACCTTCATCACTGCTCCTCTCATCCTCTTCCTCCTTCTCCTCCTTTCCTTCTCTTACTTCGTCCTCTTCATTTTTTCTTCTCTCCTCATCGCACTCTGGGACCCTCTGACAAGAAAAGAAACAGACACATTGTTAGGACAGAGTGACATTAGAGGACTGGTTGTTTTATGACACCTGGGACATTTTCTCCTGTTCGAACAAAGAGCAAAAAGGATTTTTTTTTCCCAATCGTAAAACACTCTGATGCTTAATTCCTTGGGTCATTTCAGCTTTATTAGACAAATGACGTGAAGTGTGACTGGAAGAGTGAGGTCACCCCTTTAATTTGAACCTGCTACAAGCACATGATATCCACTTCAGAAATGTGTGCGAGAACTTCCTTTCAGGGTCATCATTGCATAACCTGCTGCTGACCAGTGGTGTTCAACAACAAACACAAATTGGTCATTGTGATCATAAGCAAACAAATTGTGGAATATAATCAGTAATGTTGTCTTGGGCTGCAACTATGTTATTCATACCGTCATCACCTCAATGACTTTTGCCCCCCCCCCCCCGATCAATGTCTACTTGTAACCCCCTGTGACAGTTTTTTCATTGCCAGACCTATCTACACAGCACTGTGTCAGAACTAGAATATGGTCTGGCTACACCAATTATCTATTCTGGGATAGGGGGGGGGAAAGCTCTGGCTTGTTTGTATTTCTTTAACCAATCACAACAATCATGGGCAGATGGAAGCCCCGGATGCAGTGACAGTGCCCTTGCAAAATAGATGGCGCAGATAGCGGAAGGGGAGGGACATCAGGCGCATGTCATACTTTATCCCAGCACTGTACATCTGGTAGCCAGACTAACCAATCGGTGACTTTCCTCTTTCAGATTGTGTAATTTGAAACAAATGTATAAAACTAAAGGGATACAACTAACCAGTATTTCAAAAGAAAATACAAATGATTACAGAAAAGAAAAGATTATTTTCTATTAAATAGACAGTGAGAAAGAGAGACAAGAGTGAGAAAATCAAAAAAAAAAAAAAAAAAAAGCAGTGAGACAGAGATAGACAAGACAACAAGAGCAGAAAGAGGAGAGAGAAGTCCTGTTATATATATAATGCATGACTAACCCATTTTTCAAAACCCAGCGGCAAAACACACTCCAACTGCATGGTCCCTGCTTGTGTGTGTGTGTGTGTATGTGTGTGTGTGTGTGTGTGTGTGTTGGGGGGGGGGGGGGGGGGGACCATGATGCCTCATATGTGAACATTTGCATGTCTCACACAAAGTCTGCAGACAGTCAACACTTTCAGGTTGCTAAAGTCAGACTTTGTTAGTCTGACATCTGCCTGTGTTCCAGTGTATTGTCTGCGCTTAATCTTGCATGAGGATAAGTCTGTCTGCAGCTGTGTAGAGTAAGAAAGGGACACACACACACACACACACACACATACACATACACACATCCAGTTTCAATCACACCTAAAGGCGAGCAACTGTAAAACCACATTCTCATAAATCCAATGTTTCAAAGCTGAGATAAAGGTGCCATCAGTTGTGTGTGTGTGTGTGTGTGTGTGTGTGTGTGTGTGTGTGTGTGTGTGTGTGTGTGTGTGTGTGTGTGTGTGTGTGTGTGTGTGTGTGTAAGAGTCAGTGATTGAGTGTACTATGTGAACAGAGGGTATCTGGGTGACTGCCAAGTAGTCACGTGTGCTCTGCAGTCTTTGTGTGTGTCAGTAATAGCCTCTCATGTGTGCCCATCCATGCATGTAATGCAGGTGTAAGCTTAATTCCAGATGCTGCCAGTCTTGCTGTGGATTGTGAGTGTATTCATGAAGGGTGTGAATACCTCTGTGCGTGTGCATGTGTGTGCGTGTGTGTGTGTGTGTGTGTGTGTGTGTGTGTGTGTGTGTGTGTGTGTGTGTGTGTGTGTGTGTAGGGGGACAACAGGGTGTCTTCTAGGTGTACTCAAGATGCCATCACTAAATAATATACACACACACACACACACACACAAACACACCTGCACAGATAATGTTGAAGCATGGCGATACACACCATATACACAACATACCCACTGCTATTTCACACAATACATACAGGGAAATAGGACGACAGCTACTGCACTGTAACAGGAAATGCTTTCAGGGCAGATTGGAATAGAGGACAGTGTGTCATACACACTCTGCTTTAGTTAACACATACAGCACGCAAAAGAAGGCAACATAGACAGGGAGAGAGCGGTGGAAATGGGTGGGAATCATTTAGCCTACATACCTGTACGTGTGTTATCACACAATTTGGTCAGAGATTCGGCTAAGATATGCTAGTAGCGGCTAATGTACATAACCTTAAGTTACTAGCCTCAAGCAGAGATGACCTTGGGTTATAGAGGTCTGGTAAGCTCACCTCTTTATTAAAATAAAATCGTGCACAGATTGATTTCCAGTCTTGATCTCAAGAATGTTTGTGCTTTCGCTGCGCATATAACATTCGACTGCCTGGGTACCACATGGAACACAGGGTTGAGCTGTAAATTGGAAGCCGTGGGTGTTTGCAGACATTTGTACTGAAAATGTACTGAAAATGACCAGCTGCCAGTCTGAGAAATGAAGAAGAAACTTATCTCCTGTGAAACATCTGTTCAGCTGCACTAAACTCAATTCAGACTGTCAAAGCCGCAATGTTGAAGGTTTAGCAGCAGGTGATGCAGAGAGTTTGGCTGTCAACTGCTCAGCTGAATTTGCTGTAATCAGATCTAATAACGACGTAGAGAGAATATTCAGAGAGGACTGTAGGAGTGAAGTAGGCTACGGTTCTTGGAATGTGGGCTACCCCTAAAACACGTTGCAGACACACGTTACTTGGACGAATGCAGTATGTCAGCCACATGTGACTCAACATCAGCTGTCCAGTCTTCAACAAGTCATCACAGAGGTTAAGGAGTCAGATTTCGCTCTGTGTGAAAGTGTGTACTGTATGTGTGGTCAAGGTCTATCCTTGGCTCTGAGTGCTCACTCGATAATAACCTCATTGTGAACAGTATGACTAACAGTCCGTCAGTTCAGCCTGGGTGGCTGCTGGTCTGACAGAGCCACGGTCACGTGTTGGGAAATCCTCATCTAGGTTGTTGATATACTTTCAGCAGAGCACAGTTCCTGTTTTTTTTCTAGGAAGAGATTTCCTGGGAAAAGCCTGAGGGGATCTTTAAGAATCCGGAAATTTATTTTAACAGATTTGATAACACATTCAACCTGTTAAAAAGGAAGCAATTATCAAAGTACATATTTGGCTTCAGGAGGAGTTTTGAGGAATCTACCTAGATTGGAAAATAATATTACGAACTTTACATTGTCAATATCTGCTTGAGGCTTGTAAACGTGTAGGGCTGTTGTGACTTTAATATGCCAGGCCATGTTCAAATCTAGCATTGACAGCTGTATTATAGGGAGCAAACATGCAGAGAAATAATACTGATAACTAAGTCTGCAACAAAACTGATTGTGGCAATTATTCAGATTGCTTTTCCTTGCTTTTAAACCTACAAAAAGGTAGGGTGTATATAGATTTGGGACACAAGTTTTAACTCAAGACAAAAGAAAAAAGTACAGTAAATATTTAGCGTTGTATTAAACACACTTCTACAGATCGAAAACCCTGACGGATAAAAGCACCCTGGAAAATCTTACAGGAAGAGTGTGTTTGCAGGACAAAGTCAAGAATAACAACAACAACAATAGCACATAGACTTCCAACACTTTTCACATAAGCATGAGCTAAGCAGCTAGTCGTGGATGATGTACACACACGAGAATAAGAGAGGAACGAGGAAATCCCTTGAGACACCGGCCTGCTCAAGATTAAATGAGGTAGGTTTTCTTAAAAGCCCCGGAAGGCCAATCTATCCCTCTGTTACACACATACTTAAAAAAACATATATCCAGCTCCCCTCAGACTCATTAACCATTCTGTACGTAGACCTATCTAATTACTTTTGTTTGACTAATGACTATTATTCACATGCACACGCACCCGACCAGCCTGTGTGTGGCGAGGAATCCTCCACTCTAATTAGTTTTTGCTACATTCAACTTGTGGATAACAAGTTTGAAAAGGAAATGAGGGAGGAGAGACATTTAAGGAAAAATCTTCCATCTTCCAAGTAAAGAAATGTAAATGTATTTATATAGCGCTTTTCCAGTCTTAACAACTACTCAAAGTGCTTTAACATAGTACAGGAACCATTCACCATCCACACACATTCATACGCTGAGGCTTCCGTACAAGGTGCCACTTGCTGATCAGCAGGCAACTCGGGGTTCAGCGTCTTGCCCAAGGACACTTCGACATGGGACTGCAGGGCCGGGGATCGAACCACCAACCTTCTGGCAGGCAAACACTCTACCACTGAGCCACAGCCGCCCCATAAAAGAAAGAAAGTCACATTAAAGAAAGTCACATGCTGACAGTTTGGTAGAGGCTGGGATCCAGGAAACAGCTGCCAGCCAACAAGAATACAGCTGAAACTCTGTGGACCAATGACAGCAGAGTCTGAACTTATAAAGGAGGGAAGAGCTCACCCTTGTACAGCGTAACCCCTGCACAGGAGAGGCAGAGACATTTAACATGTGACTTGCACATGTACAATGCCCTCTTGGGACCAATTTGGAAAAGACGCCAAGACCTTCAAAAACAGAGTGTTACAAAACAAACACGCATGCCTGACCCTAAAAACCAGACACTGTGCTCAGGCTGCCACAATACAAACTGTTCTCTCTGTTCTTGCCCATGATGACCAAAAGGAGGGCATGAAAAATCAGCATTAGCATCGCAACAAAATAACAGATTTTTATCACACTGTTCACAGTTGGAGGGCTTAAATGATAGATTTTCATTTTTATAAAGCCACTTCAAAGTTGTTTTTTCTTTTTTTCTTGTCTCTTTGGAAAGGAGAACGGATGCCAAACCGGGGCTGGGTATCACCTGCAGTGCTGGGAGATTTTAAAAGCCAATGCAGCGTGTGATCTCGGTTGCTTTCTGAGGGATTTTTGAAGTCGGCTTGTTTGTGTAGGGTGTCAAACTACTTCTAAACTATCCCTTATTGATTTCATTCAATACATCTATACAAAGAACAAAGGCCTGGATTAAAACTAAAATCGCTTCTTCCTTTA
The DNA here is from genome assembly GCA_023631565.1 of Gymnocephalus cernua. Lineage (NCBI taxonomy): Eukaryota > Metazoa > Chordata > Actinopteri > Perciformes > Percidae > Gymnocephalus > Gymnocephalus cernua. Next base: position 12,236,145 of record CM042447.1, on the reverse strand, counting down.
AGATATTTTAATGACTACGTCAACATTTTGGGGCAACATGATTATTCGCTTTCTTGCCTTAGATAAAAAGATCGATACCACTATCATGTAAGTTTATTCCTCAAAAACAATGACAATCACTGCAATCTCCCTACAATGTCAGAGGGTTTAACGCATTACGATAACATAAATGCTAGAATAACTTTGATGACGAGTACAATGACAGGAAGTCAAACTGGATGTCAGAGCCATCTGTGGCTGGCCGTTGATGCATGAAAGCAATAAAAAAAAAAAAAAAAAATACTTTGGCACAAAGAGAGGATGCTCAGAGGACTCAAAGGTCCAAAATCTCAAGCATTGTTCACTGGTATTTCTTCACTGTGTGTACTGTGTAATAAAATTCCACAGCTGAGTGTACGGTATGTGCCGAGTGTGTTTCATAGTTTAAGGTGCATGGTGACAGAGAAGCATCTGTTGTCTCTGTATTGCGTAAACAACAACAGTAGTCTACTCACGCTCTGGTGAAACTCCTTTAAAAAAAAAAAAAAAAGCGAGATTACATTATCCAACTTCACTGAGTTCTTTGGCTATCTTTAGAACTCAGCAGGATCGGTTCTCCACTCTCCTGCAAAATCTAATTGTCAGTAGTTGTATTAGCACAAACTCTCAACTGAAACTGACTCGCCTAAAGCTCATGCCATCTAAAGTTCCTCCAAGCCTTAAGTACCTCAATTGAATTAAACAAATCGGACAAAGACACTCGATTGAACGTTACTGCCATTGAAAGTTTGGCATTCGTAGATCTCCAATGCAGACATAAACTGAGTCGCGTTTTAGAGTGTTAGTTTTAGAGGCACGCTTTGACTGCAACAGTCTGAAACAATTCTGAGCACCAGATTCCCATATCAAGTATTAGGATGAGATTGTTGGCAGTTACGGCTATTGTTTCGAGAGAAAAAATGTCATGGGGACAAGTTCAAAAAGGTCTGAAAAACAGGAAATTTGAAAAGATTAATAGTTGTTTTTTAACAACAACAAAAATACAGTTTTGAAGGAAGAAATCCCTGTAGCTTTAAAAATAAAAATGTCAAAGATCAAACTGCCAAAATAAGACACCTAGAGACATCCCATCCAATCTGGTGGCAAACAGGATGTGGGATGCCAACCCCAACCACACACACTCACATAAACATTTCTAGGCGCACACTAGCACCTACCAAAAATGCTGAAAGATTCATAGGGCGGCCTGTGAGGTGTTAAGACAGCCTGTCCTCGCTGATTGGGGCAAGGGGCCCATAGTGTCCTCTCAGGTGTCCGTGTTGTGTTACAGCAGGTAAAAAGGACACACACGAGCAAACACAATACACACACGCAAACACTATTGTGTTTCAGCTCAATGGCTGTACACGAATAGTCTTTCACACTGAACAACAGACCGGCAGCTGGCACATTTGTTAGATCTGTTCAGTAGGTTGCCTTCATGAGATGCTAATCACACCGATTTTGTTTGTTTTCCTGCCAGGAAGACGTCTATATATATATATATTTAGACATAACGGGCTTATTATTAAATCACTTTAGACTTGGAGGGGAACTAACACCGAACATCAGGCGAAGCTGAGCCAACCCTCATCACAATGCACTGTTAATTACTATAGCACAGAATGACTCATCGTCAAGTTTGAAAAGCCTTGAAGGTGGTGAGGGTGTCAATAATAAGTGGAGGTGGCGGAGGTTAAAAAACTTGATCAAACTGTGCAAAATCAAGTTTCAAGAACCTGCTGGTAAAACGTAGGAAGCTGATCACAAAATGCTGTATTCTCCTTCAGCAACTATTTCTGAGGTACCACTGAGCAAGGCACTCGACACCCAAATGCTCTGGTTATGGTGCTCGGTTATAGTAGTAGAACGTCTTTAAGGTTTGTGTTAGTTTTTTTAACTTTTATCTGCACGCTGTTGGTAGACTGAGCTTGTCTTCTCCTCTGTTAATGACATAACCTGTGCTCTATTTACTGTATGTACTTTAATCAAGTTGTAATGCTGGTTTTCAGGGTAGCCATGAGTACATTATTTCTGCTTCACATTTAATTGCTGTTAACTGGAAGTGTAATAACGTGTCCCTTTATAACTCTTGCATCTTGCACTATGTTTCACATACTTGTATCCCTGTCTCAACGTTCAAAGCTCCGAGGATAATTCACCCACCAAAGACTCACATGTTGTCCCAACTTTAAATCAAAATCTGTTCTTAACTTTAAAATGCTTCTTGTCAAAGTGAGGCAATGTTATCTTCTCATTACTCAAGTATTCAATCTACTTTTTGATCTGGGGAAACATGTTAGGTCTTCAAAGGGAAAACATGTCATGTACACAAACAAAAGGCAGCAGACTACTACATGTGTATCACAGGCCGCTTTGCAAATATACTGTACATATGTAAAAGGGTAAAAGCAAAATCAATTCCCATTCATGCAACAGTCAAGATGTGTTGATTCAGACTTTAATTTGGGAAAAAAAAACTCCTGTAGATGTTTATGCGTCTGTTATTATACTGAAAGACTTTGCTGAATATTATACTTCCCCGCTAACAACACCTATTCAATTATTCATGTGAGGGCGTGTGTTTTAGTGGGATAGTTTTACTGTGTGACCAGTCGACCCATACCACGCCACATGGCCCTGACCAACCAGACGACAGTGTGTGTGTGTGTGTGCGTGTGTGTGTGTGTGTTGGATACTCACCGCATTGTGTGAGGGGCACTGTGCGGTGCTTGGAGAACCTGAGATGGGCGTGTCTGCTCTCTCCCGGGGACTCATGGGATCTGTAGGCGTGCTATCTGTTGCATGTTCAATGATGTTTGAAGTTCTGTGTCGCAGCACGAAGGCCGGGCCCTCGGCCCCACTCGTCTCTCCTCTGTCCAGCTTGAAACGCTGGACTGGCCTCCACAGACAGAAGATTTAATAGATGAAGATGACTAAATCCGGATGAGACCAAACCTGAAGTCTTTGGATCTTCACTCAGAACCTTATGGCAGAAATGAGATAGGTAGAAACAGAGCAAGAAAGAGAATAAAAATAGAAAAAAAAAAAAAAACTTTAGTATCCAAATCCGATCAAAACTAAACAAACACGACAAAACAGTGTAAAAAAATCCAGACATTATAACAGTTAAAACACCATATTTTTACATCATTAAAGTAATAAGATAATACTGTGTTGCAGTGTCCCAAACAATAAAAAATTCAAAACCCATAATATAACTAATAAATGTCAAACATGGCTTTAAACCTGAGCAATTATACGCAGTTACATTTTGGACGGTAACTGGAAGATTCATATTGCAACTGGGCAATTTATGAGATTTCAAAAAAGCTGAGAGAGGGTGGTTACAGTCCAGTATGGCAGCAATGCCAACATTAAATCATACACCTCAAGAATGCTTCCAGAAAAGCCAAGGACTCCGGCAGGGACAGGATAAGCTGTTCCTTTTGCGAGAGACGCATGTGGATTCTAATTCCAGGTGTGAACTGAAGTACTTGTGATTGGATCACCCAAGATGCATGTTAATGTCAGGTCAGAACAGGCCTAAAAATATGATAGTGGAGGCATAATCTAATAGTTAAAACATTCAAGTTCAATCCTCTTAGAAGACAACAAATCCTGCAGATGCATCGCTGTCTGCACAGCACTACAGTTCACTCAACGCAGGCCTGCATTAGAGATAAGATGATGTTGGTTGTTGCTTTATCTCTGTTACTTCAAGGCATTAAAATAATGGATCTACTAACACTGGCAGCCAATTAGGAGCTGCCAACTTGCTGTCATTGTGAGTTGCTTAGCAACAACTGCCCAAGACGGGAACAAGTGACTCACACACAGGAAGTAGATGGGTTTAATGTTAAGAATTTAAGAGTTGAAAATACCCTTTTTTTCCCCCTTCATCATTCTCTAACCACGTCACAGTTTGTATTCTGCTTTACAGGGAAATGTAACACTTTCATTTCATTTAAAATGAACTAGTGCAGTGCCCGTTTGGAGTGCATGCCTGTTCAGAAGGATTGCTTGGTTCTTAGTATTTTTTTTACACAACTTTATCCAACTATAAGCACGGTTCAATCCGTCGCGGCTCAGCTGCAGCTCATTTAGAGATTTGGCGTGTCCCCTTATTTTCGTCACACATCCAGGTACCGGTACCTGAAATTCGGTTCTTCTCCCCTCCCAACCCTGTCCCTAAAACCTATCAAAATCAGATCATTTTTCATTTCTTACACTGGAACTTTTATTCTTGTGTTTGTATCTTATTCTATTTTAGCCTGTTTTTATTTTCTATCTCTTTTTAAACTGCTCTTCTATGTTTTATGTAAACTACTTTGAATTGCATGTTGCTGGAAGGGGTTCTATAGAAATAAAGTTGCCTTGGCCTACTACTTCCAGCCTGTCAATCAGTGTTAAAGAGCAAGTTGGGAAATTTCCACCAAAATCAAATCAAAAGGCAAAAAAGTCTTATCCAGCACCTGTTATATGATATGCTACTCTCTGACAGAGTTGATCGGTTGCAACACAGCAGCTATACAGCTATAAACGTGTACACACGCACACGCACACACACACACAGGTGTTATTTCCAAACGTGTGAGGACTTTAACCACAACCTAAACTTAGGAGGTACACATGATCAGTAAAAGAGGCCCTACTAAAAGTCCTTGGTTTGGAAGGTTTACTTTTCCATCCTTGTGAAGACATTCGGCCTTCATTAAAATAAATCTGCTCATGTGTACCTGACCTAAGCCCGTTTTATATCTGCATGTTTTTACAGCAGCTTGTTTCCAAACACTCACTTACACAGCCGAAGCTTTAATATGCTTAATGTACCGTAAATGATGACAACTGCAGCTGCACATTTATATCAGCATGTCTTACACTGCTGAGATCTGTTTGTTCTCGGTGTCTCAAACACAAGCACAGCGCTCCAGAGGGGCCAAGTCAATGTGAACATGCCCCCAAGCACTGGACCACTTCATTTAAACCACCCCCCCCCTGTGCTACCACAAACATACATTAGGGGATTATACACTCAAGGGGAGGGGGACAACACAAAGGCATGCACATACACACCTGTACACATACACACACACAGACTGCTAAAGACATCATTCGTAATAGGCTGATGTAAGCATGTAGAGAGGAAAAGAGCTGCAATGGATCTAAAGTAAAGGACAAGGTAACACACTGATACAAGATATTTAACTGCACATAAACTACATCGCTTTCAAATGTTAAAATTATTATCTTACGTAGAATGAAAGTAACCACTTCTGCTGTACTGGATGATATTAAATCACAGAGCTTAGAGAGTCAAAGGCGACAGAAAGTTGCCTTCCTTGCGTTACTGCTGCTCGGCACCTGACTGTGTCTCACCATGCATAAAGCATCAGTTTGAAATAGCTTTGTTCTTCCATCCTGATTATAGTTTGACACAAGCCAGCATAAAAAAAACACCATTTTTGGATGTGCAAAATGCTGGCTCAGTGTGAGTAGAAGGCTGAAACAGAGAGAGGATACAGTGTGTTTTCATATCTAGTCACCTGTGTGGACATGAAATTGACTTCGCAGGACAACGTATATAAATAATATACCCACAAATACTGTATAAGGATAATGTATAAGAGCCAAACTGTTGATGATTTGAAATGATAATTTAAATGGTCCTACAACCCTAAGCAGTCCCAAAACTAAGAATAACTAGATGTTAGGAAACTGACATTATTCTGACATTGGTTATTTATTTGCTTTAGTGATATTACCCTGTGCACTTCCATGAGGTACAATTGTTTAGGTAGAATTAAAAAAAAACTGTGGGATTGACCTGAGAAGTTGACGAAGCTTCCGTTTACCTGCAACGAACACTAATTACAGATACTGTAACAAATGGAGCAGCTTTTTACAGAGAATAGGTGTGTTGTAAGTGAGTGCATACACATGATGTTTTTTCCAGTGAACGATGATTACTCTAGCGAAGAAACCACAGCTGGTGGTGGTGAAAGAACAAAAAAAAAAAAAATAATAAAAGAGAGAAGGAAGAAGGGCAAATAGAGACAAAGAGACACGACTACACAACAGAAAATGACATAGAAAATCATTGAAAGAGCTATAGGAAATAAACAGAAAGTGTCATAACCCAATGACATCGACCAAGCTGAACTGAGATGGCTGGCTAGTGGGCCAGTTCCCTAATCGAAATCAAACACTTCTACACTCAGAGATTGTCCAATCAATCTCTCCCCTTTTCCTCCCTTCTCTTTCTCCCTAATCGACTATTTTTTAAAAATTACATTGAAGCCCTTTCTGAGTAACTGCACTCTCATTTTCTTTCATGATGAAAAGTGAGATTTCATGCCGGGTCCTTATTAACTAGGGAATAAGAGGAATAAACTACTTTCGATGGGGTTCTTTTGCAGCTGTAATCGATTCCCAAGATAACAGTCTTGTGGCGTGATTGCCACACCAGAACAAACAGCTCTCCCGACAATTGAAATAGCCGAGAAGTTTGGTTCTGTGTTGGTCTAATAAGAGTCTGCAAGAAGTGGAACAAGAAAAAAAACATTGAAGAGACTCGCGTGGACGGCCACACGTGACCATCTCACTCTGTATATCTGTACACATACATACAGAGAAAGAGTATGGGCCAGCTTCCTACAGTTTCATAGCTAGGCCTATGTCTTTGCCATTTATATCTTTAAAAAGTTCACATATTGGGGTGCAGACTAGTGTGAGCATCAAAATGTAAAAACACGTCGCACAAATCTTGTCCACTACACCAGGCTTCATTCACCTCACCAAATATCTTCGGCTATTTTGCTTTCATCGGACTTATCGATCACAAAAACAACATGATCACCTTTTAAAAAAAATACGTCTTACAAACTACCACATGTGCTCCTTGTGGATACAGAAATTTACAAGAAAAATATAACTGCAAAACATAAAATATTACAAACATCTTTTTAGAATATTCATTAGTAAATGCAATCTTTCATGTTGACCAACCAATAGGTAAAAAGGCTGAACATCCATGTTTTAATACATTTTTTCAAATTCTTTGAAAACATAATATATACTTAAATGTCTTCCATCTCTTAATATTGGTAGATAATCCTAACTAATAGCAAAGCCAATCTATGGTTGACCTTAACACATCCACCCCTTAACCAACTCAAAAGATTGTTTACGAAAACAACCTCAGACACCACCCTGATGGAGGCAAGATAGCCAAAACATGTGGTGTGGTCATTAGAGCAAAGTGTACTGAAGAATTTTTGCTGCTTGTTGCATGTCAAAAATATAAAAACCACAACCACACACACACACACACACACACACACACACATACACACACTCATCGCCTGCAAGAACCAACTCCACAGTAGCAAAACAGGCAGAAAAGAACAGACTGACCCTATATTGAGATTAAAAAAAGAGAAGAGAATTGATTTACACACCCATACCAAATGGGGCTTAAAAGTTTCTATTCAGAGAGAACAGCTGACACAGAATGTCCGTCGACAACAGGATGCTAAATAACTCATCTAGATGTTTCGTGCGGTGTAGCTGTATGATCAGAATTTTGGGCTCATAAAAAGCATTGTAAAATGTTGTGTACATACACCCCTTATTTTTTTCCCTATTAAAGTCGCTGTATGAGATTCAATTAGTTTCCACACTCAACCGCCATGAAACAAACCAATCATGCAGACAAGTTTACCATCTGCTGTTTTTCTGCAAGTTATAGCAACTCAGAGAACACTATGAAACTGCCCTACAGTAACACTTTAACCCCAGGAACTGCACTGGCATAGTCTGGCTATCACCAGACCAAGCTCAATAGATTTAAGATTGAGCATTGGTCCGGGGAGTCTGCTCTGTATTTTCTCTGCACAAGAAGCGTGACCAACGGGCATAGTTCAAATGACTCTGTACGCAATTGGATAGTCCTTCAACCAATCAGACCAACGATCCGGGTGACGTAGCAGCGACAGCGGCATCAACGGGTAGCTGCGCTTCGGGGGGGGCGGCTTGTTGAATGTAAACAAGAAGCTGCTTGCCGTCGCTTCTCTATCGTCATCGTGTTGAACCCGCCAATAGCGCGCAAGGTGGATAAGCCAGTTTGTGATTGGTTCCCGCAAAACTGTGAACGGAAGCAGGAGAGATAAACGTGCAGGTTTCCAGCCTGATCTGCAGAGCAAAATCAAATCGCCGGCAAAGTGGGCGGGGTCTACCCAGCCTAGTACTGGCATAGAGGATAAAAACAGTAGCGCAGCCTGAGGGAACCACCAGGCTCGTGATCTTCTGACCCAGGTCAAGAAAGGGATTTAGCAATACTCTCTCTTCACTCACAATGTCACTTTGTGGTTGTGTGTTGTCAGCAATATAAAATAGTCTTTCAGTACACTCACTAAGTTCCTCTTTTTTTATATATTTTATTCTCTTGACGTTATAAACCAGCTCTGATGCTACAACAGCAATGTCTTCAACATTATTGTCCAATAACAATGGATGCTATTGATTTGGCCCAAATACCGGCAATACTGTGTGTGTGTGTGTGTGTGTTATTCAGCAGATCAAAACTATACATGTCATGTTGTGCCGTCTGTGATGGCATCTTGTGATTGTGAATTGGTAATTTTAAACACCTTAGCAATTTTGTCGTGACACAAAGGACAATATTGATCTTTAAATATTGATGTCAATGATGTGACCCTTGATCAATAAACAATCGCTCTCGCCACAAGTCCACGCTGCTGTCCTCGGTAAGAAAGTGAACAAAATGATCTCCCAAACTGTTTAATTATTCCTTTAACACATTCGTGGCCAATGCAAGCCATCTTTACATTGGGTAAACCAGTCAAGAATGTACAAATCTGAGCTGGTATGAATGGTAATGATGTATAATTACATGGAGCATTTTTAATTTTCAGTCATCCTGTGATCTTTTATCTTGCAACATCACTGAGTCTAGATTTCAGCTTATACAACACCTGTAATTATTAGCAAACCTTTAATTTTACTCCTAAATTGCACTTGGAGATCCATGTTAATTACAAATATATATTAACATGCTATGCTCAGCATGCTAACGGTCTACACACAAGGTCATGTATTCATGCGCATTATTCCACACAGGCATGAGCATGTGCTGCAGCATTCCCTCATGCTCAATGTCACCATCCTTCTATTTGTCTCTCTCGTAAACGCAGGCACACGCATGCACGCAAGCAGAAGACAGCTGACTTCAGTTCAGTAGTGTGGAGTCAGTCATGGAGAACTGTAGAGCTGTGACGAGGGGGCTCCAAAAATCAATCCTGGCAACCGACAGACAATCCCACCGGGAACTCAGATGAAGAAAAGAAAAAAGAAAAAAGAAAAAAAGAGACTGAAGAGAGAAAAAACACAACTTAAAACCGAAAAGAAATGTCAATAGCAAATGATTTGTTCTTGTTTTCTTTCTCCTCAAGGAAAATAGTGAGTGGTGAAGCTGAGTAGCAGCTGTAAAAAGTGGAAGTGGAATGATAAAGAAGCAGAAGTACCCATTTCTGGATCTTATACTCTGGATCCACATTAGGGGCCCATCTGTCATGGCTGTGATTTGACAGTTTGTATTATAAAATCCCATATATCACTTGTATGTATTTAAATAAGTGTAATAGAGAAAGAGGAGGGTTCAGTAGGTGACCTAAATGATGGTGAATGCTGCCTGAATATGAGGCATTTAGTTTACGAAGCCAAGGGAGAGAAAACGTGTTTTATGAGGAAGTTCACTGCAGACAAAGGCAGTGGACAGACGTCGGTTACTGAAAGCAATATTGCTAACTAAAAAACAAAGAGAAGGGGAGATGCAAGAAAAAGACGTTAAAGGATGACGGAAGATACGACCCAATAAAAACCTGCTCTGCAGCATCGTCTGCTTTTCAGACATGCAACGTGTAATCACACATCCAGTTGTAGACTATTTGAAGGAAAGCAGTTTTCCTACACTTTCATTTAGCAGCAAACAAATGTAGGTCAAACAGTATAGTACAAATGCTGTGTAAATGTTTTACAACCATAGACTATTCACTGGAGGATTTTAACTACCGTGTTTTTAGCATTTTTGATTTCATTTCAAGCAGATAAATAATGCTGCAGGGCAACTGCCCACTTTCTTACTCTGACTCTTATTCGGCTGTGTATTACTGTTTGGAGCAAAGAGCCTTCTCAGCTACAGTAGAGTCTGACAGACCCACATACAAATACAATTGTCTAACATAACCTTTTGGAATTATAACAAATTGCCTTTTCTGTAAGCAGATATTTGCCTCCTGTTGAGTGTTTCACCTAAATCTCTGTAGTTAAGTAGCTATTAACTAGCGGCTCTTGGATGCTAAGGAGGCTTTTAATTAGTGCTTTATTAAAGACAGGTGTGATGGAAAGGCCAACAAGTTAAAACAACAACAAGTCAAATACACACCGTTGGCTGTAACAGGATTCTCATTAAAGGGATCTAGTATTTAAAAGGAAAACCTATTCCTCTTACATTTTCTATTTTTCGGCTATTTAGTGCACATTACAATAACCACACTGCTTGAGGGTTAACTAAATTGCTCCAATAACATTTGACACAGTATAGGAAGTGTGTTCACTTCCACAGCAATGTTACAAATCCCTGTTCAAATTCTTTTCGTACTGGCTCCTTGTTCTTGTGTTGTAAATGTTAGTGGCTGTAAAGCAATGTGGCCTTTTCCCTACAATGTGTGCTCACCCTCTGAGTCACTTCGTCAGACATGGCCTGTGGCCTGCTATGTCATTATTTGCACAGACGCACGCATAGTGATAGTAGCAATGACAGGATCTAGGATTACACTGAGTTAATAACAGACATCATCCAAACTAGACTAGGGCTGGCCCCGAATATTTGACTGTTAAATATCCATTCGTTGGGTAGGTATTTGGAATTCAGATGTATTCATCAAACAGAACCCCCCACCCCACCTAAACTTGGGCATGACAATGAGCTTTTCCATGACATCCCACCTGGTTTTTCAGGTTAGACAGACAGCCACAACAGTCAACAGGAGACAGAGTATGTTAAAACAGGTTACACAGGCCTATCAGTTTAAAATCTGTCAAAACAGGTTTACACTAATCTGTATCTTTTCTTTTCTCGTCACAGTTTTTTCTTAGCAAGTGTTTTCATAACCTGATAGACAGACAAAAGGCAACAGCTAGGCTTATTGAGCATCTAACACGTTTACTTCAATTTTAACCAGACGTCACTGTGTAATTTAAAGAAGCCACGTTGACTGACTCGAAGCAAGTGTGTTCCAGGCAAAATAGAATACGAAAAGATGTTTATGGCATTTTGACACAAATACACATTAATAAATGACATTTTGAGGTTTGAAAGTCTCTAGGATATAAATACGTCAATACTGCCGACGTTGTCTTTGCTGTAATCAAATCAGTATATATTTATGTTTATGGGAAACATACATGTGGACAGACAAGGCTAGCAGCAGCAGCGCCGGGTCAGACACGTTTCTGGTGTGCAAAGACATAGAAAATGCCACGCAGCCGCCTACACAACTGACACGCAACAGAAACGCCACGCCACGCAGGGAGTGTGCAGGAGCCCTTAGACCTTAGACCGGGAGCAGAATCTTTTTTATTGTTAACATTGGTCCAAAAGCCACAAACACATCATGTAAGATAACAACGTCCCGTGACAACACGTTTTGCACATTGCCCTTTAGTCAAACATAAAGATCAATGCCTGGATGGTAGTAGCTGGGTGTGTAGGCGTATTTTAATCAATTCAGGAATGTCTAAGTGTTGGTGAAGACTCTTTTTTTTGTTAACTGGGCAATATCTTAAGCACCTGACCTTGCTTACGCAAGGAGAAAAAAAGAAATTGACGTCAATAGCTTACTTTTATTAATTTTGTCTTTGTCCCTACAAAGCAACTAAACCTGTACATTATCAGCCCCTGAACTGAAATAACATCAAACCTTGTCGGCTTGCGGAAAGAGAAGAATTACAATTATGAGTTTAGTACTGACTGTTCAATTTCAAATTTTTATTTGGTGAAAAAAAAGCAGGACCTTAACTAAAAAACACGACCTTTTGGATGGTAAATTGTTACTATTTGTTTTAACTAAAGTGGCCTGCTGTTCATGAACTATTTTGCAGAGCTAGAAATCACAATCAAAGACATTGGATTGACTCAAACTCTTCATTTGGTGGTGCAGTTCACTTTACAGTACTTTATGCTGCGTGTGTTCCTATTGCAAATGGGTGGGGAATAGGCCTCCCTTTGTATTTGGGGCAGCTTTACAATGATTTAAACCCGCTGTTGGGAGACCACATGACTGCTTTTACTGTTGGGACTATGTAATCACACTGCACTTAAACATAACCACACATATACACACCCACCCTACCATGACACTACTGAAAACACACCTTTGATTTTTCTCTCTCCATGCTGCTTCACCTCAAAGCTAATCAGTGCAAATAATTACAGGTTTTGCTTTAACCTCGCAAGCTTCACATGGGTGGGGTTTGTTCATAAGAAAATGCATAATTGTCCGTTTTAACGTATGCACTCCCGACAATGTCCGATGAATCAGGTCCTGGCCTTGTCCCAGGTTTCCCTTTCTCACATGTAGCGCACAGGAGATTTTCCGTCTGAAACGCGTTCTCGCTTACTGGAAATACTCTTTAGACGTGGGGTGGTGCTGGGTAGAGCGTGCAGGAGGCAGGAGATGACACAGAATACGCCGCATCACAGAGATGGTTCATAATTTTGTGATAAACAACAGAGTCTCTTGCCTTTCGTTGAATTTGACTGACGATTTCAGAGTCGGCTCTTACCAACATAAGTTCCCGAATGTCGTTGTCCGTCCACTTAGACATTTTAGTTGACGTCTTTGTGTAACTCGCCCTTCTTCTTCACACTTGGATGTTTGTTTTCTTCCGGTTTTGCGCAAGCCGAGAGAAATGCCATCAACATGCCCACTCGCTTGCTGCAAAATCTCACACGTTCGGCTCAATCGGAGATTACACAGACTCGTACTAGGGAGCTGGCAGGGTAAACACCATTTGATGTCCGATCCAACTGATTCAGACATTTGCGTTCTTACATACAGCTCTGCCAGGTAATGTCTAGATAATTTCATGTTTGCAGTGTATGTGTGAAAGGGGCTATAAAACTTCAGTTTAGCATGTTCTATTCTATCCTAGTTGCCTTTTTAATCCACATTAACCAACTGACTATTAAAAAACATTATCAAGAAAATGATCTTACGTCATCTAGAATTTTATAACGATAACACGTCATTTCTGGGTTATCTGTATACGTGTGTGTCCTCTGGTTACCGCTCAGTCCTGCTACAACAGCGAGTTAGTGATGTGTCTGCCAGCAGTCTTATGATGGAGAGATAAACAAAGAGAAGCAGTGTGAAGTGAACCACAAACACACACACACACACACACACACACACAATTGTTCTCTCATTTACAGTATACACAAACAGGCAGCCACATAGCATAGATACTATCAAGTATGCAAACACACTTGAGAGATATGGAAAGTGGTAATATTTTATGATAACAAAATTCCATTAATATTCCATAAGTATGTAACACTAGTAAAACTACGTGTCCCCACAACAAGATATTCATAAATTCATCAGAAGACATGAGCAAAATACCATTACAGATTACACACACAAGCATGGTCACGTTAGGTGACATTCATGTTGCCCTTCTCCAGAGATGGGCCAATTCATCACAGTCAACGGTTTGGTTTAATATGAAGCAAACTTAAGACAAACACACAACCTGTGTAACACTCTGTCACACATTTTAAACAGTGCTCTAACCAAACCTACACACAAACAGCCATCTATCACTTAAAATGGCAGGTATTATTTAAAAAAAAAATGGCATTCATTGACAATGGCACTAGCCAAACCATGTTCACCAACAAAAAAAAAAAAAAAAGAAATGACCTGATGGTTCCAGAAGAAAAAAGTGATCCCATCTCTCCCAGGTTATTTCTTGTATTTATTCAAAAGTATTTTTGAGTGCAATCACTGCTTTGTTTTCCTAGCAAGAATTCTTAGGGTGTGGATAAAGGCAGGACATCCTGTATGATTTCATGCTTTGGATGAACTTGATAGTTAATCCACACACGCCCAGGTCTGCCTCTCAAATTTACTAACTAACTTATATATTTACAAAGCGACATGCATGTACAAAACCTGTTAATGCGGTTTATGTTCAGCAGTGTTTAGGGCGTTATATGCTTACTGTGCCTACGGACAAAGTAATTAACTAGTGACCTGCTTATTTAGCTGCGAGTGTTGTGTTTTTACATTGTCACTTAGGCAACAACATAACAACAACCTATTTAAAAGAAAGGCGCATTTTGTTATTTTAGTTTTGTACACTACACACACAGCCCTGGTTTGAGTTGTCAAGGAAGAAGAGAAAGCTCACAGAGAATAGAATAAGAATATGAAATTAAGAGAGAGGCAGCTACCCTTTCTTATGATCAATACATTTTGCACTGACAGTTCTCTACTATTCTTAGAAGCTATGTTTAGCTGCTCTTCTAACTGGCACACTGTCAAAGATTGACTTCATTTTACACTGAATTCTCTTGAGAGTTGTACTTCCAGTAAAAAACATGACGTATTGTTCAATAAATAACCATGTTGAGCAGGGTGAGACTCGGTGCATACATCAGCTCAAGCAATGGAAGTTCTGAATTCATTCTTTGTATGATTGCAGATCAATATCTTCCAACAGGAAATTACTGCAAAGTGTGTGAGACATCTCAGATAAATGAACTCCAGGTGGTAAACTTACTGTGGTACTACTGTGCTTTGTATCCCTATGTGGGTTTTCACAGAAGTACATTGACATGCATAAGTGCAACTTGAGAATAACAGCAGGGACGGGTGTGTGTATTTATATTTACAGATCACAGTTTTAAGTTTCTTGGGTCCTTCTTTTACGTTTCCAGTGCTGTTAAGTTGCATAAGAGCAAACCTGCACTGGGAAGTAATGACACTGGGAAACCCTAAAGGGTCAAACTGCATAAGAAGGCACTGATTAAAAATGCAAATAGGTTTCAGCACAAATACCAGCTAAGACGCTGTTCTATGAAATATCCATGGGCTAATCTCATGCTAGGGAATGGCTGGGAGGGTTTTTGTACATATAAAGTTAGGCTATCAGCTAGCCAGCCCATGACATATTTATGAGATGACATAATGCTTTGTGGCAAACCAAACAATCAGAAGAACACTGAAATGGGATGGGCATACAGTACATTCAGTACAAGTAAAAATACATTTTAGTCACTCGTCAAATACATTTTGACTATAGCTGCTGAGATTCCAATATTGTAGAAAGCATCATATTTATATGGCAAAATAGTAAATATTGGCTTGTTAAGAACGAAAATGTTAGCTTCTTCTCCAAGCAACTGTTTACAAGCAAGGTTTACTGTATGAAATATGTGTTAAATCCCCATAGACTTACATAAGGCAGACGGATTGGGTTCAGATCAAGTCTTCAATTCAACAGGAAATTAACTTATACTGCCTTACATAGGAACATAATGTGTTTATGATGTAATTACAGCATAGTCTAAAGGGTTCTACAGCCAGCAGTATGTCTTGATCTGAAAGGTCATAGCAATTTGTTACAAAAACAGCTTGTTGGCTACTCGGGTTTAAATGATTTACAGCTATTTCTGATTTCGCAAAACATACATACAAAGCAAGAAGCTAGATATATCATTCAAAAGAACAGGAACCAAGCTGAGCCAAACCAGGACTGACAAGTGATTACATTAATCAGCATTTCCAGCAGCTAATTGCATCTTGCTGCTTATAGTACAGGCTCTCTCTCAACCATTCATATACGAAAATAAATACCCTTGAAGTGCGCAAACATAGCAGCAAATTGAGCCATGCTAACCAATGCTCTAAACTCCGACACAGAGTACAGAGGAGTCAACACTGGCGATCAAGCAAGACAAAGAAACCCAAAACTCCAGCCAGACTACCTTCTGTTGACAGCGACAATACGTACTTCCAACACACAAAAGGAGCGTTTTTATATGTTTGACCTTAAGCTGTTGCAAAACTGTTTCACCTTACATTTGACCATTGTCAAAGGTAAAATAACAAGCAGGCTGCAGCCGGTTGCAGCCTATCGACGGGCTATGATGATGGTTTGTTTACACCGAGCTAGCGAGCTGGCTAGTCCGCTAACAAGAGCTGCCACATCCCAAAGAAGCCAGATAACTATTTAACAGAGCTTGTGTTTCTTTTGACAGCTTACCACATCGACCTATCAGCCTTTACATATTCCAAATAATGCTACATGTGAGTGATAATGTTTCGTAAAGAGAGAACAAAGCACTGCTTTCGTGCTGGCTAGCAGATTATGCTTCTCTCCGTTGTTTTGACAGCCAGAATTAGCTGGATAGCAAAGCCGCTAGCTGGCAGGTTGCATTCAGAGAGGCGCTAACGTTAACGCTAGGAAAGTCCTGGATGAACTGAACAGTCTGAAACAAGGTAGAACAACAATAATAACAATTAATAGTGACCAGTGTCAGTTGTAATATTCACCTGGCCCTGATGTCTGAAGATGAATCCGTCATCTGGGTAACGTAACACAGTTAATGGAGTTGTAGTCGCTGCTCTGCTCTGCTCTGCTACTATTGAACGTTTACTGACTGTCGCTAGACCAAACTGGACTCAGCGACGTCGGAGGGAGGCAATCACTGCGTGACGCCGCTCGCATGAGCGGAAGATAGCCAATGAGATCGCTGAACGAAAACAAAATCCATTACTTTCGATCAGGAACAGGAAAAAACATTCTGTAGTTTTTGACGACTTTGGCAAATTCAGTGATAATAAAGTGTGTACAATTAGTGGATACAACAACATTTCAAAGCTGAAAAAAAATATATATGTGATGTTATGAAATGTGATTCTCCCTGTGCCACTCTGTGTTAATATCAATGGTGTTTTATGTATTTATATCAATGGTGTTTTAGTTGCGTGGCCAGCAGTCTTTCAGTTAGAAACTTGTTTGGCAAGTAACTGCCATATGGAAATTGAGCAACTTTCAGCTACCAGCCTAGAGTATATAATATCACTTAATCATCACATATACAGTAGGCTTACAGTAGCCTACACATTTAGGCTGCAATTCTTAAGTTTAGCCTTTAAAATGTCATGGAAAAAACTGAAAAATTACCACCCCAAAATCCAAAGTAAGTGATGTCTTAAAATCGCTTCTACCGTCCCATAGTCTCAAGCCCAGAGATGTTCTAGTTATCATTATAAAAAAAAAAAACAGGGAAAACAACTACTGCCTTTTAAGAAGCTAAAATTAGCAAATATTTGGTATCGGATACACAACTTCAACAATTAATGGATTATCAAAATTGTTGACAATTTTCAGTTCATAGACAAATTGAATTGTTCCAGCATTAGAATACATTTAACTAATGTAATGTCTTCTAAAACAAGAAGTTATTCTGTAGCTGTAATGATTATATTTTAGTAATGTTCATTAGTAATTCTTGCACAGGTCAAGAATCCTCACCACGTGATGAGCAGCTATAAAAAATAAATAAAACCTGTGCAGGTGGTGTGACACTTGAACTCCACCACCCTATCTGAGATGGGAGTATGCAGTGTGATTAAAAATGGCCTCATACTGAGAATCACACCAACATTGGATCACCTGTTCTCTGCCCTCTCTGCTCCCCAGGGCCTCGGGTGTACATATCCATGGGTGTACTGTGCCAGAACACACACACACACACACACACACACACACACACACACACACGCACACACACACACACACACACACACACACACACACACACACACACACACACACACACACACACACACACCCTGCTGTGCTACAATTATGGTTAACTCTGATTGCATAATTGTGCAGATGGATTTATTGTAGTGTAAGGCTGTGGCCGCTGGGTGTGTTGCTTTGCTCTCGGCACAGTTCAGTGCCGAGAGCAAGTTAATTGGTCTAGTTTAACCGGTCTCACCACTACAAAAACAAGTTTACCAACTTTCTCAACAGACATGTCTTTGGTTTCAGGGGAGGAGAGGTCTTAGAAATACCATTTGGAAGAGGTGATTCTAAAAATGTTGAAAACCTTGCTGCCATTACTGTGCTAATGCAGACAGTTGTATCTCTCTGGTGAGACAGTGTGTGACATTACAGCAGTACTTTGACCTGATTATTGTTGTGTTCTTCTGGGGCAATAAGTTTATCTTATCACATCTTTCCTGATTGATAATAATTATTAATGATAAGTGTAAAGTTTTATTTCCTTTGAACTAAGATGACTATGTAGTTTATGGAGATGAATCTGAAAACAAGTTTACAGTATACAGTAATGTAAAGATATAGTTAGATAAGAATAAAACTGGGTGTGACTGCCCTACTCAAGAGGTTTACAGTATTTGTGGGATTCCTGCATTTCATATAACTTTAAAAAAGGATTTTTACATAACTCATTATTTATTCAACGCATGGTTTTATTGACTAAGTCAAAGTTTTTTCAGCTTATTGGTTGAACTGGCTGGCTGGCATGGAGTTTGTTGACAAAGTCCACACTCAATTTTTCAGCAGCTTTTCTTGGCAGATGATTTGATATGGTTCTAAACATATGGAACTGTTAGCTAGTAACAGGCGACCTCCACAGCCCCACAGTGAAGAGCGTGCATTGCAATTGGCAGGGTATTTGTTTGCATAACCTTGATTTCTGATTGCACCATGTTCACACGGCTAATCTTGCATTTCAAAATGGTTCTTTGTTGCTCTGTCTGTGTGTATGTAGGAACATATGTGCAAGTCCTTCCTGGGGAAATGTGGCCATTAAGTTAAGAAGCTTCTGTACCAACCGGAGCTACAAAACAGACTTGGCTGCTCTATAAACATGGAGATTATTTAGACTTGGTAGAAATGTTAAAGCTTCAATCAACACAGTTCAATGTGTCTATAATCATTGTGTATACAATATGTGTGTGTTGCTTATTGCTGCCTTGTACAGTGCACACAATATCCTATGCCTAGTTCAAACACATAAAGGACTAAAAAAAGGCATTTATCAGCATTTGCAAGTGATTAAAAGTACAAATGTTCTGTTAACTGCATGTCTACAGTAAAACATTTAACTATTTTAAAAATACAAAAGTGTGAATAACAATAAATAATATGTTTACAGGTCACTTCATTCTTCTCTAGCTCATTATACAGAATTTCCTTCAAATTACACTTTCCAGTGGCCGGGTTAGCTCAGTTGGTAGAGCAGGCGCACATATATAGAGGTGTATGCCTCGACGCAGAATGTCCAGGGTTTGAGTCTGACCTGGAACGATTTCCTGCATGTTTTCCCCCTCTCTCTCCCCTTTCATATCTAACTGTTATTTCCATTAAAGGCTGAAATGCCAAAAACAAATCTATTAAAAAAAATACACTTTCCATTAGATGGCAGTGATGTGTGTAAGTGGGGTGTGTTAAAGAGACTGTGTGTGTTGCTGCGATGCTAGCATCCTCTCAGCTTCGACAAGTCACAACACCTGTGTATTTCTTTTTAAATAATGCAAATCAATAGTATTTATTCACTTAATTATTGTCACATTTGGGTAACAGTGTCTGCTAAATGTCTAATTACAAATTGTGTGATTGTTATGAAAATGTAAATGCAACTAGGAACTGTAAGATGTCTTTACTAGGCTGATGAAGAAAGTTGAAATTAAGTAATTTTAAGTGGAACTGTGGAAACTATAGAGCTACAGTGATGCAATCTATGGCAAAACAAGCCTGGATGTAACACACACGCACACGCATTCACACACACGCATTCACACAAACGCATTCACACACACGCATTCACACACACGCACAAACATGGTGTGACAGAAGAACCGACCACACCACTTTCTGCCTTTCACAGGTCGTGGAAAGTTGCATTAGAGTTGTCACACTAAGAAGAACACATTGTAAATTATGTTGTTAATAATGTCTTAATAATGCAGTCTATGCATATTGCAACCATTAAATGGTATTTTGCTTAAAAACCAATGAAGTTTATATTTTCATTCATTGGTGTTCAGTGACGACTCCATGCATGTCAAACCCTGTCTCACCTGCTGCGTGAGATGGTTAAAAAATGATGCTAAATGTTTCATGGAGCCGCGATTGACTCTTTGCATATTGTCACTATTCATTTAAAAAACCTTTTCATGGTCGCTGCCCTGAATTCCTCAAAAGTGGTTCGATTTACATTAATGGGTTTTATTTGCAGTTGATGATGATTTTAATTTTGCAGTTTGCATAAGCAAACTCTTTTTCAAGTGTTTATGCAAAAAAAAAGCAACATTCAGTTTGATTAACAGCCACAGACTGCATAATCTTAGAGAAATAACTGAAGCCATTAACAAGCTTTTGGTATTGACCCCTAAAAATATCCCTTTTTTGAAAATAGGATAGTGCATGTTCCATTGGATCCTGCACCAATAGTCTGTGTTGCATCATTGGTTTTGCATGTTCACCTATTTGTCTGGTCTGTGGCCTGTTTGTGTGGTTCCTGGTGTGTCCACTTTACACCAATTGCAACAGAAACTCGTGATGCATATGTACAAAATTAGCTGCGGTGTGTGCAGCTATGTGTGATAAATCAGAACTATATGTAGCCTGTAATCTCTCCATGTGCAAGAGAGGGGGCTGATGAATTGCACAAGAGCGAGAGTGGAGCTGATTTGAAAATTACAATTTCAACTCACAGTACATTTACTGAATCTACAGCACCATCCCAAAAGGTTAGATATTCTGGTTCACTGGCACTGAGCTGTCCATTCTGCTCCAGCCACAGCTTGTAGAAAGCGTATGGATGAATGAGCTTACAGATAAGTGGCTGAGCATTTCTGTATGACTTGGTCTTGGAGCTCTGGGTGAGTTTGAAAGAAGACAGAAGAAGAGAAAAAGGCAGAAAGAGAGCAGTTGACACAGCAACAGAATATGAATGTATGTACACTGCATGTATGTGTGTGTTAGAGAGAAAATGAGGTTGTGTCTTCTTGTCTTCAGCTAATGCAGATCAGAGAGTTCGCCTACGGATGTCTTAACTGCAGCAGCTGCTGGCTAATCCACACACACACACACACACACACACACACACACACACACACACACACACACACACACACACACACACACACACACACACACACACACACACACACACACACACACACGCAATACCCCATTGTACAGTTTGCCTCTGGCGATCTTGGCTTCTTTTTATCTGTGGACATTTGTATATTTTAATGTTGTTGTTTTTCCCTGCTGGACAAAGGACAATCAGAAACCACAGCTTCCAACTCCTCCTCTCCTGCTCCAACATATGGAAAGAACAGGTTATAAAGGAATTATTGCACATTGCTCAATGCCACAAAAAATGCACAGAAATGAGAAAAGATGTTAAGATAAATTGTACGAGCCAGTCTTGCAGCAATGTAGTCCAACTGCAATGCAACTGTTAATAATTGGACAGCTGGTAGTCAGACACAAAAAAGGCCCTGCAGGTAAGAACCAGAGGGTCAGATCAGGACTCATCCTTAAACACTGTACTGATGTTCCAGGCCAGTGTGCATGCAGATATGCAGAGACACTTTTTGGCTTTTTAAAGAGACCCGCGGCTACATGTTTCATCCCACTCTGCTGCTCAACTGAGAGCAGAGTCAAAGCTGTAGAGAGGAAGATAAGAGAAATGTTTATAAGCTGCAGGACAAGCTCCAGATCATCAAATACCTGAGGAGACAGAAGTTAAACTCACCTTGGGAGTGGTGACTGAAACAAAACAACTATTTCTTATTAATAGGTTCCCCTTGGGGACTCTGGCCTAAATCAGTAAGAAACAAAAGTAAAGTTTGTCCCAGACAATGATGCCAAATATACAAGTTTGTCTTAAGGCACACAAGTCAGCGAAATACCCTGATGTCAGAACACATCCACACTTTTCCCTCTGCATAAAACCTAGTATTATATTGGTAAAAAAAAGCACTCAAACATTCTCAAAAGAGCAAGAAAAGGCCTTATGACAGAACCTGACTTTTTGTTTGTTTGTTTCAGCGATGACGAGCACAATGAAATTAGCAGCATCACTGCAGCAGATGGCGGTCAGGTGAAAAGGATCGGAAACACAACCAGATTACACTTACACTGATCTGATCTTCTGCAAACACACACGTGCACACACACACACTTCACAACACTATCAGACACACGCATAAACCATCAATGTAGAATGAATACATTAACGTCTTTGCAGGAATAATCAGCAGCAACAGTAGTAGTTTTGTCTGTGTTGAGAAACAGAGTCATCTATCAGGTGAGGAGGATTACACAATAGGTCGGTCGTGCTGCTCTGGTCAGTGGTCTAATCCAATTAGCGGTGAGCAACTGAAAGTAAAGGGATTGTTAGTTAGGTCACTGTACAGACTAGCTTAGCCATGAGTTTGAGCTTGACATTCAGTGCTGAAAGTTGTTAAAAGTAGTTCAGCAAAGCTGCTGGAGCATTTTATAGAGTTATAGAGAAGAGCTGAAGTCGCACTGCTGGTGCCATAAAGTAACCACGAGAGTCTAAAACATATGGACAAAAAAAAAAAAAAAAAAGAAAAAAAAATTGGAAAGCAAGAGTGGAAAGCAGCCCAGCATCCATGGAGCAGATGAGGAGTCAAGGAAGCTTTGGGATGGAAGTTTGTCTATTTGATGGGATCAAAGGTCTCGAGGAGGCGTGAGGAAAGGAAATCAGAGAGAATGGCCGTAATAAATCACATCCTTGAGTGCAAAAAGACGGCGAGCAAGTTTACGAACATACACATTTTACTTTTTTGTGTGAGAAACAATACATACATATGAACACAATTTGTAATGTGGTATCAAACATGAAAACATTCAGATTATCTGCTCACGTCAGTGCTGTAATACTGATATGATCGAGATTGATGGGTGCATGGGTTACTTGAAAAACTGCACTCATTAATTATGAGTAATGAGCAGGTATAAGGAACTTAATTAAAATATGTTTCCAACAGTTTTCAGCAGATAGTTAAAAAGTATTAGTGTCGGGCGATGAGTTTATTCAGAGGCCTTGTCACACCAAACACCCCATCAGTCTGCTGACTTGAGTGGAAAATTCGCAGTTTTCATGGCTAAAACATGAATTTGGTTTGGTTTGGCAGTGTCATTTACTACTCGCAACATTTTGTAATGTTATGCCGTGAGACAATGACATTATGATGCCATTTACCAAACTCGTAAATTGTTGATTGTAAAAGCCAATTCTGCATCGTCACCTCATCTACCGATGTTTTAGTCCTTTAGTAATTCCTGAATTCCTTAATACAAAAATACTTCACATAACATTACAAATGACTTGCTAAAAACTATAATAAGTGAAACAAAAGACATTTAGCCAGTGCTTCAGTCTAGAATGACTTACTGTAATTGTTCATTTCTGTAATTTGTGTCATTTAAGTGACTTTGTTTTCTATTAGCTGTGGATGCTTTATTCCATTTGTAATTTTGGCAGTGTTGTTGTGATGGCACTACTGTAACTCACTTTCTCGTACTGCATTACTTTGCCATTTCGCAACTGCAGCATCATTTGCCAAAACAACCTGGAAATGACAAAGACTGGTCTGTACTGGTCAAGTTGGTGAAAACAGACTTTCCAAAAGAACTGCAGCAGATGCAAGAACAGAACAAAGCCTCATTGTCGAAGACTAGTTTATCATAATAGTACACAATAATACTCATGTATAAAACAGAAAAAAAAACAAATTAAATGAAAAACAATAATAAAATATACCTTCTTTTCTGATCTACTTTTTTTTTAAGTAGCACGTAATAAATTGCAGTCCTCTCTGTTTTTTAACGCTCACACATTCATTTTTCCACAGCATGTTCAGTCCTCTTCATGTTGTTATCAACTGCGTGTATTGATTGGATTACATTATACACTTAAAATAGTCTCAAACCAACCCATACATGTTGCAAAATTCATGGTATAACAGTATTATAAAATGGTAAATTGGTGGCAAAACTGCCAAAAATCCACAGCACAGGGCTTTTTGTTGACTTAAGTTACATAACAACATGTGATGAAGAGGTCCACTCACAGTGAAGGTGTCTCTTAGTGCGGGTTCATTAAGGCAGATACAGCACATTAATCTCACTAATGGAGGTCTCGCTCACTTCACTGTCAGCTGAAGGACGCTGCCCGTGTGAGCTGCTTGTTTAAACCGCCACGCGGAGATTGCCGCAACCGGCGAGCTTCATTAACCTGCGCAGACACACTTGTCAGGACAGGTGCTGGAAATCTGCTCTAACAGCCGTTGTTACACAGAGATAAATGGATAGAGTGTGTCCTGTAAGTCGTTAGTCCTTATTGACTTGAAGATTAAGTGTTTTTATTGCATTTTTAAAACAGAAATCTACAGCTGGAAATTCAGCTGAGTGGCTTGTGAAACTGTCACCTGCCAAATAATCACCCAAAGTCATTTTATTTCAACTTTTCCCACTTTACGGTATTGCAAGTGTGCACGTCAGCACAACTCACATATGCATGAAGTTCTCTTGCAGGGTTAAAGGTCAAAAGTTCTTTCAAAGAGAGACGGCGACACCAGTCTGCGATTACATGGCTTCAAATCCAAAAGGACTGTATTGATTTGTGGGATTCCAGAATACATGAACACACACGTTTTATAGGTCCAACGTGTGCCTGAGGTTTGTTCCAGTCTCTTTAAATAACAATCAGAGTTGTGTGTTTATTTATTATTTAATTATATATTTATTTGCTCTCTCATATCTTTGTTATCACACTATGTGTCCACTTCTAGGGTCCACTTATCCTTGCTGTCCTTCTGTGTTCATCCATTTAATGTTGTCCTTCCTTTCCTTTCCATCCCTCCTTCCTTCAGGGTTGTGATCAGGATATTTTACAGGAAAGCAGAAAGTGATGGTGGAGGCGTGAGAAACAGGACTCTCCGTTGAAAAATAAAGTGTGGAAGAAATCACATTCCTCCTCGCTTCCTACTGGTGTCCACCTTCCCATCCTGTCCATCTGTTCTTCTTCCCAATTCCCCATCATTGGGCTTTCCACACATACAAATGAAATGGCCACGCAAGTGTTATGCAAGTTTTTGCTAGTCAGAAAACGGAACTTCTGCGTCTTAACTTTTCCTGAACAGAACCCTGAAAATGCATCTACCCTTCACCCATCCATCATCCCGTCACCTCTTCATCTACTCTCCCTTTCCTCCTTTTTCATCCCCTTCCAATCGTCTATCACGTGCCGGGGTACTATTTACACACAAACTGGTCCACGAGCGTTGTGCAACGCTTGCACTTGACGTAGCAGCACCAGTGGAACTTGCAGTGGCAGCGCTCGTGCTTGTAGGTCTTGAACTGGTCGTATCCTCTGCCGCAGCACATGAGCTCGCAGCCGTCCATGCCCTCCGAGGTTTTGTTGCAGAGGCGGCCCAGCGTGCCCAGCGAGCCTGTGGTCTCGTTGCGGAGGCAGTAGTCAGGGCTGGTGTCGATGTAGACCAGATCATCCGGGGTTGGGGTGTTGAAGCGTTTGTCTACCAGCTCCAGCTTGCCCTGGTATAAGTGGAAAGAATCCGTTAGAGTGAGATTTAGGATTATTTTTCAGGGTAATTCTGTTTTTGTCCATGACACTCTAGAAGGAGTGACGCATCTGTTATGAGTTCAATACCTTGCGTCCAATGCGCATGGCAGCTGCACTGTCGTACTTCTCCTTCAGGAACTCTCCAACTTGTCTGAAGTCGGCCAGCTGGAGCCAACAGGTCTTCAGACTGCAGGAACCTGAGACTCCGTGACACTTACAGGCCACATTTGCAAGGTTATAGGCCGCCTGGTGGAGTGTGAGAAAAAGACAAGATGTTAAAAAGATGTGCTTGTTTGGCTTATACCTGATTTTAACACTATCTTATCTATACAGAGAGAACAGTGACATTAAACAACTGTGCTTTCAGGTTTAGAAAAATATTAGAGTTAGTGATGTGTCTGCCAGCAGTCTTATGATGGAGAGATAAACAAAGAGAAGCAGTGTGAAGTGAACCACAAACACACACACACACACACACACACACACAATTGTTCTCTCATTTACAGTATACACAAACAGGCAGCCACATAGCATAGATACTATCAAGTATGCAAACACACTTGAGAGATATGGAAAGTGGTAATATTTTATGATAACAAAATTCCATTAATATTCCATAAGTATGTAACACTAGTAAAACTACGTGTCCCCACAACAAGATATTCATAAATTCATCAGAAGACATGAGCAAAATACCATTACAGATTACACACACAAGCATGGTCACGTTAGGTGACATTCATGTTGCCCTTCTCCAGAGATGGGCCAATTCATCACAGTCAACGGTTTGGTTTAATATGAAGCAAACTTAAGACAAACACACAACCTGTGTAACACTCTGTCACACATTTTAAACAGTGCTCTAACCAAACCTACACACAAACAGCCATCTATCACTTAAAATGGCAGGTATTATTTAAAAAAAAAATGGCATTCATTGACAATGGCACTAGCCAAACCATGTTCACCAACAAAAAAAAAAAAAAAAGAAATGACCTGATGGTTCCAGAAGAAAAAAGTGATCCCATCTCTCCCAGGTTATTTCTTGTATTTATTCAAAAGTATTTTTGAGTGCAATCACTGCTTTGTTTTCCTAGCAAGAATTCTTAGGGTGTGGATAAAGGCAGGACATCCTGTATGATTTCATGCTTTGGATGAACTTGATAGTTAATCCACACACGCCCAGGTCTGCCTCTCAAATTTACTAACTAACTTATATATTTACAAAGCGACATGCATGTACAAAACCTGTTAATGCGGTTTATGTTCAGCAGTGTTTAGGGCGTTATATGCTTACTGTGCCTACGGACAAAGTAATTAACTAGTGACCTGCTTATTTAGCTGCGAGTGTTGTGTTTTTACATTGTCACTTAGGCAACAACATAACAACAACCTATTTAAAAGAAAGGCGCATTTTGTTATTTTAGTTTTGTACACTACACACACAGCCCTGGTTTGAGTTGTCAAGGAAGAAGAGAAAGCTCACAGAGAATAGAATAAGAATATGAAATTAAGAGAGAGGCAGCTACCCTTTCTTATGATCAATACATTTTGCACTGACAGTTCTCTACTATTCTTAGAAGCTATGTTTAGCTGCTCTTCTAACTGGCACACTGTCAAAGATTGACTTCATTTTACACTGAATTCTCTTGAGAGTTGTACTTCCAGTAAAAAACATGACGTATTGTTCAATAAATAACCATGTTGAGCAGGGTGAGACTCGGTGCATACATCAGCTCAAGCAATGGAAGTTCTGAATTCATTCTTTGTATGATTGCAGATCAATATCTTCCAACAGGAAATTACTGCAAAGTGTGTGAGACATCTCAGATAAATGAACTCCAGGTGGTAAACTTACTGTGGTACTACTGTGCTTTGTATCCCTATGTGGGTTTTCACAGAAGTACATTGACATGCATAAGTGCAACTTGAGAATAACAGCAGGGACGGGTGTGTGTATTTATATTTACAGATCACAGTTTTAAGTTTCTTGGGTCCTTCTTTTACGTTTCCAGTGCTGTTAAGTTGCATAAGAGCAAACCTGCACTGGGAAGTAATGACACTGGGAAACCCTAAAGGGTCAAACTGCATAAGAAGGCACTGATTAAAAATGCAAATAGGTTTCAGCACAAATACCAGCTAAGACGCTGTTCTATGAAATATCCATGGGCTAATCTCATGCTAGGGAATGGCTGGGAGGGTTTTTGTACATATAAAGTTAGGCTATCAGCTAGCCAGCCCATGACATATTTATGAGATGACATAATGCTTTGTGGCAAACCAAACAATCAGAAGAACACTGAAATGGGATGGGCATACAGTACATTCAGTACAAGTAAAAATACATTTTAGTCACTCGTCAAATACATTTTGACTATAGCTGCTGAGATTCCAATATTGTAGAAAGCATCATATTTATATGGCAAAATAGTAAATATTGGCTTGTTAAGAACGAAAATGTTAGCTTCTTCTCCAAGCAACTGTTTACAAGCAAGGTTTACTGTATGAAATATGTGTTAAATCCCCATAGACTTACATAAGGCAGACGGATTGGGTTCAGATCAAGTCTTCAATTCAACAGGAAATTAACTTATACTGCCTTACATAGGAACATAATGTGTTTATGATGTAATTACAGCATAGTCTAAAGGGTTCTACAGCCAGCAGTATGTCTTGATCTGAAAGGTCATAGCAATTTGTTACAAAAACAGCTTGTTGGCTACTCGGGTTTAAATGATTTACAGCTATTTCTGATTTCGCAAAACATACATACAAAGCAAGAAGCTAGATATATCATTCAAAAGAACAGGAACCAAGCTGAGCCAAACCAGGACTGACAAGTGATTACATTAATCAGCATTTCCAGCAGCTAATTGCATCTTGCTGCTTATAGTACAGGCTCTCTCTCAACCATTCATATACGAAAATAAATACCCTTGAAGTGCGCAAACATAGCAGCAAATTGAGCCATGCTAACCAATGCTCTAAACTCCGACACAGAGTACAGAGGAGTCAACACTGGCGATCAAGCAAGACAAAGAAACCCAAAACTCCAGCCAGACTACCTTCTGTTGACAGCGACAATACGTACTTCCAACACACAAAAGGAGCGTTTTTATATGTTTGACCTTAAGCTGTTGCAAAACTGTTTCACCTTACATTTGACCATTGTCAAAGGTAAAATAACAAGCAGGCTGCAGCCGGTTGCAGCCTATCGACGGGCTATGATGATGGTTTGTTTACACCGAGCTAGCGAGCTGGCTAGTCCGCTAACAAGAGCTGCCACATCCCAAAGAAGCCAGATAACTATTTAACAGAGCTTGTGTTTCTTTTGACAGCTTACCACATCGACCTATCAGCCTTTACATATTCCAAATAATGCTACATGTGAGTGATAATGTTTCGTAAAGAGAGAACAAAGCACTGCTTTCGTGCTGGCTAGCAGATTATGCTTCTCTCCGTTGTTTTGACAGCCAGAATTAGCTGGATAGCAAAGCCGCTAGCTGGCAGGTTGCATTCAGAGAGGCGCTAACGTTAACGCTAGGAAAGTCCTGGATGAACTGAACAGTCTGAAACAAGGTAGAACAACAATAATAACAATTAATAGTGACCAGTGTCAGTTGTAATATTCACCTGGCCCTGATGTCTGAAGATGAATCCGTCATCTGGGTAACGTAACACAGTTAATGGAGTTGTAGTCGCTGCTCTGCTCTGCTCTGCTACTATTGAACGTTTACTGACTGTCGCTAGACCAAACTGGACTCAGCGACGTCGGAGGGAGGCAATCACTGCGTGACGCCGCTCGCATGAGCGGAAGATAGCCAATGAGATCGCTGAACGAAAACAAAATCCATTACTTTCGATCAGGAACAGGAAAAAACATTCTGTAGTTTTTGACGACTTTGGCAAATTCAGTGATAATAAAGTGTGTACAATTAGTGGATACAACAACATTTCAAAGCTGAAACAAATATATATGTGATGTTATGAAATGTGATTCTCCCTGTGCCACTCTGTGTTAATATCAATGGTGTTTTATGTATTTATATCAATGGTGTTTTAGTTGCGTGGCCAGCAGTCTTTCAGTTAGAAACTTGTTTGGCAAGTAACTGCCATATGGAAATTGAGCAACTTTCAGCTACCAGCCTAGAGTATATAATATCACTTAATCATCACATATACAGTAGGCTTACAGTAGCCTACACATTTAGGCTGCAATTCTTAAGTTTAGCCTTTAAAATGTCATGGAAAAAACTGAAAAATTACCACCCCAAAATCCAAAGTAAGTGATGTCTTAAAATCGCTTCTACCGTCCCATAGTCTCAAGCCCAGAGATGTTCTAGTTATCATTATAAAAAAAAAAAACAGGGAAAACAACTACTGCCTTTTAAGAAGCTAAAATTAGCAAATATTTGGTATCGGATACACAACTTCAACAATTAATGGATTATCAAAATTGTTGACAATTTTCAGTTCATAGACAAATTGAATTGTTCCAGCATTAGAATACATTTAACTAATGTAATGTCTTCTAAAACAAGAAGTTATTCTGTAGCTGTAATGATTATATTTTAGTAATGTTCATTAGTAATTCTTGCACAGGTCAAGAATCCTCACCACGTGATGAGCAGCTATAAAAAATAAATAAAACCTGTGCAGGTGGTGTGACACTTGAACTCCACCACCCTATCTGAGATGGGAGTATGCAGTGTGATTAAAAATGGCCTCATACTGAGAATCACACCAACATTGGATCACCTGTTCTCTGCCCTCTCTGCTCCCCAGGGCCTCGGGTGTACATATCCATGGGTGTACTGTGCCAGAACACACACACACACACACACACACACACACACACACACACACACGCACACACACACACACACACACACACACACACACACACACACACACACACACACACACACACACACACACACACACCCTGCTGTGCTACAATTATGGTTAACTCTGATTGCATAATTGTGCAGATGGATTTATTGTAGTGTAAGGCTGTGGCCGCTGGGTGTGTTGCTTTGCTCTCGGCACAGTTCAGTGCCGAGAGCAAGTTAATTGGTCTAGTTTAACCGGTCTCACCACTACAAAAACAAGTTTACCAACTTTCTCAACAGACATGTCTTTGGTTTCAGGGGAGGAGAGGTCTTAGAAATACCATTTGGAAGAGGTGATTCTAAAAATGTTGAAAACCTTGCTGCCATTACTGTGCTAATGCAGACAGTTGTATCTCTCTGGTGAGACAGTGTGTGACATTACAGCAGTACTTTGACCTGATTATTGTTGTGTTCTTCTGGGGCAATAAGTTTATCTTATCACATCTTTCCTGATTGATAATAATTATTAATGATAAGTGTAAAGTTTTATTTCCTTTGAACTAAGATGACTATGTAGTTTATGGAGATGAATCTGAAAACAAGTTTACAGTATACAGTAATGTAAAGATATAGTTAGATAAGAATAAAACTGGGTGTGACTGCCCTACTCAAGAGGTTTACAGTATTTTTGGGATTCCTGCATTTCATATAACTTTAAAAAAGGATTTTTACATAACTCATTATTTATTCAACGCATGGTTTTATTGACTAAGTCAAAGTTTTTTCAGCTTATTGGTTGAACTGGCTGGCTGGCATGGAGTTTGTTGACAAAGTCCACACTCAATTTTTCAGCAGCTTTTCTTGGCAGATGATTTGATATGGTTCTAAACATATGGAACTGTTAGCTAGTAACAGGCGACCTCCACAGCCCCACAGTGAAGAGCGTGCATTGCAATTGGCAGGGTATTTGTTTGCATAACCTTGATTTCTGATTGCACCATGTTCACACGGCTAATCTTGCATTTCAAAATGGTTCTTTGTTGCTCTGTCTGTGTGTATGTAGGAACATATGTGCAAGTCCTTCCTGGGGAAATGTGGCCATTAAGTTAAGAAGCTTCTGTACCAACCGGAGCTACAAAACAGACTTGGCTGCTCTATAAACATGGAGATTATTTAGACTTGGTAGAAATGTTAAAGCTTCAATCAACACAGTTCAATGTGTCTATAATCATTGTGTATACAATATGTGTGTGTTGCTTATTGCTGCCTTGTACAGTGCACACAATATCCTATGCCTAGTTCAAACACATAAAGGACTAAAAAAAGGCATTTATCAGCATTTGCAAGTGATTAAAAGTACAAATGTTCTGTTAACTGCATGTCTACAGTAAAACATTTAACTATTTTAAAAATACAAAAGTGTGAATAACAATAAATAATATGTTTACAGGTCACTTCATTCTTCTCTAGCTCATTATACAGAATTTCCTTCAAATTACACTTTCCAGTGGCCGGGTTAGCTCAGTTGGTAGAGCAGGCGCACATATATAGAGGTGTATGCCTCGACGCAGAATGTCCAGGGTTTGAGTCTGACCTGGAACGATTTCCTGCATGTTTTCCCCCTCTCTCTCCCCTTTCATATCTAACTGTTATTTCCATTAAAGGCTGAAATGCCAAAAAACAAATCTATTAAAAAAAATACACTTTCCATTAGATGGCAGTGATGTGTGTAAGTGGGGTGTGTTAAAGAGACTGTGTGTGTTGCTGCGATGCTAGCATCCTCTCAGCTTCGACAAGTCACAACACCTGTGTATTTCTTTTTAAATAATGCAAATCAATAGTATTTATTCACTTAATTATTGTCACATTTGGGTAACAGTGTCTGCTAAATGTCTAATTACAAATTGTGTGATTGTTATGAAAATGTAAATGCAACTAGGAACTGTAAGATGTCTTTACTAGGCTGATGAAGAAAGTTGAAATTAAGTAATTTTAAGTGGAACTGTGGAAACTATAGAGCTACAGTGATGCAATCTATGGCAAAACAAGCCTGGATGTAACACACACGCACACGCATTCACACACACGCATTCACACAAACGCATTCACACACACGCATTCACACACACGCACAAACATGGTGTGACAGAAGAACCGACCACACCACTTTCTGCCTTTCACAGGTCGTGGAAAGTTGCATTAGAGTTGTCACACTAAGAAGAACACATTGTAAATTATGTTGTTAATAATGTCTTAATAATGCAGTCTATGCATATTGCAACCATTAAATGGTATTTTGCTTAAAAACCAATGAAGTTTATATTTTCATTCATTGGTGTTCAGTGACGACTCCATGCATGTCAAACCCTGTCTCACCTGCTGCGTGAGATGGTTAAAAAATGATGCTAAATGTTTCATGGAGCCGCGATTGACTCTTTGCATATTGTCACTATTCATTTAAAAAACCTTTTCATGGTCGCTGCCCTGAATTCCTCAAAAGTGGTTCGATTTACATTAATGGGTTTTATTTGCAGTTGATGATGATTTTAATTTTGCAGTTTGCATAAGCAAACTCTTTTTCAAGTGTTTATGCAAAAAAAAAGCAACATTCAGTTTGATTAACAGCCACAGACTGCATAATCTTAGAGAAATAACTGAAGCCATTAACAAGCTTTTGGTATTGACCCCTAAAAATATCCCTTTTTTGAAAATAGGATAGTGCATGTTCCATTGGATCCTGCACCAATAGTCTGTGTTGCATCATTGGTTTTGCATGTTCACCTATTTGTCTGGTCTGTGGCCTGTTTGTGTGGTTCCTGGTGTGTCCACTTTACACCAATTGCAACAGAAACTCGTGATGCATATGTACAAAATTAGCTGCGGTGTGTGCAGCTATGTGTGATAAATCAGAACTATATGTAGCCTGTAATCTCTCCATGTGCAAGAGAGGGGGCTGATGAATTGCACAAGAGCGAGAGTGGAGCTGATTTGAAAATTACAATTTCAACTCACAGTACATTTACTGAATCTACAGCACCATCCCAAAAGGTTAGATATTCTGGTTCACTGGCACTGAGCTGTCCATTCTGCTCCAGCCACAGCTTGTAGAAAGCGTATGGATGAATGAGCTTACAGATAAGTGGCTGAGCATTTCTGTATGACTTGGTCTTGGAGCTCTGGGTGAGTTTGAAAGAAGACAGAAGAAGAGAAAAAGGCAGAAAGAGAGCAGTTGACACAGCAACAGAATATGAATGTATGTACACTGCATGTATGTGTGTGTTAGAGAGAAAATGAGGTTGTGTCTTCTTGTCTTCAGCTAATGCAGATCAGAGAGTTCGCCTACGGATGTCTTAACTGCAGCAGCTGCTGGCTAATCCACACACACACACACACACACACACACACACACACACACACACACACACACACACACACACACACACACACACACACACACACACACACACACACACACACACACACACGCAATACCCCATTGTACAGTTTGCCTCTGGCGATCTTGGCTTCTTTTTATCTGTGGACATTTGTATATTTTAATGTTGTTGTTTTTCCCTGCTGGACAAAGGACAATCAGAAACCACAGCTTCCAACTCCTCCTCTCCTGCTCCAACATATGGAAAGAACAGGTTATAAAGGAATTATTGCACATTGCTCAATGCCACAAAAAATGCACAGAAATGAGAAAAGATGTTAAGATAAATTGTACGAGCCAGTCTTGCAGCAATGTAGTCCAACTGCAATGCAACTGTTAATAATTGGACAGCTGGTAGTCAGACACAAAAAAGGCCCTGCAGGTAAGAACCAGAGGGTCAGATCAGGACTCATCCTTAAACACTGTACTGATGTTCCAGGCCAGTGTGCATGCAGATATGCAGAGACACTTTTTGGCTTTTTAAAGAGACCCGCGGCTACATGTTTCATCCCACTCTGCTGCTCAACTGAGAGCAGAGTCAAAGCTGTAGAGAGGAAGATAAGAGAAATGTTTATAAGCTGCAGGACAAGCTCCAGATCATCAAATACCTGAGGAGACAGAAGTTAAACTCACCTTGGGAGTGGTGACTGAAACAAAACAACTATTTCTTATTAATAGGTTCCCCTTGGGGACTCTGGCCTAAATCAGTAAGAAACAAAAGTAAAGTTTGTCCCAGACAATGATGCCAAATATACAAGTTTGTCTTAAGGCACACAAGTCAGCGAAATACCCTGATGTCAGAACACATCCACACTTTTCCCTCTGCATAAAACCTAGTATTATATTGGTAAAAAAAAGCACTCAAACATTCTCAAAAGAGCAAGAAAAGGCCTTATGACAGAACCTGACTTTTTGTTTGTTTGTTTCAGCGATGACGAGCACAATGAAATTAGCAGCATCACTGCAGCAGATGGCGGTCAGGTGAAAAGGATCGGAAACACAACCAGATTACACTTACACTGATCTGATCTTCTGCAAACACACACGTGCACACACACACACTTCACAACACTATCAGACACACGCATAAACCATCAATGTAGAATGAATACATTAACGTCTTTGCAGGAATAATCAGCAGCAACAGTAGTAGTTTTGTCTGTGTTGAGAAACAGAGTCATCTATCAGGTGAGGAGGATTACACAATAGGTCGGTCGTGCTGCTCTGGTCAGTGGTCTAATCCAATTAGCGGTGAGCAACTGAAAGTAAAGGGATTGTTAGTTAGGTCACTGTACAGACTAGCTTAGCCATGAGTTTGAGCTTGACATTCAGTGCTGAAAGTTGTTAAAAGTAGTTCAGCAAAGCTGCTGGAGCATTTTATAGAGTTATAGAGAAGAGCTGAAGTCGCACTGCTGGTGCCATAAAGTAACCACGAGAGTCTAAAACATATGGACAAAAAAAAAAAAAAAAAAAAATTGGAAAGCAAGAGTGGAAAGCAGCCCAGCATCCATGGAGCAGATGAGGAGTCAAGGAAGCTTTGGGATGGAAGTTTGTCTATTTGATGGGATCAAAGGTCTCGAGGAGGCGTGAGGAAAGGAAATCAGAGAGAATGGCCATAATAAATCACATCCTTGAGTGCAAAAAGACGGCGAGCAAGTTTACGAACATACACATTTTACTTTTTTGTGTGAGAAACAATACATACATATGAACACAATTTGTAATGTGGTATCAAACATGAAAACATTCAGATTATCTGCTCACGTCAGTGCTGTAATACTGATATGATCGAGATTGATGGGTGCATGGGTTACTTGAAAAACTGCACTCATTAATTATGAGTAATGAGCAGGTATAAGGAACTTAATTAAAATATGTTTCCAACAGTTTTCAGCAGATAGTTAAAAAGTATTAGTGTCGGGCGATGAGTTTATTCAGAGGCCTTGTCACACCAAACACCCCATCAGTCTGCTGACTTGAGTGGAAAATTCGCAGTTTTCATGGCTAAAACATGAATTTGGTTTGGTTTGGCAGTGTCATTTACTACTCGCAACATTTTGTAATGTTATGCCGTGAGACAATGACATTATGATGCCATTTACCAAACTCGTAAATTGTTGATTGTAAAAGCCAATTCTGCATCGTCACCTCATCTACCGATGTTTTAGTCCTTTAGTAATTCCTGAATTCCTTAATACAAAAATACTTCACATAACATTACAAATGACTTGCTAAAAACTATAATAAGTGAAACAAAAGACATTTAGCCAGTGCTTCAGTCTAGAATGACTTACTGTAATTGTTCATTTCTGTAATTTGTGTCATTTAAGTGACTTTGTTTTCTATTAGCTGTGGATGCTTTATTCCATTTGTAATTTTGGCAGTGTTGTTGTGATGGCACTACTGTAACTCACTTTCTCGTACTGCATTACTTTGCCATTTCGCAACTGCAGCATCATTTGCCAAAACAACCTGGAAATGACAAAGACTGGTCTGTACTGGTCAAGTTGGTGAAAACAGACTTTCCAAAAGAACTGCAGCAGATGCAAGAACAGAACAAAGCCTCATTGTCGAAGACTAGTTTATCATAATAGTACACAATAATACTCATGTATAAAACAGAAAAAAAAACAAATTAAATGAAAAACAATAATAAAATATACCTTCTTTTCTGATCTACTTTTTTTTTAAGTAGCACGTAATAAATTGCAGTCCTCTCTGTTTTTTAACGCTCACACATTCATTTTTCCACAGCATGTTCAGTCCTCTTCATGTTGTTATCAACTGCGTGTATTGATTGGATTACATTATACACTTAAAATAGTCTCAAACCAACCCATACATGTTGCAAAATTCATGGTATAACAGTATTATAAAATGGTAAATTGGTGGCAAAACTGCCAAAAATCCACAGCACAGGGCTTTTTGTTGACTTAAGTTACATAACAACATGTGATGAAGAGGTCCACTCACAGTGAAGGTGTCTCTTAGTGCGGGTTCATTAAGGCAGATACAGCACATTAATCTCACTAATGGAGGTCTCGCTCACTTCACTGTCAGCTGAAGGACGCTGCCCGTGTGAGCTGCTTGTTTAAACCGCCACGCGGAGATTGCCGCAACCGGCGAGCTTCATTAACCTGCGCAGACACACTTGTCAGGACAGGTGCTGGAAATCTGCTCTAACAGCCGTTGTTACACAGAGATAAATGGATAGAGTGTGTCCTGTAAGTCGTTAGTCCTTATTGACTTGAAGATTAAGTGTTTTTATTGCATTTTTAAAACAGAAATCTACAGCTGGAAATTCAGCTGAGTGGCTTGTGAAACTGTCACCTGCCAAATAATCACCCAAAGTCATTTTATTTCAACTTTTCCCACTTTACGGTATTGCAAGTGTGCACGTCAGCACAACTCACATATGCATGAAGTTCTCTTGCAGGGTTAAAGGTCAAAAGTTCTTTCAAAGAGAGACGGCGACACCAGTCTGCGATTACATGGCTTCAAATCCAAAAGGACTGTATTGATTTGTGGGATTCCAGAATACATGAACACACACGTTTTATAGGTCCAACGTGTGCCTGAGGTTTGTTCCAGTCTCTTTAAATAACAATCAGAGTTGTGTGTTTATTTATTATTTAATTATATATTTATTTGCTCTCTCATATCTTTGTTATCACACTATGTGTCCACTTCTAGGGTCCACTTATCCTTGCTGTCCTTCTGTGTTCATCCATTTAATGTTGTCCTTCCTTTCCTTTCCATCCCTCCTTCCTTCAGGGTTGTGATCAGGATATTTTACAGGAAAGCAGAAAGTGATGGTGGAGGCGTGAGAAACAGGACTCTCCGTTGAAAAATAAAGTGTGGAAGAAATCACATTCCTCCTCGCTTCCTACTGGTGTCCACCTTCCCATCCTGTCCATCTGTTCTTCTTCCCAATTCCCCATCATTGGGCTTTCCACACATACAAATGAAATGGCCACGCAAGTGTTATGCAAGTTTTTGCTCTTCATGTAAAAAAGGCAGGAGATTTATAAATGGAGGAGAGAAGGAAACTAGTCAGAAAACGGAACTTCTGCGTCTTAACTTTTCCTGAACAGAACCCTGAAAATGCATCTACCCTTCACCCATCCATCATCCCGTCACCTCTTCATCTACTCTCCCTTTCCTCCTTTTTCATCCCCTTCCAATCGTCTATCACGTGCCGGGGTACTATTTACACACAAACTGGTCCACGAGCGTTGTGCAACGCTTGCACTTGACGTAGCAGCACCAGTGGAACTTGCAGTGGCAGCGCTCGTGCTTGTAGGTCTTGAACTGGTCGTATCCTCTGCCGCAGCACATGAGCTCGCAGCCGTCCATGCCCTCCGAGGTTTTGTTGCAGAGGCGGCCCAGCGTGCCCAGCGAGCCTGTGGTCTCGTTGCGGAGGCAGTAGTCAGGGCTGGTGTCGATGTAGACCAGATCATCCGGGGTCGGGGTGTTGAAGCGTTTGTCTACCAGCTCCAGCTTGCCCTGGTATAAGTGGAAAGAATCCGTTAGAGTGAGATTTAGGATTATTTTTCAGGGTAATTCTGTTTTTGTCCATGACACTCTAGAAGGAGTGACGCATCTGTTATGAGTTCAATACCTTGCGTCCAATGCGCATGGCAGCTGCACTGTCGTACTTCTCCTTCAGGAACTCTCCAACTTGTCTGAAGTCGGCCAGCTGGAGCCAACAGGTCTTCAGACTGCAGGAACCTGAGACTCCGTGACACTTACAGGCCACATTTGCAAGGTTATAGGCCGCCTGGTGGAGTGTGAGAAAAAGACAAGATGTTAAAAAGATGTGCTTGTTTGGCTTATACCTGATTTTAACACTATCTTATCTATACAGAGAGAACAGTGACATTAAACAACTGTGCTTTCAGGTTTAGAAAAATATATTTCAGTGTTAGTTAAATGTCTAGCTTGCTGAATAGCAAATGGGAAATAAAAAGCCACTTTACTGCTTTGACTTTCTTATAAAGCAAATGATAATTATAAAGTAAAAAGACTGTAAAAAAATAATAAAGGGAAGACAAAGAAAATAAATAAATTCTAAATTGGGGGGGGGGGGGGGGGGGGCTCATGACTGGATCCAGGCCAGTGTGAAGGTTGTTGTGTTGTGCTGTGGACCTACTACTATATTTGCTACTACGTTGCTGCCATCTAGTGGTCAACATGGGTAAACACTCCGAGTAATGCAGAATAAATGTGCCCAACAAACTGCTCCTGGAGAAATTAAGGTAAATTCAGATGATAGATATTCTAACACTTAAGTTTATATGGTTTTTATTAATGAACTATGGAGCTTTGGGTCATTTTCACAATTCTTTTAAGCTACTGCTGCCAAAAAATGTATTAATGGCTGAAAGGTGAGACACCACATCCACTTGGATGTGCCAGCTGCACACTTGGTCATGCACTGCTGCACCTCCTGAGGGACTTTTTCCTTTTCCTCCAAAATTAGCTTCATACACAAACAAATGTAGAAATATTTCTGCCTCTGGTTTTCTGTCACTATTGTGCGCTGATGCAAAACCCCCTCCTGTTAAAATGTGCGGTAAAATATATAACCAAAGGGGGAAGATGCAAAGCAAAGAAAAACAAAGAAAAGATGTTTGATCCAGCTGTTCTTTGACACGGCTGTCAGTACAACTCCATCAAACAAAAACTATAAAGTCAGTGAAATCGTCCTATAATAGAGAGATCGTGGGATAGATTCACTTATTTGCCATTTATTACTTTCTTCATGCATACAGCTTCATGCATACAGCATCATTTGCTGTTCTAGATGGAGATTTTGCTCTCCACTGCTCGTTTAGCTGTTTTTCTTTCGAATGCTTTTTTTTCTGTATGTATTTTATTGATTGTAAATGTTTTCTGTTGTTTTCTATTATCCATGTGTTTTGATGTGGTTTCTGTAGCACTTTGAGATTTTTCTTATGAAAAGTGCTCTACAAATAAAATTTATTATTATTAATATTATTATTATTATAGATCCGGCAAAATCCTGCCATAATTAAAAAAAAAATGGCCTATTTTATCCAAAAACACGGACCCATCATCTAAGGCACTATCTCCAGATCTTGCACCATTATCTTCATGTATTTTCACTCTTTCTTTGCAATATGAGTGTGCAAATCGTTTTGGCTGGGGCTTTCT
This sequence comes from Gymnocephalus cernua, assembly GCA_023631565.1. Classification (NCBI taxonomy): domain Eukaryota; kingdom Metazoa; phylum Chordata; class Actinopteri; order Perciformes; family Percidae; genus Gymnocephalus; species Gymnocephalus cernua. The sequence goes on along the minus strand of CM042447.1, from coordinate 12,195,929 downwards.
TTTTAACACATGCTCACGTATGCTTAGAAAACAGAACAGGAAATACAAGATTTATGGTCGTGGCAGCGGTGGACTTTAGGGGGAGCCCTTCACACCCCTGCTGCTCCACCAGGCAAGAAAAGCAGTATTCAATAAACAAGTCACATAACACACACGCACACACACACACACACACACACACACACACACACACACACACACACACACACACACACACACACACACTATACCATGTACTATGTCACTAATTGTGCATTGTATTATTTTTCGTGTTGGAACCAATGCCGTTCCCACCATACTTGCTGAATCAGTTATTTCTGATTCCTACTTTTCCCCCTCACACAAATGAAACCCATCACTCCTCACGTTTCCTGATCTCAACTGCCTTCTCACCTCTGTTAACCCCTGCATCCCAAACAACCCCGTCCCCCACCTCCCACCCCTGCTCCCCTCTCCTCTACTTTACTACCCAGCAGGCATAGCACTCGGCACCCTCCAATCCTGTGGCTCGACCCCCGTGACCCCCTGAGAGAGCAGGGGACAATGACATTTTGTAAAGCTTGAAGCCCTCGTTTTGAACTTTTGTGCTACCGTTTTTAATATTTTCACACATTTTACAAAAGTTTGAATTGAAATGGCAAACAAAAAGCTATAAAAAAAAACTATTTAACTGCTATTTAGGAAAGTATCAAGCATTTCTCTGAATATCTCCTTATTGCTCACAGTTAGAGGGAAGCTAATAGGTGTAAATGGGTTTTTAAAAGTTAGAATTAGTTTTATACACACATCACCAGGAGGAAATCCTCATATTTTATGACTCCTTGTTGTTTTATGAGCCCTTTGTTTCCTCAGATCCCCGTCTGTGGAGTTTATTAGAGGTTCAGAACCGCGGTAACAAGAAAATTAGGATTGTGATTCTTTTTTTATCTATGGTCCCACATTGTGGTTAACATTTCAAGGATATTAGGAAGAAGATGTTTTGAGATCAGTGGGAGGTTTTGAGAAACAGCCTGAAACAAGATCTACTTCCGTTCATTTTGCAATCCTTTCTCTCTATGCAGTCTTTTATGTTATGTTTTCTGTACTTTATTTTTCTTTTCTTACTTTACTGCTATTGCTGTTGTTATTTTGTACATGTCCATTACTTGATTCATGAATTTGAGCTACAGCCTTCGACTGGTACTATAGAAACAGGTCATTATTATTCCCGTTATTAATATTACAAGCTGCCAATAACCTCATGCTGTCAAATTCAAACCATGCATACACTTCGTGTGTCTGCCTGTGTGTGTCCTGCATCATACTGAGCTATTTGGTGGGTCGTGCCTGCTGGGCGCAGTGACACTGGAACACACACGCACAGGCACACACAGGCACAGGCACACACGCACACACACACACACACGCGCACACACTTGCACACACACACACACACACACACACACACACACACACACACACACACACACACACACACACACACACACACACACACAGTCAGTCATCCGTGGTGGAGACACGGTCTCTGTGTCAGGCACAATAGGTTCTGCTCAGACAGGGTTAGGGGTTAGGAGCCGTGTGTGTGTGTGTGTGTGTGTGTGTGTGTGTGTGTGTGTGTGTGTGTGTGTGTGTGTGTGTGTGTGTGTGTATGTGTGTGTGTGTGTGTGTGTGTGTGTGTGGAGTCACTACTAGAATGGGGCAGAAATAGAGAAAATAGCCCACCCTTTGTGACACGATAAGCAATGAATGAGGAGTTAAGATCACCAAGAAGTGGGACACATTTTCCTTCCGTATCTTCATGTTGTTACAATCAAAAATACTGTTATTAAATGTAATCTTAACTTTTGTTTTAAGGTAATTTTGTGACATGCAGTTTGCTTTATTTACCCAGCTCGTGCTCTACTATTAGTCATTAGAGCAGTTTCAATTTGGCAACTGAGGCTGATGAACTTTGCAACTGTAGAGAAACCGACTTCACACACACCGACTCGATTATTGGTCTAAATCAGCAACTTTCAAATAAACAGAGGAACTAATCAGGGATTCAAATACTCATTAATAGTTCCCTGTATCCATATTCTTCATATATATTTTTAGTCTATCTTCCTAATATTGTCATACTGTTTCTCCATGATGTATTTCTGTCCTCCTCTGTTGCTCTCCCTGATGTTTCTACCTTTTTGTTTAGCCTGACAAGCCAGACACACATCAAGGATAGCGCCACAACCAACCAGAGCAACGCTAGTTGATAGATTAAACTTTTGCCGTATCCGGTCGGCAAAACTCAGAACACATCTTCCTTTTCTAAGAATGACTTCAGTGCCGTTCTTTGTTCTTTTCTCAAAGAAAAGCTTAACTCCAAGTCTTCCAGAGTCACAGCCAAAGCCGATTCGAAAGCCATCTTCTTTGTTTTCAAGTAGCAGGGAATTCACGCGGAACCGTTGCAACTCTGCGGTCATTATGTTAAGCCCGCCCACCGACTCTATACACGATATGATTGGTCTGATTAGTTTGGTTTTTCCAGCTCGCGAGCCAACGGAAGTTGCTAGACTGACCCTGACTGCAAATTATATTTGCTGCTGCTGCTAGGGTGCGTCTAGATTTCTAGGCTAGCTTCTGCTTGCAAATCAAAGAAGATCAATTACATGATGATGATGATTAATTTACATGATTGCACTGAAACAAACCGAGGATTAAATTTTTCTCTTAAACGTCCCTTTAAATAGCTTGAAAGAAACAGAAAATGTAAACTGCATCTGCTTGTGACATCAATTAACAGAAGCTACTGTTTATCACATTTCTATTGAGTGAAATATTTAAGCCTAAATTATTTAATTTTAAACAGCTATACTATTACACTGAATAGAAGAATTCTGTATGTTTTGAGCATTATTTTGTGCAATTTCCATGCAATTAATCATGAATCATGACATGTTTGGTATCATTTGAAAACCCAGTGTTCTTGGTCACAATTTAACATACATTTGTGTGTGTTTAAGAAATGATATGAGGACCAAAGTGGACACAAGTACTTAGAATAACACATTCTTGTGCTTTTCTTTGGTTCCAAACATACATAAAATGTATTAAATCAAAACAGTTAAGAAGAGCAGCAAAGTGAGCCACTTTACTTCAGAGCAGAGGTGTCCTGTTATTGTCTTTAGACTGGGAATGTACATCTAGTTGTTTTGGTCTCTATGTGACAAGCCCTGCCTCATTTGATTTGTGCGAAACGGAGACAGTGGACCTGGGTGGCTGTGTGTGTGTGTGTGTGTGTGTGTGTGTGTGTGTGTGTGTGTGTGTGTGTGTGTGTGTGTAGGTCTTTGAGAGTCGGGGGAGTGTGACGGAGGTCCATCCCTCACCCTGCGTCTCTGTCTCCAGACGCTTGTACACACAGACGACCATGTTATCCACCTTCCACACAAATCAAATGAAGCTGAGCATACACACACACACACACACACACACACACACACACACACACACACACACACACACACACACACACACACACACACACACACACACACACACACACACACACACACAGCGGCACGCCCCTGTCACCTCCACAAAAGCCCTGCGGTTTGCCTTGTTCAACTAAGCAAGACAAATCCTGCATAGGGACAAACTGGCGTGTCCACGAAAAGAAAGAGAGAAGGGATGAAGAGGAAGAGAGAAACTGTCTTCCTCTCACTCGCTCTCCTCCTGTTCATTTCCCTCTTCTCCTCTCTTCCGTTTCGATGGATCGACAACAATGAAAACCATGGATCAAAAAGTAGAGGAGGAAAATTCAAAAGAGTGTGTGTGTTACAGAAAGGCAGAGGAATTATGTGTGTGTGTGTGTGTGTGTGTGTGTGTGTGTGTGTGTGTGTGTTAATACAAGGCTGTAGCAATAGATCTCTCTCTCATACACTCTCATATAGCCCCAATGGGACTCTCAGCAGAAACACAACCTCTCCAGACCCTCACCTTTGACCCCTGACACACACACACACACACACACACACACACACACACACACACACACACACACACACACACACACACACACACACACACACACACACACACACACACACACACACACACACACAGTGTCTTTGTCTTGCAAACAGCTTAAAGCTCTTCTAACTGAAGATAAAAACACATTCTCCAGATCCTGATGTGTACCAGAACGGGAAAATATACCTTTTACGAGGAAGGTGTGTATGTGTGTGTGTGTGTGTGTCAGAGAGAGAGAGAGAGAGTGTGTGTGTGTGTGTGTGTGTGTGTGTGTGAGTGAGAGAGAGAGAGAGAGAGAGAGTGTGTGTGTGTGTGTGTGTGTGTGTGTGTGTTTCAGTGTGTGTGTATGGCCTAGTCGAAGGTGAAAGGTTTCTTTTAGTGCATTTCTCTCCACCTGAAAGCGTTTCCAAACACCTTTAGCTCCAATATCAAGTCTGGAGCTTCTAAGCAATGTTGTACGGCAACCAGAGAGGGCCAAAACACCTCAGGAGCCCCAGCATGCTAGTTTGACAAAACATACCACCATCATTTATCCATCCAGCCGACCATCCATCACTGTCTTTCATGTGCTATTGCACATTTTCCCCAAATGTTACTACTAAAATCTCATCATACAATCAAGCATGTTATTTTCCATTGTGTTGCTGCATCCATATGTGTACTACGAGCTTTTACGAGTGTGTGTTACTTCACTGGAATGTGCATTGACCTGGCGACCTAGCCCGACTCCAAGGGCGTCAGTCGTTATACCATTTGGACCCTCCCAATAAATAACTTACAAACACACGCACGCACACACACACACACACACACACACACACACACACACACACACACACACACACACACACACACACACACACACACACACACACACAATACTGCCAGGTCAGACCACCTTGACTCACACACATACATTCCTTACAGACATGCAGATATAGGATGCGGTAAGAAGCGTGGCTACACACACTTCCCTCACTAAATTTTCATTTCCAGAGTATTTATTATATAATGATATAATATATTAACGAATGTGTGTTGTGTCTCCCGTACCTGTCTCCCTGCTTCATTATTCTGCAGGTTCATCAGTGTTCTGGCATGCTCAGCAGAACCACGTGGGTAGTTCTTCTCTCTCTCCCTGGCGTCCACGAACTCCCTGGCAAATCGGTAGCCATAATGCACGTTGTCGCCGCAGCCGCCCCACAGCCAATCGCGGGGCAGATCACGGGGTCGAGCGGCACGACTGCAGCCGCAGGTGGAGAGCTCGCCCTCGCGGCACGCTCGGCTGATGGCGTTGACCACGCCGGCCGCGCTGATGGCGTAAGTGAAGGCTGTTTCCCTGGAACCTGATGGAGAGAAGAGAAAAGGATTTATATTATAAATATTTAGATATGTATAACTTATAAAAACTTGAGTTAGTAAGTAGAGTAACAGTGGATAACACTTCAGATACACAAACAGTAAGTTACGTTTTGTCACGATGGCCATTATGTTTTTTTTAATTCAGGGCCGTGGGGAATGTGTGTGTTTACTGACAGGAAACATGGATAACTGCTCAGGTTAAACCCTCCCCCCAACACTTACACACGCATTCATGCACGCACGCACGCACGCACGCACGCACACACACACACACACACACACACACACACACACACACACACACACACACACACACACACACACACACACACACACACACACACACACACACACACACACACACACACACACACACACACACACACAGCAAACAGCCCCACACCCACTTCCCCTAACAATAGACTATAGATGTGATTTCAGGTTCTAACTCTGTACCTGGTTAAACTCAACAACTTTAAACACCAGCTCAGTGATTCATAATACATGTGCAGCATTTAATTAACTAAAAATAGAAGTTTTCTCATGTACTTGGCCTTTGGGTACACCTGTAGTTCTGGCTAGTCAACCCTAATGTTAACAAGTCTTTCCGGAAACAGTTCCTGTTACTCTGTTGACAGTTCTGTGGATTATTCAGAGTGAAAAGTACAAATTTTCAGGTAAGAAACGTTGCAACTAAATTTTTTTTTACGCAGTGAGCACCACCAATAGAGCCATCTCCATTGAATTGAAGGTAAAGGCAGAACATTCAGAAATGGACACCATGTGCATGGGTACCACTAGAGGTAATGCATTGTAATTTGGGTTAACTGACCCTTTAAGAGGAGCTGGGCTAACGTCAGTGGCCAGAAACTCTCATTCTGATTCATTGCACTGCGAAGACCTATACATCTAGGTACATGGTTATTTACCTTAACTAACATACATACAATGTTAACGCTGAACCACAAAGATGGATTCTTCTGACTACATCTATCAATTTCAAATAAACAATTAAAGGAAAACCTTTCTCCTCTCAGACTGCTGTTACTCTTTGTAGTTGCCTTGATGCATAGGCTAGTATTCAACACACAAGACCATATTAATGATTTCTGTTCACTCTAAAGACTAACACCATCTAACACTGTGGAATACACAACACAAAATGCATGTCTATTCTTTGCATTAATACACAAAAAGGACAAAGACGACTGCCTGACAGGTAGGATGCTAAGTGCTCTGAAACTGAAAATTTACATGTGAACAGCAAAGAGCCCCGCGGTATTTCTGGTTGAGACTGCATTTACAAAGACCACAGTGAGATTTTATTAGATAATTATAGGGTGACATTTCTCTTTTCAAATTATATTAGACATCACAGAGAAGTCACAACAAAATGTCCTTATTCTATTTGGATGTTGGCCTGCTCCGATGAGTTTAGTGGCCTTTTACATTATCATATTTTTTAGTTTCACTATGTTGCTACAGAAAACTGACTTTATAGTGTCATGTGTTTGGCCTCTATATCATTTTTTTTATGCTTTAACGTTTCTGCAGTTGGTTATGATCTTACTTTGGTTGGTTGTTTTATTCTATTGTTGGGATGCTTTCTTTAAACACAAGAGGCAAAATTAGCCTTTTGTGCTAATTATGAAACATTTACAGCTTTTTTCACCAATGTGGTACGTCCCTTTCAAATAAACTAATAGAATGAAATACATGTTAACATTCTTATCAATTAATATTAACTAATATTTTTTCTTTAACAGTGATGTTATTGGTATACTTAGGCCTATTGGCATGCATCTTATATCCTATAATCCTATAATACTTTGTTCCAAATGAAACATTATAGGGTAAAGGTGTGTTTGTGTATTTACCCATAGTGTTGTATAGCCTACTTAAAGTGCTTTCCTGTGTTATTTGTAGCCAGTATCGCTCTATTATATTATGCCCATAGCCTGGAATCAACAGCAGCCAGCCAGACAGGCAGGTATGCATTTCAAGCTATTCATTCGTGTTTTAGGAGCAGCGTCCCAGTCAGGATGCTCGTAGCCTACATATTATGCAGCAGGATAAAGACAGAGAGGCCGAGTGGTTTATGAGACTGCGGAGCCCAGACTTCAAATAGCAGGTCCGGATCTGCCGGCTCGGTGTCAGCTCATCAGCGCATTTCAAAAGAGGAGCCGCGGGACAATGGACCGACTAACACCTCCATATAAACCTGGAGATAGACTGACTGTCAATAGGGAGACAGGCAGAGAGGGACGGAGACAGAAAGAGCAGCAAACACCTCGTCTGACTGCCCGCAGCGGATTTGACACTTACTTGTTGATGAGAGGTTTCCCACATCGCCTGCTGGGAATTAGAAGCACATGATACTGATCCAGGATCTGAGCTACTGGCTGATACTTACTAAAACCACTGCATAGAGATTACACAGTTTTTTATTCATTTTTTTGCTCTTAATTTTCTAGTTTTTATGCGTTTTGAAAACTGCCTCGCGCGACTGTTCGTGTCTTCGGCTTTACTGAGAAAGTTTGACTGCGCATGCGCAATGTGGGAACGACAAGTGAGCGGGTAATCTTTCGGGCAAAATACCACAATCAATAGGCCTAATTGAAAAGCAGTTTAGTCATCTTAAAGTATTTGTTTCCTTTATGACAAAATAGCTAAATCTACTGTAATCCCATAGACTAAAAGATGTTGCGAAAAACTCCACATACTTGCAGGAACTAGGAAAATCCTACAGTAAAAACGAAGATATAAATAGGCCTACTAAATATTCCTACAATAAGAATAGCCTACTTTAAATTCTGACTATACTGAATGTTGGACGTTTAGACCTCATGTGGACCCTGCATATTGTAATGAATAAATAATGAATTAAACACAATTGAGTTGTTTGCAGAAAAAGACATCATAATTCTCTATTACAGGAATATTATGACAATTGACCCTAGCTCTAACCCTAAAGCTGTATGACCGGTCCAATGTGACGTCTCTACCAACCCCCACTTGCTAAATTCAATTTTAGGCGATTGGAGGCTGTTCACCAATGTATTATTATTGTATGGTTATTTGACTAACCGCAAATGACCCTTCTGTTCTGTAAAACATTCAAAACCCTGATCTGCATGACCTTTTCTTGTGTTAATAATCATAATAATAACAGTCAAAACAAAGTAAAACAAGAAACAGGTGTGTTACTTGCTGCCACCATGTAGTAAAGAACGCAGTTTAAAAGATGGATTATTGTGACAAACTCTTGCTTGGTTTTCAGGACGAACCTGTTTAACAGTTTCTGTCATTGATTATTTTATATTTCAAAATAGCCAATAACACAATACAGCTGTTGACATGTCTGTGTTTAACTTCTGGGATTTTGCATGCTTGATGAAATCCCATTTTCTTTCCCAATTGTCTTACAACAGAAAACATATTGACATTCAAAATACGCAATCACGCAGAATGGGAGGCAAGAAAACAAAAACACAGAATTAAAACCTGTCATCACTATCAAATTGATTGTCAGGCCTTTTAAGGCGGGACATATACATTTACATACAATAACAACAACCTTCCCTGATTCCATCAAACAATGAACTCACCAATCTGCATGACCCGCCCAAACACTGATGTGTTGTCCACAGTGCTGCAGTTCCACCTCCTCTGTCTGAACTGGTACTGGCACTCCTTGATGCCCGTCTTGGCTCCGTCTCCGATGTAGATCATGTGGTCCTGGTACAGCTGGCACAGCTTCCTCTGGCCCTGCAGCGCAGCAGAGAGATTAGCAGAGATTAGCACAGTAATGGTTTGATACTTTAGCGGTCCCTGTGGGGATATTCTCCTTTATTTGACCATTTCATCAGACTCAGGGTCGGAGGAGGAAGATCAGGCGTTTCCCTTTTTCGTCGACGCTGTAGAGCCACAACATGCAAAACTGAGCTCCTTTGCTATCAGAATGTAATCATCACTGAATTCAAGTTATGAGAGCAGTAAAGGTGTGTTTACAACATTTAATATGTATTAAAAAAAATAAGTCTAAAGCAGGAACAGAAACTTACCTGGGAGAGACCAGACAGCTGACTGCAGAGAGGCTGAGCTCCGATGATATACATCTCTGGCCGCTGGATCGGGGTCAAAGCTAGTGACCTGAGGAGAGACAGAGGCCATATTAAGTCAGTAAGATCAAAGATGAGCGGCACTGCCAGGGTTTATGTGATGTACGACTCTACCTCTCTGAGAGGGGCTCAGCGCTGTAGAGGACAAAGTTCAGACACAAGTTTATTAGTACAACTGGCCTTTAAAGTGTAGATAAATAGACTCTTCTGGTGTTCATCTTTGCAACCGCTCCCATCTTGTTTCCTTTTCTGTCCTTTTCTCCCAAACAACTGAACCCTAATCATACATTTTGAATCACTTTTGCTTTAAAAGAGTGACAATTTGTGCCCACACACCGATAACATGACGGTTAATCTGACTGTTCACACTTTAATGGCAATCCAAAGGCTTTCAAAACAAAGGGAAATCAAATTGTGTAGAGATCGCCCCTATCTAGTGCTACAGGTAGATCAGTTTATGTATAATAATCAATGCAGTCATGAAATGATGGCTCGATTTGTGTTATTGGATGGTTGAGTGCAACGCTTAATGGAAATGGCAAACAATAAACTATCCTACCTATTCTGATTCTACATAAACTGACAGGAAGGTGAACTCCAAAAGCATCCAATAACCTGCACACACCCTCCACTACATTACCAAACTGCATTGTTTCATAGTTGTCTTGTAAGTCAAGAACAAGTGTGGCTAATTGTCGGTCCTATAGGCACAGCAGCAGGCCGCCATGCAGTGCCATTTGGGGCTCAGCCAGGGTAAATATTGTGACAGAGCCCTCACATTTGTTCCATTCACTGTTAGGGCTCTACCACAGGACTGGGACATCACCCCCAAAACACACACACACACACACACACACACACACACACACACACACACACACACACACACACACACACACACACACACACACACACACACAGGAGGCAACACAAAGTCTGTTCACGTTTTTCCATTTGTCAAAAGCATACAAGCAAAAGACATATGGAGGATTTGATGAGAAAAGTAAGTTTTTAAAAACATGTTTTAAGGCTTGTGTCACATACAAACTTACATTATACTTATACTAAATGGAGGTCATAGTTCATCCACTTTTTATGCGTCAACACCTTCCAAAAAATAATAATCAATGCACCACCAGTGATCGTTCTGTTACTCACCACCATGAGTTGGCATCCACCACCAGCAGTTGGGAGCTGCAGGCGAGGAAGGCGGCTGCCAGCAGCAGATGTCGCACGGCACCGGTACGCTTTCTCCGGACAGGCCTGTTGTCCATGGTCCGCCGCGTCAACGCCACACAGCCGGTGCGGGGGAAAGTGCTCTGCTGTTGAGACATGGGCAGAAAATCAGGAGGCGTCCTGCTCCGTCCTGCTCCGTCTGGAGGCAAACTCTGTAGCGCTGACGACACAGTGAGTTCGAGTCCAACTCACGTGTATCTTTTCTATTTTCTTAGAGTTCCTTATAGCTCCTTTCCTTGCGGCCTCTAGTATTTAAAACTACAAAAACAAAACTGCGATTAAAAATAAACTGAAAAGGTCAACCAAAAAAAAAAAAAAAGGGCAGAGTTTGTAATCCCCAGGGAGTTTCACTGTGGTTGGGAATCGAGCTGAGATTACTGAAGCATTTTTCATAAAGGTCAGAGGCTAAATGCTAAAAAAAAAAAGTTTACTGGCTAAAAGTCGTGCGTAAAATGGTTTGGTATCAGTTGGGTTTTACGCAAAGTGCAAGGACAGTTCTCCCTCTCCCGTTGTCTCTAAAAAGACAAATAAAGCAAAGCTACAATGTGAAAAGTGTAATCCCGTTGTTGTCTTGAGGAAAGATTAACAAGGAGATTAAAACGCTAATTGAGCAGCAAAGCGACTGTTCCTTTTCCTTCCTTCCTGTCCCCTTACGACCACTCCACATCTCTCTCTCTCTCTCTCTCTCTCTCTCTCTCTCTCTCTCTCTCACTCCTCCTCTTCTCACCCCCACTTCACCTCAGAAACCCCCCTACCCGCTCCCTCCCTGGCCATACACATGTGCGTGCGCAGACACCTTGCTGTGCCAAGACTGCGATCCCTGTGATTTTACGTTTAAAGCTTTTGAATATGATAAAAAGTACGCAAAATCAGTTGTGTTTTTTGGGCAATCACTCCCTGATTACAACAGATGTTTCTTAACAAGGCCTTTTTCATCATTTCTATCTGACCAGCGATCAGTTAATTGTCCATCCAGGGATCCTCCGTTCCTCCAGTTTTCTAAAACTTAAAAGTCAAATGTGTTTATCGTAATGTTTATGCATATACAGTCACTAAAGTGGGTAAAATAGGTTCAGGACAGTGTTTCAAAGGAGAAAAGAAAAAGAATGAGCGATGGGGGCTGAAAAATAGTTCACCGTGCGTCAAATTCCTTTTATTAGCTGAAGTGAATAATTTGTTTGAATAAAAGGTGAGTGCTTCAAAAATCGTCTAATCCCCTCGTCTTTGGTCTGCGAAAATAAAAGGCAACACACCATGACCCCGCCTCACACACCACACACACACACACACACACACACACACACACACACACACACACACACACACACACACACACACACACACACACACACACACACACACACACACACACACACACACACACAGAGACGGACAGGAGTCCTGAAAAGTCCGAGAGTAAAGAAAAGGCGTGTTGAAGCGAGCTCTCCTCAATTCATATCCCGGTCAAAGACAAACTGGGCGGCGAACCTGCAGAAGAACAGACTCTTTGATCTGACTCAGTGCTTCTCAAAAGAGTGCGTCCACAACCAAAGGTGGACGCAGGGGAGATTAGTCTGGGGGCCCTCAATTTCTCCAAAACCTGGAGAAATTGCTCTCCGAGGTTTGTAAAACATTCATCATTAAAAATGGAAGTTTAGTAGCCTACAGCCTTTGTGAGACTAGTAAGAAAGGAACAAGTCATCAAGGAGGTCACCAAATTCACTAATAACCACAGAAATTACTTTAAATTACCTTTATAATCTATAATAATAATAATAATATCGCTTCTCAAATATCCTGTAGGCCTATATTTAGTTTGTTGCGTAGTTTGATAAACACTGAATAATACATAATATTTGGCTTTCATCGATCCATATTTTGCATGCCTAAAAACTTAGTCGAATGGAAAATAAAAATATATATATCTGTTTAACATGCTGCTTGCAAAACATGTGTGTGGGGGTTATCACTCTGGACAGTTTCCAGCAGACACAAGTCACTCTAAAGGCCTATGTGGGTTTATTATACCGTTATAGCCTACATAATGAAATGTTTAATCTTCTCATCAATATTCCTGTAAAGTGTGATATGTGATATATGTTGGGTTTTACAGGATTTCAGTGGGTGTTCCTCATGTTGGTGAGCAGAAGCAGAGAGTCGGATGTCCTCGTCTCTGCATGATAATAGACCACACACATACACACACACACACACACACACACACACACACACACACACACACACACACACACACACACACACACACACACACACACACACACACACACACACACACACACACACACACACACACACACGCAGACAGACAGATCTAAGTGGCTGCCCTCAATATACATCTGATTGATATTCTGCATTGGGCGGGTATAGGGTCAAAGTCAGGTTGAGCGGGTGAATAAACAATGACAAAGTGAGATAGGCTACATTTTGGGAAACAGACAGGTAATTATAATATGTAACAAGACTAAAACTGGTCCAACCGATCACTCAGTAAGTAACCCCGCGGCTGAGCTAAATTATTTTCTTTCTGCCTTCTTCTTGTTTTCCATATGCAGCCGTTTCCGGAGGTGATGCACTTTGAATGCCCCTCTTTAATATGCAATATGCTGAGGAGGTTACTATGACAACAGCGCCCTCATCTGGTGAAACACAGACATTGATTGTTGTTATAGGAGGCTACATACTGTAGTTTGCCATGCAGCATCTGCACAGCTGTACGCAGTACAATTATGGTGAAGCAGCAGGTTATTAGTGCGAGTATAGGTAGCCTACTTGTACTTTGCTTAAATATTTCCCCCATATGCTACTTTATACACTACATTTTATAAAATATTGTCCTATTTACTCCACTACTTTTTTTCTGATAGTTATTAACAGTTAGGCTACTTTACAGATACAGATTTGACACTACATGTTAAGCTTATAAAATAAAATGCATTGTTTAAGATTAAAACAACCTTTTTGGCTCATGTCCGCTTAAGAAAAAGAAATGTCTATGAGACCTGTGGCATGTTTTAGATGACTATGAGCTGTTAGCAGTTCCACCAAAGAGACATTTCCTTCTTAACTTCTCAGATGGTGTGAGTCCCAAAGAGGCTCAATTATCTAATATTTCCCTATAAAAAAAAAAGATTATTGTGTAGAAGAACTTATTTGTTTCCCTCTTTTCTACCCCATTAATCATCTTATTTTGGGACCCTTTAGAGGGGCCCGATCCTCAGGTTTGGAACCACTTGACTAAACTATCTAACTGTACAAATCGAAGTAGTAGTACTAGAGTAGTAAAACTAGTTCCATCTCGACCAGCTACAGCAGTAAAATATTACTTAGGCACTGATGCATCAGTTACAATCTAATAATGTCATAATTATTTTATGACATTAGATTTGAACTGATGCATCAATACTACTACTACTACTACTACTACTACTACTACTACTACTACTACTACTACTACTACTACTACTACTAATAATAATAATGTATTAGTCACAGGGGCCATTTGTCTGCAGAACAAGTACTTTTACTTTGAAACTTTAAGTACATTTTGCTGCTATACTATGTGCTTTTAAGCCAGATTTTGAATGAAGGACTTATACTTATAATGGAGTATTGTTTTTAGTTATTTTATCTAAATGATCTAACTTCTTCTTCCACCACTGTCTTCAGATAAATTCAGATCTATAATTTACCAAAGGTCCAAAATGATGATGAAAATGTGTGCATCACATGAAGTCTTGAAATTCAACAATGGATGTTAAGAAAAATGGCGATCACATACACCCAGCTTTCATTTCAGCTCAGCATACAGGGTGTCTTTTTGTTCTGGTCTATCCAAGTATGTTTGACCTCCCTGGTCAATGTCCTGTATTGTAGCAACTGAAATATTCTGCATAATGAAAGGATGGGACACAGAAGTGACTCATGATAATGACAGACCAATCAGCAGTCCGTAACCGACACTATAGCGCCCTCTAGTGTTACCCTGCCACTCAGTCTTCGCTATACATTATAGGAGTTCAGAAGAATGGCATGTTTATGAAAACCTACTTGGCAATAAACCGCATTCTGTTTTCACATTTCCAGATGATCTGTATTTTGGCTGAGACATCTGAGAGCCAAACTGGAATAAATAGGTTTCTCCTCTTGAGAACTCAGCTAATTAAAACATACTGATTGTCTCGTCATTTGGGAACTGAAGAGAAACAGGCCACCAGCTTATTCTGGGACATGACCCAGAGATTCAGAAATACTGGACTGGAGCAGCCACATACTGCTATGTGATAGCTGCTGGTTCCACTGGTAACTTGTGATGTGCCTGTTGAAACACAAGGAGGTGCAGTTCAGCTACAGTGCACTCTGCAGCCAAAGAAAAGAGGGTAAACTGAGGCAGGGAGGGGGCGAGGGCACAGAGACAAAATTTAGGACCGTGTGAGATTAAGAAAGAAGTAGGAGAGAGAACAGAGAGGGTGAAAGAGGGAGGGAGTGTCCAAGTAATGGATACAGAGAGAGAGAGAGAGAGAGAGAGAGACAGAAATCGAGGGAGCTAGAGAGGACTTGTCCCCAGAGGATATGTGCAATAGCCACGCAACAGGGAGCAATGCCTGAGAAAGTCGGCAGCTCCTCTCTGGATTAACAGCAGCCTCACTTTTTATTGCCTACAGTGCCAGACTACAGCGAGCGAACCAGCCAGCTCTCTCCTGCAGGGAAACCAGCTGCAGTCGGCTGATGAGGTCTGAGCTGATCCCCTGGAAGCTGCTCATGCCAAAATGCTAAATGTCCATTTTTTTTTTTTTTTTTTTTTAGAAATGACTGCCAATTAAAAATTGATCACCCTATAGTTATAATGACAAAAACATCAGCAACTTCTAGGCAGAAATGTCCTAGTTTGTCATGATTGAGTCTCCCTAAAACAGCATTGGAGGAAGTATTCAGATGTTTGACTACAGCAAAAGTAGCAACACTGCAGTATAAAATACTCCATGATTAAGTCCTGCATTAAAATGTCACAAGTACACAATTAGTGAAATGCGTTTAGAGTACTCATGTTTCATAAAAATGGCCTGCGTGACTGTTGTATCATTATATAATTGGAAATGTATAAGTGACATTTTACTGTTGTAACTGGTCAAGGTGGAGCTAATGTTCATTATTTTATATATTGTTGGATATTTATATGATATTTTATAAGCTCATGAATTAACCAGCAGAGATTGATGGTTTTGCTCAAGGATGCTTGTTTATAGAAGGGCTTCGAGTCTAATAGTCTAATCTATAATCATTCCCATACAACCACACCCAAAACACATTCTAACTAATTTTTCTTCTTAAAGCACTGAATAGTTTAGGGCCAAAATACATTTTTGATCTGCTGCTATGAAGCACCCAGACCTCTCAGGTCGTCTGGGTCAGATCTGCTTTCTGTCCCCAGAGTCACAACTAAACATGGAGAAGCAGCATTCGGTTTTATGCACCACATATCCCAGAAAACTGCAGGTCCACCGCAACTCTCAGTTCTTTTAAATCAAGGCTGAAGACTTTTCTTTTTAATGCTGCCTTTTTTTAAAGTAATTGTTCATTTCTTACACTGCAGAAGAACACTGTTTTATTCTTAGTTGTATTCTATTTGAGATGGGGTTTTTTTTATATTCTCTTTAAGAGATGTTTGTAACTGCTCTTTAATGTTTTATGTAATGCACTTTGAATTGCCTTATTGTTGAAATGTGCTACATCAATGAAGCTGCCTTGCCTTAACATTATTGTTAAAATGTATTGCTTCGTGTAGCCTACCTACTCTCCAGCCCTCTCTTATGTTACCCACTACTTCAATGAAAACAGTAAGAACAGACACAGGAAAACATGCCAACTTCTGTGCAGACACATGCACACATTTAGTAAGAACCAAAGAACTAAAAACTAAAAATGAGACTACAGCAAACCCATGGGATGACGAAACTACCTGCTCCAGTTATTATACATGATATGCCTCTCTCTCTCTCTCTCTCTCTCTCTCTCTCTCTCTCTCTCTCTCTCTCTCTCTTTCAATCTGTCTCTCATGTCTTCCTTCTTTTGTCTCTCTTCATGTCTGTTCCTTTTCCCAAAAAACACATATGCAATCACAAACACACGTGCAGCAACAAACTGCCAAATAAATGCAGCTGGCTGCAGGGAAATGTTCTGCTTATATTGTCCTACACACAACACACACACACACACACACACACACACACACACACACACACACACACACACACACACACACACACACACACACACACACACACACACACACACACACACCTGGGGGAATTGGAAGCAGCAGAAAGGGGCTGTGGAGAGGCCTTGGGCTTTCTATCTGTCTCTTTGTTTTGTTTTCAGTTTACATGTGTGGCTGCATGTATGATGTTCTGTGGAAACCCATCCTCTTTCTGTTTTACACTCCTTCCTCCCTCCCTCCTCCCTCTTTTTCTCCCACATTCTCCTGTCGCCCCTTCTCTCCTCTCTTCGTCACGCTTGCTCTCCCCTCTCCTCTTTCACCCTCTCCATCATTCTTTCCCCCCCCCGACTCTGTCCATCTCCTCCCTTCTTCCCTCCATCCATCCTTCTGTCAGCTGGCAGAAGATGAGTCATGCCTCTAGCTGGGAGGCTAAAACGCTCTCTCTCTCCCTCTAAATATATCTTCTCTATACTTCTCCTCCCCAGTCTTTCTATGTCTCTTTCTCTCTCCTTCTCTCAGCCTCTCTAACACTTCTCTCTGCTCTGTATCACCATCTGTTTCTCTACGTCTCCCTGCTTTGTTCTGTCGCCCTACTACCAAGCTCTTTCCTCCTTCCTCTCCATTTCTCCCATGCTTTTTCCGTCTAAAAGTTAGATTCATCAGCCGTTTATGTTTCTATCCATCCCTCTTCTTCTCCTTCTCCTTCACTCTCTCTCTAACAGTGCACCCATGCACCTATTAAAAGCTGTTCTCACGCTCCCCCGTCTCTCAACTGTGATGATGTGTCATTTGAAATACTTCTGTATATAGTGGCTGTCTGCTTTCTTATCTTAACTTGATATATGTCCATAGTTGCACCTTCTTGTAAACATGTTCTCTGTGACACTGTAAATAAGTTTATTGAGACCTATACTGATGACCTGATATTCCTCGTCTATGTCAACATACTTGATTCTGATAAAGGCATCAGATCTATATGTAAAAGCGATGTATATTATTGCTGTGTAATGGAGATGATGTGTGTCTAATTTAGGTTCTTTTTAGACCAGTGTTACAAACTGAAACTACATGTGAACTTAATGCAATTTCACTGTAACACAGAACACTTCAAATCCAATTCAAATGCAAAACTGCGAAATATTTTTCAATGACACGGTAGATGATGTAAATGTTCTCCTTTTTTCAGCAAAGTGAATATGAACTAACTTTCTTGTTATAACAGTTAACAGCTAAGTTAGTCTATATCCACGGCGTTCCACCTCCAGGGATTGCTCCGGTGCCGCTGAAAATTTCGCCGGATGTCCCTCATTTTCAGCCGGATGCCCGGTACCTTCCGCTTTCTTTGTGTTGCCATTCTAAACTCCGGTCGATTTATGATATGCCACCGTTTGTTGAAATAGGGCGTATCACGGTCTCCCCTAGCTGTAGATAGGTGGGCCAACGCATTTTTGTGCATGCATTGTTTTAGTCCGGTGCAACACCCGCAACGCTGCCGCTAGTTAGCTTAGCGTGGTGATTGGAATCCTATGTTGCCGGTTAGCATGTTGTGAGTAAAAGTGAGCCAACAAAAGACAAAAAAACAACCTAATTACATGCACTGAGACAAAAAAATGCATTGGCCCACCTATCTACAGCTAGGGGAGAACGTGATAAGCCCTATTTCAAGAAACAGTGGCGTATCCCTTTAACTGCTCCTAAGATCTCTGCAGGATAAATCGAGACAACTAGCCAAGACTTTTGCGCGCAAAAGCTTGAGTGACCACCGAAGGCTTGCGTCATGTGGACAGTGTTGTTGTCATTACTTAGAATTCCACATGGGGGCGACAGAAACTACGCACTATGGCTTTAAACCCTTTCCGTCATTCGCTGAAATTCTCGGCCAGTAAAACATCATCATTAGGCGACCTGACTGAGGAGTGAGCTGGAAAGCAACAAACTTCTGGTGAGTTTCTGTATGTTTACTTCCTGTTTTACTTTTGTGGTAATTGAAAACAAGAAAATGTTTATCTGTGACATGCAAGTGTACACAGTAGCACATGTAGAATGTTACAGTTTTTATCTAAGGTTTGCCAACACTAGCATAAGCCATGGTGAGCTGTACTGGTTATAGGCTAGTAGTTTCATCATTAAGAGGAGGATTGCGTTAAAAAGTTCATAGTCTCGCTTCTCAACAAAAGTTTAATATCCGGCTAAAGAATAAAGGGAGTCTAAAATGATAATTAGGTGCAGATCGAGTTTGGCACCTCAGTGGAAGCAACGGAGAGAGCTCTGGCTGCTCTGGTTTGGCACTGGACTGGAACCGTGGGAGACACTGAGGCCACATCCACACGTACCAAAACGACCCCCCCCCCCCCCCAGTCTTCCCTGGCATCGTTTGAAGAATATTTGTGTCCAAATGGATCCATTTGTAAATGACTCAACGCGCTACTTCATATTCCAGGCCTATAGGTGGCGCTGTTTCTGCTACAGAAATTCACCAAAAACAGAGAAGAAGAGGCAGAGCATGCATATAAAGCTTGCGCGCTGTATACAAACAGACAGTAGAAGAAGAAACCAAACACAAGAAGAAGACAACAAAAATAGCTAGAGCAAGGAAACCAGAATCGTACAAGCATGTAGTCCGCCATTGTTGTTGTTGTTGTTGTTGTTGTTGTTGTGAGACGTCGTCGCGGGATAAGAGGTCGAAGGCTAGAGGTCGAGGGGTGTGGCGATGACATCATCAATACGCAAGTATGCGGCTTCGCCGTCCAAACGAAGACACAAGGGCGGCGTTTTGGAATTTTTTCACCCTGGGACCAGGTTTCAAAAAAGTGCGTCTTCAGGCAGTGCATTTACAGGATTCGTTTGGACAATCGGCCGAAACGATGCAAAACATGCGCGTTTTCACCAAAAAGCATTCCGTGTGGATGGCCCCTGAGTCCCTGATCAGAAAGCCCAGGGAGAAGCCACTGAGGCTGGGCCAGATCCCCTGAGTTGTTGCCCTAGAGCTCTGCTGGTCAAACTACACTGGTCCCCTGATCCCTTCCCTGGAGAGATTACCACACACATGCTCAAACATGTATAAACACATTTGTAAGCACACACAAACACTCCTGAAAATTTTACTCAAAGCTGCTCTTTGCACTTTAATGGCCCTGAGTTTTGACATTCAGTCACTGATGACTCATCTTTGTCTCCTATAGTTTGCTCACTGTTGCCCTGCTGTTTATGCATTTCACTCTAAAAAGTAGTGTTACTTGTCATGCGCACTGGTCTTGCACAGTTTCATCTTAGGGTTAGTAAAGTTTTTTTGTCCACCACATGCTGTGATGTGATTTTAGCCTTGAAGTTAACAGGAATTTGTAGGTAGGCTATACAAAACATTGGAAGATAAAGATGGTTCCCAACGGAAGACACAGAACTTTCTAACTAACCATCTCCGTTTGATATTGGCAAAAATATCTGGATTAGCTTCAACAGCCAATATGAGAGGAGTTTGACAGGAGAATGTTGTCTGATAGACTAGTTAAGATGGGGAAAGGCTCTTTAAAAATGCTAATATGTCTCCCACGGTAAATCATAACTACAAGGACAAGACAGAGTTGGGGAATCATAATCCAGCCTCCACTGCAGCTAGTTAATGAGGAGATTAACCCCTTCAAATGCATTTCCGGTTTGACAAATCAACTTACTCTATCTCATAATATCAGACATGTATTCTGTATCTTCATTTAAGCTATATGATGTTAACACTGAGTGAATCACTCAAACGCTACGGTTAATGGCTACACCATTCCATCAAACAGAGGTATACATATAAAATAGATGTCTTGTTGATGATTTTTTACACATTTCCACAAATCTCACACTGGTACATTTTGTATTTTTGGAAACTTTGGGATCTGCACTAGAATTTAAAGTAAAGTTATGCATTTTGGACAAACGTTTGGCTGGTTGGTTTGGAGACCACACTCTTGGTGAATTTCTGTACCTATCTCAAATTCAAATCAAAAGCATTGTCCTGGGTGAATCATGAGGGTGTCACCCAAATAACAGAGGGGAAACTTATTGAATAGATGCTGGTTAAACCCTAAAGCTTGTTTTATGGTTCTACGGAGGCTCCACACAGAGCTTTCGCCGTAGCCTACGTAAGTGGCCTGATGTTCATACTTGTGCGCTGGTGTGTGCGTGGAGCCGGCATGTGTGTGTGTGAGTGTGAGGGGGGGGGGGGGGGGGGGGCGGTGAGTGATAGAGCGAGGGATCAGTGAGAGAGTGACGGCGATTAGCTCCAGAGCAGTAGCGACTCTAGAGTCATAGTGAGAGAAACAAAGTGTCTCCCCTGTGCTTTCTGACCACGGTGGGAAATCTGTAGCAGGAAAAGTTACCCCTCTCCTTGATTTCATGTTGTTTATGGAGAAGGAGAACCAGGAAATGAGTCGGGGGAAATGCAACGCTACCAAGCCACGGCCGAGCGACGTGCGTCATTGCGACGTGTAGTTACATTTACGTGTAATAAACGGCCTTGAGGGCTATGCTTTGTCTTGGGAGAGAAGTCAGGGGAGTCAATCATTCTCTCCTTCAAACTTGACTGTGCTTGCTCTCACAACTGCCTTCAACTCCATTTAAGGGATCTCGCATCCAACTCTGGTAGGCTAATGGTACATGTATGTCCACATCAAAAACCTGTTGGTTGCCATTTCTAAGATTGAAAATGAGCTGTTTTCCACCGTGATGGTTCCCCGCACAAACACAGAAAAACAGAGAGTAAAAACCAGCCAGATAAACACACACACACACACACACACACACCAAAATGTGGCCTATTCATGCCAACAGATGACAGAGCGCTTTGAGAAAATGCCAAAATGCTGACTACTGAAGGGAGAGAGAGCACAAGGCTGAAAAATCTCCTATGTCAGACTGCAGAGCTGGCAGAAAAGAAAAGCATTGTTGAGGACACACACACACACACACACACACACACACACACACCTAGGCAGTTTGTGTGGTGCAAAAAAACTGGAGCAGGGCGGCAGTGCATAACACACAAACACACACACACACACACGCACACACACACAGCCTGTGAGGTGTTGTGGCAAGATGGGTTGTCAAAAAGAGGAAAGAGAAAGTGAACGGAAAAGGAAGAATATAGATAAATGGAGAGGGATAAAAGAGAGATAGTGGTGCAAAGAGAAAATGAGGCTTGCATCTCCTGGCAGTGACCTACTGTTGTCTCCCTCTGTGCACATCTGCTCTCCTCCTTCTCTTGTTTAGTTCTTTTTTTTCTTTTTCTCTTGTGCCTCTCACCTGCCTCTTCTCTTTATTTTATGCAGACTAATTATACGTCTCCATTCATTTGTCAATGTTATCCTGTCTATTGTCATGCTGACTGACACCTCAACATCCTCTGTGTCTGCAAGTGTCTGCAATCCATGCGTCTCTTGTGGAGCAGTTTATACTTCAACAGAGCAGGGTTGTATACAATTTGTTGGTGTGATACAGGTAGTATGATAGCTTCTTCGAGTTTGGACCCTCCAGCTCTCAGTTCTCTTCAAAGGTCAGCACTGTCAAAACTGTTTGCAATTTGTCAGCGGCATGATTTCACGTGTCATAGTTCGCCAAAGCAGAACTCATTGCAAAAGTCCAGTACTTTTGATTGATGTTGTATAAACTAGTTCTGAACAAGACTAACCCAACAATAACAGAGGATGGGAGGCACAAAAGGGTTGAAATACAATAAGAAAGCAGGGAAAGAGAGAGAGAGAGCAGACAGCTTGCTTTGAAGGCAGGCACACACACACACACACACACACACACACACACACACACACACACACACACACACACACACACACACACACACACACACACACACAGTTAGTGAACCTCAGGGCATTGTTACTGTCTGCTTTTTCTTTCATATGTTGGTGTGTGTGTGGGGGGGGATTCTAAAGAGTCATGGTAATATCCATTCAAGAAGGTGTCAGCTTTCAGGGGGACCTGTTGACACACACCCACGTAACCTTGGCAACCAGCAATCACTGCGGGTGCAGAATCATCAAATACGGACACATTAAGTCACACAAACACACACATGCATAAAAAGAGACACACATGGGTCACGGGAGATGACACACACACACACACACACACACACACACACACACACACACACACAAACACACACAGCAAATGACATCACTCCTGACATCATGCTCTCTCCATCTCACTTCTGTTCATCTCCACTTCTTTTTTCCCTTTTTCTAACCTCCATTTTTACATTAAAGAAGCAACATGTGTCTGCCCCTCTGTTTCTCTCTCCCCATCTCTTCTGGTACATTCTCTAAAAACGTTCCTCATTTTACCCCTCTTGCTTTTTCCTCTCCCTTCTGTTCTCCGGTCGCTAGAGCCCAGTGGGTTTTCTAGGAGAGGTATGACAAACCACAGCAGTGCGCGCACACACACACACACAAACACACACACACACACACAAACGCACACACACACGCACACGCATCTACATAGGTAGACACACAAACGCAGCTGTGATATGAGGCAGACTGAGGGAGACAGAACAACAGTAAAAAAGCATGCTGGGCAAGTACACACACACGCACCCGCACGCACACACACACACACACACACACACACACACACAGGGTCATGCAAAAAGAGAGACTCAGCTACTGCTGCTGTAGAGAAAGCCTGTGTTATATAGGCCCGCCTCTCTCAGTTTCACATCCTCCATCTCTTTTCTATTTCTTTCTTTCTCTTGTTCTTTCCCCTTCTCTTTGTTTTACTTTTCTCTTCTGTGATCGTCTTGCTGTACAGAAGTAAATGGTAGAGTCTAGCTTGCAGTTTTAAAGCCACATTGGCTGGGTTTTATTTTCCATTTTGAACCCAACAAACATAAATTCATGAAGGCAACTGCTGACAGGGCCAATAATCAGTGTACAGTTTGGTTTGGTACAGAACATTTGTGTGATGCAGATGACATTATGGTTTATGAACAAGCTAGTTATTGTCTGTGCCCCTGTTTAATCCCAGGTTTGTCTTGCAAATCACAATACATTTAGCTGGGAGCTGGAGCAGATCTCCCACTCTGTTTATAACTCAAGGTGTTTGCATCGTTCACTATAAAGCTCGGTATTCATGTCAGGATCTCTATTTTGAAAATGCATGACACACTGTGCGCCTGAGTACCAAGGACGTAGGTGTTGGCAGCCACAGGGGACAGTGCTTAACTGCTTTAATTTTGCCCTTGATGAAGTTACAGGATATAAGTTAAAAGCAGAGGGTCATTGAAAATAGTCACCAGACAATTTTGCTCAATTTTGGATGACAACAAAATAAATTGTTCCTACACAATTACCTACACATTGTTTTCTGTAAAGAAAAAGCATACGCGTTTATATGACACATATGCCATGGCTGAAAGGAAGACCAGCAGGACCACTTCTGATTAGTACCTACTTATGCACTGTAATCTGGAATATATGTTTTCTTCTGATTATTGTTATTAATACATTTTTGTTATGAAAATGTACAAGCTTGTTGGATTTGACTTTGGCAACATTTTTACCTCATTATTCATGCCAATAATGTGTATTTGAGAGGGAGGGAGAAGCTAATGTGACCCATCCATCAGTTTGAGTTCAGAAAAAAAGCAGAGAGAAAGTAGCAAAAGCAAGGAAATACAGTATAGGATATATATATATATATATATATATATATATATATATATATATATATATATAGGAGAGGGTCAAAAGACAGAGACAGAAGTTTGGATGAGAAAGATGATGATGAGGAAGGTCATTACAGTCTTTTGAGGGGTATAGTTACAAAAGTGGGATTTTTTGACTAATGCAACTGGAAGATTTTTATTTGTGTAACTCAGACTCATAATGGCTTCACATAAACTTTGAGATTTATTTTTGCACAAAACAATGACTTGTTTTGGAAACGTGTTTAGAATATATCTTTTAATGGTATAAACAGAACAGAAGATTACAGCAAGCAAAACATGTTTAAATATACAAATGGGGATCTGAAAAAAATCTAAAATCTATTCTTAAGGAGGAAAAAAGAGAGGATGAGAGGAGAGTTGCTGTCAGTTGTGCTCGGCTGCTTCTTTCCATGTAAAATGGCCTGTTTCTGCAGCTCCTCTCCCTCTCCGTTATCCTCACCTGATCACTGTTGCCTCTCTCCTATCGGTCTCTCTCTGTGCTTCTCTCTGCCTCTATTTCTCATCAGCTCTTCCTCTCTCTCTCTCTTTCTCAGCCACTCTGCCACACTCCACTGGCTTCAGCAAACGGCTCCCCTGTCATATTATCTCTCACACACACACACACACACACACACACACACACACACACACACACACACACACACACACACACACACACACACACACACACACACACACACACACACACCCTACAAACTGTGATAGTGTTGCTAGCATATAGAAAATATACTGTTTATACATGCAAGAACCACATATGCAGACATGTTCTCCTGTCTGTACACACACGCACACACACACACACACACACACACACACACACACACACACACACACACACACACACACACACACACACACACACACACACACACACACACACACACACACACACACACACACACATACAGACCAAGGCGTTGGGGTTGAGAGGCCCACTGCAGGGGATGAAAGTTACAACTTGGTAGAGAGTAAAAAAGATACACTGCCCCTACTAGCTTTGCTTCGGTATTTGGTCATGTTCATGCTTTGATACTTTAGATAAGCAATTTAGAAATTGATACATATAGCTAGCTATTATTGATATAGCCTACACTCCCATCAGCTGAGACTAAAATGCATTTTCAAGTATCAAAACATAAGCAATGCCAGATGTCAGGCAGCTTCAAAGTGATTATTTTGGTGCTTTATGAGACACATGAAAGAAGGGTGTCTTTTATGGATTATTTTCACCAAACTGTCATTTAAAGACACCCCATCCTTTCATAATATCCAGCATTATAAATATTATTATATGAGCTGTTTTGTTTTATTGCATAAAACTCCTCTCAATATTTGACTGATGAAATGTAAATTTATTTTTGTTTTGTGTTGCAATAAAGAAGAGGAGAGTGGATTGAGAGAGGCTGTTTACAAGAGACAAAGAACACTGTATTCTGATCTGTGGCCGTTCCGGAGACTACAAATAAAAACTACAATAACAACAACAAAATCGCGATAAAAATACTTCATAGGACACCGTATTCATGCCAAGTAAGCGGAGTGAAAAAGGGCTTCTCCAGTTGGCTTTCCTGTGTGGTCCGCTCAAAGGGTTAAAGCCCAAAGTGAACTGAATTGTAAGAAGTTGGTTTCCAAGGGAAACTGTTCGCACCGTTCCAGCTGAGGCGGGACAAACCAACTGCCTGACACGGAAGGGGTAGGGGTGGTCCGATAAAATTACTAATTGATGTCACACCACATCGCTTATTAAATACTGCCACACGTCCTTCCGTGTATATGCATCAGTAGATGATGCTTATAGCAATGTTGTTTGTTAGTGAATTTGTTTTTAACACATGCATTAATACTATTACTTGCCTACACCCCTCCCGTACAGCTAGAGTGCTGGGTTCCCTGCCAAGTCGGTTTGAAAAGAGCAGACAAAGGCTTTGAGCCCAGGACGCCCCTCTCTCTCTCTCTCACTCTGCCTACAAAGCCAACCTAGCTCTATCTTTTCTGCTTTTCTATCATGGAAATGTTTTTTAATAGGCGGCGTTAACAGTGTTGGTTTTATTTTTACTTTCTTTTTCTGAAATGTACGACCGTCTGGATCCCCGCTCGGCCGAGAGAGGAAGGCTTTTCGTAGGTATAATACAAGGAAGCGTCGTCTGAGAGAGGGAGAGAGAGGGGGAAGGATTGACGCTTTTTCCTCCTCTCCTCCTCCTTCCTTTCGCCCCCTCTCCTCTTTTTGGCGGAGAGAGGAGTTGAGGCAGGAATAAACGCTTTTTTTTGTTTTCCCCTTTTTTTTAATGCATTTGAATCCTACTGCGCAACGAGACCGGATCACGTGGGGTTGGAGAGAGTTGGATCGATTTTGCACAGTTCAATGTGAGAAAAAGAGAGAGAGAAACAACTCCAATTTCTTTTTTTTTACTTCTGTGGATAACTGGGACTGTTGATACTTTTGCATAATTGCAAGAGAAGGGGAGTGGGTTATTTGTTTCAGCCTTGGAGGTGTGGAGTATTAATTCTTATATGCCTGGGGTTTGAAAAACAATGGAGACGCACATTTCGTGCCTCTTCCCGGAAATTTTGGCCATGATTTTCAGCTATCTGGACGTGAGGGACAAAGGCAGGGTAGCCCAAGTGTGTATGGCTTGGAGGGACGCATCCTACCACAAGTCAGTGTGGAGGGGGGTGGAGGCCAAGCTGCACCTCCGCCGGGCCAATCCCTCCCTGTTCCCCAGCC
The DNA here is from genome assembly GCA_023631565.1 of Gymnocephalus cernua. Classification (NCBI taxonomy): domain Eukaryota; kingdom Metazoa; phylum Chordata; class Actinopteri; order Perciformes; family Percidae; genus Gymnocephalus; species Gymnocephalus cernua. Next base: position 12,168,513 of record CM042447.1, on the reverse strand, counting down.
TCCAGGCCAGGGGCATCCGAAGGGTCCAGATCCTGTCCCTGCGTCGCAGCTTGAGCTATGTGATCCAGGGAATGCCTAACATCGAGTCCCTCAATCTGTCCGGCTGCTACAACCTCACGGATAACGGGCTGGGTCATGCATTTGTGCAGGAGATCCCATCACTGAGGGTTTTGAACCTGAGTCTGTGCAAGCAGATCACAGACTCCAGCCTAGGCAGAATAGCTCAGTATCTCAAGAACCTGGAGGTGCTGGAGCTTGGTGGCTGCAGCAACATCACCAACACTGGGCTTCTGTTGATAGCGTGGGGCCTCCACAGGCTCAAGAGCCTCAATCTGAGGTCCTGCCGGCATGTCTCAGACGTGGGGATTGGACATTTGGCGGGCATGACCCGCAGCGCGGCGGAGGGCTGTTTGAACCTGGAGTACCTGACTCTCCAGGACTGTCAAAAACTGACGGATCTGTCACTCAAACACATTTCCAAGGGGCTGACCAAGCTCCGGGTACTGAACCTGAGCTTCTGCGGGGGGATCTCAGACGCCGGAATGATCCACCTCTCCCACATGACCTCCCTGTGGAGCCTCAACCTACGCTCCTGTGACAACATCAGCGACACCGGGACCATGCACCTCGCCATGGGCACCCTAAGGCTCTCCGGGCTTGACGTGTCCTTCTGTGACAAGATCGGGGATCAGACCCTGGCATACATTGCCCAGGGGCTGTACCAGCTCAAGTCTCTGTCCTTGTGCTCGTGTCACATCTCTGACGATGGGATAAACCGGATGGTGAGGCAGATGCACGAGCTGAGGACCCTGAACATTGGACAGTGTGTGCGCATCACGGACAAAGGGCTGGAGCTCATAGCTGACCACCTGACCCAGCTGGCGGGCATCGACCTGTATGGATGTACCAAGATCACCAAGAGGGGACTGGAGAGGATCACACAGCTCCCCTGCCTTAAAGTGTTGAACCTGGGACTCTGGCAGATGACAGAGAGTGAGAAAGTGAGGTGATTGGAAAGGTTTATTTGTTGTTGTTCTTTTTGTTTCTGGATGGGGACAGAGGGGGACATGAGGAGCAGGAGGAGGGGGGATATTTGGGCGGGTACATTTCTTTTCTTATTACAAGAGAGAAAAGCCTCCCTTTTCCCTCCTGTGTGGTTGTGTAAGGTGTGCTTCTCCCATGTGAGCAGACTTTTATGTTCAGGTGTTTTTATTTTCCTCTCTGTTGGCCTTGCAGGATTTCAATTAGTGTTTGATATGACTAAATATTCTGCCTGGTAGGAACAAATTAAAACTTACTTTTGCAATGAGCTCATGAAAATCCTTGTTAACAATTGTTTTGATCTTGTATTGAGTTTAAATCTGACATCAGACTGGAATAACCTGCAATGCAAAGCTTGTGTCACGTATTTAAAAAATATATATATATATATTCAAAGTGTCATTTGAATTATCTGATTTATTTGCTGACACTTGCTGCCAGAAAAAATCTTAAAGTGCAACTTGTGCCCATCCAAAGTTGCATCTACCTTTTTCATTTTAAGCAAAGTGAGGTTTAAAACTTTTTTTTTTTGTACACCGAGTCTGGATTTGAGACATTTACGACTAATCTCCACTACAGCCATCACGCCTAAAAACATTTGGCTACCTCGTATGTGGTTGTTTTCAAAGGGTGTATACTGTTAAAAAAAAAAAGAGAAGGAAAGCGAGAATGAGAGACTGGGAGAAAATGTGCCTAAAGGGACTGTGTCTGCCCCCTCCCCCCATCCCTCCCTCCCTCCTCCATGAGCAGAGCTGGAGAAAGGAGACCAGGACACAATCTAACTACCTTTTGTTAATTTACCCCCATAAACAGCAACAATTTCCCAGAAAGAGAAAGCGAGAGAGACCGAGGGGAAAGCGAGCTGTAAAATCTTTTCAGATTTCAATGACGCTTTATGCAAAAAAAAAAAGAGAAAAAAAAAAATAAAACCCGCTTGTGTGCAAGAGCTTTTTTATGGTTTGTTTTCCTCATTTTTAGGGATAAAGTCCAACTTGTACGCCCTTTAGAGACGTGTTCAAGCTTTGGCCAATATAAAAAGAGACAAGATCATCTGCTTACCCTTAGAAGAAATACCTATAGTCATCCTATAATAATACGGTAGAGGTTTAGGAATATTATAGTGCTACAATGAAAGAAAAAAAAATATGATCAGGCCATTATCAGACACAATATATGTCCATGTAAGTTTGTTATAGGTATATTCAGCATTTTTCTAAGGGATGCTGGTGGAAATAAATGTAGAGTGGATGTTGTCCAGAGCGTCGTACTTCAAATTGAAGTGATTTCTATACCTTATACCCTTTATTGATCGATACAAATCAGGGTTTGTCTCATGGCTTTATTTTCCCACGTTAATGCCAACACAGGTCGCATTCATATTCATGTTGCTCTCACCTGTGAGAGAGAGGGAGGGTGGGAGAGAGGAGGGTAGGGATATCTTGTTTTTCCTCCTCTTTTTCTCCATCTCTCTATGAATAAAAATACCCTGAATCCATTTTGAGACATGCTTAGAATAAGGAGCAATCGATTATTTTTCTTTCTCTCTCTCCGTGTCGGGTTACAGGCGGAATGCGTCTCTTTCTCTCTCCATCTCTCTCTCTTTTTCTTTCACACACACACATTAACACACACATGCACACGGAGGCCTGTGTGCGCGCATTTTAATGTAATGCAATGACCTGCTAGAAAAATTAATATACGGATGTGCGTCCTGCTGAAAAAGCTGTGTGTTTGAAAAATAAAAAAAGATGTACTGTATATTATGTGTTTGTAAAGAAGAAGAAAAATGCAGAATCCCAAAATTAAATTGTTTTATATTCTTACGGTTAAAACAATTAAAGATATTTATATAATGAACGAAAAGAGCGGTGTGGACTACTTTTGTGCAGGTGGAGTACTTCATTGTTGTCATGCTGTCTGTTTTTTTCCATTAAGAATGTGAAGAATCTTAGTTTCCACATGGTAATTTGACATAGTTTATTCCCACAAGACAATCAGTACTGTCATGGTTTTGTCCTCAAATGAAGTTGTCCATCAGGCACATTTAATAAAATAAGGGCTTTCATTTGAATGCATTTCTCCTAATAACCACCCACACATTGAGTATTGTCCCTGATCAGTCCACCCTTGCTTCTCAAAAGGGCTGAAAAAAAAAGGGAAAAATCTGTTGTGTTGTTTTATTATTTACGAGGAGATTCAAAATGGATGCTTGCCGTCTTGATTTGGCTGCAGTGCCTGTGTAATTAATTATCAACAGGGTGTTTATTATAGGAAGCTGTTCTACCCTGCTGACTTTTTTAATCATGAACGTCAGTTGTTTTTTTTTATCCTCAAATGCAGCAAAAGAAGGTGTTTCAGCTCAACTAGTAGGGGCAGTTTCACATTTAAGTCTCAAATGTTTCAAAGTGCAAGGTAGGTCAGGGCTGTACTTGGTGGATTTCACGGTTTAAATGGAAGGTTTTGGGTATTAGTGTTGGTTATATTTTTGCAGTGCTTTTATTTCACATGTGGCAGAGTCGGTTCTGTGCGGCTGCTGCATGTGTGGAGTAATGAGATCTAAAGTTGGTTAGAGCAGATTTCCCTCTCTGCTTTCCATCAGGACGTGTCCTGTGTGTGAAGTGACACACACACACACACACACACACACACACACACACACACACACACACACACACACACACACACACACACACACACACACACACACACACACACACACACACACACACAGGGTTGCCAGACCAGTCAGTAGCCATTGTCTGTCTTTAGAAGTTAGGAAGGCAGGTTTTGGTGGGGGATTTTTTTTCTTCTTCTTTTCCTCTCTTTCTCCTCCTCTTGTTCAGTCACGCATACCAGATCCTAGACCAGGCAGGGGACCCCCACGCCACCCCACCCTCTGCTCCTTGCTCCCCCACTACAACCACACACACACACACACACACACACACTTTTTAGCATTCCACACCATCATTCAAAGCATTTAAGCATTCTCCCTCCCCTGACTCTCTGTCCATGGGGATTTGGGGATAAAGGCCAGCAGAGGGATTGTTGACCACAGGGACAGAGAGAGACGGAAAGAAAGAGGACACAGAAGAGAGAGAGAGAGAGAGAATGTCAGTGTTTGCTGTTTCTTAAGTTTGCTTTAGCTGGCCTTTGGTCTTGTGCAACAACACTGCAATGAGTGCACACTGAGATGTGAAAGATTTGTCTGTGACATTTTGTGCCGCTTTATCCCAGAAACCTCTTAAAATCAGTTTGGAAACCACAGAAACAATATGTATAGCCTACTTAACAGTTGAGATATGATTGCTTATGTATTTTAATTATACAGTACTATTGTTATACATTTTGTGCCTTAGAATGACAACTGACAACCGACAAACGTGGTTAATCTGTATGTGAGTTGGTTTGGTTGAATGCTGCGGCAAGGCAACAAAGAGAAATAGAAGTGAACTCAAAAGGAAAGAGGTGTGACATTGTAACAAATTGGACATGGAATACTGATACACGAATAGAGAGGTTGGAGGCGCACAACGTAGCTGATTGTTTTTTTTTATCATTTGACATTTGGGTCTGCAGACCTTTCCCAACAGATACAGGAGACTTACCGTGACAAGGTCCCATCACGTGTTTCTACAGAAAGGTCTGCAGGCTGAAATGTAGATGACAAAGATACAATCAGCTGCATTCAAATGATAATGTGATACTTTATTAATCCCCTTTGGGAAAATCTCTTTTTGTCTGCCACCCTCCACAGAGAGGTCAGAGGTCAGACTCAGCTCCAGAACCCCACTGCTGGAGCTACTGGGGATTTGGTGTCCTGCTCAGGGACACATGGCTTGGTGGACGGTTGTCAAGTTTTTTACGTTAGGTCACCTTGCCTCGCTGTCCTGCCTTGCTTTTCGTTTGTAAGTCCTTGGAGGCCACCTGTGAAGCACCAATTCTAAAATACTGAAACTCTTTTTCGATGAAACAATTCTCCCAGAACTGTTTGTGAGGGGAATGCAAACTCACCCCTTGTTGTATAAGTTGCAGTCTCAATTTGCATTTTGAATAGAGAGAGCTGAGTGTGAATTAAGCTCTGGAGTTTCACTGCTGCTGGGTGTTCAGCATTATGTGGTTACAGAGCATGATATATCACTCTATTGTATACAGTGCAAGTTAACTTTGCATTGTATGAAAATAACTGTGGACTAAGTACTGAACACAGGTGCTACCCATATTTCTATTTCACAAAAGATCATTCGCTAGAAAATATTACTGCAGATCACCCAAAGCTAATTTGTGTTTGAAAAAAGCCACTTTGAGCATGCGAGCACAGAGCATTTTGTAATTTTTCACTTCCATACTTGCTCCAGTTCTGCTTCCCTTTTGTAAGAGTTCAACAGTTTTGAATAAAGGAACTGTTCAGCAATTTGGGACAATGGGCTTGTTTGCTTTCTTGACATGAGTTAGATGAGAAGATTGATACCAATTTCATTTCTGTCCATTGAATATGAAGTTGGAGTCATAAAGACAGAAAGCACGGGGAACTAGCACCTGGCTAATTTGTTTTATCCATACAAAAACTGGAGTATTCTCTGGTCTACTGACATCATGGTGATGACTCCAGGAAGTGACTACTACTGGCCAGTAAATAGTTGAGGACAGAACCCCCCCCTCCATAAAACCACAACTTGTCGATTTTACACTTTAGTTTTTTAACTGATTTAACAAACAAGATGTAACGTGTTAATTGCTGGTAGGTGGATTTTTCAAACCTTATGACAGAGCCAGGATAGCTGTTTCCCCGTGTTTGTAGCATTTATGCTAAGCTAAGCTAACCAGCGGCTGGCTGTAGCTTCATATTAACTGTACATACATGAGTGGTGTCAACCTTCTTGTCTAACTCTCAGCATAGTTTTCCAAACTATTCCTTTAAGACATACTTGGCCTGTCCAGGGAATTGTGTTACAGCTATAGTGTGTTTACAGTCGGTTGTGGAGATGATCAAATGTGTAAAAGTACTGGCCAACAAATTTAACACAATGTTCTGACATGATTTCGTCCACATGGATCATGAAGATACAGTAAATCAATAACTTGAGGATGAGACTGAAAGCTGTGTGGATGAATTCCCCAACAGATTGAGCAAGGCACTTACACTGCCAGGTTCAGGGGGTTTATTCTTCCTGCATAACTCAAAGGTTTCACTGTAGCAACCATGCACAAACGTGTGCACACACGGCATTGTAAGGCAGCTGGGATCCAAGCGCTCACCAAATGGCTTTATGTTAAGAATATATCTCGCTCTCAGAGCGATTCTCTCTTCAAACCCACATATCCTGCCTGTCTGCATGATTGACAGCCTTCAAATAAGTTCATTCAAAAGTTTACAGGCACCCAAATTAGACAAAGACCCACATTTCTGCCCCATAGGTCTAACGTGTAACAAAAAACGTTTCATGCTATAAATGCTGCTTTTGCATTCGAACTTTGGTGTGTGAGTGAGTGTGCGTTGTAAAAGTTGAACTGTGACTCGTCACATTGTGCTCTGAACCACATTTCCTGTCAGGCTGACAGGAGCAGCAGTGTGTGTGTGTGTGTGTGTGTGTGTGTGTGTGTGTGTGTGTGTGTGTGTGTGTGTGTGTGTGTGTGTGTGTGTGTGTGTTTTTACTGCTATTTTTTACTGCTATTTTTTACTGCTATCATTAAAGGAATCATTCACTATTAAAAGAGGAACTGGGGTTCTTCACAACAAAGCAGCAGGGGTATTAGCAGCAGAGTGTTAGTGCCCTCCCCCACATCTCTCTGTCTTTGGCTGCAACTCCTCGTCTGCTGCGTGGTCTGTCTGTCTGTCTGTCTGTCTGTCTGTCTGTCTGTCTGTCTGTCTGTCTGTCTTCCTGGCCTGTTTTAGGTCTCTGCCTGTCTGTTGATCGTCTTTCATCCCTCTTTTCCTTCTCAACTTATTTCTTCCTAATTTCAAAGCTTTTCCTTTCTGTCTCGTCATCTCCACCAGCCTACTTCACACTCTAATTGTCCTCTTTCTCTCTTTTTCTCTGTACAGGACAGTACTTGACTTTTTCTTCTTCACCTCTTCTTTCCACCTCTAAAGTCCATTTCACACATGCACTGCAACACTGAACTTATCTAGACGTTATCCGGAGGAGCTGTATGTGAGAACACAAATGTCCGACTGGTCAGCTGGATCAATAAACAGACTTTACCTTGCCAGCTCCCTAGTACAAAGTCAGTGTAATGTCCGATTGAGCCCATGTGCGAATAGAGCAGGTCATTGTCCTGAGAATTCACAGCAAGCGAGTGGATGTGTTGATGATGGTTCTATCATGCAGCTGGCGTGAAACTGGAAAATACAAACATCCTAAGGAAGAATGAGGTTCATTTACATGATGTAAAGTGTCTAACTGGAGACACAACGAGATTTCGGGGATGGACACCAAAATTGTCGAAATTGACGAATTCAAGGAACGGCAAGAGAATTGTTTTTTATGACCAAATAACGAACTGGCTACGTGACGGCAGTGTAATCTGCTGAAATTTTCAGTTCACATGTGAGAAAATGGCTTAACTGTTGTTGTTTTTCATGCCCATGGTCTCCTGTCCTTTCCTTTCCTTTCCTTTCTCTTTCCTCTTATCCCCCTCTCACTATTTCCATTTATCCCCTTCCCCACCCCTCCTTCCTCCTCTCTGTGGCACCTGGTGTTGAGGTGTCGCTGAGGTACAGTAGATGGTTCTTTGAAGTCCCAGGGGCCCTCGGGGGCTGTGTGTGTGTGTGTGTGTGTGTCAGGAAACTTTTTTTATCAGCAGCTCCAGTCAAGAACATTTGGTGTGGCTTTTGATTTGGGCGTCTCTAACCTTCCCTGTGCAAGTGTTCATACAGTATTTCCTGATTATGTATAGCAGGGGAATTTAAATCCCTATTACCATTGATGTTTTGCCTTACTCAACCAGTCAAAGCTGGACAGTCAAAGGGGTAGTTCAGTTTTTTTTAACTAATTTAATTGGGACAAACCTATATATTTTTTTATGTATAAAATAAGCTTGATAAAAATTGGTGAGCTATTTGGGATAGGAAGCCACATCAAAACATAGGGCGATGTAAATGTTCTATTGGAGTAGAAACATGTTATAGTCATATTGTAACTTACTAGGTTTACAGCTGGCACAGTCAGAGAAGCGAGGGGGGAGAAGCAGAGGAAAAAGCACTTCTGTCCTGAAGTCTGCTACGGTCAGCACCCAACCTGGAGAGAAAAAGAGGGGGTGGTAAGGCAGAGAAATAAATAAAGCAAACCAGGGAAAGTGCTAAAAAAAAGAAGAGAAAGGAAAAAGAATCGAGGGAGAAACAAATGAGGAGAGAGAGAGAGAGAGAGAGAGAGAGAGAGAGAGACAGAGAGGAATCTGTGAGTCACTGTTTAACTGTGGGCTGCTAAAAGTCGACTAGCCATGGTAAAATACCTACTGGGCGCACACACACACACACACACACACACACACACACACACACACACACACACACACACACTCCAAAATACAGAAATCTGCCTAAAATTCAACAAAAGTTGGCACAACACACGCATAGGACACACACACACACACACACACACACACACACACACACGCACACACATTAAAAGTTGATGCAAAAAACATGCTTCTGCCTCTCTCAGACTTCACTGCCCAACAGACCAGCTAATTATTTTTAGTTGGACACCAGGCACACACACACACCTCTGCTGCACATTCAGAAACTAATGATCTGCTTTTCTACAAAGGTAAGAATTTAGGCGAAGGTCAGAAATAATTCTTTCCATTTCAGAAAGTTGAATTTTGCAGCAAAGGAGGGATAATGACATCATCCAACCCCTAAGTGATTAATTATTGATTATTTTTCTCTGGACAAGAAGTAACAGGGTGTTAGAACTTACAATGAGTTCTTTCTCTACAAGAACAAGCCTTGCCAAAGATGGTGCTGTGATTAAATTGCAGTATATGCAATATGATTCTCCTCCTTCAGCTGTCTCTGCGACTATCACCAACATATTGTTTTAACACTACCGATTAATCTGATGATTGCTTTGGTTTTTTGATTAAGTTATTAATAGTTTCGCCCATTAAATATTAGAAAATAATGTGACAAGATGAGGTGGCTACAGCTATGCAGCAGCTCTTTGAGGCTGTACTTGGCACAGTGCACAGTGGTGCTTTGAGCTTAATGCTAACATCATGCTAACATGCTCACGACAATGTTAACATGTTGATGTGTAACTGGTCATTGTTTATGATAATCATCTTAGATTAGCGTGTTAGCACTAACATTTGCTAAATACTTAATTTTAGGAACAGCTGAGGCTGATGAGAATGTCCTTAGTTTTGCAGGTATTTGGTAAACCAAAGTATTTTGACCTGATGATGGAGCTACGAAAAGTCACCAAAGTTGACCATGAATGGCTGTATCAAATTTCATGGCAATCCATCTAATAGTTATTTATTATAACATTCATTGAAATATTTCAGTATGGGTCAAATTGGTGGACCGACCATCTCTAGCATGGCTTAAAACACCATGGCAAGTTACATTAACCCAAAGTGATGTCTACAATTGTTTGTTTTTGAGGGATCAACAGTCAAAATACAAAGATATTCAATTTTACAATGGTATGAAATTCTTATATTTGAGAAGCTAGAACCAGTAAATGTTAAGCATTTTTACATAGTAAATGACTGATTCATCACTAATCAAAATATAATAGTTTCAGCACTACTTGGTGTATTTTCCAGCCTCTATATGAAATAACTCATCACTTGTTAGCTCCTCTGGGTGTTCAACTGCTTATTATTTTATCAGGTCATTTACTGCTGTAGGCCTTTTATTCATTAGGCAACAAATGCAGATAATAATTCATCCTCTATGTCCCATACCAGCATCACAGCTATGTTAGTCCAAGATATTGTATTCTGAATTATAGAGATCCTTTTTCTTCAGTATTCGTGCAATTAGTATGAGCCATCTTGCTCAAATCATCATTGTCGTTAGATTTCATACACACACAGCATTAGCCGTTCGGTGCAGTTTTGCCTGATCAATGCTGGATCCAGCAGACTGGTTGAGAAAACAACACACTAAGTCTTTAATATGAAACCATAAGACCCCACTTCATTCACAATCAAACCATGGACGTTGTTGCTAAATCTTTTTTAAAAGCCTCAGCAATTACAATGGGAGACTGGGAATTATGCAGCATGAGATGTTGACTTCTGCTCCATATTCCTGCCTCATTTGACAGTATCCAGAGGAGAAAGACAGGAGAGGATGGACAGGGAGAGAGAGAGTGAGAGAGAGTGAGAGAGAGAGTAGGGGATGACATGTGGGTTCTTTTTGGGTTTCTTTGTCTCGATGTGAAACCACGTGAAGCTCTTGACAGAAATGTGACAGATACCTGCAATGTCAAAAACCGGCGGGCTCGCACCCATTCTAATTTGTCAGGTGAGACAGTGTTTTGGTAGCGTGGGAGGTGTGGTGCGCTTGTGTGTGCTTGTCTTCCTGTCTGTGCAGGTGTGATTGAGAGTGTACGTGCATAATGCATGTACGTAGACACTCAGTGGTGTCTGTGCCTCTCTGTCGGCTCTCTGCATCTTCCTGTCAGTTCAGCTTGTCATTCAAGCATCAATAAAGAGAAAGTTTTTCTTTCTCTTTTACTCTGCTTAAAATGTGTCATCCTTTTCTCAAACAGGGAAAATGGGCAGAAAGGGAGACAGAAAACTGCAGCAACAGTAGAGTGGGGTTTTATCACATGTTTGACAGGAAACGCTGTGCATTGGAACAGAAAGATTTCACCACGTTAACAAGGCGGATATTTTTCAGGGCCCTTTTTTGGGTAGATCTTAGGAGTGTTTGTAAGGAAACATTGAGGAGAAAAAAATGAGCAGGTGGAAGGAACATGAGATAAATGCCAAAGTTGGATTCCTGACTCAGTGTTGGACTAGCTTCACCCAAAAACCAAACTTCACGTTGAAAGGAAATTATTATTTGAATGATGATACAGCATCAATCACTTGAGATAAGTTGTGGGCCACTGGCAAAACAAAGCAGAAATAGCTTGACATTTAGAACTGATTTGTTTTCTTGACGAGAGCTACATTAGAAGATTGATACCGCTCTATGCAAAATATGAAGCTACAGCCAGGAGACCGTTAGCTTAGCTTAGCTTATCTTAGCTTATCTTAGCATAAAGACTGGAAGAAGGGGATAGCCTGGCTCTTTCCAAGTTGGTTACTCTGTGTGAGTTTTAACAGTCTGGTCATTTGCCTTCACCACAAGCGGACCCATGAAAGAGAGATAATTAATGCTAGCTAATTAGCCTAGCTTGCCAGCTTCTACTTTCTACAAACTTAACAGCATGATGGTCCTCCTAAATGTTTAATGTAGTAAAAAGGACAAATGTTAAATCCAATAACGTACATAACCAACACCATGTGTGCTTGTTGAGAAAGGGTAGAAAATGTCTTGTATCATAGTTCGTAGGCTATGACATGCTCCAGTCCCAACGCCAGCTCTCAAATGTCAGTCAACTGCTGCCATGGAAACAGCCAACCCAGAGGCTTAAAGCTTAGACACAATTTGTTCACAACACAATAGTTGCAGTATCATCTTAGACAAATTGAAATGTCATTTGATTAGGTTTTAAAAAAAAAAAAAAATTATTTTTTATCTTTGTTAGATAGAACAGCTCAGACATGAAAGTGGAGAGAGAGGGGGGAGACACGCAGGAAACTGTCACAGGTCAAACTCTAACCCTGGACCTTCTGCGTCGAGGAATAAACCTCTACCTATGTGTGCCTGCTCTACCAACTGAGCTAACCGGCCAACAAAAAATTGATTAGGTTTTATGTGGAAATAAAATATGTTTATAATATTTGGGAAATGCTATAAGGACAAAAGCACCAAGTATTTGTAATGAGAACTGTATTGCTTCACATATTCTAATTTAGACCAAATGTATGAATAAACTGATTTATACCGCTGAATAAAAGGAAGGTCCCAACTTGTTCGCACCTGCAGTGAATTTGATTGAGCCGAGAGTCAGGTCACTTTCCGTTCAATCCAATTAACCCAGGAAGTGGACATTTAAACCATAAGAAAATCCCCATCAAAAGGTTATTTAATATTCAATCTATGAAGGCATTATTGAGACAGAGTAGCGCTCTTATCTGCCAGTAAATGAATTACCGTTTCAATTTGCATGTTGAGTGAATTGGACTGAAAGTGCCTCAGACCCAGAGCGTCCACCAGAGCTGTGGTGTGCCTGCTGATAACCAGGCTCCCAATTCAGGATTTGGCAAAAGCTAGATTTACACTTGTGCAAAAATAAAGTCAATTTTTTAAATTGGCTTATAGGTGTAAAGGTCTGTAAGAAGTCTATGGCACAGGATTGAGGAGACAGTCTCATTTTGTTAAATATTCTTACAGTTTGCATCAATTCCATTTTAATGCTGGATGTTTCAAGTTTTACAAAAGAGAGGCATGTAGTAAAGCAATGTGCTGTAAGGTTTTGAATATTATCAGAAACTGAATACCTTATTGTGTAATTGACTCACTACTAAATATATTATGTGGGAATGTAAATAATATAAATATTTTACTTTGAAAACCTTAATTTGTGTATAGTTTGAATTCTACTTTTCCAGAAGGTAATCCTAAATTGAGCAATTTCCAAAATCAGATTTTATTTCATGTCATTTTAATGGTTCACAGCCTCAGATAGCTAATTTGTTAAATTCAATTTGAAACTATATTCAAGTTGCTCAATTCAAATGTATTTGCTTTAGTTAGACTTGAATTGACCTGGATATTCAAAGAGGGGAATTCAAACCATATAAACTCCGACAGATGGTTTTTAATATAAAATTATTATTACAGCCGTTCTTGCTTCCATACAAGCATTTTGAGCATGCAGCATACATTAAATGCAGCACGTGCTAAAGGCTGCACTCAGATGCGTGCCAGCCATGGAGCAGCACAGACCTCATCTTTCCACTGCTGCTTCAACAGATGTAATCAGACTTCAAAAAAAAAACCTGCAGCACCAGGTGTGTTAGCTGCTTCAACGCAGCGTCTCTAATAGTGAACTCAGTCGCTCACACAACCAGACTTTACAATGGACAACAAACAAAATAAACCCAAGTTAGGATACACAGGGGTGAAGCAACGGAAGGACGAAGAAAGAGCAAGAAAATTAGGCAGTGACATATCGGATTGTAGCCTTAAGAGCGTGAAAGAAAAAAGAGTGAGATAATTAATGTGTTTGTGTGAGAATAGAGGAAAAAAGAGAGGCATGGAGAAAGAGACATGAGGTGGAGTGAGCGAAGATAAAGTGAGAAAGTGAGGATTGAATACAAAGAGGGTCTGTGTGTGTGTGTGTGTGTGTGTGTGTGTGTGTGTGTGTGTACACCAGGTGTGTATCTGCTGTCCCCAAGGTCCTCCTAGCTGTCTTCTCTCATTGATTAGTTCATATTGATCTGGCCTGGCATACATACACACACACACACACACACACACACACACACACACACACACACACACACACAGCATGGTTGACTTGATTTAGCCGGGCTTTGACACAAGGGACACGATGGTACATTGTTACACACACACACACACACACACACACACACACACACACACACACACACACACACACACACACACACACACACACACACACACACACTACTCCTATCATCATTTTGCCTCTTAAAATGACAACCATCTTCTCTCTGAAATACACACACACACACACACACACACACACACACACACACGCACACACACACACACACACACACACACACACACACACACACACACACACACACACACACACACACACACACACACACACACACACACACACACAGCCTATTTGCTCATGTGCATTGGCTGTCTGGCAAACAGGCAGGAGAAACAATGAGAATGTATGAGACAGACTGCCAGTAAAATACTCAGTGTCTTCGACAAACCTAATCCATAATTCTTGTTTGTTTCTCTGGAAAATCATTTGATTTTCCACCAACTGCCACATGTAACAGTGTGTGTTTCAAATGTTACAGAGCTCAGTTTAGCTTGAATGAAGCTAACACTGAATTTAACTCTGCTGTAATCAATATATTTATAGCAATGGATAACATGGCTACTTGTATGTAAAATGGTTTCTCTTTTGACAAACTTACAGAGAATTATCACCCAACTCCAGTTCCACTCAGCTCTATTGAGCTTTAAATGCAGCACTAGCTCCTTGTGGCCCGCAACTTCACTGTTTTGATTCACTCTCACTGCTCTCATGGTGTTGTTTTCAGCGATAAATGCCTAAAAACAACAACTTTACACTACCTGCTCATCACCAAACAGCAGACAGACAATGTTAGCGACTAGCTAGTTAACACAGCGGAGCATTTAGCAGCTAAAGAGCTGGGACTGGTTCACCAACCACAATACTGTAATTTCACAGTTGTATACTTGGCCTCTTACTCCCTATTTCTCAATTCTTTTCAGCTTCGCGTTGGAAAGTGTACGACGGCCAACCACATGCCCGCATACGTCTTCTGCAAGCAATGGAAGAGGCATTTTGTTGCAAAAATGCCATTTTGAAAAAGGATTGTTACATTTTGCTTGCAGTTTCATATTGACATAGAAGTGAGATATTGATCTCCAAGTGTTGGGTCTTTTTTTTTGGCTTGTGTGAAGAGGGTTTGACCTTAAATCGCAATGTATTTTGCAATTGTCAATTCAATTTGCAATTATGTCATTCAATTATACATTTACATTTTTCAATTGACAATTCAATTCAATTGGCAAATTGAATTGCCATTTGAATTGAAGACCAAAACACCATGGCAATATGAAATGCAATTTAAATTTCAAAATAAAAGTCAAAATAATTTTAACTGAATTGAGGATTGCATTGCCAGTTTGCGTATTACATTGTCAATTGCAAAATGCATGTTTAAATTGAACGACATAATTGCAAATTTAATTGACTATGGCTAAATACATTGCCATTTGAATAAAGAGGCCAAAACACTTCCATACAGCAGCAGTAGCCTAAAGGCAGCAGCCAAAAAGTAGCAGATTTCTGACTAGAGGGTCAATGGTGCAAATCTCCAGACTTGTGATGTGAATGAGTCTCCCCTTCTTCACATAAAAAAAACAACAACATACAGTCTAAAGTCAAGGTGCCCTTAAGCAAGACACCTCACCTCCAACTGCTCCTGAGCTGCTCAGTGGCAGCTGCAGGAGACTGTGTTTGTTCAGGGCAGCTCCCAGTGTGACTGTGTGGAGCTGTGTGAAGGTGAAGCGGGGCGAGGCTGAGAAACAGTATGTATGCTTGTTCTGTCTTTACAATGATGAGAGGGAGAGCACATAATGTGAAAAAAAGCACCTTTAAAATAATCTAGACACATCTGTCTGCTCATCAATAACCCTCTAATGAGGAGGTTTGACTTGTCGGGACCAGAATTATGCATGATGGGAGTGGCAGGTGCCTTGACACATATCAATATGTACACACCACACACAGATACAGTCTCACTATTTTTTTTATTTGTCCTTCATCCAGGCTCTGTGCTAGACTTCCTTTTTCCCTCTTTGTCTCTGAATCAGAAGAAACGTCACTGTCTGTCTCTGCCTTTAGTCTTTTGTGTGCACGCCACGCACACACAAATACAGGACGTGCACAGACACGCAAACACCTACACTTACACACACACACACACACACACACACACACACACACACACACACACACACACACACACACACACACACACACACACACACACACACACACACACACACACACACACACACACCTCTGCTGCTGTGATGGCTCCGAGCTGTCAAAACATCCTTGCTTTCTCTCCCTCTCTCTCACAAAAGCAGCCTGACTGAGCTTGTCTATGCAGGTTCACAGAGACTGCTGTCTATCCACCCCTCTCTTTCTTTCTTTCTTTCTTTCTTTCTTGCTTTCTTCCTTCCTTCCTCCTCCCTCTCTCCTACATTTGTGTATCTCAGCATCTTGATTTTGCTCTATCTTTCTCTTGTGTCTTGCTGTCTTTTGCCTACATAAGAATCTACATAATAAAAAGCCTAGTGTATTAGGGTTATCATTCAAGATGTGTGAACTAAATACATAATGTATAGCTGTTTATAATAGTTCATACTGGCTCTTAACCTGTCAAGGTTTTCACACAGGTCCTGTCCACACCGAGGCAGATAAATCCAGTAGTGTTTAAGGCCGGCTACACACTGGCAGCGTTGCGTGAACGTGGCGTTTCTGTAACGTGTCAGCTGTGTGGCGGCTGCGTAGATTTTTCCATGTCTTTACACACCAGAAACGTGTCTGACGCAGCGCTGCTGCTGCTAGCCTTTGTCTGTACACATGTATGTTTCCCATTGATTTACTGCACTCAAGCAGTAGTACTTCATGTAAAACATAAATATCTGATATGTAACTGATTTGATTACAGCAAAGACAATGTCAGCAGTATTGACGGCAAAATAGGATACAGAATATTTCTTTCTGTATTGACAGGTGCAATATTTGAAAATTGATCATTATTTATTATAATGTTTTAAAATTACATTTATATCTGCATTTATGTCAAAACCGAGTGACTTTCAAACATCAACATGTCATTCATTAATATGTATTTGTGTCAAAATGATATATAAACATCTTTTCCTGTTCTATTTTGCCTGGAAACGCTTCCAACACGCTTGCGAGTCGCGTGATAAATAGGCGTCGGTTCTATTTCTAGCATGCATGCGTTTTCAGCACAGCTCGAGCCGTGCCTGAGACGTGCGTGTCACGCAGGCAGTGTGTAAGCTCTAACCTGTTAACATGGGAGCTGAAATAAAAACGTAGCCGGCCTAAATCTGAAAATGCTGTTTTTGAAAAGTTGTCCATCTACACTGACACGGCAAAACTCCGTGGGAAAAGGAACAAAGCCCCTTAACTCAAAATCTTTGGCAGTTTCACGGAATCGCAAAAGAATCTGTGATGGGCCCACGGAAGAATTCCGTGAAATGAACATGGCCCCTTAAGTTAAGGAAAAGGTTGTGGGTGGGCTTACGTTTCCATGAGACGCGGGACAACAATGGGACGGTTGGGTTTAGGAAAACAACAACGAGACGCGGGACAACAACGGGACGGTTGGGTTTAGATAAAAGAAGAATGGGACAGTTTAGGAAACGTGACACGCGGGACACAATCCCCTGGGTGAAAGTCGTGTGTTTGACCCATCCACCACCCCAACTAACCTCCCTATGCGGATTTTCGGGCTTTCATACTACTCGCTACCGTAGTCGCTCCTAATGCTACGTCATCTTCTCATAGACTTTACATTGGCATTGTTTTCCGTGGTGGAATCATGGAATTTTCACACATTCCGTGCCACCAACACGTTCGTGATCATTTCACAGAATTCTGTGAGACCAGGCTGACTCCACCTGCATTGTGCTTCAATTTAGTTGTTCTTGTTGATATCTTTATTGTCTCAAGTTATACCAGTTAAGCAAGGCCAACAAAAAGTCCTGCAGTCGATCGATCAAATCACTATTTTATGCTGGCAAAGTCGCCAGACACCATAAATACAGGTTAAGGACAACACCTGCGCTGTGTGATTGGCTATACTGGCATCAAAATGAGGACTCTGAGACAGCTGGTTTCTTTAGACAACACGGGACAATGTCTGAGCAGACATCGAAAAGCCTTTCTTGTCCCTACTTTTTAAAAGGTACTTTTCCAAGGCTTTGAAAAATGTCAGTGAGGCTGAAAGATGTGTTTTTGTGTGAACATTGGTGTCATTACAACCCATTTCCCAGACATCTGTCAAAGCTATGGAGTCTTGTTAAAACCTCTCACGCTTATTAAAATGGAATCTCAGCCTTTGAAGGTTGATGTTCTGCTGCAATATTCACTTTCCTAAAGCTTACCAGAGATAAAAATCATAGAAAACACATACACGTCCCATCAAATAACATGCCAAGAAAGAAAATCAATTTGTTGCACCCAAAGTATATAACACTAATCTAGTTTCTAAAAAGTATCCATGTCATTTAGCCTACAGCTAGTGTAGAGTATTGGTGAATGTATCCCACAAGTAATAATTATAGTAACAGTTCAAGAGTTACATTATTATTTTTTAAAACATGGCTTTGTGGTAATATATGTGTCTGTCTTCTCCCTCTCTACTGGTCTGACACACACACACACACACACACACACACACACACACACACACACACACACACACACACACACACACACACACACACACACACACACACACACACACACAACCACAGACAGAGTGTGTGTTTGGCCTGCAGGGTGTGCACAGCGGGGAGGAATCAACCGTATGGCAGGCATGAGGACGGAGCCAAATCTGGCTCATACACATAGTGTGTGGCCGTGCTGCCCTGTATGTACACATGTGTGTGCGTCACTGAAGGCAGCCTGCACTTAAATATATATCAGGGGCAGTGGTTGCCTAAAGGTGTGCGGTTTTCACTGGAAGGCTACCAAATGAATGAATGAAACCACTCTCCAGTCCCTTGCCAGCTACTGTCACCGTGCCCTTGAGCAAGGCACTTAAGCTGCTACTGCAGCAGCACAGCATAAGAGCCTAAATCTGAATGCACGTAGCAATTGTAATAAGTGTGAAGCAGAGCAATGTTACTGTAAGTAGGATGACATACTCTCTTAAAGGATAACTCGGGTTGGCTATTATTTCTATTTGTTAATGACAACATTTTACTCACTAAAGTAAATGCTGATCTGGGAACAGGGCATAAAACGATAATCAGACAGGTTGTAAACAAGCCAACAGTTTAGCCAGATGTTCTAAACCAGTTTATTTAGAGGTAAAGTTTTGAGTGAGCACAGCTGAAATGATAGTAATACTCCCTCATCCCACACAGAACAACTACAGTAAGTACAGTGGGTCAAAGTCTGAACCAGGAAGTCAATCTGTAACTGTGATGGATGTTTACGCTGGGTAGTTTAGGTAATACTTTTACAATTTGCGCTCTTTCTCTTGGGGGATTGTTTTAAACATGTATAATGCAAAAATAAGGTCCAAGTTATAATAGTAATAAACTGAAAATATGCATTCAAATCTGACTTAATTAATGTTGCAAGGTAACAAAGATTTCAGCATTTTTATGTGTGAATGTGTTTATCCATGAAAAAGTGTGTTATGGCACAAATTTAATGATTGTGGATTTAATTATGTATTTAAAGTTTGTTGAAAAAAAGTAGTAAAAGTAGTAGCATTAGTCTACATGCAGACATGTAAAGGCTGACTGTATTATATACACTTTCCATTCCATGTATTGTGTATTGTGTGTGTGACAAGCGTATGCGTATGTGTGTGTGTAATGTCAAAACATCTCTCATGTCAGTAAGTGCAGGATAAGCGTGTGTCCATGTCTGTGTCATTGCATGCTGCCTGCATGAAAATATGCATGTCATTCAATTGTACGTGCGTGTGTGTGCATGTTGTGTACTGCGTGTGCTGCCAGCATGTGTGTGAGAGCATCTTGGCTCGTAATGGTTTTGTCAGTGCATGAAAATCATTTATTCATGTTTCATCCTGTGTGTGTGTGTGTGTGTGTGTGTGTGTGTGTGTGTGTGTGTGTGTGTGTGAATAAAGAGCCATTTGTGTCTTGCATGCATGCTCTAATAGATCCTCTTTGCTTACATGTGTAGCTAAAGGTTAGCCTATCATGTCTCTATCTATTGTCTGTCTATTTTCTCCTTACTCATCTCTTTCTAACGTTTTCCTTTTAAACCTCTCCAACCCTCTTCTTCACTCTCAATCCCCTCTTCCTGGCCACATCTCCTCTCTCTGACTCCCCTAAATATTTTTCGGTCTCTTCATCTTTTCCCCTCTCATGAGCTTTGTGTGTAGAGGTTAACCATTCATGCAGCATTTCCCACTCTGTGTAAGTCTGTCTGTGTGTGTGGGAGGGTTTTTAAAAATGCATATATTCTATAAGCGGGAGGAGGAAACAGAGCGTGGTGAAAAGAAAAATACAGCCTCTGTGTGTGTTGTGTCAGTCGAGTTGACATCTGATCTTGCTGAGTATGATAAAGAAGAAAGTGCTGAAAGTACTCTGTGTGTGGGGTGGGGGGGGGGGGGGGGTCCCCTGTGGGTGTGTGTGTGTTTGTGTGTGTTTGAGTGTGTTTTGTGGCCTGTATGTGTCCTCGTTTCTGTGTGGGTGGTAAGAGGAGGGAGTAAGGGAACAGGGTGTGTGTCAAAATGGCTTTTTGTGCGTGCGTGCGTGCGTGCGTGCGTGTGTGTGTGTGTGTGCGTGCGTGTGTGTGAGACAGAATGAAGGAGGGGGAAAGTAGGAAAAGGATTTGAGTGATACGGGAAGAAAAAGAAAAGATGGAAAGAAGTCTGAACAGAAAGAGAGACTTTGAAGCCAATGCCTGTTTTTCTTCTTCTCTTTCTTTATTATTCCAATTTATGTTTTAGTATTCTCCACTACAGCATAAATGTTATATGCATATGTTATGAATGAATGTTAAATCAAAACTCTTTTCTGCTTCCCTCCCTTTTCTCTCTGTTTGTCAGAAATCTGTCTCTCCAGAGCTTTTCTGATAAGTAGACCAGTTTGATCAACCTCACACACATTTTCTCTCTCTCTCACACACACACACACACACACACACACACACACACACACACACACACACACACACATACACACACACACAGGCTTCTCCAGACGTACATCTACAACCAGCTAAAGTCTTTTACCTCTTTCTTCATTGTCACTGTCCTTGTGTGTATTTTATGTTTCATGCTTTTGTGACCTTGGTGTAAGGCTCCATCAATAGGGAAGTGTCTCCCTGAAGGAAATCTATCAATATTTCATTCCATAACTGCTGAAAATGCAAGATCGACAAGCGAAAAAGAGGCAAAGGGAGAGAAGCTTGACTGTAACAAAAGAGTCGTAACAACTGAATACAGATCCAAAAGCAGTCTGGAGACAGAGCAGGTGCAGCAAAACTAACCTGACTTTGTCAAAGGGCAAGTTTACAGTTGTAAGATTCAGAGGGGTGAGGCAGGTAAGAGTAAAAAAGTGGGCAGAGAGTCAATCAGAGCAGGTAAAGGCAGGTACAACAGAACTAAGGCACGAACACCAAGGCAACAAAGTAAGGGTGCTCCGATCAGGATTTTTGGGGCCGATCACCGATTGCTGGAAGATGTATCGGCCGATACCGATCACCGATCACTTTTATGAACTGAAAATTACGCCATTACTAACAGTCACACATGTTTAGAGAATGTATCAGTAACTGTTTGGCTTTCTGTCCTAGCTCAAAATCTAAAAAATGTCCTTTCAATCACTGCAGACATTTCTTCAGCACACACACACACACACACACACACACACACACCGTCTCACACACACACACACACACACACACACACACACACACACACATACACACATACACACACACACACAGGGGGAAACAGCTCTTTGAGCGGCGCCGGAGCTGCTAGCTACACGACTTCGCTCTGCCTTAGCACTACCTAACTTTGAAAACTCCTCATACTCCTTTCTGTGACTAACCTTCAAATGTCTGATGAGGTTGGTAGTGTTTAAATGTCTTTGGAGCTTTCCGCCTCGTGGTATTTCCTTGGCACACACGTTGCAAATCGCTAATGTATTGTCTTTTTCCCAGATAGCAATGAGTTGGCGGACCACCGGCGGTGCTCCAGAGGCAGTAGAAGCGTCAGAATGGCGTAATCGCAAACACGTTTGCCGGAGAACCACCGGTGGCAGACGCTTTTTAAAAGCGGTAGCCGCCTTCCTACCGCCTTCGTTCCGCGGCCGGCCGCGGGCAAACTGCTGTTCTGCCGCTGTTCAGACACCTTGTAGAACTGCCAGACCGGTGAATGTAGGGACGCTGCCATTTTAGCTCCATGTTGAAAATGTTCTCAGGAGTAGTGCGCTCTTAATACATCCATGGTAGTGCGTCATCTGATCGGCCTATCTGATCGGCATTTATGGAGACCACCGATCAAACTATTTAAAGCCATTATCGGCCGATACCGATCGGTGACCGATCGATCGGAGCACCCTTACAACAAAGCAACCTATGACAACCTATGACCCGTTTCCACCACAGAAACTTGTTAGCATGCCCATTTCATGCAGTGATTCACCATTGTGTGGAGGTGAGAAAGCAGGATTGAACTTTAAGGCCCCATCCACACGAAGACGTATTTTGATGCAAACGCACATCTTTTGCATCGTTTGGGCCGATTGTCCACACGAATCCTGTAAACGCACTTTTTTGAAACCTGGTCCCAGGGTGAACAAAAAAAAAACGGCTCACGTTTGGCTTCGTGTGTACGGTGAAACCGCATAAGTGCGTATCGATGATGTCATCCCCACACACCTCAGCCTCACAGCTCCGCCTTCAACCCAGCTGACTGCTCTAACAGGGACGCAATGCTGTTTATAAAGTGGAAGTAGACAACTTATCAACTAGCTAGCTAATCTGTCTGCTCATCAACTCCTTGAACGGATTATAGTAACTTTTAGCACGGCTTATTGTAGAAAGGCTACCGCAAGAAAAATGTGTAGCTAGATTATCAAAAAGACATCGGATCATTCATGTTTGTTTGACTGCCGATGTTAGCTAGCAGAGCTAACTAGCTAGCTAGCAGAGCTAACTAGCTAGCTAGCAGAGCTAACTAGCTAGCTAGCGCGCTAACGTTAGCTCTGCTACCTAGCGCGCTGCAATCATGTCCGATAGCAGACAGAATTGCAAAATAGAAAGCAATCCAGCAACACATTATACAATGTAACGTTTTCTAGCGGTGGCCTTTATATTATGAGCAGTGGTGAAAGTTATTAAAGTCTAGCCTAGTCCATGGCTGTAGAGAACTATGGTATGTTATGAAAGGAAGTGACTGAAGGCTGCTCTTCTTCTTCGTTTGGTTAATTTCTGTAGCAATAACAGCACCGTCTACAGGCCTGGCATATAGTACCGTGTTGAGTCATTTACATATGGATTCATGTGTACGTGAATTTTCTTGAACCGAATCCAGGGAAGACGAATGCGTTTTCATCCTAACGTCTTCGTCTGGATGGGGCCCTTGACTGACAAAAAATGTAAGCTGTTGTCACCAAGCCGGATATAACAAGAATGGATACCTACAGCGTAGATTTAGATTTTTAGTACAGCGTCGGACCAATATCTCATAGCCTACAGTGTAGATTCTGAGCTTAAATGCATGTAGCAGTAGCTACAGCTCCTTAACACATGCATTTATACGGGGGCTGATGGGGGAATGAGGAGCAGCTGTGACTGGGTCAGGTGATGGGCTGATATGGGGAACCCTCAGGAGACAACTGATGGGCAGAATAATCGTGAACATCAGACGTTAGTGTGCAGGATAACAGGAATTAAACAGTGGTGTTAGAATGAGGAAGAAGAGGAGAATGAAGAGGAGGATGAACCAGCTGTCTGTCTTTCCTACACAAGTAAATAGTTGGGATATGATTAGTAATTATTCAGATAATAAAAGTCAGTTGTGCTTGGCTGAGTTAGACAGGAAGCCATTGTTAAATGTGATTTATTTAAGTATTCTTCACTTCCCTCTCCATACCCTGAGCTAAAAAAGATTAAAAAAACAAAGACAAAAGGACACCAAAGACACAGAGAACAGGGAGCTCTGTGTCAAAGAGGTGAAAGTTAATGTTAATACATCTACTGATGTAGCGCGCACACACACACACACACACACACACACACACACACACACACACACACACACACACACACACACACACACACACACACACACACACACACACACACACACAAACACACACACACACACACGGCCATTGTGCTGACAGGCCTATTGATTTTTGTGGTAACACTGTCCCGTTACCACATACAGTGCGAGTCTACCTCTGTACCCCCCCCCTCCCTCGCCCACCTCCTCTCCTCCCCTCCCTCACATGTGTAAATGTGACACTTGACACTACTCACCTCCCCCTCACCTCTCTGCCACCTCCCCCCTTTTTCTTACCGTCTCTCATTACGGTCTCTACTCTGCTTTCTCCTGCTGCTTATGTCATCTTCCTTTTTCTCTTCCTCAGATGCTCAGTCAGCTCCATCTCCCTTCACTATACCTCTTTATCCCGCCTTTTCCTCACCCTGCCTTCCCTCCATCCATGCACCCTTTTCTTTTTTTCAACAGGCACATGAAAAAAAAAACTCACATATTAAAACACACAACGTACACATGCAGATAAAACAGGACAAATAAGAGAATGTCTCACCAATCCCCCAGAGAGCGAGGAAGAAGAAGAAACAGAGATTTCCTGCTGTGTTCAGAAGCTTTGGCAATACTGCTCCACACTCATGCCAAAACATGAACAGGGAAGCAAAAAATACAAACAAAATAGAGAGGAAAAAAAAAAAAAAAATACAAATATGAAGAGATACAAGAGATACAAGAGATACAAAAACTCAAAAAGGCTAAAAACATTTGCAGGCTCCAATAACCTTAAAGATTGATTACAACCCTGATGTTATGCATCAGTTAATTGGTATTTTAACTGTGAAGGTATTGCCTAAGAGTACATAGTTTGCATGCTGTATGTTTCAGAACATGTAACCATGCTTACAGAAAAAGCCTGAAATTGGCGATTACATGTTTTCAAGCCAACTAGTTTATCTTTAAGCATTATGATTTGAATATAAGCTCAATTAACTGCAGTAAATTACATTTGTATACTCAGGAATGTAGTGGGAAATAAAAAGGCAGGTGAACTGTAAGCTTTAGTCGCTGATTATTATAAGACATGAGATCCTTCAACCTTTGCTGTTTATGTCTATCAAATTCTACTTTTAAGCCGGCATGGACGAGAAGCTGTAAAAGTGCCTCAGATAATGGAAAGTTGGAACATCTAGCTCCATGACAACTGTGCAACTCCATCTGCTGATAAAAGATGCGGTTGAAAGCTCTGGACCAAGCGAGTAAGTGAACTTTTAATCATTTTTTCTCAATTGCTGTTTCCAAGGTCAAGAATGAACTGTTAAAATAAACTTTGTATTTATTGTTTCCCCTCTGCTGGTTATGTGATTGTCTGACTATGAATGTTTTTTTTGTTCTTGTTAAGTCTTACATGGAAAGAAGATGTATGAAAAAAAAGTCTGGATCTTGAGAGTATGTAGTTAAAGTTAAAGTGAAGGAGTGAATAAATAAGAGTTTTGCAGTGCCATAGGTCTCCAGGATCTCCCTCCTTCCCAACTCCTTCACCTCTCT